>CM042030.1:88405900-89605900 GCA_023525975.1 Smallanthus sonchifolius | reverse complement strand
CTCGTTTATGTTTGGAATCAGAGTAGGTATCGTACGCAGCGTAAACAAACACCCACACACACACACGCACGCACGCACAAACGAATATAGAAAGTAGTAAAGACACAAGATGTAACGTGGTCCGGCCAAAGTGACCTACGTTCACGGGTGCAAATACGATTTTTCTTTTATTATTAAGTGCTCAAATATTACAATTACATAAGCATACTATAAATAGATAAATAATTAGGGTTTCTAACTTAATCCCGAAGTTAGGCCCAAACACGTGTAGAGCCTATTAAGGCCGACTACACCCTAAAGAGCCTCCACGTCCAACAGTATACACCCTTAATTAGGAGAAAGGTAATCAACTTCATCTTAAATTATGGTAAGCGAGAACGATTTGGGTTTGTATGGAAAAGGGAACTTGATGTCAGCCACCCGCACAATACCCTTTTTCACAAGTGTTTGCATACCACGTCAACATCCTCGATGTCATATGGTTCCACGCCCCATGCTTCTACGCCTTTCTCCTTCATCAATTTGGATATTATTGAACAAGAATCCATGCCAACATACAATACTTTGTGCATTTCATCACCATATGTTTCCCTCAAAAGAGGTTTCGCCATTTAACATCAAAAGCGCAACCAACTTAACCTGGATATGTTGTTGCCCAAGATCTTCTAAGAACATACAATTGAACAATAACACAAACTATGATTTTGATAACAATGATTGTAACTAACTTATACAAACTTCGTTCATTGGGTTTTTATAACCCTAATCGGGAAACGTCGCATCCCATTCAAACGATGCGTCCCTTTAATCTTGAATTCAGTTTCTAACTTTAGGTTTAAACATACACAACCCTTAACTTCTAAATATTACATATTTAACACTAAACATACACTTTGGACTAGTTACATAAACGACATGTTAACTTTGACCCGTATGGATTAAGAAATTATAATTCGATATTCCCCCCTAATTTCTTAATCCATGCCTTCAACATCTTCATTCTCCAAGAGAATGAAGTCTTCAACTTCCTTTGGATCTTCTTACTTCCACTTTGATCTTTCTCCTTGTCTTGGTCACCAACCTTTGTTTCATCATCTTTAACACGAGCATGTTGTAGTAGATCCTTATATTTAAACTTCGGCTTCCTACCCATTTCTTGCTTGATTCCTTGATCTTTTCCTTCGTGAGTTTTAGCACGATCTTTATCTTGAAGATGGCCAACCTCTCCCATGTCTTCACACCATCTGTGAGTATCATTATCTTTAACCTATATTAAAAATATATTTAATTAAGAATAATGATGTATATTTAAAGCTTTAAATTTTGGCATTAAAAACGCCTAAGTAATTTAATTTGTTACATAAAAAACATTTTTAAAAATATATTAAAAAATAAATGCATTAACGGATCACTCACGAACCCGTCGAGTTGACACGAACCAGACCCGAACCCGTTTAGAATAAACTCAAACCGACATATTTTGTGTTAGATGTGTGTCGTATCGAAAATTCAAACCCCTAGAGTTTGTTGTAAATTTTACTTGATTCAAATATCCACCCGTATTTAAAAGTGGGCACCCATTTTCAAAGTGAGTCGGGTTTGCTCGTTTTAATCAAAATCGGAACGGGATCATCCTTTTGGACACATTTACCCTCGTCCCTTTCTCATAAATCATCTGGTTCGACCCAACTCCATTACGTGACTGCTGTTCGTCGTGTTCTTCAAAGTTACTCTTTCTTTTTCCTCTCCAACTCCACTCTCTGTTTTTCATCTTGATTTTTTACTTAAGATCTATATTAATCGACATAAGTATATACATCTGTTGATATTTTTATGGCCAGATCTGTGTGTGTGATCTGAAAGATCCACGATCTGTTTGCGATTGACAATTAGGGTGATTTAGATACATATAGATTTGTTTGTACGAACTTGCATAACATTGTAATGAATTTATGGAATTGTTAAATTAGTGGATTTGAAATCTACAAGCGTGTTTATTAATTCAGGTAAGATTGGTTGAATTGGAAGGATGTTTGTGTATATGATTATAATCATGGTAGGGACTTTTTTTCAAATAGGCTCAGGGAAAAACCTTCCATCCTGAATGAATTGAATTATTTCACCAGATGTTTGATAAAATGTCTAAACCAAGGCAATCATGAGAACTAGAATAGATTTGGAGGAAGAAAGAGAGGAAGCAGTAGATTAGTGAAGAAATGAGGAATTCATATTGACAATTATGATTCTACTTTGGGAATTTATGAAATCCTTTAACTTTTGCTACTTTGTTATCACTTCTAGGAAGGTGGTGTTATTATTTGGTAGCTTTTGAGCTTGTTTTCTTGCTCAAATTTTTTTGAGTTTTGAAAAAATAATTCAATTATTATTAAATGTAGTGTGAAATTACCTTCTGGAATTTCAGGATCAAGCAGAAAAAGGTGTTGAATCATGCCTGGGCAAAAGATTGAAACTGGTCATACTGACACCATCCATGATGTATGCATGGATTTTTATGGAAAGCGGGTGGCGTCTGCATCATCTGATGCAACAATCAGAATAGTTGGTCTAACCAGAGGTTCCAACTCACAGCATCTTGCAACATTGAGCGGTCACAATGGTCCCGTCTGGCAGGTTGCATGGGCCCATCCCATGTTCGGTTCAATTCTTGCATCATGCTCATATGATGGGTCGGTGATAGTTTGGAAAGAAGGTAACTTAAACTAATGGACACAAGCTCACACTTTTAGTGACCACAAGTCATCTGTAAACTCGATTGCATGGGCCCCTCATGAGCTTGGTCTTTGCTTGGCTTGTGGTTCATCTGATGGGAACATCACGGTTCACACAGCTAGACCAGACGGTGGGTGGGACACTACACGGATAGACCAAGCTCACCCTGTTGGGGTCACCTCTGTTACATGGGCACCTTCAATGGCACCAGGTGCCCTAATGGGGTCAGGTGCGTTTGACCCGGTTCAGAAACTGGCCTCTGGCGGGTATGACAACCTGGTCAAAGTCTGGAAGTTGACTAACGGGGTATGGAAAATGGATTGCTTCCCAGCTCTTCAAATGCACAATGATTTGGTTCGGGATGTTGCTTGGGCACCCAATTTGGGTCTTCCAAAGTCGACTATTGCGAGTGGTTCAGAAGATGGGACAGTGGTGATATGGACTGCCGCGAAAGAAGGTGAGCAATGGAAAGGTAAGGTGTTAAATGACTTTAAGAATACTGTTTGGAGGGTCTCCTGGTCTCTTACTGGAAACTTGTTAGCTGTTGCTGCTGGGGACAATAACGTCACATTATGGAAAGAAGATGCTGATGGAGAATGGCAACACTTCCTTATTGTTAGCTGTTGCTGCTTGGAGTGACAAGTGTTGAATAGCATGTTTTATGAGCTTTTTTTGGTTTTGTTATTATACTGCATTGGATGTGTAATATGTGTTTAGGTATCTCCTGAAATTGACAGTCATATTGTTCTATGAGTATGACCCTTTTTCATTTGGAATGCTAGACTAAATTTATGATCCGTTTGCCAATACTTCCTTATTTTCTTATTATTCTTATACACATTTACATATTTATATATAAGTGTTTTCAGATTTATTATGAAAGTCAGAATATTTTTATATTTTCATGAATATGTACAGTTCGGGGAAATTAGTTTGACTAGAAAAAGTAGTTATGTAAAAATTTCATAAGAGATGATAGAAAACGGAGAGAGGATTGAGAGAAAAAAGAGTGGAGATATTAAATAATGCTTCCTTTTCAAAGTTTGAAAAGAAAATAAATAAATACTCTTACCCAATTTTTATAATCACAAATATATCTTTAACATGTCTTAGTATTTTTAGAAATATGTTATATCATTGAAACTAAATTTTACGTTCTTTAATTTGATATGAGTTTTATATATATATATATATATATATATATATATATATATATATATTTTAGAAATATGAGTTTTGTTATATATATATTTTTAAATATGTTTTAACATATTTATTAGAACGGTGCATCTAACTCGATTATCACGGGTGTCTTAAAAAAGCATGGGTTGCAAACTTTCTACAATGTTATAAGGTCAAGAACAAACCAGTCATATTGTGACACCTCATGTTACTCGAATGAACCCTAAAGTATCAGAATAGGTTGCGACGATGTTCCCGAATGAACCCTTAAACCAACCAACCATGTAGATCCACCTCACAATCCAAAACTATCACACATGGGTTCATGAACCCAATTTTCAACCCTCACACCGAACCCGCGTCACTTGCGACGTGTTACCCGAAGTCCGACCCGCATCCCACCCTAATTGGTTTTAGCTCACTAGTGGTGAGTCTAACACGTTCAACAATCAACATCAATCCGTTACTTATGTTGTGTACGCAGAGGTTCATCGGCCCTGCAAGACCACTAAAACGCTCAAATCTCCGACTATCGGCAAAATATGCATGCAGTCCCTCAAAGCCCTACTACACAGAAACCTTTACGGACAAGCTCTCAACATCTCCACGTCTCTTCACAACTCAAAACTCACCACCACAATCTACGCTCTATTCATCAAATCAAACACCCTTGTCAATCCTTTCCAAGCCGCCTCTTTAATCACACACTTCTCCCGCTCCGGTGAACTCACACTCGCCACCCATCTCCTCCGCCGTACCAAAAACCCCGATATCGTCGTATTCAATGCCCTAATTTCCGGTTACGCCCGTTATAATCAAACCCGACACGCTTTCGAAATTTTCAACGGGTTGAGACAAATCGGTCTCAACCCCGACGAGATTTCATTCAGTAATCTCATCAAGTGTTGCGATAATTTGACTGTAACGGAGGTTGCGCATCTAGGGTTTCTAAAATTGGGATTTGGGGGTAATCTGTTTTTGATTAGCGGGTTAATTGAGAATTATTCTAGGTTTGGATGTATAGTTTCGGCTGCCAAGTGTTTCGAGGAGTGTGTGGATTTTGATGGAGTGATTTGGAGTGTTATGATTAATGGATGTGTTAGAAATGGGGAGTTTGATAAGGGGAGGGGGGTTTTTATGAAGATGAGGGGTTTAGGGTTTGAATTTAATGAGTTCAGTTTGACTAGTGTGATGGGTGCTGTGTTTGATGTGAATGAAGGTGGGCAGATTCATGGGTGTTGTGTAAAGAGAGGATATTTATGTGGGTGTTCAATGCATTTGAGCAATGCACTTATGGTTATGTATGGTAGGTGTGGGTGTAAAAGCAATGCAGTGAAGGTGTTTGATGAAATGCCTGAACGAGATGTTGTGTCTTGGACAGGGCGGATTGCTGTGGCTTTTGATTGTGTGGAAGCTTTTGAGGTGTTCAAGTGTTGTGTTGTGAGAGGTTATGAAATAAATGAGTATACTTTGATAAATGTTTTGTCTCCCATTGAAGGTGCTGAAATGGTGGTACATGGGAAGCAGGTTCATATGATTATATGTAAAGCTGGGTACTTGGTTGTGACGTCTGTTTGTAACGCGTTGATTTCCATGTATGCGAAAAGTGGCCAGATGCATGATGCTAGGCGGGTGTTTGATGAAATGGTTCATAAAGATTCTGTGTCTTGGAATTCAATGATTAATGGTTGTTCTCAGCATCATCTTTATAACCAAGCTATTGAGTTGTTCTCTAGGATGCAAAATTCTTCGTTACGCCCTGATGAATATACGCTTGCTGGCATTCTTGAAGTATCATCGAACGTTAATTCTCTGAAGTGGGCAATGCAAATCCATTCACTTATACTTAAACTTGGATTTATATTTACCGATTCAATTATTTGTCGTCTGATTACTGCTTATGGGAAATGCAATGGGATTGATAGATCAAAGAGTTTATTCAGTGAGATTGATAGGGTAGATGTGGTACATGTAAATGCAATGGCGGGAGCGTATGATCACTGTGGATGCTATGCTGATGTCCAGACTTTGTTTCATAAAAGATGGAACTCATCACTAAACGTTGACATAACAACTTTTAACATAGTTCTTAAATCTTGTGGAGCGTTATCAGACCTTCATAAAGGAAAATCTCTTCATTCATTGGCTATTAGAACCGCATTTAGTACTGATAAGTTCATAGAAAGTGCTTTAATAGATGTTTACAGTAAATGTGGTTGCATAGAGGATGCGGAAAATGTGTTTTGGAATGCAACAAGCGACAATTTAGTTGCATGGAACGCCATGATTATGGGATATGCTCAGTTTGGTTGTTATAGTAAATCTTATAATCTACTTACCCAAATATCTGAATTTGGAATGAAACCCGATGAGATAACTTATCTCGGGATTCTCAGTGCATGTTCTCATGCAAGATTGGTAAACGAAGCGCGTTATCATTTAAATTCTATGTTTAATCTCCACGGAGTAATCCCCTGTTTAGAACATTATGCATGAGTGCTTGATGTTCTTGGTAAAGCTGGACAACTTGATGATGCTAAGAAAACCATTGATGAAATGCCCATGCTTCCTGATGCCCGAATTTGGCAAATTCTTTTATCCGCATGCAATATTTATGGTAATATTGATATTGGGACGGTTGCTGCACGAAAGTTGGCTGCGCTACAGCCTGAAAATGAATCTAGCTTTGTCCTTCTTTCAAATATGTATGCTTCTGCTGGCATGTGGAGTGATGTTAGACAGTTGAGAAGGGAAATGATAGATAAAACTGTTTGTAAGGAACCGGGTTCTAGTTGGATTCAAGTAAAAGAATCGGTGCATTATTTTTTCGCTGATAATTCATCACATCCTCAGACTGAAGAAATTCACATGGAGCTGCATGGCCTCATGAACCATATGGTACAACTTCCTAAAGAACAAGATTCATTTTTTTCACAATTTGATGCATGAGTTGGTAAAAAACACAAATGATTTCAACTGAAAATGCAAGAAATCGGTCGTTTAGATTAAAGCTGCAGACGATGTACATTTCTTTACAAAGAAATTATGGATATATACGCATACATATACATATACATATATATGTATATATAGGGGAAGGATCATAACAAAACTCATTGTTCATGAGAAAACCAAAAAACTATTTATTAAAGGTAAAAATAAAAAAATAAAAAAATCATAACTCAAAATATAAATCAAAAACTAAAAAACCGCTTCGGAGACCTTGTTCCCCACGTCGTCCTCTTTCAAAAAAAAATTAGCGTTTTACTACATATGTGTAGCATAGTTAGCTTTTGGGGGTAGTTTTTTGGGTTTTGTTTAGCTTTTAGGTTAGGTTTTTTTGGGGGGGGGGGGGGGTGGGGGGTTTAGGTTTTTGGGTGGGGGTGGGGTGAGGGGTTTAGGTTTTTGGGTGGGGGTGGGGTGAGGGGTTTAGGTTTTTGGGTGGAGGTTAGGCTTTTGGGTGTACTACACATATGCAACTCCTTTAATGAGTAGTTTTTTGGTTTTCTCATGAAAATGAGTTTTCTAGTGAACTCACCCCTATATATATATGTGTGTGTGTGTGTGTGTTATGTATGATGACTAATGAGTACATGCAATAGAAAATATTCTGAAATTATGAGAAAATACAGAAACTAGAGAATGAAAAGCCGTTGCTGCTATCTTGGCCTCTTTTCGGTATGACCCGTTTGCTTGTGAAGCTTTCCCTCCAAATGTTCTCCATATCAGATGATAAAATTGTTTGATTTGAGTGAGTTTTTATGTTCTTGAACAATTTGGGTATTATTTATATGGAAGATGCAGCAACTGCTAGAATACCAGGGGCAGCAAAGAAGCTTCTGTTTTGAATTTTAATTTCTTGATTGGTGAAGGATTGAGAGACAGTGCCAGCAAATTGGTGGCTGGCTGTATAAAGATTCCTATTCTACCTTACACTGAATCTATAAATTGATTTGGTTCATTAGTTTCTTTTGAAAAGAATAGATTTTTGTCACTGATTAAGAGTAGAGTACAATAGGCTTAAGTAATCCTGATGTGTCAATATTGACAGCTAATTGTGTCAATAAAGAAAAGCCATTGGCATTGAATTGGGGAAACAACCTTTATTTGGATTGAATTCTTTTGGGGATTTTAATATGACAAATTGATTGGACCTTGTTTCAAATATTTTAAAAGCATGTTTTGAAGAGAATCAGGACACATTTTATAAATGCAAAAAGTTTTAAGTTGGTGAATAATGCTCAAATCTTTAGTACCATGATTTATGCCCCATGGTTAGATACAGTTTATGCTGACCATAATGGAAAAGAAAAGCATAAAATAGATCACTCAAGAGAAGAAAAAAAACTACTCACTTTAGCTGTTTATGTGCAAGTTTGTAAACTTTATTTTTGTATGATTAAATGTATCGAAAAAGATTTTTTTTAATAAATTTAGAGACTTAATTATGTAGAAAAAGGAGAATGATGTTTTTATTAGATTTTATATAAAGGATTTATGCATGAATATCTTTTATTTGTTTGAAGGATAGTCGAGAGACGTTATTGTCGTAATTTAGAAATTAACAATTTTAAACATGCTAAAAATCTAGAATTTTACGTGCGTAATCAGCGAGTCTCTTTTTTCTTATTCTTCCATTTGGTGTACTCGCATACAAAGTGTCCATACTCCATAATCACCACATTCATACCTCAACTCTTTCTTGTCTTTGTTTCCTTGATTCATGCTTCTTCTACATTCTCTTCCTCCTTTGCCAAAGCCTCTTCCATGATCTCTGCCACGGCTTTGTTCACCATGTCCTTTTCCGTGGTTCCAACTTGTAGGATGATTATTTGATCTTGCCAATAGGAGCTTACTTTGATTATTGTCATCCGGTTCATCTTGACTTTTTAGGCGTTTTTCAAAAGCTGTTATTCTTCCTGATGCCACAATTGATAGAAACTTCTTTGGAACCGAGTTAAGCAGCTTCCTCACAACTATTTAATTTTTAACTGTGTCCCAAAAACTTTTAAACTTGACTCTTATGCTACCCAGTTTCCAGCAAAGTCACTTACGCTTTCGTTCTCGTCATCTTCAAAGTCTCTAATTCACTCTTCAAGGTTTGTAGACGTGCTTTCTTAGCTAGATCTACTCCTAGGTATCGAACTTTAATCGATTCCCATACTTCCTTTACAGTCAAGTATTGTGCAACTTGCATTAAAACATCCTCCGACAATGTTTGAAAGATCATTGCTTTTGTTGTATCGGAATTCTTTTCATCTATTCCTTCCGATGATCTAACCGTTTCCCAAAGTCCGTAGGCCTTCTAGATATATAGTTTCCATCATAATTGGCCATGTAGTGTAGTTTGACTCAGTCAACTTCGGGCACTGAAGCGATATGTTCCCTTGCTCGTGAGTTGATGCCGACTTGTTTCCTCCTTTCTTATCTTCCTTTCGCGTCATGCTTTCTTTCTTTCTTTCTTCTTGCTTCTTGTAACACACCTGGATGCCATTAAGTCAAATGCCCTTTAGTATTTTTCCTCTTATTACTAGTTGAATTATCATAAAAATAATGTTAAATATGACTAATAAGTTGATATAAAAATCATTGAATTTAATATTTAACTAATGATAATATTTTTCTCTCTCCTCCCCTCCCCTCCCCTCGTCTTTCTATTTGATTTTACTAGATGATTTTAGAAACATCTTTCGGGCCTGTGAATCTTTTTTCTAATATTGAATCTGTGAAATTATCTTCATCACATCACCAATACCGCCACCACTATGCACCGTCCTCACCACCACCACTACCCATCAATAAAATTTGTTTGAAAATGTTCATCTTCATCAACACCACCCTTCCTTTGAACATGATACCACTACCACCATACACGCCACTTATTACAACATGTTGCAATCCCTAATACCAATTTATCAAATCTATAAATCATCAACCACAATATTTAATTGTCCTTTTTATGCCAATAGACAATAGTTTAACCCTTGGGGGGTCAAATGTGGAACTTTTATTTCTTTTAGGTCCCTGTTGTCAATAACGGCTATAGCGCGCTACGTAGCATATCGGTGAAGGCCCGCTATTTGTTATATAGCGATGACATAGCGGTTAAATAGCGATTTTTTTTAATATAAATAGCAGTAGCGAATAGCAATTTAGGGTTTTTATTTCATTAGATGATTAGTGATAGCGTATTTTAGCTATTTTGGTGGTGTGACTGTTTTTTTGTTGATTATAATTGCTACAATAGTTGACTACTTTAGGGTTTTTATTTCATAAAATTTTCTACTACTTTACGCTAAACATGAAATAGCGGGCGCTATTTCATCGCTATCACTACGTAGCATATAGGTAGCTTGTCGCTGTTTACCGCTATTCGCTGATGACAACTATATTTTAGGTATAAAGTTATTGTAAGTGTCCAACTATCCATTAGATTAGTATGTTCTTTTGTATATTCATGAATGTGCAATATTCAAGACAATCTTTTGATGATACACTTCCAAATCAATGAGAGAATTCAAATTTCAAACATAACCATGAATGTCTTTCAGTTAACTATCTCCTGTCTAAATTACAATACTGAAAAACCAAAATCAGGTTAATTGCATTAATCTAGATTACACTCTAGGGTGATGGTGTGAAATAGATCTGGTGAAAACAGAAACCCTTGAATGGAAAGCCATCGTTGCTATCTTCGACTTGATCAGCCCCCTCTTCGGTATGACTCGTTTGCTCTCTCTGCACCTGTCTTCCATATTCAACATCATTCAATTGGATCAAAGCTTTGACAACAACAGAACTTGTGTTATGAGTTGCTTGATTTGTGAGTCACTTGCTTTGTGTCTCTGATGTTATCTGCAAGGGGAGGCTTATATAGTCAGTCACTCGACTTGGACCCAAAAATCTTTAGGAACAAAATAATGGGTATTTTTAAATTTTGGGTGTGAGTGGGATATGTGGTATTGGCAGTGCCAACAAATTGTCCCCTATAAGAAAAAGATTTGGTTGTCGAATGCTGCGACAAATGGAATCTGTATATATATAAGTTTATTAGTGCATTGATGAAAAAGAACTAAAAGACAAATGGGCGGATTAGATAACGAGTCAGTTCAAAACAGATAAATAAGTTAAACAAATTCTTTTGTATGCTTCTATTAAATAAAGATAATAAGTAATCAATATATTACATAAGATTTGAAAACAATACTACTAAATAATAATATATCTTTTAAATAAGAGACATAGGTGTGGTTTATAACTTTATATGTACGGCTACGTCTAACAACTGGGTTGAGAAATGAAGGTAAGTGTCATCAGGATTCTGGTCTGGTAGTCAGGTTGTTTTTATAGATGGTTGCTCCTGTGGATGTCATGGGTTTTAATTCTGACGAGGGGAATTTTATCAGTACCCTTCACGTGACTAGGAGTTAGCTGTTAAATAAAAACTGTATTTAAAAAGTCAAATTGAATTGGATTATGGTCAGGGAGCATATGGTTGTCTGGACCCTGTAATTGTTCCCCCTGTTTTTCTAGGGAAGACCATCTGCTTGAACAAGTCAAGATTGGCTCCATTATAGACTACATGCCCAAAAATACAACCAAGCTTCACAACTTATAAAACTCTTTTCGACCAACTTGGGACAAATTAACCTCGATAAACTATAAAATACTTAAGAACCAAGGGCACTTGCCCTATGGTATGATCCGTAACAAGCGTGAAACCAGTTTACGGTGGTAGGTGGTCTTCAAGGAGTCAAAGATAGAAAACCAGTGAAAGTTGTATTCTAATCTGAGATCTCTGCTAAAGATGCTCAAACGTTTACCACTGTGCGACATTGAAATACGGAAACCACTTCTTTTTAAGTATCCTTTCTCATCAAGCCTAACGTCACACTTTCACGTTTGAAAATATAGAGAATAATTCAAGCGGCTTATATGTTAGTTCTTAAATGAGTCAAAACGACCCGTACCCATTGTATTTTGTTATAATAACCAAAATACAACTTAAATATGTATGATTACCAGAACTCGGCCCGTCTTACATATCCATAGTTATGCACGTGATCAATTAGTACGCTACACCTGGTACAAAACAATACCATAAATCAATACACAAGCTATATTACAATAAGTATTACAAATACAAGCTATATATTGTAACACATACAAAACAATTATCAAACAAAATCGTTAGTTGTCAGAAGAATGATTAGACATGAATCCATATTTAAACAAGTCGGCCTTGACATCTTTGCGCTCCTTCAAATGTAAACACTTACACTTTGAACAAGGAGACCTAATAGTAATATAAGTTCCCTTGATAATTTTTTGTTTTCTTTCAATATATCTATCATTGGACTCAGCAAAGGATATGAAAGAATCCACTCCTTTAATATATTCATCTCTTATACACTCATGCAAGTCATTCTTATTATACATCCATTCTTTATTTGTTATATGTATCGACATCATTTCTAAAAAAAAATCTAAACCATCCACATACACAACATACAATACTTACAAAACCTAATTCATCTCATGTACACAACATATATATAAACGCATACAAAATCCCAATTCACTCGATTCATCTCATGTACACAACATATATATAAACTCATACAAAAACCTAATTCATCTCATGTACACAACATATATATAAACCTATTCAAAAGATTTGCATAAATTTTCAAATAAACACTTATAAAAAAACCCTAATTTCAACCCAATTCAACGATATATATATATAATTAATTAACAAAGGGGTGTTATTTTTTATTCACCAAAGCAGAAGAGAGGTGGCGGTGGAGGTGGTTATAGGAAGCAGCGACGGTAGGGAGCGAGGTGGGTTCGCGAATTGAAGGCGAGCACGAAGGTGGCTATTTACATCATTGGCGGCAGGTAGGTGGTTGTTGACAACGGTGACGGCATGTAGGGGGTTGTTGACAATGGCGACAACATGTGGAGGTGGTTGTAGGCAGCGATGATGGCATGGAGCAAGATGGGTTCGCGAATTGATGGCGAGCATGGAGGTGGCGGTTTATAGCGGCGAAGGCAGGTACGTGGTTGTTCACAACGATGACAGAAGGTGGAGGTGGTTGTTGACAGCGGCAGCGATAAGTGAAGGTGGTTGTTGACAGCGGAAATTTGTCGAGGGGGGGGGGGAGCTTGGAGCAAACGAGAAGTAAAATGAAATGGGTGAAGTGAAATTTTAGCGGGTCTTTCAATTGATTTTGACCTAGAATCTTTCGCCAGATTTCTGACGAAATCCTGTCAGAAACAGTGTATTATTAAAAAATTCTTAGCACGAAATCCATTACAAAAAGGAAAGTCGTTAGAAATCCTTCACAAACACTGTTGGAATTCCAACGGACATTTTGACACTAGTTGATTTTCGGGTCTCGTTTTCCACTTAATATCGGTTATGTAGTGTTTTACTTTATGCAAATACACATAACATGATAATAGGGGAGAAATACACATGGATACTTGACATTAGTGACACGTTATAAAATATATATATCGGTTTTTCATATAACCATCTCCGTGTTTCGAGATCAGCATTTCCAAATAACCCTTGGTACTAGTTATAACAATCTAAATACATATGTAAATCACACGATCATTAATATACATGATTCTCTTATCTCATAGATATATTACAATAATATTCCTTAATCTCACATATATATTACATTACATGCAATATTCTATCTGTATGTGCGCTCACGCTGAGCATCACGTATAAATAATATACTTTATATGTGCGCCCATGACAACTCCGAGTCTCGCTTTACATTCCAAGACCGCCTCAATATTTCATCTTCGTTGTCAATGTGACATATACAAAGCGAGCCCACGAGTTCCTACGGCTAGACGCGTACAACACATGTAAACTGTAACCGTTTACATGTGTGCTCAAGACAGATAAGGGTATGGATCTACATTCGGTACACATTTTTATGGGTTCCTAGATTCTATATCAGTCCGATCGTTTCAGCCCGATCTAAGGCACATTACGGCAGCGACATTGAGATGGTTAAGTACGCAAACGGAAGTGTATGAAGTTGCGGCGGCTCGATTTTGAATATCAAAATGTAGATAAAAAAACATGTCGCAACGGTATATTCGAAAATCAAGAAAAAGTCACGTCGTTGTAAAAATGAGCCTTCAGAAACACGAAAACGTATTTTAAAAAAAGAAGTAAAAATATATCATATTTGACCAGACTTGGTTTTGAATAAAATTTACGTCGAAACGTAGACCGGATCGGTTGTGGATAAACTTATACCGAAACGTATATAAAAATAAGTATGTCGCAACGGTATATTAGGAATGTACGAAAACAGAATATTTTAAAAGTTATAAGAGAAAAAAAGTATGTGTAAAATTAATCATAAATAACAAAAAAATATTAAAACATTGTTCATTTCATGTTGCTAATCGTATATATTTACAACATATATTTCACTTAGGGGCTGTTTGGTTCATTAAGAGTTGAACCATTAAGAGCTCTTAATAGTTCAGTATTGTTTTTTAGCTGAACCATTAAAAGGTTGGATGAACTATTAAGAGTCTGACAAAATCTGAAACAAACAACTCTGACCGATTCAGAGGTAGCCTTTTAATAGAATCATTAAAAGGTTATCGCAAACAGCCCCTTAAGACCATTCACAGCAGGTTCTGTATATGTTTGTGATTGGGTTCTGGATATTTTAGGTAGTGGTTTAAAATGATTGTAAGTGGAGGAGAGAGAAAATGTTACTGTTCATCTGTATATTTATGAAAACACTGTTCACCTCTATTAATTTTTTAATATTGAGGAGAAAGAATAGGTAATGATAAAGGTATAAAAAAATATTATTTAATTAAAAAAAAGAGAGAAGATGTAGTGATTTTTAGTGTAATTATAGAGATATGGATAGAGAAGTTGATAAGAATGCTCTATATGATTTATGATGGTTTCACATATTAATAACTAGGTTAGAAACCCGGTGTATTACACAAGTTGAATAAATGCAATGTATATACTTACTAATAAAGATTTACATATTACATATTTATGACAAATTACATAGTTTTTTTAATAAAAATTCTATAAACGTTATATGGTTATTTTTTTAAAATGTTTTATAAAAATAATGAAAGAAATGTTCAATTTATAAAAATGTTTTATGAACAAATCTATTTTTTTTAAATAAAAGGCGTTTTACAAAAAAATTTATAGAAATCTTTATTATTATTATTATTTTGAAAGGCAAATTTATTGAGCTCCCCGAGACCTTGGTGTTAAGAGACTTTGCTCTTACTATTGGGCCACCACCCCAATGGCAAAGATCATTATTATTTAGTAGAAGAAAGATGCGGTAAATAAAAAATTATAAAAACAATTAAAGAAATTTGTATAATTAATAGGAGAGATAAACAGGAAAAAAATGTTAAGAATGCATAAGAGATTTTGATAAGTAGACCAGGGAGAAATTATGACAGCTAGTTTTTTTCCCCGCGCTACGCGGCTGAAGTTTAGTAGTTATCGGTTCGGCTCGTCCACTGGGATAAAACTTACGTCTAAACACAGACTCGCTATAGCGTACGATTATTAGGTGCAATTACGTATATCCCACTAAAAACTTCATTAATTACATATATACCCAGCTCAAAATTTTATTTACGTGTATCCCCTTCATAATTACAAATATACCCAACTGGATGATGAAATCGATCTGAAGTGACACTGGATGTTGGAATCGATTGGTAGCGGGAATCAGAAGGTCAGAGTTGGGATCAATGGAATAAGAATAATCGTATTTCTTGTAAGGTTAACAGACTAATTTTATAAAAGAGAGGGATATATGTAATTTAAATTTTGAGTTGGGTATATATCTAATTAGAGTTGAAAATAGGGGGATATATGTAATTCTACATAAAAAAAATACTCGGATCGCTCGCAAAAAAAAAAAAACAAACCCGTGCATTCCGTTTTAAAAAAGTTAACGAACGAAAGCTATTACAGAAAAAGGATACTATTACTAATACCCATTGAACTTTTGTTACAATTTTATAAATTCTAAACTTGAGGGAAAAAACTAAACTTTACCCTATTAAAGTTTTTTTTTGACAATTCTATAAAAGAACAAACTTTAGGGTAAAAAAAAGAAGAAAGAAAAAAGAAAAGTGTGCTAATCCTTCGCACGATTGTGTCAATTCTATAAATAAACAAACTTTCGGTAAAAAAGACAGAAAAAAGAAAGTGTACTATTCTTTCGCACGACCAATAATATGTTAATAATATGATTATAAATCAGTCAAGTCGAATATGTCTGACACATTTAATTCATTTAAAATAGTTTGATTTTAGCGAAAATTACCAAAAGAACCATTTTACCAATATAAAAAGCGAAAATAACCATTGACTTTTTGTTTTACTAAAATAGCCAACAAATCACGCTGTGCCATGTGTCAAAATGGCGAAAATTTGAAAGCGAAAATTTTAGCCAAATTTTCGCCATTTTTTTGCTTTTTCGCAAAAAAAGTTTGAATTTTCGCCAAAAAAAAAATCAGATAAGTTTGAATTTTCGCCATTTTGAAAAATGGTGAAAAAATATGGCATATTTTTTCCATTTATTATTAAATTATAATTTAATTTTTAATATTAAAATATTATTATTTTTTAATATTTTTAAATTTTCGCCTTATTTTTTTTTTTATATTTTAAATTTTTTTTCAATTATTATTTTTTTCATTTTTTGTAAAATAATAAAATATAATTTTTATTTAAAAAATGAATTTTAATAAAATATTATTTAAAAAAATATTTATACCCCTCCCTACCATTCATTTTTTCACATTTCATCCACTTAAACATTTTCTTCACTTCTCCACTTTATAAAATTCTTCCTTTTATCCATCAACTTACAACTTATTTTTAAGGAATGTTCCTTTAATATTATTTTCGCCTTTTTCAAAATTTTCAAATTTTCGCCATTTTCAAAAATATCGCCCCACCCAATCTTTAAAAAAAAAGATATCATTTTTCAAAAAAAAAAGATATCAATTTTCAAATTTTGAATTTTCGATATCAATTAATACGATATCATTAAAGGATATTTAATATGATTTTCATTTAGTTTAGGGAAAATTAAGAAATTGCATATCGGTCCCAAAAAAAAAATTAAATTAATTTAAATAACAACCGGCGAAAATTTGGGGCGAAAATTTATGGGAAATTTTCACCAAAATGGCTATTTTGGCAAAAAAAAAAAAGTCAATGGTTAGATTGGCATTTTATATTGGTAAAATGGTTATTTTGGTAATTTTCCCTTCATTTTAAGTTCAAATCTATATTCAATCTTTTAGAAACAAATCTATTTTTTTTAAATAAAAGACATTTTATAAAAAAATTTATAGAAATCATTATTATTAGAGTTAATTACACCGTTAGTCCCTGTGGTTTGTAAAAAGTAACAAGTATGGGTATTAAGAGTTTCAAGTTACAAGTATGGGTACTATACTTTCAATTTTGTAACAATAATGGGTATTAAGACTAACTTTCGTTAGTTTTTTGTTAAGTTGAAGGGCAATTAAGTTATTTCACATATGTGGGTTAATTATGCAAGTTTTCATATATGAGAGACCATTTATGTAATTAAGTCTAATTAATATAAAAAACAAACAAACACTTCCCACCATCGTCTCGTTCATCCAAACACAACTGCCCCACCACCGTCTCCTTCATCTCCGGCACCACCCCCACCACCGTCCGCTAGCCGCCACCTTCTCTGACCACCACCATTTCCCCTTTCCTTCTCTCTTTAACCTCCGCCAACCTCCGCCATCCACCTCCACCTCGTATGAACTCCGTCATTGCCAATGACACCACACCACATCTTCTCTCTTAACTTTTCCGGCCGACACCAACAAATAGCCCTACTCCGCCGGCACCGATTGTGAATCCTTGAAAAGGGTTGGAATTTGGCAGCGATTGTGATATTTATATAAGATTTGAATTAATCGAGTTTTTTTGGAATGGAGGTTGCGGTGGTGGCCGGTGGTGAAGACGTCAAAGGGGGAGAGGGTTGGTTTGTTTGTTTTTTAATTTAATTAGAGTTAATTACATAACTAATCCATTAGATATGAAAAGCTACATAATTAGCTCACATAATGTGAAATGACTTAATTGCCCTTAGATGTAACAGAAAAACTAACACCAGTTAGTCTTAATACCCAATACTGTTACAAAATTGAAAGTATAGTACCCATACTTGCAACTTGAAACCCTTAGTACTCATACTTGTTACTTTTTACAAACCACAGGGACTAACGGTGTAATTAACTCTTATTATTATTATTATTTTGAAAGGTAATTTCTTGAGCTCACTGGGACCTTGGTGTTAAGAGACTTTGCTTTTACCATTGGGCCACCACCCCAATGACAGAAATCATTATTATTTAATAGGAGAGAGATGCGGTAAACAAAAAATTATAAAAACAATTAAAGAAATTTATATAATTAATATGAGAGAGAAACGAGAAATTTTTTTTGAGAATTCATAAGAGATTCACAAGTATCATACCAAAACCTTTATTTATTATATAACTAGGTTATAATTCCGTGTATTACACGAGATTGTATATTAAAAAAGATAAACTTATAAATTTGTAAATACGTCTTAACTTGTCAGACTATTATGATATATATATATATATATATATATATATATATATATATATAATGAAAATGTGTGTATATAACAAATTAGTATTTTTCTTTAATTAGTTATATTTTGATTTCCTATTATATATTCTTATTTAATATAATTAGTATTTTTCTTTAATAATATATTTATAATATCATTATTATTTAATAAGATATATGCGTATTTATTAGGAGAGAGGCGGAAAAACTAATGTGAGGAGACACGAGTAAATGACAAGTGTCCACCTTAAACTTTTAGTTATCAGTATAGATATAGATTTTGATGTTCGGATGAAGATAGATTTTGATGAGTAGATGAGGGAGAAATTATGACAATATGATTGTAAATCAGTCCAGTCGAATGACACATTTAATTCATTTAAAATAGTTCGAGTTTAAGTTCAAATCTATATTCAATGTCTATGTATAAAACTTAATCTCCATTTATAAGTAATTTTTTAAACTCAAGATCGTCTCAAGGCCCAAACTCATTTATTATTTATTAATTATTTAATTACTTTATTTATATACATATATAATTAGAATTATTTTCTATAGATTATAATTATAATTTTATATATAAATAACATGTTAAGTTATTTTTATCATAACTATTTACATATATACAATATTACTTATTTTAAAATTTTATATTTATTACATTAAATAAAAACTATTATATTTATATAAATTAATTATAATCTTGCTTATGATTATGAGCCTACTCAAACTCGATGCATGAGATTCATACTCGAGCTCCTTTAAGTTTAGGTTCGAGTTTATTGTAAGAGCTCTAATTTAAGCACGATGTCATAGAGTGATTTTTGTAGGTTGTTTCGGAGAATTCCATGTAGCCCTTGATGCCTCTAAACACACCTAGATTCTTACGGAACGTGAGAGTTGTGATTTGGATTTAGATGGGTCATGACAATGAGCTCATTTAAACTTAAACTTGTTGTGATTTAAAATTTTAATGATCCAATCCAAGTTTGGTTTACAATTGAATCGACTAGTTTACGCCTTCCATAACATAAAACAAACGAATAAGGGTTCTAAAACAAAGGAACCAAATTCATGGTTATCACTTGTCACTTATCTTCATAATGAACAGATTACCTATATGATTTACTCTAATAATAATTATTTAAAATTAAAAGATTATCAATTATTTTCCAATCGCTTTCAACTATCATTTATTACAATAGGTCATGCCATGTCACCAAACAATTATGTCATAGACCATATGTATGTCACACTTAATTGTATACCAACCATCTATTTAGCCATTTAGGTTAAAAACCTTTGTAATATCTATCCTACACATTGCATCAACACTTCTATGTTACAAGTACTGAACGCATTAATAATTGTACCATAAATCACGTGCCTAGTTTTGTGCCCGAACGAGGGGCGAGGCTAGAGGAGAATGAGGCGACATCCGATGAGGAGTCAAGATGCCATCGAGCCTTTTCGATGATAACCTGAGATGTTGGTTGTTTTGCCAATATTGTCTTTTGGTATTGATCTCAAGGTTTCTGTTCTTTCGCACAAACGTCTTAATCCTCCATAACGCGACCATTGTAGTCTCGTCATCCATATTCGCAAAGCAAACACGAAACCACCCAGGCTCATAGCAATGAAAAGACTGGCCCGGTGAAACGTTAAGCTTAATCTCATTAATTATAATCCGCCAGAACGTCATTTCTGATTCAAAAGTAGGTTCTTTTAGAAACCGACGCAAGTCCATCCAAAAAAACAAACCCGCTTTGCTTTCCAGACTCCCGATCCCGACTTGGGCTAGCTCGTGGGTAAACATATCATGCCTGCGGGCCAGCCGAAGTCGACTCTCAGAGATAAAGTTCTTAGTGAACTTATCGTCTGATAGCATAGAGGCGAGCATGTGTTGGGTTTGAGTTGAAACAAGCCCAAAGCTCGACATCTTGCGAGCGATAATCACAACATTATCGTTGTACGAGTACACGATCCCAACCCGAAACCCAGGAAACCCCATATCTTTGGAAAGACTATAAACAAGATGAACCAAGTCAAGGTCGCATTTCACTTCCTTTATCACTTCCCCAATACTCACGAATTCATCACCCATGGTTACCGTGCCGGCATAGATCTCATCGCATATGATGTGGATGTTTTTGTCATTGATGAAACTCACAAGATCTTTTAAGGTTTTGCGGTCGAGGAAAGTGCCTAGCGGGTTCGACGGGTTCGTTATAAGCAACCCCTTGACCTTAATGTTGGCTAGTTTCGCTTTCTTGTAGGCGGTTTCGAGAGCTTCTCGGGTGATCATGAAGTCATTCGAGCTTTCGCAAACCACCGGTAAAAGCTGGACTCCCGTTCGCCATCTCAAATCTCGATCGAACCTATAAAAGTTTAACACAATATACAAATTAAAATTAATAATCGGTTTCAATATCATCCCAAGAGGACATCCTGGTGGTAAAATGGTGTCCTTCGTCGGGGTTTGCTCGTAATAATAATAATCGGTTTGAATATTGATGTACATACCCTGGATAATAAGGGGTGGGAACTAAGAATGCTTCGCCGGGGTTTGCTAGGCAGAACGCCAGCGTTTCATGAGCTCCGGTGGCGCCACCGCTCATGACAATCCGGTCAGGGTCCAAGTTCACACGGTTTCCTCGAACTTGGTTCATGAAATTCGCGACTGCGATCCTGAATTCCTTCAGGCCATGGTAGTCTTGGAAAATGGCGGTATGCTTGAAATCTGAAGCTCCTTGTGGAGTGCAAATTGAGGCATTCGGGTTGGCTTCAATCCATTCTTGGATCAAATCAAAAGAAAGCTGATTTTCGGCAAGACCCATTTGGATAACGCCGTCGGGATTGTGTTGAGGGTGGAAGGGATTGGCGTCGTAGGCCTTCCAGCCGTCGAAATACGGGGAGTTTTCGCCGTGGCCGTTGTTGGTTGCGATCTTTGAGAGCAAATTGTGGGTGTTGTTCTCGGTGACATCCATTGATTGGATTGATCTATTGAGACGAAGAGATGAGGTGATTTGAGTTGGGAAGTTGATGGAATCGAATCGATTAGGGATATATATATATATATATATATATATATATATATATATATATATATATATATATATATATAAAGAGAGGAAGAAGACGTGGAGAAGCGAGGAAGAAGGTTCGTTGGTTGAAAATGTTGGTGACGTGGTGTTCCATAGCTGCCAACTCATGATCTTCTCTTGAAAGTTGTAGGCGAGCGAGTTAATGTCGTGTAGGGTCGTTATTCATCGGTATAAGTACGGGTACACGGTTACAGAACCTGAATGGTTGTATTGGCGTATGTTTAATTTTAACCGTTGTCTCAAAATTATATAGTTTATCTTAGTTTTGTATTTTGTTTCTAGCAACTTGCTAGCAGTGTCGGAACCTAGGGGTGTGCATTTTACCCGAAACCTGAATACCAAACTCGACCCGAATCAATCTGAACCCGAATCTGAATATAGTATTTGATTTGGTAATTGGGTTAAAAAAAGGTTAATCGAGCTAACCCGAATAATAATAAAATCTATTTTTATTATTAATATTTATGTGTAATCTTAGCTCGATCTATATCCAACAATTTTTAATATTTTATTTATTTGACTTTATTTTAATATAGGATTAGAAACGGACCAACGAACATTAATGTGAGAATTTGAATTGTGATAACCGTTAAGAAGTTTACTGGTTGATACGATTTGATGTTTTATTTTTAGTTTATACGATTTTATTTTCTGCTTATTTGATTTGATTTTTATTAGTATATATATATGTGTTTACTTCATGAGTTTGAACGAAAAATCATATTAAGAGTGTTTTTATTTGACATTTAGTGTTTATTAGTTAATGAATATTGTGTTAAGTTCAATTGTTAGGTATGCATTGCAACTTGTACCTAGAAACCCGAATACCGATTAACCCGACCCGAATAAACCCGAAACCGAATAACCCGAAACTGATTAACCCGAATCTTATTTGGGTCTGTAAACGGGTATGATTACTGTAACAAAAACCTCGAAACCCGATGAACACCCCTAGCGGAACCAGAAGTTATATATCTATACCAATAAATAAAGATCTTTGGTGACATGAGTCACTATCTGGTTACTCATCACCCTTATTTTTTCGCTTCTCGCTTCTATTAAATATTAATTTTTTCGTTTCTCTCTCCTATTAAATAATGATTATTAAATAATAATCTTTCTATTAATAAATAAAAATCCTATGAACACGTGACACTTTTTGGTTCATTTTTTTCCCACCTCTCTCTACTCTTGAATAATGATATTAAAATAATTTAATTTTAGATTTTTAAATATAGATATTTTTACATATATCTCATTACTAAGACTATTAATTACATATTTATCCTACCATTAATCAATTACATATTTCCCATTTTGTATATGTTATAGGAAGGAGAAATATATAATTAATTGTTTGACTTGTGTGTTAAGAAGGAGAAATATGTAATTGACTTTTTAGCTTGGGGAAATATGTAATAAATGATTTTAGAAGGGGGAATATGTAAATACCCCTTTAATATAAATCTAATTACGAATAGTCGAATACTTATTATTTAATTATAAATAGTTATTATATTATCAATAAAATGAATTTAATATGAATTAACATTTTTTAATTAAATAAAAAAATTAATACTCAGTTGAAAAAAAATGTTTTAGAAACTAACTTAACAGAGCTTATAACTGTCACGATAAATTACATTTTTTTAAAACATGTTTTGACGAGTGTGTGTTAACAAATTACATTATATTTTATTCAACCGATGTAATACACCGGTTTATTCAACCCGTGTATTACACGGGTTTTTAAAAATATAAATTTTTTATTACTAATTATATAACATTTTATATATTTAACCCGTGTAATACACGAGATTTTAACCTAGTATGCATATATAGGGAGAGAGAACGATTGAATTTGGTAATCACCTATTTGTTAATTTAGTTCTCAACTCAATTCATTAATCTCCCTATTCTTGTAGTTAATTATTAAAATATCATCACTGATTTTAAATTGTTGGTTATATATTCTAAGGGTCGTTGTAATCTTCAATAAAAATAAAAATGTGTTTCTTAATTGGACTATACTAGTATAATTCTCCATGCACGATACATATATAGGGAAGGTTCGTATATTAAAAAATAAAAAAGATTATTTATAGGAGAATTAGGTTTAATTAAGTTTATTTACAGTAAATTATGTTTAATTACACCAAAAATGTCCCGTGTATATGTCACGTGTTTTTACATCTTATTTTAATTTATTGAAAAAAATCATTAATTAAACTAAACTATGAAATTATATTGTATTATCATTAATTTATTTAATAAAAAGTAATCATTTTTATATATTAAAGAAAGCATAATGTTCTTTTGCAGTCTAAACTATTTCTAAAGTATACAACAGGTAATTTTGTTTGTATAAAAATGAACTTTGTAGCATTATGCTTGTTTAAACATTTAAAAATTAAGAAAAACTTAAAAGGTAAAGTTAATCTAGTAGCGAATTCCACATTACATGAATGTATAAAAACTTATTTAGGTTTATACGCAAAATAATATGAAACAATAAGACTTTATAATGTTTAAGAGAACTTTATAATCTATTCTCGACCTACATCGTTTTAAAATTAGACACCTCTATTTAAACTTGAATACTATTAAACCAACAACTTTGATCTAATTTTACACTCTAAATTGCTACTTTATATCTGTTTGTTTCTATTTGAACATACAAAATTTTATATTAGGGGTGACCTGCAGATAACCGAATTAACTGATCAATCATAATTGATTAACCGAAAACTGTGATTCAGGTTCGGTTTTAGTATGTGCATAACCGAATTAACTGCACCAAACCAATTTTCTTACTTTACTTTCTATTTTACATATCATAGGTCACGTCATTTCTTATTATGTTCAACTTCTTTCTTCGTATTTAATTGAACTTTATGTCCAAATGCTTATGTCTTGTCCTAGCTGTGAATGAACCTCCAACACGTTAAGAAAGGCTTTATGGCTCTTGATTTAAATTTGTTCCTACATAATGTTAAGCAATGAATGTTTTAAGTTGTTTCAACTCAGAGGGGATTCTAGCATTAAGTCACCAGTAACCAATTAATTAAAACCGATCGGTTTTCAAAATACTTTAATCGAAAGTTTCGGTTTCGGTTTTGTTGGGACTCAAAACTAAAACGAACCGCCTAGTGTACACCCTACTTTATATATCCTAGGCTTTTATTTATTCTAAATAAAATATGTTTATTTTTTTTTATATATAATTTGATTTAGATTAGATTGAACCGCAATAACTTTATCTATTTTATAGTAGAAATAAAAAACTTGACTTAAAACATGGAAAACGGATATCTCATTGTACTAATATAATATCATTAAAAATCAGTGTTTTCAGAATCGAACAGACCCAGCCGGTCGGCCCGGGAGCCGGTCCGATTATGCCTCTTTGAGCCGTTCTCATTTGAATTGGCTAGTTACCAGTTGGACTAGGTGAGCGGACCTTATTTCCAGTTTTTTTATGTTTTATTTTCTTTCCTTTAAATTCTCATTTTCTAATTAATTTAGTATTACAAGTTCCATATTTTATTTAATTAAGTATTCGTATGTCATTAAAATTGCAAATTAACATTAAATAATTAAAGTATTTTTATATTTTGTATATACATATATAAGTTTTAATTTTGATATTAATTATTACGTAATCCGGTTATTAAATCCAGTCCAACCAGTGGAAGAGTAATACAGTGGGTTCGGTATCCTGTCCGATTCTAAAATATCGATAAAAATCCAGTTTCTCGTCGGTGGAATTTGTACATAACCCATAGATTCCATCCATATTATGGACTATTTGATCTTTAAAATTATTTTATATTATTAGGGGTAATTGCATGAAGTGTTCGTAAGAATAACACTTTAATATTCTAAATTTAAAAACTTGTATGTTTGACATCTATGTTTTCAATTTGAAACATGTGTAAGGTCTAACACTAACTTCTATTAAAAAAATTATTAAACTTGTATAAAATTGTTATTTCATCACTTAAAAAAAAATTAAACCCCCCTAACCTCAGTTGTTGTGACTCGAGCGAAAAAGCCTTTATATAGAGACGTCATCGTTCACACTTTAGAGAATGCTCGGAAGAACACCCGATGGTTCAAGGAATGGGTGGACGAAGGGCAGGGGTTGTGGGGTTTTTAAATTTTTATTGTTTTTGTTTTTTAATTTAAAGGGTATAATAGTCATTTTATATAAATTTAACAAACTTTTTAGCGGAAGTTATAGACCCAAACATGTAGTAAACTGAAACCATATATATCACATATGAATTTTTTTAAATTAGACCATTTTTGGTAAACTACATTAACTATATATGTAACTAGCTTAGAACACGTGTAATACATACGAGATAAAAAATATCTATACATAAAATTCTTAAATCTTTATGTGTATATTTTATATGTGTAAAAATGTATTACATATACTAAAGATAGAAAACAAAATTTAAAATATGTAAAAATTAATATATAATTGAGTTTCGAAAATACATTAATTATTATTTAATGCAATTTGACTTTCATTTACTATTTGATTGAAAATAAAAGTTACATAATTATATTTCAAAGTTTCTTATAATAAGAGATAATTTAAAATAAATATGTTTTATTAGTATAATTAGTATTTTATTTAAAAATATATTATTATAAAAAGATAGAGATTTATTTAATAAGAGAGGGATGCGGGAAAAAAAATGATGTGAATGAATATGGAGGCGACACGGGGCATGAAAAAACCTTTATTTATTATATATATATATATATAGGGACATGTTCAATTAAGAACCATCATTTTGACGAGAACCAAAAGAACCATGTATTTCTACACAAATATAAGGATGGATATATGCGTTTGTGCATATATAAAGGAAGGATGCATGTATGCATTTGTGTAAGAATGTATGGTTCTTTTAGTTCTCGCCAAAATGATGGTTCTCAATTGAAAATGTCCCTATATATATATTATATTATTAGTATAATTAGTATTTTCTTTAAAAAAATATTTTAAATATATTATTATTAAAAGATATATAGTTGTATTTAATAAAAGAGAGATGCATGAATTAAATGATGAGAATGAATATGAAGACGACACGTGTCATGAAAAAAACATATATTTATTATATAGTATAGATATAGATTAACTATTTTTTATTATAAGTAAATAGTATTTAAATGTTTGATTAGAGAAAAAACACTTTGTTGGTCTTTTGAAATACTAAAAAATATTATTCAAGCTATATTAAAAACTAAAAGAAACTAATATTATGAGATCAAGCACGATGTAAATCTTAAACCACAATTTAAAATTCTTAGGTAATTATTAAAAAACATAAATATTTAATTTGTGTTTGTTGGTATATAATAGAACTTATGGAAAATATTCAGTTAAAAATGATTCTAATTATAAGAAAGGTGAGAAGGATTTAGGGCCACTGTATCAAATTATAGAAAAGATTTAATGGTTGACATTAAATTGTAAGATAAAAAGTTGTTGAAAAGTTATTTTAGTCTTGCCCACTTTTGTTGACTTTTTATCAAGTCCCCCCCTTTTTAAACGTTCATAACTTTTACATACGGCATTATTTTTTTTTTAAAAATTACACAATAAAAACGAGCGTTTTTTTTATCGTTAAAACGAGTATAGTGTCGTTATATACAAAACGAAAAAAAAAATTACGTTTTCCAGCTCATTGTGTAATTTGTCAGGTCATTGTGTAATATCAGTCATTGTGTAATATCAGGTCATTGTGTAATAGCGGGTCTGGTCATTGTGTCAAATGTTTTTCATCATTGTGTTATATGTATTTATCATTTTGTTAAATGTTTTTCATCATTGTGTTATATGTATTTATCATTGTGTTTTACATTTTTCAGCTCATTGTGTAATTTGCTCATTATTGTGTAATTCGCTCAAATATGTTAGGTCATTGTGTAATGCAAGGTCTGGTCATTGTGTAATTTGCTCATTGTGTAATATCAGTTCATTGTATAATATCAGGTCTGGTCATTGTGTAATATCAGACCTTAGATTACACAATGACCTGGTATATTACACAATGACCATTATGTCATCCCTTTAAAAACAATAAATGTCAAGCCCAGAATCCTTCTTACCCTTCTTATTTTTAAAACCCTTTTTAACATAACCTAACCGTAGAACTTATTAGTATTATTCTTATGGATAGTATTAGAATTTTTATTAGAATGGTAATTCACATCCTTTAAACATACTTTTAAATCTACAAAACGTTCATCATGAGACTAGAACCCTTAATTATTTAAGGAGAAACACATTTAGTACACGCCGAGATACCGATAGACTACAAGCCCTACATTTAAAGCACATGAAAGTATATCACACTATATGTGCTTTTATTAAAAATTTAAAAAGTAATCGTTTACAACTTCTCTACTTATTTAACATGAAAAAAACGCTTCCCATATTATATATATATTTTCTTGGTTCAGTTTATCTGGCCTTTCAATTCATCATCCTTTGAATCGAAATTTGGGTGGATGATTACATACTCTTTTCTTTACTTTTTTATTTAATATATTACTTAAGAGTTTTCATTGATAACTTTTAACATGTAGTATTTGATATAAAGCTAGATACATTGTTATTATTTCGATGATAGTTGTATCGAGTATCATTTTTTTTTTGTCTTAATACATGATTTTAGTTTTATCTCAAACGATAATGGAAAACCTACTTTAAAGAGCATAATTTCATGTAAGTCTCTGAGATCAATAACTATATTATATCTAATATCGCTCAATTATAATAAAATTTAGATGACAAAATGAAAAAGGTTGTAACGGTTTATATAAACTATTATATATTCAAAATTATAAAATAAAATAATATTGTAAATAAAAATACAAAAGAAGAAATAAAAATAGTAATATGTAAATGTAACTTTTTTACATGTAAACACAATACACAAGTTAAAATGTACAATTTAGATGCACTTTGCAACCTATTTTTATTTAAGATATTATTATGTTTTTAATAATAAGTATAACTCTTCCAATCCAACCTAACATGTAAAAAGATAATAAGCACACATGCCATAAAAATTGTCGAACCTAAGATGGACTCTTGCTCAAACCGACAAATTTGGGGGAGGAAACACTCGGTCGGTACCTCTTTTCCGGTTTCTTCTTTACTGCTTTAATAGTTTAATGCCCCTTTTGTACTTTTTTTAAGTGCGACTCACACACTCATCTGTTCTTACTTATACTCGTAAACTACACTAATTTCTAATTTATCTCATGTCAGGATTTGAATTCTAATCTTTTTTAAAGAGTCTTTGACTCTTATCACTGGACTACCAACTTAAATGATGATGCCCCTTTTCTACTAGATCACCACCGCCACTCAAACCACTAGTTGTAGGTATCACGTGTCATTTCCTCATCTAGTCGTCTGCCTCTTGCATGAGTGTGGGCAACATTTTTTATTTTTCTTAGATGTTGAGTCATTTCTTGTTTCAGTTTTAAATAAGTGAATGTGACTGATTATTTTGGTATTTGATCCTAAATGTCTATGTTTGTAAGCCCTAAAATTGGCTGTATACTTGTATCGTACGCTATTTGTATAGTTTAAAATTTCTTAAAGTTCAATTAATTAATTTATTTATTTGTTCACCTAAATAAAATAGTTATGGTAATACTTGGTTTAAAGTTTTCTTTTTTATAATTATTAAAGTAAGAAGTAATCTATTATTTATTTAAAATGTTTATTCTAATGATTTATTTGTCATAATGAAACTAAAATGTTTATATTATTTAGAGTAAATTACACTGGTTGTCCTTTAATTATATTAGAAATTACAGTCTCTGTCATTTTACTTCAATAAGTACACCATAAGTACTTTTCTTAGATAATTTTGCACACCCTATGTTCTTTACACTAACTGGTGTTAAGTTTTTCTGTTAAGTCTAGACATATGCCTTGCACATTAGGGTAAAATGGTCATTTTACCCACAAAGGACAATTTATGTAATTTACTTAAACATAAAAACCCTCTCTCTACTCCTCACTCTGTCTCTGCAAGAAAACAACCACCGTCCACCGGCACCATCTCCGGCGACCAAGCACCACCTCCGGTTATACTTTACCATGATAACCATCTCCCCTCTTGAAATTTTACCTTCTTTTCTATCTTGTCAGATCGGTGCTCAATAGCCTTTTTAGTTTATAATCTCTCAAAAGTCAAAACCCTTTTCATCTTCTTTTACGGCTGATCAGTCTATTCGAAAATATGTTTTTTTTTGTCAACTCCAAAGCGCCATGAATTTACAAACCCCTTTTTTTCTTGCTTCAGTTCAAATTAACCAGTTATTATATCGAATGATTCACGGGTTCCGTTATCAGAAGCCATGGAAGAAAAACATCTTTTAAAAGATTGTAAGTAAAGAAGATGACAATGAGCCCCATGAATTTTTATTCACCTTCAAGTTTCCAACTTTTAAGGAGTTCAGTAAAACCCACAAAAATTTCTCACAGTTGCATGATTTCAATGAACATATGGATTCATCTGAGGTGTCATTGGATGATGGGTTTGTGTGACATGAATACCCAATTCTTGAATTTGGAAGAGGGTATGCTTTCTATATCGTTGTTTGCTCTTTTTTCGGGTAGTCCAGGAGGGATTAGGAACAGGCTGGGGTGAGTTGGGGTTTGGATGACAACCTTCAAACCGTCACCACTGCCGCCACACCTTCAAACCATCGGAGATGTGGTGGTGGGTTTTGGTTGAGAGAAAGAAAGGGTGTATGTTGAGATAGAGAGTGGAGAAAGGGAGGGTGTCACTTGGAGAAGAAGATGAAAATAAGGTTTTTAGAATAAATTACACAAATTGTCCTTTAATATGTAAAAAAACCATACTACTCTCATGTGCAAGACACATGCCTGGATTTAACAGAAAATGTTAACTCCAGTTAGCCCAAAGGACATAGAGTGTGCCAAATTTAGATATAAAGGACATATTGAGTGATTTTTGAAGACAAAGGACGATATGTGAAATTTTGGGTATAACTAAAGGACAATTTGTGTAATTTACTTTATTATTTATAAGGATTATTGGATTATGACTAAATTGCAATTTTTTTCCTTTATGTTTTTTAAAATTATGGAATGTGTCCTTTAAAACTTTTACTTTCACTCACTTTCTTTTATTTGAATAGTTCTCTCATTTATTGTGCTTTTGCCTAACTGGAGTTAAATATTTCTGTTAAGTGAAGGACATTATTGTCTTTTAACCCTAAAAGATAATTCTTGTAATGTAAGATTTACTTTATTTTTTTTTGTTTCTTTTTCTTTTATTCTTCATTTATTCTTTTTATCACTTTTATTTTATAGATTTTATTTTAAATTTTATTAATTAATTAACTAACTTATTTATTTTATAAATATATATATATATATATATATATATATATTTAGTAATAGAACTCGATTGTTTAGTAAAAAATCTAGACTTTATTATGCTATAAAAGAATTAAAAAATTTCCATCTTTTAAATATAATAAATCAGGTTGTCACTAAAATCCCGCTTTATTATATTTTTAGAAAACTTAATAAAAAAACCTAACAATAATTTGATTAACCTATTTAACGTTTTAAAAATTTAATAAAACTAACTTTTTGATAAAAAAAACTTGATTATGTTATATTTAACACCGATTTGATTCGATTGCTTACATATAAATATATAATCAAACCACAAATATCGACTACAAAAATAAATAATTGAACCATCACTCTCTTAATTGTTTGATTATTTCTGTTCAGTTTTAATAATTATCTTTCTATTTAGTTATCAACGGGTCATGCATAGTAATGTTATGAACTCAAAATCTATGAATTTAGTTTTTAAAATACTTAGTTTTGCTATCTAAAAAGAATTAGTGGCGCAGCATATTGGTTGTTTACCGTTTATTTCGAGTTTGTCATGAAACATATGTAATTAGTTTTTAAAATAAAAACCGTATTTCAATAAAAAAAATTAGTTATTCAATTTTTTTTCACTCTCATCAAAATAATAAAATTAAATGGAATATTAAATTCCTTTCAAAAATGAAAATTAAAAACGCACAGAATAAATAAGTTATGAAGCCCCAAAATGTTATTTTATTTGTTTTTCATAACAGTAGACGTTCATGTGGTTTTCCCCAACAGGTAAGCAACCGATCACTCTTCCTTCCTTTTCCATTAATTTTGATTTTAATTTTTACTAATTTCTACTACGAATGTTGCCGGAGATCTGTGTTTCACCTTTCGTTGCTTGATTGATGATGATAATTTAGAGTTTCTATATTCCTAATTGTTGTTTATGAATAAATATAATAAAGATATATATAACAAAATTAAATAAATTAAATAAAAATATATATATCTTTATATGTAACATCCCAAAATAATAAAACAAATTAATAATAACAAGATCGGGATTTAAAACAAAAAATAAAAGAAAACGGAATGGGTTTGGGCTCGGCTCTAATGGGCCGAGGGGAGCCCAACTATTTAAAGGCATAACCAGCCCCCTCCCTCATTCACTATCATTTGCGCAAGTTTTTAGAGAGAGAGAGGGAGGGGGGGGGGACGAGCCTAGAGAGAGAAAGCAAACAAACGACTCCAAAAGCTCGAAGACCGTCACTCGTTAGCACTACAACGTGTAGCAGCTTAATCGAAACCCAAGGAGGTAAGCATCACCTTCAAATATGAGTTTTTATAAGTTTGGGGTTTCAGGTGTTAATTACTTAAATACACGATTTTTACGTATGAAACTCAAAACAAACTAAATATTTAAGCTCATAAATACCTTGAAATCCAAAGACCAGATCTAGGGTTCTGGTTGGGGAAGAAGGCTGATGTATCGAAACTATCAAGTTTCGATATAAGCAACCTATCGAAACTACCAAGTTTCGACATAACCCACTTATCGAAACTACTACGTTTTGAGGTAAGCAAGTTATCGAAACTACCAAGTTTTGACATAACCCACCTATCGAAACTACTAAGTTTCGATATAAGCAAACACATCGAAACTACTAAGTTCACCTAACCTTAAGTATAGCCATGATTAGTGTCGTTTAGGCTCACCATCTTATCTTGCATAAGCTGATTATACAAATTGTGTGTGACCTGACCGACGTAATATAATTCAAGAACCGCTCGATCAGGTGAGTTCTATGTGCCCCCTATATGTTGCATGCAAATCGTTTTAAATGTTTTGGGGCTGAAGTGTATACACTAAATGAATGAATGTTATGAATGCCAATGTGATTATACGTGATATATATATGAATGTTAATGTGATCATACGTAAAAGAATGATCAACCAGAATGAAACGTATGTATACAAAGAATGAAATGAATGAATGGCATAACGTATATGAATGGAATCTTGCTTTATATTTATATATAGTATGTTATGAATGTATGTAAACGTTATGGACGCTTCGATAACAACAGCTACTTCGGTAGACGGACGACCACATAACTATTTTGTAACAGGGACATATACGTACCTTCATCAGCTAGGACGTTTAAGAGGGCAATAACGGACGATCACATTCGTGCCGGGCGGTTGCAATAATAAGTAGAACGGTTGCATAAATAATAGTACGCGTGGGAAACGGATGCCTTAGGGCAGACGGGCGAATAATACGGTCTACGAAGGTAGAACTGTGAGGACGGTCGGTCGAAGGAATCCGGACGGTATAGCATGACGTATGGTTGAAGGAATCCGTACGATCATGGAGGACGGACTACGACGGTAGGACGGACGTCTGTCTATGTGACTTACGCAAATCAAATGTTGGGTTGATCACCCTTATATTTATGACCAATGAATGTTCAATGAAACCAAAGGTGTGTACGAATATTTATATGCACTTACGATGAATGATAAATGAAAGCAATTCAAGTGTTATGTGTATTTATATATGTATGTATATATATACTTATAAAGAATTAATGATTATGTCTAATTACTTTAAACTAGAACTCACCAGCGTTAGCTGACTTTTATTATACACTTCAGGTAAAAAGAAGAAAGGATGTGATAAGGCGTGAAGGCTATTTGCTGCAAGGCTGACATCCCATTTACTTAAATTCCATGTTAAGACTATGATCATGTTTTATGTTAAGACTTCCGCTGCTATGATATGTAATTGAATGATTTATGCTTCCGCTACTTTTGATGTTTTAATTTAATTTTGGGATTTGATGACTATGCTTATGAGTAAATCCAACGAGCGATGTCACCCGGGAAAGGGGCCTTACATTATAAAATAAATAAGTTGATTAATTAATTAATAAAATTTAAAATAAAATCTATAAAATAAAAGTAATAAATAGAAGAAATGAAGAATAAAAGAAAAAGAAAGAAAAAAAAAAGTAAAGTAAACTTTACATTACAAGATTTGTCCTTTAGAGCTAAAAGACAATAATGCCCTTGACTTAACAGAAATATTTAACTTCAGTTAGTCAAAAAGACAAGTAATGAGAAAACTTTTCAAATAAAGGACAGTGAGTGAAAGTAAAAGTTTTAAATGACCCATTCCATAATTTTGAAAAACATAAAGGACAAAAAATGTAATTCTGAATTCTCAGTTGGGATTATTATTGGCCAATTGGCTTGACTTTCCTGCAGTTTACAGATGTCCACGTCATATAAAAAATCTAACGACGGTAATTGAGATACCATATACATCACTAGTTTCTGGTATTGTAATGGATTAAACGAGTGCATTTTTAATTAAAGAAAACAAATAAACATATGTAGTAAAAGTGTAAAATATGTAATCCAACTTTTTATTATTTCACATTATCTAATATATGGTCACGTCTTTAATACATGCCCCGGTATTCGACTTGAATGTTTCGAATCCGGTTTTCCTTGTTGGATTTAGATTTTTCTAGCATCCATGATCTTGATTTTATTTTATCAATTCATATCAAATCTTAAAATTTATTAGGCCGGGAATAATTTTATGGGTTTAGATTTTTCTACTATCTTGATATTGGTTTTACTTTCTTATTTTTTCTTTCGATTCATATCAAATCTTAAAAATTATAGGTCCAGTCTGATTTAATACATATCATTTACTGTGGTTTGGCTTCGTATACTTATTTTAATAAATGATTCCGAACAATGCCACGTGTTATCACCATATTTTTTCTCGATAAAATCTTCTGATTTTTCCTATTTTAAGTAAGTTTGAATTTTGAAATTTAATTATGTTAATGTTTTTATTTTTCAAAAAAGATAATATAAAATTTGAATTCTAATTATTACTTAATTAAGGAAACAAAGAATTTTATTTCTTGTACATATTATTTTAAATTTTTTTACACATTATTGTACTTTCACTTTTCTATTAAATAACCCATGTAATACATGAGTATATAACCTAGTGTTTAATATGAAAAGATCTAAATGCATGTAAAAACATCACGTGTCAACAACCGAATGCACATATGAACTTCCAAAGCTGGTTAATTTATATCGAAATGTCAACTCTAACGATTTAAAAGTTCAGTCCATTCTAAGAAAAACGTAGGTGTAAAACCCTAAACTTATACCTTTTTTATCATTTTTTTTCTGTTAAACTTAACTGTCAAAAATTAATTTTTAGATCTTTTAAATAACATCTAGAACACGTATTAGACACGAGAAATACATAGACATAAACACATGTAACATTTAATTGTATGTCACTTCGTAATCATGAACAATTAAACAACTATCAATCAATAACTTAAGACACGTATCTGCTAATGTATCCAATAATTACAAAAAATACGCGTATATATTATTTTAAATAATTATTTTTTTATAAGATAGTTGCAACTGTTGATAAGCTTCAATTGATGATATGTACTTTGATTCTTATTGCTCATGGAGCTAACTTTGAAAACTAAATTGGCTTCAAAACATTAATTAAGATATTAATCTTGATTATTTTGGATTTTAGGCGTCTTCTCGATATTGCAATAGCCATCTTCTAATGAATTTTTACTTGATATCTAGAATATCTAGGTAGGATGACATAAGTGCAATATTTTCTCGTATTAATCTTTTAAATTATGTTTAAAAAAGCTCACTGAATTTCAGTTTATATTATTATATTTTACAAATAAAACATGAAACAGTAATTTGTTTAAAAAATAGACCTCTCTAAAAAATAAGTTTTAGAATCTTGTCTCCGCCCAAGTTACGTAAGTGTATTTTTCTATCTCTATTTAGTTCTTTTTAATCCATGATATCTTTAACACAATAAAATTTTTTATTATAAACTTAGATAAAAAAATTTCCTGCTCTTTATTTTAAAACTGGTCATGCCATGTTTTTCTAAAACTTATGTTTTACATTTTATTTGGTTGACGATACCGAGTCATCATTGTTTGTAATTATTGAATCTGAGTTTAATTTTTAAAATAACTACTATTGTAGGTAGAAAAATCTTTATAAACATATTATACTTTACAACTTTAATATTTATAACCGTCATATTTGGACGAAAATAGTAAGACTAAGAATACAGTTGAAACATGTAGAAATTTTTGTAGATTTTGAATTTCATGATAACATGGATTTTCCCTGAATCGTGTTAGACGCTACCGGATTGAAATATTTCGCTATTACTCACAAAGGTTTTAATCGGATAAGACGGAGAAATTGTCAAGAACGAATATGGATTTTCTGTTATGAAAACGGTACGAGAATTCGTTGTGAATTCGATATTGAAATCAGACCAAATTGATTCATTTATATAGGGGGTAAAAAGTCACCATGAATCATCGCAACTCTTCATGAAAAGGGAAGACGGTTGACGGTTATAACGGCCATAACTGTTAACCGTTGGCAGTTACATCGGTAGAAACATTATTGATGCGTGTGTTTTATATGTAGATAAAAATATAAATATATATATTCTTGGCAACGACACCAAAAACTTGATGGCGTATTTTTAGTAATAAATATATTCTATTTGGAGCTACACAAAATCAAGTTTTAAATTTATAAATTAAAATGATAATTACTTCAACTAAATACACACAATAGGCAAATAAACCTATCGGAGCGTAGTAAAGTATGTGTAAGGACCAAGTATCGAACCATGAACACGGATCCCGTACTCAACCCTTGCTATTTTCTGACTACGATAATAAGTTGGAAAATGGGTTTTGTTTTGCAAGGAAAATAAACAGATAAGAAATGTAATTAGAAAGTTATCTCGTTTAAGACGTTACTCTAGTTGTTATCCCTTGTTAATTAATGCTACATTTAAAGTAAGGTTGGTCATAGTTACTAGTACTAACCTTTTCGATAGGGGAGTTAGCATTTTGTAACGGAACGGTGGATACGGTTGGCCAACTGTTCCTTAATGAATATAACGGACCCTAAACGGGGTCTCAAGTCCATCGGTATCTCACAATTCATTATCCGGACTAAGATTATCCGGTGACTGACGTACGTCATGTCTTGTAACTTCCTTTGGAAAGTCGGAATGCGCAACTCCCTCCAGAGCTACTTTATGAATGCTCGGACCTAACAAATTATGTTCTTAAATAGTTGTCTTTACTTATAATATTATTTTAAATAAATAAGACTTTCATTCTCAAGATCAAACCCCATGGCTCCCGCTAGAAGTCCTCTGCAAGCCGACATGAGAGAAGTAAAGAAATACCGACACAAACCGCCGGTCTGGTTAGGGCTCAAACGGCCTGCTGAATACCCAAACCTCCAATCAACCCATAATATTAAATCTACACTAACTGGCCATGCTAGCACCAAGATTTGTATATAGACCGTACAAACATCGAATAAGCTTCCTAAACAAGAAGTCTTGCTTAAGTAACTCTCAAAATTTAAGATTATTAGATTGGTTTAAAGATCACGTATTCTTGTCTTTTTAAGATAACTCAAAGTAAAGACTTTAAAAACATAACATACTAAAAATACTTCATTAATTAATTAAAGTTCAACCAACTCGAGCAACACAAGAGAACTAGCCACGAATGACCATACAAGTGACTCCACTAGCCCTTAGACAATGTGTGGAAGTGTTCCAACACCAAGGGAGAGTGAGTATAGGTTGTCTCTTGCTTGCTTGAACAAGAAGGATCGTTTCGTATTACAAGACTAAAAACATAAAATAAACAAAGGAAAAGCTAAAACGGACCAAAACCGAGGGAGTTCCGGCTCTAGCAGAGCTCTAGGGCCTTCCCAACCCAAGGTAATGGACACCTAAATGCTTGGAATGAGCTTGCTATTTATAGGTAAAGATTTTGACAATGCACGGCCGTGCATTGGATTGCACGGCCGTGCAAAGTACCCTTTTCTTGCACGTGGGGAATCTTGACAGCTTTAGGAGGTACAGGGAGGCAAAACCCCAAATGCACGGCCTTGCATTGGGATGCACACCCATGCATTGGACACTTTTGCTCCCTGTTGACTTTTTGATTTCCGGCTTTGACTTCCTGCGTCCAGTTTCGTTTAATTGGCCCCCGAATGCTGATTTTACCTTGATTTTGAGTGTTTTCTTCATGTTTTTGCATATCCGGGTCAATTATCCTATCGGAACACAAATGAGTGGATTAGGCATCAATTATTATCATATTATCTATAATTGTGATGATTTCGAGGATAATTATGCGTGCAAAACATGTATAATTTACGTCATATCAATTATCAATAGTAACGAAGTTGCTACCGACCTGCGAACCATGAGTAGTAATAAAGTTACTACCGGAGCAAAGTTAGCTACCGATGACAAAGTTGCTACCAATGACAAAGTTATTACTGATGCTTCAGCAGCCACTGATCATCATTTGCTATCGATCCTTCGATTGCCACTGATTATCAGTAGTAAATTTGTATTGTTTTGTCAGTTTGTTTTGATAATCAATTTCAAGTCATTTTTCACCATTCTTGCAAATATGATACATTTCCAATAAAGCAACAATTAGTCAAAATTTTCACTTTTTTGCCCCTTGGACCCCACCAGGGGGATAGCCCCTTTGGAACCCCTCTTTGGTTTAGGGCTAATAACCTTAGATGTTCCTAAATACTGAAGTTAATATAGTCTTGATTGAGTGTGCACTCCGCACCTAAACCTCATAACTCGTATCAAGGTATATTTTAATTTCTAATAAATCCAATCAAACTAAAATAGTCTAGATGACACTAAAATCACCAATAAATTTAAGAGTGAATATTTTTTCATAGTACACAAAATGACGTGACTTTAACTAATAATTATTTTTGTTTTTTATGTATGACTTTTAATATATAATGATTTATAGAAAAACAAATGTAGTGTTGATATGTGTTTTTTTATCTACATTTTGATATTTATTTTAAAAAAAATGGAATCATATCAAATATAAAATTTTGTCGGCATGTATATTTGATACGACACCGTTTTTATACTTTATATCAAAATATAGATAAAAACACACATCACCACGCCATATTGGTTTTTTATACCTGAATTTACCTGTTTTGACCGGTACGAATCACCAAATTTGACCACCTATTATCGTGATCATCAAGTGTTAAATGAAAAGTTAGGTCAAGAGAGATGTCCCACACAGAGTACAAAAAGTCCAAGCGATTCGTATCAAAATGTAGGTTTCCTGTTATTTCATGTGCAAAAATTAGTTTTGAATTTAAGTCACAGGCTGCTAATGGACGGATTTGAAGTCAAATGTTGGGATATGTGGAGGTTTTAGATATTAAGAGAAAAGTAGTGGGGTCAAAGATGTAATTTAGTTCAAGCCCTCGTCGGTATCCATTTTCAAGTCAAATAGTCCGAAACTTTAGACCGTTGAATATATTAATTAAAAATAAAAAAAACATGAGAATAAGAAAGAGAAGCACAATGTTTATTTAAAGTGGTCCATGGTATAAATTATCTATGGGTCGTTGTAATATTATTCAGGTCTAACAAGGATACCAATTAAAGCCATCAATAGTACAACCTTTTATGCGTGTAGAACAACTAAACTTGTTCACACAATTCTTCAATGTACAAACTCTAATGCACAAAAGACACTCACCTAGATACCATTGTACCAGCGAACATGATAATACAAATCATTATTCAAGCCACGCACATTGTTAGGATATCATGCACAAATGGTAACCACGACCTACACAACGAGCACATACACATACAAGAAGAATGGAAACACAAAAGTAATCGAATGAAAATAAGAACGCACACGATTACGTGGTTTTCATAAGAGTACATGATCAATGTCATCATGCGAACTAGTGAGTCCCTTTTGTTTGATTCGTACTATTAGGTTAGAGATTACAATTACATAGCACGAGTATTTATATATATAAATTTGGTATACAATATTTATATAATTAAGACTTCTAATTATATATTAACTTATGGGCGTTTGGTTTGTTAAAATTCAATGGAGTTGACTTCTAATTCATAACACATTTGGTTTGTTAAAAGAATTAAAATGAATTCCCACAACCATTGTCACCGCAGCCGTCATCGCAGTGACCGCTGCCAACGTGGCCACCACTACCGCCGCCTCCGCACTGCCACCACAACCACCATCACCATCACAACCACCACCATCTTCTAACTTCGTTAACAAGTTAACAAACTAAACATGATTATTTTTGTCATTAGAATGTATTATAAACTTTTAATTTCTAAACAACTACTAGTTATCTTAAAAAAAAGAAGAATATTCATAGACTAGATGCCCATTGTTTCTTTTTAACTTAATGGTCAATGAACATATAACTCTTAGGGTGCGTTTTGGTTCGCGAAATGTTCGTGAAGGAATTAAAATTTGTCAAAGTAATTAGATTTGTAATTTGAATTTTTCAAAAGGATTTGGAATATAAAGAATTTAAATCTATTAAAGGAATTTGAAATTGAAATACATTTGAGTGCTCAAACAACCATAAAGGAATTGGAATTTATCACCCTCGCCACCACATCTTTGTTGCCGCCGCCACCCACCGACATGGTCACTACCCCCGCCCACCCCTGCAATCGCCGACGCCGCCCCCGACCACCCCCACCAGTTTGCCACCAACCGCCACCCCTGACAACAAACCACCGCTGAGCCAATCACCCTTGCCAATGCCACCGACCACCCCAGCTACGCTGGCGGCGACGGTGGTTGGTTTTCGATGGGGGCGACGATGATGCTTAGTATAATCATATTGATCCAAACAATTAACCGGGAAAAAAGGGCCATCAGTGAAAAAGATATCAAACTATACCCGGTAGATGTGACAACGGTGAGTGGTCGGAGATTTCAATTATTTTTGTTGAAGTGCTTCACAATTCTAAAAGAATGTTGAAATCCTTTAAGGTTGTTTGGTTGGTATGAATTCATGGGAATTCAACGAAATTGGAATTTAAATTTTATTCATTTACATGCTTGGTTGGGTAAAAGAACGAACTGGAATTTGAATTTATTCTAACAAAATTCTTCAATTGATGGAATTCAGAATCACTCACAATTTTAAAGAAAACCTTAGGAACTAATTTTGTTTTTTTTTTAACATTTTTCTAAAGATATTTGAATTTGGATCTTCGTTTTATATTTTTTTAATTTTAAGGGGTAATTTTGTCATTTTATGTATTTTTACATTCCAATTCAATACATAAAAATCCTACCAAAAATTGGGGTTCTCATCCGCCCATTCTAAGTTTCTAACCCGTGGTGTATGAGGTCTTCCGCCCATTCTCCCCATATCAACACAAATGGAAATACTTGGGGCCCAAAATGATCCATTATGTAGTAATAATTAAAGATTTAATCTTGATAATTATTAATGTTAATTTATTAATTGTTTGGTTGAGTTTGTATTAGAGTATGATTGAGTTTGTTTATTTATTTGATTATTTAATTGAGTTTGAGTTATGTTAGAATTAGTTTAGTTTTAGTATAAATAGAGGGTTTAGGGTCATTGTAAAGTGTGGTCTTTGATATTAATAAAAGGAGTCGATCGTTGTGATCAATATTGTCGGTGTTTTATTGTTCGAGCTTGATCCAATTATCCAACAATTGGTATCAGAGACCTGTAGAGACCTGTGCATGAGGAGAATAAGTAATACGTGTGCAATTTTAAAGGGGATCGAATTATTATTGGGGAGTGCTTTTGTGACTCCAACAATTGCTTTTGTGACTTCAACGAAAGAAAAGAAAACCAAAAGAGAAGCAAGTAACTAAGCACGTAAAGAAAGTCAAGGCTGATAAGAAAAAAAAAGAAAAAAAAGGGAAGTCGTCTGTTTGGAAGACAGTAGCATCAAAGGAGGAATTAGAGTTGCAACTTGCAAGCAGGTCAACAAAGATAGGAAGTTTGCCGTGATTTGATCGGAAAAGGAGTTCGAAAGGGTTCTGCGTGAGCCAGGGTTCTGAGTGAGCCAAATATCAAAACGGCATAACCACCAAAAGAGAAGTTCCGTGTGAGTGAAGAAAAAGGTTCTGAGTGAGCCAAAGATCGAGACCAAGGAGATCGGATCTGTGTGAGCCAGAGATAAGGGTTCTGTGTGAGCCGGAGGAGACCAAGAAAATCGTGTTCTTTGTGAGCCAAGGGAAGGAGTTCTGTGTGAACTAAGTAGAAGGGTTCTGTGTGAACTAAGGAAGGAGAGATCTGTGTGATCTAGAAAGGTCTGTGTGACCGAGATAGCAACAAAAAAGAAAAAAAGAGGGAGGAAAACGTTGGAAAAGTTGCAACCGGGAAAAGAAAAGAGGGACGGTGGTTGTCGGTAGCACGGTGGGTACTAATGGTGCTATGACCGAAGGGAATCATGGTCAGACAAGGAAGTCGAATGAAGATGATTGTTGATAGTGGTATTACGATGGCTGTGAATGACGAGACGGTGGCTACGGGTGATATGTTGGTCGACAGTGATGTTATGGTAGCCGGAGGTGATGCACCAGTCATGGAACCATTAACCATAATTTTTAGGGAAGCACCTAAGAACCCTTGTACTAATCGAATAGATAATAAGGATTCAATATTTCAAAATAAAAGGATAAGAGAGGTTGAAAAGATTATGGGTCAACAAGCTGACAATGCTAAACGGGTGAGCCAAGTGATTGGATTGGCAGAAAATAAACATGATGCCAAAATTTCAAATTTTAAAATAGTGGAGGATGATTTTGGCAAAGTCTGAAATCTCAAATACGTAGAAGATTTATTACTGTTCGGTTGTGTAATTTTCGTGGACAAGAAAATAATAAATTTAATGATGGGCTGCCTCAACTTATAAAGGCAAACAGTGACCAAGGAAGCAAGGGGAAGCTACGATCTGATGATCGGCCAAGGCGTACAGATGGGTCGGAAAATCTGGCGCATATTAAACCAGTAGACCGGAAGAATGAAGGCAATAAGAAAAGCCATGAAGTAAGGCATAAGAGAAAGAAGAAAACTTTTAGAAGGAATAGAGAAGATGATAGCAATCCAAGAATTAAGGTCGAATAGATAAGAGCGTTATTGGGATCAAGATCTAGGGGGTCCATATCAAGATTAAGGGGAAGAATGAAGATTTAATCTTGATAATTATTAATATTAATTTATTAATTGTTTGGTTGAGTTTGTATTAGAGTATGATTGAGTTTGTTTATTTATTTGATTATTTAATTGAGTTTGAGTTAGGTTAGAATTAATTTAGTTTTAGTATAAATAGAGGGTTTAGGGGTCATTGTAAAGTGTGGTCTTTGATATTAATAAAAGGAGTCGATCTTTGTGATCAATATTTTCGGTGTTTTATTGTTCGAGCTTGATCCAATTATCCAACAATAATTACCCATATTGACCCAAATTCAAACACTTGGGCTTATTTTTGCCAGGTTATCAAACCATATGTAAATTATTAGCATAATATATATGATACGAGTTTAAATATGTATCAGGAGTTCAAAAAACCACTTTTGCATATGCAGTTATATAGCTATCTATTAATATGTAAAATGTACAAGTCTGCATAGCTGAAAGTACACATCAAGAAGCAAATGATTCATGCTATCATGCCTTCCTAAAAACAGACAACATATAGCCAGGATCAACACTCAACAGTGAAGAATATTTACGTCAATGTGCAGAGAGCTCCAGTATTGAAGAAGCATCATTTAGGATGTTCTGAAGATGAAGCAATAGAAGCTCTTGGGTGCTTGCATTCTTGCTCAAGTGCCAGATTCTCAGGGGCAGCTCTCTTTGGTCTCAAATGCAAAAGAAACATGTGATCACGAAAGTGTATTTTCGTCCTTTTGCGTTATTGCGTATTTGTTGGCTTATATACACCAACCTTGGTAGGGAAAAGTAGTCTATTTGCACTAAGATATTCATTTGTAGACATATACACAATCTTTGTTATTGCGACACTTTAAGGTGGGAGTAAATAAGGATGTGTAACCTCCTAGGAAGTCAAGTCTCCACTCAGGCAACTAAAACCAAAGCTATGAGTCCCTTATAGGTAAAACAGACAATATTGATTGGTATAAGGGGCTGAAAGTTGTCTTTTGAATTAGTGCATGCATATATAGACACTAATACCTAACCCGAGGAGGGCAAACTTGTCCTTTTGAATTAGTGCATGTATTGTAGGCATAATCCGATATTGGAAAGAGTTAAGAAGTGGATATTAGACTAGCTCCCTAAACCCATAACATTAAGAATAGGCATACATTGCTCATAATTATATAGTTGTTTAGACTTTTGGCCTATAACCTAAATGGATGTCACAAGCTGAGTCCAAGCATGATAATACTCGAGCTCAGATAGTTAAAAATTTTAAAGCTCAAGCTAGTTGAGGTTCAAGCCTATTGTTTCAAACTCGAATTTGGCTTGTGACACAGTCTTGAAGATTAAAGGCCGAGTGGCTCGAGGTCATTAGTATTGGAATTCAAAACATCTTGTTTTAGTGAAGGGCCTCACATTTATGTTCTCATGCCCTTCTAATTTCCATAGTTATGGCTAAGCTTTCTTGTATCTATAAGTATTTTTATCTTATTTCTTGTAAGGTGTGAAAAAACAATCTATAAGTATTGTTCTCTCATTTCTTGTAAGGTGTGAAAAATGAAACCAACTTTAAACCATCAAATTTTTTATGGTATCAGAGCGACAAGGAACTTTTAACCATCAAACTTTAAACCTAAAAACCATCAAACTTTAAACCTAAAAACACCAACCTTAATCAACTACTGTCATCCTCCATGGCCGGTGACAAGGAAGACTCCGGCTCCAGCTTGAAACATGAAATCGCATCCGATACAAACTCACCCGATAATACTCAATGACGTCCTCACCGGCAGCAACTATTCCGACTGGTCTCAAGACATGATGAACTTCCTATTTGCAAAGAACAAAGTAGGTTTTGTTGATGGATCTATCAACAAACCCGAGAAGACCGATACAGATTATATGTTGTGGATGGGTTGTGATGCCATGGTAAAGGAAATCCGGAATAGCGTGATATACGCGGGTACTGTGACAAAGATATGGACCGATTTGCTCGAGCGGTTTGGAAAAGAGAGTGCCCCTCAGGCGTATGAGTTAAAACAAACTTTTAGTACCACATAACAAAAAGGTGCGTTAGTTTAGGCTTACTACACCAAACCATGTAGCCTTTGGGACGAGATGCATTCGGCTTTATCCATTCCTCAACGTACATGTAATGGTTGTACATGTAGTATTGGGAAAAGGATAGTCGAGGTTAGAGAAAAAAAAAACTTTACGAGTTCCTTATGGGACTTGACAATGAGTTTTCGATTATCCAAACTCAAATTCTTGCTACAAATCCAACACCGAACCCAAAGAACCTCACTAACAGTAGAGGCCATAGACCGATACTCGGCTTCAACAGATGAACGCGAGACAACCGATTACTTCTTTGTGTTCCAAGAAATTGGGGCACCACCAAGGAGAAGCAAATATCCAGTCCGCGACTTTCGGGTGTAAGGGCATCCGAGCCAATTAGAATCAGATTCTGCTATGAGAGTGTAACCTCCCTCACGTGGTAATAAAACACCCTGAACTGGCGTTCCTTTCAGATATCGCAGGACTCAATGAGCCGCATCCAAGTGTGGTTGCCGTGGATCGTCAACTAATTGACTCAACACGTTGACTGAGTAGGTTATGTATGGTCTCGTAGCTTGTAAGTAGAGTAGTCCGTCTACAATGTGACGGTAAGCGACTGTCATCAACCTTGGGTTTGCTTTCGGCTCTACAAAATAAAACTAAACTATAATAAAAAAAAATCTATTGGTCGTAATAACAAATTTACCCAAATAATGCTATTGGTTGTAACATTCAAAACGATTAAAAAAAATCTAAGTATTTCATTTGGGCTGGGAATTTGTGGCCCAATGTCCAACTCGAAGAAATAAAACGTGAAGGAGGGCGCTTACCACTGGGCTACACATGGTTTTTGTTTTTATTCTCCATAAGTTATATTTAACTTCATACCGAAACCGGAAAGTGAAAAACAAATAAAAAAAAATTAGAGAAAAGAAGATTTTTAATAATATTACCTCATAATTTCCTTTCAAAATGGATGGATTTAAAGAGAAACAAAGATTTTAATAATCTTCCCTTTGCAAATGTTCTTTTCCTTCAATCTCTAGAACATGAAATTACATTATATCTTTTTATTTTCTTTTTTTTTCTCTCCTGAATTCCCATTTTCTTCTTTTCTTTCGGTTCACTTTATTTTCTCTTCTTAATTACCCTTTTTTCATTTCATTGAAATTTTGACCTATTTGTTTACCTTAAAAAAGCAAAACATCCACACTTCAAAGTGGAGTTACGTGATAAGTTGAGTAACAAGTCAAAATTACGTAAATATTAAACCGGTCCAGTAGGTTGCTCGCCAAAAAATTTCTGTCTAGTAGTGGAATTCAATAAATAATTCATATATTACGTAAATTTTTCTGTCTAAAATAAGAGTTTGCTATTTTAAAATTACATTAAAAGATTATAAACGTTTAAAAACTAGAGATTTGCATTTAAAAAAAATGGTTTAATTGTGACATCTTTATAGTGGCGGATCCAGGAATTCTTGTAAGCGGATGCACAAACATAGGTTTGGTCAAAACACGTCAGGTCAAAATGGGTTGGGTAATTCATACTTATTTACTTAACAAAATAGTAAAAGTATTTATACTTGTTTAATTAATAATATGATGATTTTAGCAACATTTTTTGATCAAATTCAAGTGTACATCTATACTATCTAATAAATTAAGTCTTTCATGCCACGTGTCGCCTTCATATTCATTCTTATCATTTTTTCCCGACCCTCTCTCTTATTAAATACATTTCTATCTTTAAAAAAAATACTAATTATACTAATAAATCATATTTATTTTAAATTATCCTTTATTATACGAAAGTTTGGAATCTAATTATATAACTTTTATTTTTAATCAAATAGTAAATGAAAGACAAATTACACTAAATATTAGTTAATGTATTTTCAAAATCCAATTATATATTATCTTTTACATATTTTGAATTTTATTTTCTATCTTTAGTATATGTAATGCATTTTCACATTTGTATACATAAAAATTTAAGAATTTTATGTATTAATATTTTTCACCCTGTTTGTATTACACAGGTTCTAAACTAGTATATAATAAATAGGAATTTGGCTTTTCTAACCGGAAATAAGAAAATAAAAAACATTTATAAATCTATCAGCTAATATAATAACAAAATGCATTATTTATCTACTCAACGTAATTAGTTAGGATTAATAGTTAATATAAAATGAGGGTCATTTAAAATTAAAATCAAACTAAAAGGTTTAGTTTGTAATTTCACTAGAATTAAAAGGCTCTATATGAAACTTATAATGAATATACTTTGAAAACCCACATTTACCTTTCATCTTCCCCAAGAATCATCGGAAACCTGAAAAAAAAAACCACGAACGTCAATGGATAGCAATGATGATGTATTAAATCTTACATTGATGATAATCTTACATCTTCAAGTTTTTTCGAAATTGAAAATTGACTGTGAGGATGAAGGGGGCCTATTTGAAAATGAGATGGCCCCGTTAACACTGATCACAGTAAAATAAAACTAAAGAAAAAAAAAGCGGTTTTCTTAAAAAAAATAATTATTTATTTTATTTTAAGTATTCTTTTATATATAATATTTCGTATATATCATCCATATATCCAAATCCCAAAAATCAAACATTCGATTCTTGTTTTTGGCTTAGATATTCACTGGAACCCCAGGCTAGAAAATTAGGCATGGAGCAAGTGGAAGTCTATGGCCTCACGACAAATAAATCACAACTTATATTTGAAAATTTTCATTCCACCATCACCACCGTCTTCTTGACTCGGTCTTTTATTTTAGTTATTATTTTCCCTGATATTTCAAACAATATAGATACCAAGTAAATAACTTATTCTTTACAATTATCTTAAATTATTTTATTAATAATAATCTCACACACACACTAATCTTTCTTTCTCTCTCAATTATTATTTTAAAAGCCGATGGCCTCTTGGCCTAGTGACATATATTGTTTATCTCTACTAAAGTGGTGCGGTTTCAAGTCTCACAAAGTAAGCACTAGGCGTTTTTTTGGAGTAGATTTTACAGAGGTGTGTGTTTGTCGTTAAAAAAAATATTTTAAAATGATATTTAAATTTCATGTATTCTTTTTGCTCTAGCTATTAATTATTATACGAGTTTGACTAATATTTCATACTTGTTATAGTTGAATGATGATGATTTTTGTTCTAGTGTAGTTGTATATCGTATAACAACACCCTAGAATATAGCCATAGGGATGGCAATGGGCTGGGCTGGGCTGGGCTTAGGTCGAGTATTGGTAATCGTAGTCCCATACCCGATTATAAAATCGTGTACCATACTCGGCCTAATACCTGTCGGGTATTGAGTATACCTGTTAAGATTTGTGAAATTTTGCTGGGGACACGGTGATTTCATGCAAAATAGGGAAAGATACATATTTTATTATTTTGTATCTTTCCCAGTTTTACAACCAACATTTGTGAAATTGAGATGGATGTGTTGTTCATTTCATCTTGATTTCAGATATTTTTCATTTAATATGATTATGAACCTCAATTTCTTAAAGTCTTTTGGAATCATTCATGAAGTGATGTTAATGCAATGAATTTATTTAGCATAATGGTAATAGTTTAGACTTCAAAATTGTACGTTATTCGAAGGCAAGTTGTATGTAGGCATAGAATGGGGGTTGTGCTACATGCAAGAAAATGAAAATGGTGTCTAATTTTATTATTATTATTATTATTATTTTCAAGTGAATAATAATAATTTTTTATTTTCATGTTAATAATAATAAAATAGTGAAAACACTTGTTGACAAGTAAAAGCTTATATAATTAATATTTAACTGGAATCAATCTTATAAATGGGGTTAAAACTTAAAAAACTGAGAAAAAAATATCTGAAACACTTATTATTTATAAAGTAAAAAATATGAGTTTAATTTGTTGTTATATGTTCTATTTCTCCTTTATAAAAAAGAAAATGCAAGTACATCTTTTTTTTTTTGATCGGGAAACAAATACTATAAGTCCGGTCACCCGGATAAATTCATTGGCGAAAGGCCATCCACGCCCGTGAACGCAGACAACGCTGTTGACCCGGCTCGCCCACCATTCCGTGGGAAACCCACCACCCTAAAGCCCGATGTAAAAAAACCACTGGGCCACCTGCGCATATTGGACCAAGAGTCTCGAACCCATGACCTTCACATTGAAAGGCCATGAGGGTGACTACTCCAAACCAATTGTTCTTGGACTCATTGTCAAATACAAGTACATCTACAAGACTACAATCTAATGTTCAAAAACTTACTTTTAGCATTTAAAGTGCTAATTAACACTTGATTCAAACAATAAATTTGATAGCAATGTCATAACACAAAATTAATAAACACAATTACGAAATTTAGAATTAAGTGTCGCAAATTTGAAATTAAAAATTAAATTTTGTACGGCAGAAATTATGAATCATCAAAGATAATTAAGAGTATAAAATATCAACTAAATATAGTCAAGTAAAACCCACAGTTAGTTTATCTAGACATAGCAAAAGCTGGTAGTATAGAAATAGAGGCAGGGCCGACCTTTAATACTCATATGTGATTAAATTAATACAACACATAAAAAAAAGAGTATTACTGGACTCGCAAACCGACATGCATAAATACATAACATTGAAACACATATATTATCAAACGAGAGACACCGATGCCGAGTCGATGAACCCACAATGTTCAATGAACGAGTTAAAGACTTTAATCTAGTTAATATTAACTCGGACCTGAGTCAATAACAGTACAAGCTGAGAGTGTGGTATTCAATTCGATACGTATTTAACTTGAGTTAGCTCATGGCTCAATGAGTTGACTCATTTTTTAGTTTTAATAATTTTATATGATTATCTTTATACAAGTCTCAAATAACAATACATTATCAAGCTGTCAATGTACGAAATCTTATATTCATTATTTCCGATAGATCATCGGCAGACATTATAAACCCTAAACCGTTATAGAATTTATTTTTGTATTTTTTTTTTTGGAAATTTATCCTACCTATCGAATATCCATCGGTGATTACCGACAAAACAATGGCGGACATTTAATTTTTTTTTTTGAAATTTGATCGACTAGTTGGTAATCACCAAGTGAATGATTATAACTCTAATTCTTAGAGTTGTGGCCATCACATTGATATAAGTATAACAACATGTTTAATTTCAAGTTCTCCAAATTGTACTATGACTGATGAATCACATGTTATTAGTATCAGTGAGAATTTGTCCTTCATATCAGAAGATTTGGATCATTTTCATTGTGATGATCTAAAAGAAATGAATATTCTTCATCAATTGTCTATGTTAAGTGTTCCATATAATTGGGCTGGCTGTCTGGAATCAAAAGACTTTCGAACCCGTTGAGGATCCTTGTGTCCCCGGATTCCTCCAATCCAGCCGATTCCGAATTACAAATTCTACAAGAGAACTGGTAGAACTTTTCTTGGTTTGTCTCATAAAACTAAAATTGGACTTGATAAGTCAAAAATTAAATGTTACAGCTACAACATGCTTGGTCACTTTTCTAGAGAATGTAGACTACCAAGATAAAGTGGTTTTCCACAAATTACTTACCAAAATACTAAGCATGTGGCTACACCAAGCAATTCCAAGCCGACATTATCTCCTGTGCAGTATTCTCAAAGCAATACCCCTATATTATATATCCCATGTTTCAACTCTATATTATATATATGATATATAAGATTAACCCCTTTGGTTTCAAATCCCTCAAGTTTAACTTTAAATTATTATAACCCATAATCACAACTTTTTAAAGTTTAACTTTAAATTGTTATAACACATAATCTTTTTGCAGTAGTCCTGGACGAATTGTCAAAGTCGATCCAAGAGGATGTCCTGTGGTGCATGCTCTTTGCGGACGATATTGTGCTAGTTGTGGAGAGTAAACAAAGTCTAAATGGAAGGTTAGAGGAGTATCGTGCAGTTCTAGAGAGCAAATGTTTAAGAATTGGTCGCTCAAAGACTGAGCACCTTTACTGTAACTTCAGTGGGGATAACGAAGCTAAAACTGAGGACGTACAGATCACATTTGAAGGTCAAGTGGTCCCATAGGTTACTAAGTTTAAGTATTTAAAATCGATTGTACAGGGCGATAGGGACATAAATGGTGATGTAGCCCACCGTTTTCAGGCAGGCTAGTGTCGGAGGAGAGCAGCCACGGGTGTATTGTGTGATCGAAGATTCCCAAGTAATATAAAGGGGAAATTTTATAGGGCTGTAGTTAGACCGACTATATTATACGGTACATAATGTTGGACCATCAAGAAGACACAGACGCGTAAGTTGGAGATAACAAAGATGAGGATGTTGAGGTGGATATGTGAGTACACAAGGTTGGATCGGATAAGAAATGAGGTTTTTCGAAAAAGATTAGGGGTGGCTAGTATATCGGATAAGATATAAGATGGGAGATTGAGATGGTTTCGCCATGTGAAGAGGAGACGAATGACGGCGCCAGTTAGATTAGTGGAAACCCTCACTGGATAGGGGTGGCGGTAGAGGCAGAGTCAAACTAACTTAGGATGAGCGGATTAGACATGATTTGCTAGAATTGCACATCTCTAAGGACATAGTTGAGAAGGACTTTGTGATGGCACATGATTAAGGTTAAGGATTTTTAAAGGCGAGGGAGGGGGGTAGAATTTGTCTTAGTTTTATCTTAGGAGCTAAGTCCTTTCTACACTTGTAGTGGCCTATGCATGTTACATATCTACGATGTTACCTGTACCTTTTTTACTTTCTCACCACTTACACTTTTTTCATCATTTACTGTTATTGGTAGCTTACTAGTACTTTATTATTAGAGCCTTTTATGGCTTGCTACTTAGATCTTATCTGTAGAACTCTATGGTTCTAATATACTTGAAAGGCGTAGAGAGAGTAGCATTTTTATTTAATTTTTTCACTTGTTCATTCTACTTAAAAGGTTGTACCTAAATTAAAACAAAATGACTGCTATTTTTATCAAAAAAAAATTTTAACAGAGTTAGTTAGCTGGATTAAAATTTTAAAATAGCAAATACTTGAAACCACAATATCCCACAGGCACAAGAAAAAAGTGATCAAAGTGACAATTCTAACCAAACACAGAGATGAAAACCATAGTTTATTCAAGAAAAAAAAATAAAAATGTGCTCATATATATATATATATATATATAGAGAGAGAGAGACATGTTAAATTAAAAATCATAATTTGGCGAGAACCAAAAGAACCATGCATTCTACACAAATGCATACATCCTTACTTTATATATGCACAAATGCATACATGCATCCTTACATTTGTGTAGAAATACATGGTTCTTTTGGTTCTCGCCAAAATTATGGTTCTCGCCAAAATTATGGTTCTTAATTGAACATGTCCCTATATATATATATAGGGAGAGGATCAAGAGAAAACCACAAAGTTAGGCGAAAACCAAGAAAACCACTTTCAACCAATCAAATAAATTAGAATTTATTTTTATATTATTTTTTCTAAAGGGCGTTTCAGTAAATTTATGTCCAACTATTTTTGGCATTTATTTTGTTTTTAATTAAAACCTATTTTCTCTCCCTTAAAATTAATTTTTTTTTGTAATTTGAATTAGTTACAAGTTAATTTCTTTGTTGAGTTCTTTTAGAGATATTATTTTAATTTCTTTGTAATGATTGTTTGAAGAATTATTTTAGAGGAATAAAATTTCATATTTGACGTTTTGTTTTTTTTTTTCTTTCATTTTGTACGTACTTTTTTTTACAAATTTACCATATGAACATGGACTTCTTATTGAAGGTTCTTGATATCATATATTTTTGTTTCTGATTATATATATATATATATACATGATCTAGTTTTGGTTTGAAGTACGTATACGTAGCTCGTTATGTAACTCAATTATTCTCTTTTTTGTTTCTGTTTATCCATGTTTATGTATTAGCTACATATACGTAACTCGTAACATCCACATCATTTCCACACGTAACATGTTTACACATATGTTAACATGTTTACATATACGTAAGCATACATGCTTACATATACATAAGCATATATACGTAAATGTGTTTTTTTATTGATTTGTTTGATCTTAAATGATGAGAGAGGAGAGATAATATTGAATTTAGGAAAGTTAATTAATTACAAATGACAGTTTCTAAATTAATATCTTTTTTCTTTTCCCATATTATTCTTCAAAGCCTTATAAAAGACTCAAATTATTACTTTAATTACAATCATGTCACTAATAAATTTTAACCATAGATCAAAAAAATCAAGGGCTATAAAGTGGTTTTCTTGGTTTTCGCCTAAAAAAGAGTTTTCTCTGGAACCCACCCCTATATATATATATATATATATATATATATATAGGGTAAGTATATAGTGAAAACTCAATGAGTTAAGAAAACTCTAGAAACTCATTGTGTGGTTGAGATGATATCACATATCACCTTATACAATATATTATTTTTTGTATCCAAAGGTAACATAGTAATTTTACCTTATTCACCAACACTCTCATTTTAACATTCTATTTCCTCATCACATTAACTTCATCTCTCTCTCTATCACTTTTTTTTATTTTCAAAAGATTCACCATCATAATTTCTCTCTAGATCTACCACCACCACCATTTATCTCAATCTCTCCATCTTTAGATCTGCATATGGGCGGTTGAAGTAGTGAGATCCGGCGGTGGCGCAACTATCGAGGAAGAAGAGTCTGGCTGGCGTAGTGAGATCCGGCTGACATAGTGAGATCCGGAGTTGGCCAAGGTTCTCATGTTGGAAAGGGAAATCCGTTTCCTTTAGGTGAGGTTGACCTTTCTTCAAATATTACTCTTTATGTTTGCCGCATGTTGCCTATATTTGGCAATTACAATGTCTTCAAATTTGTCTAGATCTACCAGGTGTACTCCTTATCTAGGAAGAAATTTTTTTTTCTTTTTATTGTGGTGGTTTTGGGTTGATTTGAGCCGGCATACACTCACGCATCATAGGGGAGTGAGTTTTGTTTATGTTTTGCAAAATTTTTTATATTTTTTTTATGAATTTTCATGTATTTATGACAGAAACGTAATGGGTATTGGTTTACTAATATGTTCTTAGGAATTTTGTTCTTTTGGTTCTTTTGAAATTAGAATGTTTTACTCATGGGTTTTGTTATTTCACTTTAAAATTGATTAATTAATAATACTAAATGCATATATGGAGCCTGTTGATCTTGAAGAAGTGTAAATTGTGTTTATGCAAATGCATAAAATAATTAACTAGTTATACATAATATAAAATATCTAAAAAATAAAATATATATACTAATGATCTTACGGTCCAGTCCACTTGAATTTATTATCATCTATTAATCAGTTACATATGATACAAATAATCTATTAATTTTTCTGTTTTTTTTCATTTTACATATGTTACTGTTTTTACATTTTGCATATATTACTACGTGAATATATTATCATCGATTAGTTTTTCTGTTTTTTTTATTTTACATATGTTAACACTTGAATTTATTATCATCTATCAATAACACTTGTCATTGATCTATACTAGGCAGTTGCATCTGTTGAAGGTTATCTTGACTACTCATTTGCTTCTCTATGGCATCCATATGGAAGACTGTTTGCTACAGGGAATCAAGATAAGACATGCAGGGTATGGAGTTTAAGAAACCTCTGAAACCAGTTTCGGTTCTCAAGGTCAATATAAAGTTGTCAAATGGACGTTACATATGTAACTAAGACTGTTACATAAGTAACTGGTGAAATGTTACATATGTAACTAGCGATGATACAAATGTTATATATGTTGCCAACCTTCTGATGGAGTTGACCAGGTTATAAACGAAGTTCATTCCCCTAAACATGTCCGCTGCTATAAACGACTGTCTCATTAGCTACATATGTAATAATCATTTGTTCATGTATCTTTCTTTGTATTTTCACTATTTTCAGATATTTTATGTAACAATCATATGTAATAATCATTTGTTCAGTTATTCCGATGCAATAATCATTTGATTCGCTGTATATGTAATAATCATTTGTTCAACTATAGATTTTTTTCGTGGTTCTAAAACGCCATGTATCAATCATATGCAATAATGGCTATGAATCGCTGCATTAGTTATTCAATTAACTTCACATGTAATAATCATTTCATGTATAAACCATTAACAATTACATATGTAACATGCATAGTTACATATGTAACAAATTGTCGTTTCTGTTTGGACAGATTGCAAAAAGAGAAAAAGAAAATTATCAGGCTTTTTATGAAAATTTTGAATTTTTTTAAATCTCGTTTTTTTTTTTCAAAAAATGGTGATTTTGATTAAAATAAATCTCTTTTTTTCAAAAAATGGTGATTTTGATTTTAAAGAATGGAGAGAGAAATTCAATTTCCAAGAAAAGTATAACAATCTTATCTTTCTCTTTCATATTTTTAAGAAATCATCTCAACCACATACCCAATCTTAACCAATTACTCATTCTATCCTTATTGTACTTTTTAATATAAAAAGTACATCATTTTTTAAATCAAAAACAAAAAAAAATTATAATCATTGATCAACTATCATCAAAGGATGAGATTGAGTTTTCATAGTTTTCTTAACTCAACATGATTTCCATTTTAACCCTCCCCTAAATATATATATATATATATATATACTTTATAATAAAGGGGGATTCTAATGGGACACGGAATATTGCTAATTGGACACGCCGCCATTCTATACGCCTCGTATAGCTCAATACGAGACGTATAGGGTTCAGTCTCTGACAACAGAATGTCACGTGTCATTCCCCATCTGGTGGTTGGGTCTCATACGTGGCGTATTGAGCTATACGCAGCGTATTGGTCAAGGGTTATATTTTTGCTTCAAAAGTTGGTACATTTGGGATTTAAGAATCCTATACGTGACGTATTGCCCTATACGCCACGTATAGGTTTTTTTATTTAATTATTTTTTTTAATTTAATTTATAAAAGTTTGTTAATATAAGTTTGTTATCTTTTTTAATTTATATAATTTTTACCTATTTTTTTAATTTATATAATTTTTATTTTTTAAACATTTATTATATTTTTATATTTATAATTTATCATTACAACCAAACAAAATATTCAACGTTACAACCAAACAAATAACCAAAACATTATATACATTACATCAAAAAATTAAATATATACATCAAAATGTTTTTACATACATACATAACAGTAGAAACAAACTGAATACAAATAAAAACAACTAAGCCTAACCCTGATCTTGACCCGCCCTCATCCTGACCCGCCCCGCCCTAATCCTTAACGGGGTCGCCGGGATAATGACGTGGATGTGGTAGTGGTGGTGGCTCGATGTCGACGACTCGTGACAGATCCACGAGGCGACCAACCGCCCACATCATCAGGTCCTCCATGCGGTCGCTATGACGATCCTCTCGCTGTGAGTCGGCTGCTCGTGGATGGGCTCGACGTGCGGCGGGTCCTGAAACGCCACACCCTGTAGCGGGTCAGGCATAACCGGCGGGTCCTGTCCTGGCATCTGCAGCAACGGCTGCGGGACCCAAGGGTGGTCCCGGTCGGCCCTTATAAACCGAAGGCCGACCCCGTCGAATCAGCGCGTGATGCGCATGCCATTCGCCGTGCGGCGATCTAATCAGACATGCGGGATGGGCTCGGCCATCTGATGCACGTGATCAAGCCACGGGGCAAGAACACACATAAGCTGTGTGATAAAGGCACCGCCATACAACAGCCCGCGCTTCTGCCTGTGAAAGGAAGAAGCAAAGTATAGCGACAGGCGGGTGGCTAGGGCGCACGTCCTGCCGGTAAGCAAGCAGAAGAGAAAGAACAAGTCTCTCTCTTTGCACCACTCACGACTTTTCTGACGCGGTGCAATAGACGTCGAAATAAGCCGGTGCAAATATCTGTAGAGGGGGTCTCTAATCCCTGAGACCCTCCCCTTGGTCCTCAACTATGGGCTATCAGAAATAAGACCCCAAAATACAAGGGGGTCCTCTCTGTCCACCTCGGTCACACCAGCCGTGTAAAGTGGTGTGACCGTCTCGGGCTCGTGATATAAGCCCGTCGCGACTGCCAAATCTCGAAGCGTCATACTGTAAAGCTGGCCGAACATACGAAAGGAGATCTGCTCCGGCTCCTCTAGCTGCTGGTCCATCTCGGCATCAGGCGCCGGTGCCGCCGACTCAGTGTATGTGAACGTCGAAAGAAACTCGACAACGACCTCTTTAAACGTCTCCGTAAAGCTAAGATCAAACAAATGATCCCACGGCGTGTCTTCGCCTATATTAGCCCGGGCCCGCTCGTCCTCGCCGACCTCCTGTAGTAAATCCCAATCCACTGTCGTCCCCGGCCCCATGGTCACCTGTCGTAACTTCTAGCACCGACTAAATGCGTCCGAGGAGGGCGGGAATACTAGATAAGGGTAGTGGGCAAGATCGTCCACCTCCACGTCCTCCATATGCATATCGTCCTCGTTATCTGAATCTGCCATAGCTGAAGAAAATAGTAATAAAGTGTTTTTTTTATTTTAAATAATAATAATAAAATGTTTTTTTATTTTAAATAATATTAAATAATAATAAAAAATTATTTTTAATTTTAAATAATAATAATCAATTGTTTTTAATTTTAAATAAATAATATTAAATAATAATAATAAAATATTAAATTTTATTTTAAAAAAACAACTATACGCGAGGTATAGCACTATACGTGGCGTATAGGCTGTTACCGAGTAACACAAGTCATACGCAGCCAAAGGGGCCATACACAGCCCTTGTTACCGGGTAAAACAAGTCATACGCAGCCAAATGGGCCGTACGTAGCCCTTGTTACCGAGAACACGAGCCATACGCAACGGATAGCACTATACGTGGCGTATGGCTTCATCGTCTTCCTCAGATGAACTATACGCCACGTATAGTGCTATATGCGGCGTATATCTCATAAGTTTCAGTCCTAAATCGCCCTAATCTACCTAGTTTTATCTGCTAATAATCAATATAAACATAATATTATTGATCGGGAGTCTGAGATACGTACCTTTACGAAGATTATTGAGCCGACAATCGCAATCAATAAGTATCCTTGTGAGCAGCGTATATGTTTGTGTGTATGTTTTGTGGATGTGTTTGGATCTGTACGAGGCCAATTTTGTTATATCAGAAGGGCTATACGCCACGTATAGGCCAATACGTGGCGTATAGCTCGTGACCTTTGGTATTCTATACGCCACGTACTGTCCTGTACTTTGCGTATAGGTCTAAAATATCTGGTTTTGAACATTTGAAAAGTTCCTCCAATTTTATACGCCACGTATGGGGCTATACGTGGCGTATAATATGTTTTTAAAAAAATTATTTTTTTAACCTTTTTATAATATAGAAATAATTAAAAGTTTATTATTAATGTATTTTTTTATACAAATCTTGATTGTTCATCTTTTAAGAAATAATTAAGGATTCTAACTGTGACATTTCAAAGATTTTCGTTGCGAAATTTATCGTGTAAATATTAACATTTTATTTCAAAACATATACACGTATATTCAATCAAATTTATACAAATCGGTGTATTGGCAAATTTCAATTTAGGTATTTTTTTTAATTTTTAAAAAAATATTTGAAGGTTATAAACTATATAAATCATGTTATTAAATTAAATAATATATATAAATAAATCAATGGTTTTCAATTTTATTAACCATTCAAAATGATTGATTTTAAATAAAAACATAAGTTTTATAAAATTTTATATGCTTAAGTTTTATTTGGTTTTATACAAATAGGTATTTTATTTTATGGATTTAAACTAATTAGAAATTTATAAATTTTAAAACTAATATAAAATTTTATATAAAAATCTAAGTAAAAAAAAAAAAAAAGAAGTTACATATTTAATAAAATAACCCATTTGAATAAGATGAATAACTTTATAAAAATTATTTATAACAATAATAATAAGTAAGTTTATAAAAACATTTAAAATATAATGTTAAAGTAAATTGATTTAAAAGAAATTAAATTAATAAAAAGTTTAGGGTTCGTTTTGTAATTAACTAAACTAGAAGGTTTTAAAACTAAAATCGTTTGAGGGACTGTTTCTGGTCAATTTAAACTACAGGGATCCATCCGTAATTATTTTAAGGGTTGTTTCGAATTAAACCAAACTCCAGGGACCAAAACTGTCAATCCCCAAATCGTTTTACCGGTCACCCTCTTCCTTTGTCCGGCGGACCAAAACCTTTCCGGCGAACTCCGACATGCTTGTCTCCTGCCCCTCGACAGCCGAAAAAGGGCTCTCTGAGCTCGTCGCCTCCACGCGAACCTAAGCCCCCGACCAATTTGCCTTTTTATTATCAGAATTATCACGCGCGTCATTTGACTCAAAAGTCAACGCCACGAATTGGCCTTATCAATGGACCTCAACGTCTGCAAGACGGCTCGTCAGTTTCGGCATAACCAGACAAGTGTGTAGATGTGCTCAATTTCGTGTCCCACCATCGAATTCAACTTCGGGTATAAAAAAACCATTGTCGGTCCTTCTCAAGCCCCATTCTCCCTCTCTGTCTACTCTCCATCTAAATTGAGGATACCTCTGTGTTCGCGACATCCAGGCGAAACTCCCCAGCCCTTTTGAGGTTCCAATTCGACCCCAAGGTCCATTTCCAGTTTTGGGTTCTCTCGGCTTCGTTCTCGACTTCGCAGGCCACCTCCATCTGGTATTAACCTCTAAATTTCATACTTGTATACTCGTTTCACTTACGGTTAACTAACCCAAACACATTCGAGACCAACATCATCGCGATTCCGGCAAATCAGTGTCCTCGGCAACACCGGCTTGTGTTGCCGAGAACTCAGGATCAAAGACAGGGACTTGTTATGTATTTTAAGCGTTAGTATTGATCAGCGATGGGCTTATAGCCCGGCTGGTCACACTTGTTCCCGATAACAACCGAGACCCGAGTTCGAATCCGGTTCAAACCATTTTTACACCTTTTTCTGTTTTTGAACCCATGGATCCCCTCTGTCCGACCCGGTTACCTGTTTGACCCGCGAACTCTTCCTGTTTCGGGTCTGGGTCGACCCGGTCCGACCCATTTGACCATTTAATCCTATTTTATTTATTATATATGTATTAAAATAATTAATTTAAAACCCACTTATTAATACTTAATTAAATTAATTGTTTTAAAATCCATTTAATTATTTCTAAATATTTTAACCCACTAAAAAAAATTGTTTCGAGCCCATTAACTCGACCCATTTATTTTTAACCCAACTTTTGAACATATTCAAATCCGTTAAACTTTTATAAAATAATAAACCCAATGTTTTATAAAATAAATACCCTTTTTGACACATGAAAAATAATGGACTAATATTTTATAAATAAAATAAATACACGAAACTATTTACTAAAAATATAATATTTCTTCGAAACTTAAAGTATGCAAATTATGACTTATAAAAATACAAATTTTATAAAAAGTATATTTCCAAGAAGTTTAAATATTTAATTTGGAATTTTTATAAAAATACAAAGTCTTACAAATGTTAATATTTGTTCCTACAACGATTTTAAAACATATCATTTTCACAAAGGTTGTTCCGTTTGCAAACCCATATATATTTAAACAAATGTACACGTACGCGAATACATATTTGATACATATTTATTTACATAGGATTACATCGTGCATAACAACAATACAAATATCACCAACGCGCGTGAAGTAAAACCCTCGCTGCAAGGTGAGTTACATAGCCCCTATTTTACATTTTTACATACTTTGGGTGAAACATTATTTCATGCTACTCAATCAAATTGTTTATACGTGTTATACATGAGACTATATGCTTATTCTTTGGATGTACATACATTTAAACACAAGACAACCAACTGTAATATTGATAGATCTATTGTGCCTGACCAGCCCACCCGGTTAGGGTGTTTATTACTGCATACTCGGATATAACCGCGTGTTATATTCAATCATACCGGATATAGTGGGTAACTATATTCAAGCATACCGGACTTAGCTGTTGTGCTCTGTTCAAGCGCGTCAAACTCGGTTTGAATTGTGATTAAATAAATGTTACATCATATGCTATGTTTAACAAGATAAACAATGAGTTGCAAAACGATTTACACTACTATTTACTGGATTTACTAAACCTATGTACTCACCAACTTTTTAGTTGACACTTGATTTAAATAATGTTTCAGGATTGGATATGTGACTGCTTGCCGAGGATCTCTCCACTTAGGAACTATGGACCTAGTTAAATAAATTAATGTTTTGAACTAGACTAGGTTATTTGAAATGTATTGTATTTGGAACTTGTTGTCTTTAAATTAAATTAATGAATTATGCAACCTTTAGTTATCATGTGCTTTTGAACAATCATCACATCGTCCGCCTCGATGATTCCGGCATCGGTCGGGGTGTGACACTAACCTAGTAATTAGAAGCAAACATCATCCAACATAATTAATTAAAACTAATTAAAATTAATAAAACTAATTAAAAATAATCAAATAAAATACAATTTTAAACAAACATCATCCATAATTCGTGAAGTATTGTGGATTCTTATGTATACCACTAGCCATTATCTTATTAAACCGTTCGATACGATCACTGTATATATTTTCCCATTCTGCTACAGCATCATTTCGGTGCAAATTCCAAAGTGCATTCGTCATGGGCATCGGAAAATCTCCGTCTAACTTGACGTGGATGAAATGAGTATTGTTGACGTGAACGATCGATACGATTTGATGTTGAGCGTGAACGTTAGGACCAAACCATAATGAAAAAAATGTTTGATTACCGGCGATGCTTAAAATATGAACAATCACCCCAAATCTTTAAGTAAATAGGAGTCAGGTGTATGACATCCACATCCAACGACTAACTGGTGCGGCTTTCACATCCTGCCGATCTATCGTGTGACGTAGCCTATCATACTCTTGAAAGGCGACTCTGTCGAAAACAGTTCTCCACTATTCTTCTTTACTGTCCATCTCCTGTAGAAGCTGTTGTCGAATAAAAAACCACCGATTTTCATTTAACCCTAAGCCCACAGCTACCGATCGAAAACCAAAGTTACCGTCGGGATTTACATCCTGTATACGTAAAATGTAGGGATGAAACAAAGATGGAATCGAATCCTTAAAACAATTTATATTGTTAACTGCATATTTCCCCATCATCAATGGAAACCCATGACGGGCGTTATCATCTTGTGGTTGCTTTCCTTTACCCGTCATTGAACGACGGTGTTGAATGACTGGACTCGCTTGTCGAGAGTCCTATGACGCAATATAGGATCTATGTCTCTCAGGGTCACATATGCTTTGTTGGGATCCTATGAACGAGCTATTTCTCACGAAATCCTGTTTCCTTTGTTGTTGTTTTTCAAAGTTGGACGACCGCGAGTATCTTCTTGTACCACATGCGCTTTCTTGTTACTTTTGCTCGGAAAGACCATCCCTGCGATTCTCGACAACAAACTTTTTTTGACCTGATCGGGTTGTGACACAATTTTGTTTCTCACTTGACCATGTACTTTATCCATGTCTACATTTTCATCCTCGACAAACGACGGTTTTAGATCAAGCTTCCTCCAGAAGACGTCTACCGCATCTAGAGGGATTACACCATCTGTATTAAAACGAGATAGTCAGAACAGTTTGAAATTAGATAAAACCAGATAAATATTAAAAGGTTGACATAACCTGTAGCTTCGATATTTTCCAGACAACAAGCACACGGCAACCCACAACTACTGAAAAGTTGGCAACCACACGTTGCATTTTGTTTTCGTATAGTTGATAACTTGTACCACTCATTTTCTAACAAATTTAAAGTTTTATGTGAAACTTTACCGTGTAGGTTATCAAACAATTCAATAGCTACGTGGCTGTCCATTTTCCTTATGAGGCTTGTTCCAAACCCAAACGGTAATTGTACATACTGATCAGTTATAGTTTCATCAACAAACCCAATAAGTATATCTAGCGAGCTGTTAGCATTTCTAAGATAGCTCTTTAGGAGCGAATGCTGGCTCTCGACTCGGTTCGTTATATGTTGATCAAAATTAAAGTTTCTGTTGGACCAGGCGGATACAAACTTTTCTTTATATGGGACCAACCAATTTTTGGTCACATAGTCTATAACTACTGGAAAAATAATTTTAACCATAATAAATATTTAATACTGAAAATCTATTAAACCCTAATAAATATTTAATATTCAAAACTTATTTCCTCGTTTGGCTGCATACAGTCGCTCGTAAAGCGGGTTGAAGTTGTACTGGTATACTTCTGGCGTGGGAGACTCACACAATACCGACCATGAATACTTGAAATTTGCCCAGTCTTCGTCTGTAAACGATGCCTTGCAATGTTTTGAGATATTCTCGTGTATGTGCCACCGACATAGGTTCTTGGAACTGTCCGGGAATATTTTATCACACACGTTCATAAGAGCTTTGTCCCTGTCTGTTACTATCACACGCGGCTTCATACACTTTTGCAACATACCTTTGATTTGCAGTAGCACCCAAACGAAGTTTTCCTCCCGTTCTTTAGATATAAATGCATGAGCGACGTAAAACGACTGGTGTGTGGAGGTCACACCGACTACTTGGACAAATGGAAGTCTATACATGTTTGTTTTATACGTCGCGTCGATCATCAACACGTGTGGGAACGCACGCCACATCTCGTACGATTTCGGATGAACAAAGAATACCTCCTCCACGAAATTTGTGACGGGATCCTCCCGAGTATAGTAGACGTAATCTTTAGAAGAAAGCAGGTGCTCCAGAACCTGCATTGGAGTTTCACCGACTCTCGTTTCGTTTTTTATCTTTTGTATCGCATTATAAATGTCCTTTTTAATGCAACTACTCTGTGGGTTTTGTTCCCTTATGGTTGCCAGAATGTTTCGTGGTAACATGTTTTGCGAATACATCTTTGCCACCAAAAGTTGTTTCAACTCAGACAGTCTCCTAGCAAATGATTGCGTCTCAAGATGTTGACTAGGATCGTGGTTATGACTGTCATCCTTCACCGTTAACAACCAATCACCAGTATTTACTTGGTACTATCCTTCTAATTTAAAGGGACAACCTATTTTCTTGCTACCAGCACGTCGAACCGTGGAAGTAGACTTACGTTCGCCGTGTCAGTCACACACAAGCCACACCTTGATAAATGGTTCCGATAGGTCGTCGCCTTTTCTCCTTGATCGTCGGGTGACAATGACGTAACCATTCTCACGTCCTCTGCGGACAGCCCAATCCACCAACTGTTCACGAGACTGAAAATTCTGCAACAACGGTATGGTAAAAGTTAATAAACAACAAACTAAATGTATGTGTATATATATAGGAATGTTATACCTGGTCAGTTTTATACGTCACGATTGGATGGGTTTGTTCCTTGTCTTCGGAGTCGTTAGCCGGCTTGTTCTCCACGTATACGAAGTTGTCGGTTTGTTGTGTCGGGTAAGAGACTTCACTGTACATGAAGTCGTCCGTGGGTTGTGTAAGGTAAGAGGGTTCACCGTATATGAACTCGGGATTGCTTAGTGGCTCGTACAAATCTGGAAGCCTTACCCGTTGATTAGAATAAACGTCGGACGAGACCTCCTCCCGGTTCACATCTTGAAATCCAAAACTTTGCGGGTTGTTTTCTAGCGACTCGTTAGAATATACCTGAAAATCGTAGTTATCATCCCACCACCAAGACATGACTATAACTTTTTGAGGGAAATTGTTTGAAATTTTTTTGAATGATACGTTCAAATGAGAATTCGGCATGGTTAAATACACAAAATTTGGCCCATATACGCATCGTATAGCCCTATACGATGCGTATAGCCTCCTGGTCAAACCGAAAACATTGTACACCTGGTCATTCCAACCCCTATACACATCGTATAGGTCAATTCGGTGCGGTTTAGGGTACGAGGTACCTACTGTAACTAGTCATCCATCACATCTATATACGCCACGTATAGTCCTATACGCGCCGTATAGCGCCACGTATAGCCCTATACGCGGCGTATAGCGATGTGATGGATGACTAGTTGCAGAAGGTACCTCGTACCCTAAACCGCACCGTATTGACCTATACTATGCGTATATGGGTTGGAATGACCAAGTGTACGATGTTGTCGGGCTTGGGAAATTGTGAAGGCTCTACGCATCTTATTGCCCTATACGATGCGCATAGAGCCCGGTCTAGATAGCAATTTCCGTGTCCCATTAGTAGGCCCCATAATAAATAAAGGTTTTAATGGGACACTTGTCACTCTCTCATGCATCCTGAACTTTTTTTCCCGCCTCTCTATCCTATTAATTATACAAATTTCTTTAATTGTTTTTATAATTTTTTTCCCGCCTCTCTCTCCTATTAAACAAAAATGATTTCTATAATTTTTTTATAAAACGTTTTTCATAGATATGTAATATGTAAATATTTATTACTAAGTATATATAACATTGCATTTATTCAACTCGTGTAATACATCGGGTTTCTAAAGTTTAATATGAATTAGCATTTATCAGTTACATAAAAAAATTAATACTCAGCTAAAAAAATGTTATAAAAATTAACTTAACAGAATTTATAACTGTCATGTAATATTTTATTCAACACGTGTAATACACGGCTTTTTAAAGAAATGATTTTTTATTACTAAGTATATAACATTATATTTATTCAACCCGTGTAATGCACGAGATTCTAACCTAGTATATATATATATATATATATGATCAAGAGAAAACCACAAAGTTAGGCGAAAACTACTAAAACAATGTGTAATAGTATGGGTTACGTATACGTAACCGCATTTTTTTTTTGAATTTTTTTGTTTTCTGTTTACGTATACGTAACACTATGAGTTACGTATACGTAAGCCAATATTTAAATGATTTTTTGGTAAAAATTTGTAATATTACATTGATATTTTTATAAAAAAATAAAAATAAAATAAAAAAATAAATATTATTATATTATTGGTTAAAATTGATTTTTTTAGTGGTTTTCTCGGTTTTCGCCTAACTATTGGTTTTCTCTGTAACCCACCCCTATATATATATATATATATATATATATATATATATATATATATATATATATATATTTTAACGACACTTAATGTTCTCTTATTTACTAATACAACCAACCATGCACACTATAGTTACCATATCTATATAATTCTGTCTTAAACGAGAAATGTTATATATTCATATGTGATCTTTACTCTTCATATTTATTGTCCAATTTTTTTCATAAAAATAATAAGGTATTTAATTAAACTACTCCACCAAATTGGTCACTTGACTTGATTTTCAAGTTCTTTCAATCAAAAGGTTAATCCCGTATGAGAATAAATAGTATTCTATGATATATACACAGAACTGAGCTTTGATATATAAAACAAATTTAAGAAAATGATTTGTTAGCCAATTAACTATATTTTTTTTTATTATGCGAGTTTCGAGTGAAAAGAAATTAATAACGTAGTGTTTCACGCCAGGAAAAGGAGTTTAGATAACATTCTCGTCCATAGAATAGCTTTCACATGTGTAACGATTTTATTAGTAACTAATCCTCATCGTGAATTTAACGAATACATTTATTTTAACAAGTTTAGAGACGTGACTATATTAAAACTTGGTTAAATAATTTTTTTTGTATACAAAGTACTTTAGATTCTTTGATATTAATCTAATCCTTTATATAATAAATCAATATCTTAGGCTGCCACATGTCATCTTTCTATGAGGTCAACTAAAAGTTTTTCCCGCCCAAACTAAGTCAACAGAATTTTTGGAAACATCAATTTGAATCCTTAACTTTCGTTGAATGCAATTAAGAAATTTTCAATATTATTGAAACATCAATTCGAATCCTTAAGAGCATCCGGTATACTCTAAGTGATCATCTCAAGTGAAAATAATCACTTGGTTAAGGGGGTGGTGCATCACTCAAGTGAAAATAATCACACACAATCACCCAATGCCACCTCACCACCCACTCACTCTCTCATCTCTTGTGTGATCTCCCGTGATTTTTTTCACACCACAAGGGGGTGGTGTATTACTCAAGTGATGGTGTCACCTAGGATCACGACAGAGGATGATGAGGGTATACCCTTTGCTCTAACTTTCAAATTATGGAAATTTAATTTATAAATTATAATTCTTTTTTTCATTTTCAATATTATGCTTTATTACTTAAATTTCAGTCATGAGAAGTTATTACAATTTTATAATTTTTTTGTTTTTATTGTTCAATCCGTGTAGTAGATAGGTTTCTAACCTGGTGACTCCAAAAAATTATGAATATTTTTTCAAAAGATTCAAATTATGAGATAGAGACGAAGCCTTATTGAAAGATTTATGCCTTAAAAGGAGCTGTTCTACGTTTTTTCTCCTTCCAGAAGAAAGAAAACGCAAGTATTATAATGTTCAAAAAGTTAGTTTTAGCATTTAAAGTGGTAATGGGATACTTGATTCAAACAATAAATTTGATAACAACGTCACAACACAAAATTAATAAACGCAATCATGAAAATTAGAATTTTAGTGTTGCAAATTTGAAATTAAAAATTAAATTTTGTACAGCAGAAATTATGAATTATAAAAAATAACTAAAAGTAATTAAATTTAATTAAATATAGTCAAGTAAAACTCACAGTTTGGTTTATTTTGGTCCAGTGGTAAGGCAATGAAAGATTGAACGAAGCCACACAAGTTTAAACCCAAGCCAACCCGGGTTTTAGTCCGGAGTGCGTTACGCTAGCGGGTCTTGGCTCGTGTAGCGGCGCAACTGCTGTCAAGGGACAGCAGACTCCATGATTTCCCAGGAACGCCTAACCCCTCGCTCTGAACCCGTGGGCCCGGTTCAGACAACGTAGTGGTCAGGTATTGAAGGGTGATGGGTCTCCGACTTGTCGGAGATGCAACTGCCACTCAAAAATGAAAGTTGTCGTTCAAAAAAAAAATCAGGCATAGCAAAAACTGGTAGTATAGAGGTAGGGGCAGGGCAGGGCCGACCATTTTAATTTTCAGATTTGTTTTAATAAATATACCTATATATCCTATAGTATATAATAAATAAAGGTTTTTTCATTTTACATGTCGTCTCATCATTTATTTCACGTCTCTCTCTTATTAAATACACCTCTATTTTTTTAATAATAATATATTTTAAAGAAAATACTAATTAAACTAATAAAACACATTTATTTTAAATTATCACTGGAAACTTTGAAATCTAATTATGTAACTTTTATTTTCAATCAAATAGTAAATGAAAGTCAAATTACATTAAATAGTAATCAACTTATTTTCAAAACTCAATTATATATTAATTTTTATATATTTTAAATTTTATTTTCTATCCTTATAATACATTTTTACACATGTGAAATATGTACATAAAGATTTAAATTTTTTATTTATTGATATTTTTCATCCACGTTTGTAGACACAGGTTCTAAGCTAGTATAGTAATAAATCAATACGATTCGTATATTAATCAAAATAGAAACCAATACGATTTTTCTTATTTTATGATATATACAAAATATTGAAAAACATAGTTTATCAAACGACAAAATACACCCATGTATGATGGACTCGATGAAGCTACACCGTTCAAGAGTTTAAAGCTGGTTAATATTAACACTGCAATTTTCAACTTGCTTGAAATTTCAACAAGTATCCGACTTGTATTTAATTTGATTTCTTGGTAAGTTAACTCATTTTTTGGTTGTAAAAATTTTGTATGACACTATAAAAAAACTGAAAAATTTGCGACCGCAGATTCCTTCGAAAATTTGTCGGAATTGGCCGTTAGCAACAAATTTCCGACAAAAAGTGTTTGTTGGAAAAAAAACCGTAGGAAATGTTTTTTCCAACAAAGTCCCGACTAATTTTCCGACAAATTAACGACAAAACCCTTTCGTCGGTAATTTCCGACAATATTCCGACGATTATATTAAATAAATAAGTTAATTTATTTAATAAATTTGTCGGAAAATTGAAGGAAATCTTATTGTTACTTTTTTGTTTTTGTTTTGTGGGAAAATTGTCACTAACTTATGAAAAATTTCTTTTGTTGATAACTTGTCGAAAACTTTTATAGAAAATATACATGTATTTTAGTAATGTGATTCTCTATATACAAGTTTCAAACAAAATTTAGACGAAAATCATAAATTGTAGTCAAGCAATATAGTATCAAACTACCAATGTATAAGGATATTATATATTAATCAAAATACATTGGTTAGAGTTATATTTTTTTTTATCTTTAATCTTCATGTCGTCACAGTCGTAGATCCTTTCACCGTAGTCAAAGATCTTGATGCTATAACGTCGTGCCTTTTGCCGTTGCGAATATTAGGCCACAAAGGTCGTAGATAAGTTGGGAATAAAATATAGTAGTTACGATTTAATGTATTGATAAGATATATTACAATTATTTTTAACATAATTATAACATATGATTTAATTATGATTATCCTCGTTTTACTTTGATTAATAATACAAAATACAAATTTGCCATATGGAGTTCTAATATTTTATACTAGGAAATAAAAAAAATTCACGTCAAAACATCGATAAAAATAAGTACGTCAAAACGACAAATCCCGAATTTAAAAAAAGAAACATATTTTAAAGGTTGTAAGAAGAAAAAAAAACGAAACCTAGAAGTAGTTTCGACGTCTTGTACATTATCATGAAAACTCGGTTTTCAATGAAATTTACATCGTAACGTAGATAAAAATAAGCACCATGACCTAGTGGTCTAGTGGTATGTGGCTTACCCCCCACCAAAGTGGTGTGAGTTCAAATCATTGCAAGTGCAAGGTTATGTGCTATTTATATATGTGTAAAAAACTGTTGTAAGCAAAAAGATAAAAATAAGCACAATACAACGATACATTTAGAATTCTATAGAAAATCATATTTTAAAAGCTATAAGAGAAAAAATAAAATATGTCCAAAATTAATTATAATGATTAAAAAATTGACAACACTTCACAGGAAAGGGAGGTAAGAACCGATCGGGGGAGATAGAACCTGTGCGCAGTGGCGGCCTTTGGGTAAGTAAAACTCTATTTTTGGGCCACCAAATTCTAAGAGCCTCAATTTTTATTTTTTTTATATAAAAAATCCTATTAATTTATTTAAAACTGATTACTTTTTATATATATTAGATCAAGCTATTTCTTCAATTAAAAGTAGATTTGATCAATTTAAAAAGTTTGAAAGAATTTTTGGTTTTCTATTTAGTATAAAGAAACAAAAATCATTTAATAATAACAGTTTAAAACGACATTGTATTGATCTTGATAAAACATGAATGCTAGCTTAGATATCGATGGTGTAGATTTATTTCAAGAACTAAAAATTTTAAGACATGTTATACATTTAGAATGCGACACACTTATTAATATACTTAATTATTTTAAAAAGTTTAATTCTTTTCCAAATGCTTATATTGCATATAGAGTTATGTTAACTATTCTTGTAATGGTTGCTTTCGCAGAAAGAAGTTTTTCCAAATTAAAATTGTTAAAAAATTATTTAAGATCTACTATGTCACAAGAACGATTAAATGGGTTAACTATTTTGTCAATTGAAAATGAATTGTTAGAAGAAATTGATTTGGAAAATTTTATTAAATAGTTTGCTTCTAAAAAAACTAGAAAAATAAACTTATTCTAAACATTTTATACAAGTACAAAATTATTAAAAAAACGATTTTTTTAACCCCGCCAAATATAAACTTTTTTGTTTATTATTGTTGGTCTCAAACCCAGATAAAGTAGGAGGGTTTATGACATGACCTTTGTTGAAAGGGTCCTCACATTTTTAATTCGATTTAGACCACCAATATGATTGTGCTGCCCCTACCAGTGGCGTATGGCAGTTTGACGCGCTTACCACCAAGGCAGCCTCAAAGTTTAAAATCCAATTCAATGACTAAAAAAAACAACACCGACATTCTCACTTGTAATATATATAATGATAGCTTACGGATTCATGACTTTGATTAATTATTTTAAATAAACTTATAAACCTTTTTAATGGATATAACATCACTATTATTGTTTTATTTGTGACATAAAAATAGAAAGGAAAAAGTGGGGACTCAAGCTTAAGTTTGAGAAGCGAGTAAAAGCCGCATGCCGTGTTACGTTTTTGTCCACCCTAAACCCCCACCCCCTCTTTGACTTGCCACCAAAGTCAACATCCCACTTGCATACTCTTTACACACCTACTTAAAAATTTTCAATATAAACCAACCTTCTGAGATACTTCTGAAACACATATTTTAATCACTTATATAAACCTCAGCATCTTCTATATATCATCTTCATATCTTCAACTCTTTCTCTTCAAGAAATCTTTACAAATTAATGGCGGACTGGGGTTTACAAGCTGTCATCAGACCTAAAGAATATGACGATGATCATCACCATCATCATCAACATCATGATCAAGAATATGATTTATTTGGAGCCATTGATACCAGGAAAGAATATGATCAAGCTCTTCTCTTCTGTTTCCCTCATCTCTTTGATCAACATCATCATCATGAGCAAGATCATGGTCAAACAATGGGCCCCAGCATGGAAACAATTGTTGTTACAGATGAATTAGACCAACTTTACAAACCTTTTTATCAGGTTCCTACTGCTGCTGCTGATGATGATGGTATTCAGACCATTCATCATCATCATAATCATGATTCTAATAAAAAAATTCAACAAGAAATCAAGAATTCTTGTGGGTCTGCTCCAAACACGTCTCAACTTGCACCAAAGCTCAGAAAAAGGTAAGCTTTTTGTGACTCTTTTTTTTCTTGAAATGCTCACAAACCCTAAATATGATTATGAAACTCTTATCAAATATTTGTGTTAAATTATCAGTGACATTTTTTTGTGGGTGTGAACAGGAAGAATCAACAAAAGAGGGTGGTCGTTCAAGTAACAGCCGATGGTTTGTCTTCAGATCCATGGGCTTGGCGAAAATATGGTCAAAAACCTATCAAAGGCTCAATCTATCCAAGGTAAATACACACTACTAGAAAACTGCCAGTTTCCCACGACGTTTTTTTGTGAATTTCCAACAAAAATAGTTTTGTCGGAAAAATGCTAGTTGGAAAAATTTTCAGACAAAAGTTATTTCTGACCGATTTCTGACAAAAAAATAGGGTTCAGATTTTCCAACCATTTTTTATATTTCCTTTTTTTCCAACATAATTAGGGTTTTGGTAAGACTCGGATCATTTTGTGTTGCTATTAACATTTAATCGCATATATGTGACTAATTAGTCAATTAATTATCTTGTTTGGATCGCTAATTTTTTTTTAACAGCAAATACCACATTTTGATCGCTAATTAACTTTCTTGCAGCTTTTCGTAAAAAAAATTAACTTTCTTGCACTTATTACTTCGATGATCTTTTAGTGTCACATTTTTAATAATTTAATGTTTAATTCTACAGAAGCTATTATAGATGTAGCAGTTCAAAAAGTTGTATGGCAAGAAGACAAGTCGAGCAAAGTTGCAATGATTCAAGCATCTACATTTTAACCTACACTGCCGATCATAACCACCCTCAACCTACTCGCCGGAATTCCTTAGCCGGAATCAACCGCAATCGATCCAAGACTACTCCAAAGAGTCCCACCAGTAGTGACGAAGGTAAAACTGTCACAATATCAAAAGACTCGCCTTTCCATTCTCCCACAACCCTTTCAGTTTCATCTATTGAAGACGAAATCCTCCAACAATCAAACATCAAAGAAGAGAGTGAAGAGACATTATTCTACAACAAATTTGACAATCAAGGGCACACTATGATGCCAGGAATCAATGATGACGACTATATGATTTTTAGCGACGATTTCTTCGAGGGTTTGGAGGATTTGGGAGGGTATAAAATGGATTCATCAGTTTACAACTCCTCAACCGAACAGTTTCCTCATGTGTTTTGTTAGCATATATACGGAATATGTTTTTTTTTTCTATTTTATTTTGTGAATTTTCTAATAGGAATTAGCTTTATTTTAGAATAAGATTTTTTTTTAATGTTTTTATGTCTAATTCATAAAAAATGTAAATGTTACTTAATGTACGACCAAAAAATTCAAACAAATGTAATAGAAAGTTAGGACGTTCACAATAAAATGAATGTTTAAATTTGCAATGTCAAAGAGGTTGGTATTTATTATGCAAAGACCATAATCTTTGATAATACAAATATATTTGTATTAAAATAAATACAATATATTTTGCTAAATTTAAATTGTAGTAAAGGTAATCATCACTAACGTAACCTTAAGAGTTTTACCCATCAAAATAACAACATTTTGATCGTCTCATGTGATTGAAGTTATTTCTTCATATGAATGATTATCTTTTTTTTATCTTTTAAATTTGACTAGAGTTACTCAATCATGAGAGGTAGAGGTGCACAAAAGAACCGGAACCGGAACCGATCCGATGGATTATCCGAAACCGGATCCGGCTAGAACCGGTTTTTTTAGAACCGGTCCGGATATTTTGAGAACCGCCGGTTCCGGGACCGGTTCTGGGTTTTTTGACGGACCGGATAAAAATCGGATATTTTGGAACCGGTTTTTTCGGACATTTTGGAACCGGTTCCGAACCGGTTCTAGCCGTTGGGGTTAAAAAAACGGCTATATAGCCGTTTTATGCCCAACGTATCTCAAGCGAAGAAGAATGAAAACCGATGTTACAAAGACTACGACGAAGAATATTGAAAACATAATAAATAATTAATGCTTTGTGATTCAATTATGTTTTTTGTATTTTTTTTGTACGAACTATTGTTAAATAATTTAAAAAAATCTGCAAAATAAATAAAAAATGTATTTTATAGTGTATCTTTGTTAATTTTTAAATTTTTTTTTCCGGAACCGGTGGAACCGGTTTTTTTTATCCGGTCCGGTTCTAAATATCCGATCCGGTCCCAATAGGTTCCAAGTCTCCACACCCGGAACCGGATCCGATCCGGAACCGGTTCTAATGGATCCGGTTCTTGACCAACGTTGACGGAACCGGTCCGGATCCGAACCGGATCCGGTTCCCAAAAAAAACCGGTTTGTGCACCTCTAATGAGAGGTATCAATTCAAAACGTTATATATTTCCAGAACACGTAGAATAAAAATGAAACGTTAATTTTGTAATCTTAAAATATTTAAAAGAAAAAAGATATAAATATAATGGTTATTCTTTCTCACTGGCTCTCTCTACTGAAATTCCAAAAAAAAAAATGAACAAATTAGTTTAATTGCTCGTCTATACATATGAAATATAGCCATTTAATTTGCTTGTAATATACCTAGAGGGTAAATGATTTTTGATGATTTTTTTATAAATTAACATACACATACACATGTGTATGTAAGAAATATAAAATTTTAAAAATATAAATTATTAATAAAAAATTATATGGTTAGATTCCTTCTACGTATTTCCAAAAAGAAATTGTGTTCTTAAATGATATACACATGTACCCTACTCAGTTATAAGTAAAGTGTACTTCGTTATAATTTCAAACAATTTTTTAGGGTTTCCTAGTTGTTTTATTTGTTTCGTTGGCCCTTGAGGATACGAAAATAATTTATGCAGTTTCGTTTTCTGTACGTATTTCCTTTCATCGAGATTTTTTTTTTCAAATAATACTAAAATGCAACTAGCAATTTTTGGGTTATATAATCCTATCTTTATTTCAATTAATAAAATACAAAGGCGTTTAATATATAATATTAACTTATTTTGAGGCTAAGTCTATGACCAGTTCAATTCTAAATTAAATTACAAATTAAAATGTAGTGTTATTAAATTAATATTCTAAGATTTACGAACAAATTGTGTTGATTTACAATTAAAATACGGTTTATCTATATTAAATTTCCAATTGAAATATATAGCTGGTATTTCATAAATGCAGAAGCTAAATTTTAGATTAATTATTTGAATGTATTGCATACATTTTATTAAAAAAATGCAAATACACTAATCAACTGTCAACATATAGTGATGTTTGTATTCTATATGTTGTTCGCAACCCACAATCAGACACGTCCCATTAAAGAACCTATTATAATTTTTTGAACGGCGATTACTTATTATATACTAGATGTTTTTTTTTTTCTATCTGGAATATATGATTCACATAAAGTGTTTTGGACATCTCTTTTAAAGGAGTTATTGTCTTTGATGAGGTCTATTCTACCATCCTAAACAAGAAAAGTAGTGCCTCCATCTCAATATACTATTTGATCTATAACACGGTTAACACCCGACATCTCTTTTTAAGGAGTTACCGTCCTTGACGAGGTTTATTCTATCATCCTAAACAACAAAAGTAGCGCCTCTCAACATAGATTAAGGGGCAAGAGAGGGTCACCCATTTTTCTGAAAATAATTGAATTTTTATATATAATATTTTCAGCCCTCAAATTAATTGATCAAGTTTAGCCAACGTCTCTCGTTACTATTTGATCTATAGTTCACTTTTTCACCATGTCACAATGCGGGTCACACATTTTTCTGAAACATGTCATCATGGTTGAAGAGGTTACACATTAACTGCCCAACACCTAAAGTTTCATTAGGGATCTAGGCTCACGATTTCCCAAAATCTGTCATCATAATGGAGTGTTTAGTAATTATACACTCAACATCTCTCATATAAATTATTAATATAAGATTTATATAAATGAATCATAATTCATACACTTTTATATTAAGAATTTAACATCATTTGAGGTGACTTATTTATGTTTACCCATAATGATCGATCATAACCAATTTAATGAATTTTAGTTTCTTTGTTTTTTATGAATCATGGTTAAAAATTGTTTTATAAATAATAAGTACAATACTGATGTCGTAGGGTCAGATTTTTAGTTAAACGGTACGATGGAGAAAAGATTCCGGATTCATTTGCATCGATTAATGTGATTGTATTGTTCTTTATGTTTTTATATCATATTAAATTATTATAGTTTATTAATTAAAACTTCTGTTAACTAGGAAGATAAATTTGATACACCAATTGTGTGTAAACTTAATATAATTTTTTTTAAATTAAAGTTAACTATTATTTTTTTTTTAATTTAAGTTAACTATTTTTTTTTAAATTTGTATGTAAAACTCAAAAGAAAATTAATAACAACAATAAAAATTTCACTAACAAATAAAATAATAAATAAATTTTAAATAAGAAAATAAACAATCAAATTTATTAATAAATAAAAAATTAATTTACAACTACATATTTAGCAGGTTTTGCTACCTAATCTTTATAAAGCTTTTGACGTGATTTAAATACGTTTTCCCACTCAGCTGCGTTTTTTCACTCCTTAGTGTTCATAAGTTGTGTGTGAAAACCCATTGGAAACTCTCCTTGCATTTCTACCATTACATAATGATTTTTATTCACCAGTGCAATTGTGATTATCTTTTTATCTGGGAACTGGTCAAGGCCTCTCCAAAGCGGAAACAATGTCGAACTGTTATTACATTCTTTAGATATGAAATGAAAAATTACGTTAAACTTGTTCGCAATCAAAAACTCCGACTCTAGCATAATCATCCAGTATTTTAGTGGCGCAAAACTAGGCCCTGACAACTCTAAGGATGAAAACACCTCATTGTATTCGTCCTGGAAAGTCTTTCTGTAATGTGTTTCAAACTACACCATCTCATCAGTTAGTAGCCTCCGAATTAATAGCAATTCATATTCACCGTACCTGAGAGCAGAAGCTGTTGCCCGAAACCCACAATTTCCATCACCAAACACATCTTTTATATCTTTCACATACGGTTGAAAGACTGTTGGAATTTGATCAATATATTTGTGATAATCCTGTGATTTTTTATTAGTAACATTGTGCTGGGTCAACCCCAGGAAATCGTAGACAGTCGGACTTGAAGGAGGTAAATAAAAAATTGTATAAATAAAAAATAATAATTAATTTTCACACCACTCACTTTTACACGGATATACTCCTTCAGATGTAAAGCTGGTATATACCTCATGCCTCTCCAACCCTTAATGAAACAAAAATATCTTATAAATATAAAAGAGAAAAAGGAGGTAAAAGATGTAAATCTCATTACTTATTTTCTTCCGACCCCACGGAGTCATTTTTGTCATTTCTAAATTCTAACCCCTGATTAAAAAAAAGATATTGTGCAAGATTTGTTTCATAAAAAAGAATTTAATACAAAAAGAATTTACCTACATATGATTAATTTTTTTAAATATAATAAATTAATGAGAATGATAGACACAACCTTTTATGAGAATGATACACTACAATAAAATGACCTTGTGTCGACGGCGCCTATACCGACGACACTTGTCGTAGGCATAGGTTACCCTATACCGACAACATGTCGTCGGGATAGGCTAATTTGGAAATTTGAGAAGGGAGACCCTATACCGACGACATGTCGTCGGCACAGGGTTGATCCAGATGGAGGGAAAACATGGCGCCCAATGAAAAATTGGGAAAAACCTATATCGACGACATGTCGTCGGTATAGGTTAATTTAGATTTTCTTTTTTTTCTTTAATTTAATAAATTTTCGTCGGTGAATTATTTTTTAATTAAAAACAATTATGGGAAAACTCTATACCGACAACATGTCGTCGGTATAGAGTTTTTTACTTTATTGACCGGTCAAAACCCTACGAAGACCTATACCGACGACTTGTCGTCGGGACATGGGACCTATTGCGCCGACTTTCGAGCCTGTACCGATGACATATCGTCGGTATAGGTCTCAGCGTGAATAAACCAGGAAACAGCTTTCTGCTTCCCATTTCCACGAAAAAAAACCCCCAAAACTCTCTCATCTTCTCTCTTTGGCGATTTCCCGTTTTTGGTGTGTTTTGTGGAGCAATCTTCACCAATCTCTCAGGTTTTGAGGTTAGTTAACATTTATGTTTCAATCTTGACAAGAAAATCAACATTTTTGGGTTTTATGTTTAATTTCTTTGATTTTTGTTAGGTGTTTGAAGCTTTGACAATTTTTTTGTGGATTTCAAGCTATTCGAAGTTATTTGCAAACTTGGTTAGTAATTTTTTTATAAATTAGGTTTAGATGTATGTTTGTATGTATCTTGTTGTGTTTATTTGTATGTATTTATATATGGTTTAGATGTATGATTTTATAAATATTTATGAAATTTTATGATGAAATTAGGTTTAGATGTGAAATTAGGTTTAGATAAAATTTAGGAATTTGAGCATTTATATATGTATGTTTGTATATAATATGTATGTATATATGTGTATGTGTGTTTGTATGTATTTGTATTATGTTTATGTATGGAATTGTGTTTATGTATGTAATTTGGGAATTTAAGCATTTATATATGTACGTTTGTATATAATATGTATGTATATATGTGTATGTGTGTTTGTATGTATTTGTATTATATTTATGTATGAAATTGTGTTTATGTATGTAATTTGGGAATTTGAGCATTTGTTTATGTATGTTTGTAAAGGCTATGTATGTATACACGTGTATGTATGTACTTTTATGTATGTAATTGTGTTTGTGTATGTAATTTTAGAATTTGGGCATTTATTTATGTGTGTTTGTATATAATATGTATGCATATGTGTATGTATGTTCGTATGTATGATTATGTAATTGTATGATTTGTATGTATATAATTGTGTATGTATTTATGTAATTGTGAATGTATGTATATATCTTTGTATGTATATGTAACTTTATTTAATTTTGTTGCAATTTCAGAACTCATTGCGGTTGGAGAGGTGTGAATAACATTTTATTTGTGTTTCATTGAATTTTTTTAAGGTACGCATCCCGACTTTTATACCTTTATGTACGTCTCATGTTGTGTACACTTGTATGTTTATTTAGGATAACTCTTTAGAATATACCCATTCGAAATTTATCTGATAGAGATAAATTTTGGATTGTCCCCTTTGGGACTGCTTTTTGAATATTCTATCTTATTTAGGATATGTATACATTTTAACGGGTTGACATTTAAGAAAAAAATTGGTAGCTATTTCTCCTTACTCCTTCGAGTTTGCGGTTTATCTGCATACTTGAGGAGTAAGGGGAAATGCTGCTGATTTTTTCTTAAATAATCAACTCGTTAAAATGTATACATATGAGATAGAATATTCAAAAAGTGGGTTAGGATCCACCGCCTTAGAGTACCGATCAAATCACATACATTCATTTATATCATTTATTACATGCACGTATATGTGTATGCTTATAACACAATAGATATGACACTAGATATGACAATTGATAAAAGCTGGGTTACACTGGGAAATCGGAATTCTTCGGCTTTCTTAAGCGGTCTTCGCAACTTTATAGAGACGGCCAAGAACCATGTCGACGGTCGAGGTAGAGCGTTTTGCCCGTGTACACGTTGTTGTAATGCGTGTCGACAGGATTTGAACACGATATATGGCCACATACATGACCGTAGGTTTCTACAATCATATCATAATTGGATTTATAATGGTGAACAACATCCTCGTGTGGCGGAGATAGCATCACTTTTTGCCCCAAGAACAACACCAACTCCTCCAATAACTATAACAACAAATAATGAGATGTTTAATGCCATAGATGATGTGATAGCAGAGCAAAATACAAACGAGGATAATATAGATGAAGATGGAACTGGTTTAGACCCAGAGTTTGATGCGTTGTTTGAGGAGCTAAATAAGGAGTTATACCCTGGTTGTAGTCAAATTTCTTCCCTAAACTTCATAGCCAAATTGATGCATATCAAAGTTATCAACAAATGGACGAATAGTTCGTTTGACCAACTGTTAGAGCTTCTACAAATTGCATTGCCGAAGGAAAATCACGTTCCAACGTCACACTATGAAGCTAAGAAGAAACTGAGTAAGATTGGGTTAGGATATCAGTCTATCCATGCTTGCATTAATGATTGTGCACTGTTTTGGAAGGAGAATGAATCAATGCAAAATTGTCCGGTTTGTAATGAGAGCAGATGGGTTGATAAAAACACAAAGGGGAAGAAAGTACCACATAAAGTGTTGCGCTACTTTCCTTTAACTTCATGGCTTCGACGAAGGTATAGTTCAGATTAACGGCAAAAGAAATGATCTGGCATAATACTGGACGCTCAACGGATGGTATGATGCGACATCCGGTTGATGGGAAGGCATGGCAAGAATTTGATGAGAGATATCCGGATTTTGCTAAAGAACCAAGGAATGTCCGCTTAGGTTTGGCTGCCGATGGTTTTAATCCGTTCGGTAACATGAGTCAGACTTACAGTATGTGGCCGGTAGTGTTAACAACATATAATACACTACCGTGGTTATGTATGAAAGAGTCTTCTTTCATGTTAACCTTGCTAATTCCCAGGCCTAAATCACCTAGTAAGGACATTGATGTATTCTTAAGGCCTTTGGTTGATGAGTTGAAAATGTTGTGGGCTGAAGGAGTCCAGGTGAGAGATGCATCAACCAAAACTGTATTTTGGATGCATGCGGCACTGTTATGGACTATCAATGATTATCCTGCTCGTAGTAGCTTGTCTGGATGGAGTGGTCAAGGTTATAAAGCATGCCCTACATGTAACGTTGACACACCTTCGTGCGCTATAACGAATAAGATAGATTTTGTTGGACACAAAAGATTCTTGCCTAGAAAGCATAAATGGAGGAACGATCTGTCGTTTGATGGCAAGAAAGAGAAAAACATCCTCCCCGACGATTGACTAATGCTCAAATATTAGAACAACTAAAAAATCTCCCAGATCATGTTCCGGGGAAACATCCAATGTATGGAGGGGTAAAAAGAAAGCGCCTTCTATCAGAGTTGAATTGGACTAAACGAAATATCTTCTTTGAGCTGGATTATTGGTCTTCTCTGCTTTTAAAACACAATCTTGATGTTATGCACGTGGAGAAAAATGTGTGTGAGAGTTTATTGGGTACTTTGTTGATGAACGATAAATCAAAAGACACACACAATCTTGATGTTATGCACATGGTCCCTTGTACAAAATCGTGATTCCCGACGCACTACTCAGAACAGTGGTGTAGTTACAATAAGAGAAGACGATACTCCATTTTATGGTCAACTAGAGGAGATCATAGAGTTGAACTACATAGATGGTTACTCGGTTGTACTACTCCATTGTAAATGGTTCGACACGAGAGGCAAAAGATTAATTAAGCAAAACAATACTACTATAATTGACATTGACCGTGAATGGTATGTTGGCAAAGAATGGTATGATGATGTCCAATATATATTAGCCACACAGGCTAAACAGGTGTTCTATCTTCGAGATCCTTCTCGAACCATTGGCCAATGGAGGGTTGTTGAGGACATTCACCATCGGAAGCTTTGGGATCATCCTAGTGTTGTTAATGAGATAGATATATTGCACGACACTCAATCAAATGATTATACTTTGTTTGTCGACACCGGATGCGAAGGTGGTGAATCAAGTCACGTAGGTGGTGACCAAACTCCAATTCCCCATGCTAATAGTCAATCTATTACACGGGAAACTCAATCATTTTTTGGTAACTTGGTTGTGGATTTAGGCTACTTGCCTATGCGTTAGAGGTGGGCAAAAAAACAGGTTTCAAACCGGGTCACCGGAACCCGACCCGAACCGGTTTCACGACCAAACCGGTTTCACCCAACCCGATCCGAGACCCAATCCAAACCCGTAGGTGTGTAACCAGTTTTAAAAAAAATTTTGGAGGCCGGTTCTTAACCCGACCCGAACCGGTTTCACCCTCAAACCGGTTTCGGGCCCAACCCGGTTCGGAACCGGTTCGAACCATTGGGATTTTCGATTTTAACGGCTTTATAGCCGTTGGAACGGCTATATGACCGTTTTTTTTTTCGTTTTTTTTTGTATTTTGGAGCCCCTATAACTTGTATAAATAGGTGTGGGTTGTATTGGTTCAACCACACAATTCCAAAACGCTCTCATTTCTGAAAAACGCTCTTATTTCTCAAAAACGCTCACGCTCGAAAGTCGAAACTCTCAAAATGGCAAACGAATCTCAACAATCTAATATTGTTGGTGCTTCTCAAAGTGTTAGTGCTCCCACGGTTGTGCGGGTTATTCCTACAACAAGGAATCCCAATGTTTGGCAACATTTCGATTTATGCGAAATGTCGAATGGTGGTCATAAGGCTCGATGCAAGTTGTGCGGGCATTTTTTTGGAAAAGACGCAAACACAACTTTGAAGAATCACATTGAAAAAAACTATTGTTCGGTTATAAAGGCTCAAGCTTCGCAAGGTCAAGCAAGTATGACAACCGAAGGTAATATTTTTGCGTATAATGTTGACTTGGTTCGGGAGAGAATGGCGCATTTTGTGATTCAAGAGAGTCTACCTTTCAAACACTTTGACAACGAGCGTTTGACTCGGCTTATTCAACAAACGCTCCAACCTCGCTACACTCATGTAAGTCGTGCTACTCTTAGACGAGATTGTATAAATATGTGGAAAAAAGCTAAAGTAGAAATAATAAATGAATTTGAAAATTTAAAAACCGGTATTAGTTTAACTTGTGATGTTTGGTCGGCTCCCCACAATTTGCCGGATTCTTACATTTGCGTTACCGCTCATTGGATAAATCCGGAAAGTTGGCAAATGATGAAACGTACTATTGCGTTCGATATTTTTGCATACCCCCACACCGGTGACAATTTATTTTATATTTTAGACAAAGTTATAAGAACTTTTAAAATAGAAACAAAAGTTTTTTCAATATCGTTTGATAATGCCTTGAATAATACCGTCGCGGTAAACCAACTTATTTTAAAATATAACCCGATTTGTAATGGTATTTTTTTCCATAGCCGATGTGTTGCACATATTATTAATTTAGTTGTGCAAGATGGTCTTAAACACATTAACGATGTTAGAAATCAATTTAAACAAATGTTGCGTGACATTTTTCATACAAGTCAAAGAAGATATCATCGATATATAAAATTTTGTAAAGACGGGCAAACCGAATGTTTAGGTCCAAATTGGGACGTTTCAACACGTTGGAACTCAACGTGTAACATGTTCGAAAAAGCCATTCAACAAAAACGAAGTTTGCAAATGTTTCATGCCCAACTAGCAAGGCAAAAAAAAGTAACAAAATTTCAGACAACGGGTTGGGGTATCATTGAAGGTGTAGCCGATATGCTCCATATTTTTAAAACCGCTACAACCTATTTATCGGGATTTTACTATCTCACAAGTCCTTTGGTTTTAAATCAACTTTTTTTAATGGTCGAAAAATTAAACGAATATTCCATGCGAGGCGGCGTATTTAAAGAAATGATACCGCCAATGAAATAGAAATTTAAAAAATATTTTAAAGAAATGCCTCCGATTATTACTTGCGTCGCCGCCTTAAACCCGTGCTTAAATGTTTCGGGTGTTGAAACTTTAATTGAAAAAATAATTTACGGTTTGGATTTATACGAAGAAGACATATTTTTAACGGATAGAGCAAAAACTATTTTTACACAAAATTTGTCTACTTTATTTACTGTTTATGTTGAAAAATATGGTACAACATCTACCGTTCATGAGCAATTTAGAAACGCTCCATCAAGTGCAAGTACTAGTCGGAGTTCAATGTTAAACTTATTTAATACTATACTTAATGAAAATAGTAAACGTCAACGGGGTAATACCCCAAGTAGCGAATTAGGTAGATATATCGGTTCGGATTTTTTAACCGGTATGAATGCTCATGATTTTGAGACATTTGATATCTTGGCTTGGTGGAAAGGGAAGGAAAACCAATTTCCCGTCCTATCCGCTATGGCCCGTGATCTACTAACCGTCCAAGCTTCTACGGTAGCTTCGGAATCTGCTTTTTCTGTTAGTGGCAGGGTTGTTTCTTTACGAAGAACAAGACTAACTCCGCCATCGGTGGAAACGTGCATTTGCTTAAAAGATTACTTGGACGCGGCGGAAAGAATACAACATATATATTCTCTTGAAGGCGAACTCGAAGTCGAGGGAGAGATATACGAGGACGAGGTGGAAGGAGGATTGATTGAAGCAATCGGCGAAGACCTCCTACGGGGGAGTTCGGGATCCGACTAGTACCGACTACCCGGATTTTCAATATATCCACGAAGAAGACTTTTATATTTAATGTATTTTTAATTTGTAAACTTTTAATTATTTGTTTTGTAATTTCTAAACTTTATCTTGTATGTTTTGTAATTTTTAAGTTAAGTTAATATCTTTAACGGTTAATTTTTTAAAAAATTAACGGTTTTTTTTTTTTTTTTAAATCCGGGTAAACCGGTTTGGGACCCGAACCGGTTTAGTAGCCAACCCGGTCCTCAACCCGGTCCGATCCGGTTTGGTAGGGTTGGGTTCGATGATCCTTGAACCCGGTTCGTGACCTGAACCGGTTCGTACGTCGACCCGGTCCAAGCGGGTATTGCCCAACCCGACCCGGTTTTAAACCCGAACCGGTTTCGTTTGAAACCCGATTTGTACACCTCTACTATGCGTACAACTTTAAATGAGGGTAGTGACCCAAGTCATGTTGCCTCGATTGATCTCGATGAAAGTTTTATTAATGATGATGAAGAATATGCATACAATTCAGATGATGAAGACGAAATAAATGACGACGATGAAGAAGATGATGATGTTGTTGACACACGTTATTTTAGTGATGATTCTGATTGAATGTATGTTAAAAATATACTATTTGTCTTTGTTAATTAATAATTATTTGTGCTTACTAATAAATTTTGTTGTAGTAAAATTGGCAACAATGGCGCAATCACACGATGGAGATGGTGGAGACGGTGGATACGAGGGTCCGTATCACTTCAACTCAGGTTGTGCGACTGGATCTGGTGGTAAGTTACTTGTTAGTGTTTAATAGATGTCTTTATAATTGCCTAACTTTTGAATGTCATGTGTCAATGTAGGTAGTGCCTCCCAAAGAAGACGATCTAAAGGCAAAAACCTAAAATTGTATAAGAAATTTGAGCAAAATGGGAGGAAGCCTCTTCCCATTGATGTAGAACTTCATGGCAGGGGGTACAAGTTTGTGGGTCCCAATGCTTCGGATTTTATCCGTGCTATCTCGTTGAAGGTTGAAAAGGTTGTTCCTCCATATTATCCAAATTGGGCTAAGGTTCCAAATGAGAAGAAACGGGTCGTATATCCCACTCTTATAGTAAGTATAGATGTTTTATAATTACTTACAATTTCATAACTATTAGATTTATAATTACTTTCCATATGTAGGATTATTTTGATCTAGACTCCTGGAGAAACACTGATAAGTCGCGAGGCGTTGAACTCGGAATCACCGCCGAGTGTCAGAGGGCGTATAAAGATCATAAGAGAGAGTTGAAAGTTCACTTCGAGGAGAATGGGTGATACGATGATGTGGAGGCGGCGATGAATAATCCACCAGAAGATCTTGATCAAGAAACTTGGGAGACTTTGATTAATGAGCTGTTTTTAGATGCAAGCTATAAAAACCGCTCGGAGAAGAACAAACAAAACCGATCACAACAACGTTACCCAAGTTACCATGGTAGCAAATCATACGCCCAGCGCCGACACATGGAGGTATGAAATACAATTGTTAGTATTATATAAACATGCTTATTAATTCTTAGTGATATTATTTTTGTTTTTCATAAGGTACCGCCCCAATTGATGTGTTCAGATCGACCCATTATAAAGAAGGGACCGGTTGGGCCAACGAGACTGCATCATCAGATTATGTAAGTCAAATGATTTTGTTGTTAGACTTACTAGACTTAGAACATCCAAATGTAACTTTAAACGGGTCAAAATGACCCAAACACACTTTAAGAGACTTAAAATATCCAGCTTTAACTTTAAACGGGTCAAAATGACCCAAACACACTTTAATAAACTTAGAACATCCAACTGTAACTTTAAACGGGTCAAAATGACTCAAACACACTTTAATAGACTTAGAACATCCAACTCGAGCCCAATTGTTGAATATTTTTGCTAGTATTATTAGTATTTGTTGTTATTAGTATTGGTTGATTGGAATTTGTGAATTTGGGTCGTTTATAACTTATAGTTTAACAGGTTGGTTATCAATTTTATAGTAGTTATGCTGTCGAATTTTAGTAAAATAGTCAAGTGATTATTTATTATATTGTTTAATGCAGGACTGAATCCAAGAGGAGTATACAAGATCCTCTGCTGAGTCTGGTTGTGACTCGTCTACTGTCGATGAGTTTGATTGCATGGAGCGTGCATTGGGTCATCGGCATGGCCATATGCGGGGTTTCGGTCGTTTGGTAAGTAATCCCACACCGGATTTGTTCAGTACCCCCCTCCACAACCACATTGGCAAGAAGTGGATGAGCGTGTGACTCAACTTCCACAACAAGTCCAAGATCAACAACAACGTGAAGCCCAACGAGAGGAAGAACGTCGTGTGCATAATCAACAAATGCTTGAAATGCAATGGCAAATGGATGAAATGCGTCGAATGTGGGAACGCCGAACTAGCAGCGACGATAATTAGCTTGAAATTGTTGCGCCTTTACCTTTGTTGTCGGTGTTATTGTTGAATGTTTGTGTGTCGGACAACTTTATGTTTGAATATTTGGTTTGTGTGTCGAACAAGTTTTTGTATCGAACAATATGTTTCGGATTTCAATTTTTAAATGGTTTGAATTATCTGATTTGCAGGTTTTTGTAATTAGAAATTAAATATTTCTGGAATATTTTGAAAATTAAAAAAAAACAGAAAAACCTATCCCGACGACATGTCGTCAGCATAGGTCTTTTTCAAATTTAATTAAAAAAAATGGAAATAGCCTATACCGACGACATGTCGTCGGGATAGGTTAGGTCTGTCCCGAAGACTTGTCGTCGGGATAAGTCCAGAACCTATACCGACCATTTCGTCGGTATAAAATTTCTTTTTGAATTTTTTAATTAAACCCTATAGCGACGACAAGTTGTCGGTATAGGCTGACATATCCCGACGACAATCTTGGCTATTGGGACGAGGCAATACCGACGACATCTATACCGACGACATGTCATCGGTATAGGCTATAGCGACGACAAGTCGTCGCTATAGGGAAAAAAAATCGTCGGGATAGGGTGATACTGTTGTAGTGATAGGCACAACTTTTTATGTAAACTTTTAATTAAAGTGATGTATGGAACTTTAATGGTGTATTAAACTCACCACCCTTATATAATTAAGGTGCTACAAAAATCCTTAAACACTTGATGCCGTCGTCAGGCTTACACACACAATTAGTACCAAGAAGAAGTTGGAAAAATGGGTTATTCACCAAGTTGGAAAAATGATTTTTTGCTAACTTTAAATAGAAATAAATGTATGTAACTAATGTTAATATGCTTATTACTTTCTGGATTTATGTTCTATTATGTGAGAGTTTCTTAACGAACCAAACTGCGTCCGAAATGGAGCTAAGATGTATGAGATAACAATGCTCGATGTTGGGTGGTTGAATATGTGAAACCTATGAAAATTGGATAGAAAAGTGGTGGAACTTGTCCCACATAGATGGGATGACAAAACTTTAAGTGGTATATAAGTCGAAACCTTTTAAGATATTTTTTTCCTTTAAGGAAAACACTTGTGAGGACCCTTAAAGATGGAAACACCCAAAGATGCACATGTTGTGTGGGCGATGGCGTTTTGTGGGCACTTGCACTTTGCTAACAAAAGATCAGTTTCGATCTCACTAATTAAATAAAATAAAATGCATTGAAGATGTTTAATGCAATTTAATTTTCCTTTTAATTGTTGATAGAGTTGTCTCAATTTAAATACAAAGGGATCATTAGTAGTTTCATACGCTAGAATTCACATAACAATTCTTGTAACATCCCGTATTTTGAAAACAATAGAACGAGCACGAGATTTACATAGAACTATAGAAGAAGAAGCGAGACGGATCGGGCCTTGGGTCGGGCCGCTAGGTGGTCCGAGCTGAGAGTGAGGGTGGACTTTAAGACCCTATCCCTCCATCCTTTTCTCCATTTCCCTCATCATCTTCACCACCATTTCTAGAGAGAGAAACGTCTAGAGAGAGTGTGTGTGTTGGTTTTGACCAAAGACCGGCCCAACCTTCTTCTCCAGCCTTTGTTTGAAGCTTCTCCGAAGAATCAAGCACAAACAGGTATCAAAACCCGTCCAAATCTGATTTTTTGTGTTGAAGTGGGTTTTTAGGGTTTTATGAGTTTTCTTCGAAGAGATAAGATTTTTACGTGCGTTTATGTCTAAAAACCATAGATTTAGCTTCATGGTTAAGATTAGAACAGTTTGAACGTAAAAAGTTGGCATTTTGGATAAAAAACAAGAAATCTAGCCTAGACCAATTGAATCATCCGAAAACTTCTTGAATGATCCGAAAACTTTGAAATGTCCGAAAAGTATTTAGGACACAGAGAGATTTCGGACTGAAAAGATTTTGGACGGAACATATTTCACCATTTCGGACGGAACATATTTCGCCATTTCGGACAAAAGATTTCGGACGAAACAGTTTTCGGACAAAATATATTTCGGAAGAATAAGTCTTCGGATGAAAGATATTTCGGGCGAATTAGTTTTTGGCGGAATGGTTTTCGGACAAGACTTTTCGACCGAAATAGATTTCGATCGAAAAAGAATTTCGGACAGATGGGTTTTCGACCAAGTAGATTTCGGACATACCGTTTTGTCATATCTAGAATTTAACAAATGTCGTTTATAACCACTCGAACAGATCGTCTACCACCCCGTTGAGCCTCATACCTAAGAAGAGTTAACTAAGAAAGTCAAGTGAGTTCTAATCCCTTTTTCTGCCTACTTTTGGGGTGATGTGCATACTTAGTGAATAATGTGTTTATTATATAGTATATTAATAAACGATAAACGATGACGAAAGTCATGATTTAAAAAGGAAAGTTTAAAAGAGGCAAACTGAGTTTTATGAATGATAATATGAAATGTATATGTGACAACCGTGAATTTTCAGGTCAACACCGCGTTCGACGAGTTCATATAATAATAATAGTATTATTATGTTAAAATATACTTTCAAACGAAAGGAACTCGTTAGTGAATGAAAAATAATAACAAGATTTATTTGGGTGTTATAATGTCAAAAATTTGATCAAGTTCGGGTCTTTACGCGTTAACAGATTGTAACAGTTTCTTGGATCGAAAACAGGAAATTGATCGGGTTGCATAGCCATCGAAACGGCATTGCATGTCAATTTTGAGCATGTGAAAATGCTCGGGAGATAAAAACGATCCTAATGGTGTTTTCAGTTCGTATTGCATGTGAAATACGGAAGGTTCCTTGTACGCGAACCATTTATGCGGAAGGTATAAATTTTACCCGTTAAACTTTGATTTTATGTTAGAATAGTTTTATGAGTCATTGGTTGGTAATTGAACCCGAAAATATTTAGTATTGAGATATTTGGTATTTTTAGTTGTATTAGGTTATAAACCCAACCCCGGTTCATATGAAACAAATAATGGAACTAATATATTTATTTTTATACAACAATTGTTTTGATGGATTTTTCTGAAAATATGATCTAACACCCAAATTTTTTTTAAACAGTAGTATTTATATAAAATGTTTGATCTGTAAATTTTGGTAACCAAACTCTTTATAGATTATTTATTAAAATTCCTACAAGTTTAATATATGAAAATTGGGAAAAATATCTCGAAGTATTGGAAAAATATGGAATCTTGTCAGTAATTAGTATATGATAAAATATGACTCCTGTCCAAAATTCGTGAAAATTGCAGTTGTCTAAGTAGATGTTTTATATTTATGAAGTTTTAACGATTTAATTTGGGATCATATAATTCTGGAAAACATTAGGAATTGAAATTTTTAATAAAATCTCATATAGACCTAAAACTAATTTGGTAAATATTTGGTGAAGTTTTGACAAGTTTAACTATTTTTAATGAATTTGTTAAATTTTAACAATATTATATTCATAATAAATAATCTGGATAATAAAAAATTCTGAAAATTGGTCAGAAATTATTATTTATGTATATTATCAATTGGTGAATGTTTTGAGCAGTAACTTTATGTGTAAGTATGATTTTAAAATTTTGGTCCATTAAAACGTTATAAAAAGTTACTATTTTTGGAAATTTTGGTATAAAATTGTTTTTATAAAACGTTTTAGGGGATTTTGGATAGAAGTATGATCACAATAAAAACATAAATTTGGACTTTTAAATTGGGTGCTAATATCAAACTAAAACCCTAATTTCGGACGTATCGGATTTTCAAATCGTAAACCGGACTTTATGCGCGTAACCGCGTTTTTGATCAAACGAAACCGTGACTTGAGATTTTAACATATATGACTTTATAACTACTGATGTTCTTTACTAAAATCTAAAACTTAAAGTTTTAAGGTCACAAATTTATATAAAAGTTGGTTTTACATTTTCTAACAGTTCGTACGTGTATGCACGGGTTTGGGTATGCAACCGATTACATAGCCACGTTTTGTTTTGTTGACTTGGTCACAACCTTTAGGAGTCCTTAGTACATTGTTTGTGTCCACTTGACTAGTAGGACCCTGTTAGGACTCGGAATTTATCGGTTTTTGTCGACTACGCATCATTCGCCCACATTGTCCAGGTGAGTTTCGCGGCCCCACTTTACTTAATGTTTACTGTTTTTGGGGGAAAGCTGTTTTTTTTATTTATTTTTAGTTACATGTTATACGATACATTGATACATGAGTTATTTTTTTAATGCCTTAAATTCCTCAATTTTGGGCAATCAATTAGCTGAGCGTAGCCGTTAGGAATTTTGGGTAGTACTACTTGGGTTGACACCCCCGCTCATAGTTTGGTCGCGCCAACCAGACTTGTAGGATCACTTGGGCGCAAAGTTAACCAATTTTTAGGTTGTTGTTTGCATTAGACTTCCGTATGGGGTACTTTATTTTTATTTTGTCGAGTCTTTGATTGCGGCTCATGGTAATATGTTGTCTAATACATGTGTACTCGATCAATGAATTTTTGATCACTTTGGATTTTTATTAGAAACTTTTTATAGAGTCTCAAAACCTGCGAACTCACCAACTATTTATATAGTTGACCCATTTTCGAAACATGTTTTCAGGTAAACAGAATTGAAGAAGAGATTTTATGAGGGCTCGCTTTTGGATTAGAATTATTGTTTTTAGTTTTGAATATGTACTTTGGTTGTAGTAAGACATTTTAGACACATTGTACTGATTTGGGATTTTTGTTTTGTACTTTTGTTAGAAGCATGTAGTATGGTTCAATGTAATGCACAATCTTTCTTTTAGTTTCTCTTGTACTTGTGTTCAATGCGATATACCGGTTATATCCCGTACTTCCGCCTTGGCGGGGTGTGACAGTCTACGAGTAGTAAAAGATGATTTTAAATGAAGAATGAATGTAAATTCTTAAAGAAAGCCATTTCGTTAACAAGGAAAGTAAAGATAAATTTCCTTTGGGAATAAGTACCAAGTCAGGCTACAGTTCCTACGGGGACAAATGTTACAATATATAGAGAGTCAGATAAGGTATTTAGTGCCTATAGTAGGGCTTTGGTGCCTATAGTAAGGCTTCGGTGCCTATAGCAGGGCTTAAGTGCCTATAGAAGGGCTCGATGCCTAACGTAGGGCCTATAGAAGGGATTCGGTGCCTGTTGAAGGGCTTCGGCGCCTAGTGAAGGGCTCTGGTGCCTATAGTAGAGCTTAAGTGTCTGAGTAGGTTTTGTGCCTAAGTAGTTACAAATGGAATTGAAAGTACTGTTACAAAATGTTACGGTGATGCATCGTGTAACCTTCTCTTATTCGTCGGCCTTTGGACTTGAGCCATGGGGCGATATGGAAAGGAATGGAAAGTTAAAAATAAGTTATTTTTGAAATAATGTATGTATGAGCTAAAAGAGATACTATATATAAATTTTAGCCTCAAGGGGAGTATGTATGTAATAGTAAATCTGTTGTATGACTGGTTTAAAGTAAACGTTAGAACTCACTTAGCGTTACTGATTTTTAGTATGCATATCAGTTAGTGCAGGTGGCAGTATGGATGCTTGGCTGGCTTGAAGAGTTACCCGAAGTGAAGATCTGGCATCCCGTTGTTATGTTTATGTTTCAGTTGTTTAAGATAAGTTTAAATTTGTACTAGACAAGTATGTTTATGTTATGTTATGTATTCCGTTGCGTATGTTAAGGTTTTAAAGCGCTTCCGCTGTGATTGTGAAAGTTTTAAGTTTAAGAGCTATGTGTTGATGAGTAAATCCAAAACTTGAAGTCTCCCAGGTTTGGGGCCTTACAATTCTACAAACACTCAATTTTCTTAATTTCTTGCAATCTATTGATCTATCTTCTCTTCCTGTTCAATGTAATTTTTTTAGTGCTAGTGTCCTCTCCGGCAGTACACACTGCTTCGATTGTTGTACCCTGATAAACAAACGAGTTTTTTGAGACTCGAAATTTGTTTTAAGGAACTGGTATTGAGTACAAAGCCTTAGTCACCATCTTCTTCTTCTTCATCTCATGCTCTTGTAATTTTACTTTATTTCAGTTGTAAAAGTTATGTAATTTATTGTTTTATTTCCTTTCATGTATTGTAATTTGAATTTATAAAAGTGTTAATATATTATTTTACGAACGAATTTCCTACAAAAGATTTATGAGTCTCTTAGTTATCAGACCTAAAGGGGCTACTAATTTGTAAAAGTCCAATACCAAAGTTACCTAATAACTTCTAAATTAACTTAAACCACTTTGGAATTTATTGATAACCTATAAGTTAAGACTTATAACAATGTTGGAGTTCTAACTTTCCATCCATACAAGACATGATGTCACAACTTCCCCCACTTCGTATACGCGCGAGGTGTGTATGAGTCTCTTATTCAAAACACTTTAATGCACTACTGCTCTAATATCATTTATACACGAAGACTATAGTAAGAGGCTGGTCTGATAACTTTTGAATCAAAGTAAAATCATGAGGAAGTTATTAACATTCCACAACTAATTAGAGCTTATACGATGGTAAATTATAACTCTACTATTCACACTAAACAAGTTATTACATGTTGCGGTCACATATTACTTAGGTTTTGGCATGCTCACGAATGGTATCAAGTCATATCCCCTCGGGGTGTGGTGTCTCATGAATCTTATGAGATATTGAATTTAGATGCATAGGTCTAACAAGGATGTTAGGCGTTTAATGGGAGAGTTTATAACACCTTTTCAAACATATAGTAGGTGAGACGCTACTTAAAACACTTTATAAGTCTAAGTTATGAAATACTAGAAGTTTTATCATGGTTCTAAGTACATCCAAAAGTTATGAAATACTAGAAGTTTTACCAAATATGAGAGATATTATCTATATAACATAGATGTTTTTTTATAATGTTTACAAAAGAAATAATAAAAAGAACTAGTCATAAACTTCTAAGAGTAAAATAATTTAAATATAGATAGTTTTTTTAGAAATATCTCATTTTATTAAACAAAATTAATGATCAAAATAGAACCAACAAATGCAATAACAAGAACCTTGTCAATAAGAAAAGATTTAAGAATGACATACTAAACATCTATTATTGAGTTTTAATGATTTATTGTTATACAAGTGGCATTTGACATCGTGACATTTATATCATCTAGGCGTAGTTAATTTATTTGAATATATCAATTAAATTAAATATAGATATAATAATAATTAAATAAATAATATACTGGACTATTTCTAGAATTATTGGTGGAAATGATGTAAGACGAAGATGGCCATATGGGAATTTTTAAATGTGAAAGTTGTAAGCTAGTTTGGGGACGCCGATTTTTGCGCTCACGCTTTTGATCGCAATTGAAAGGGATGGTCAAACATATTTTACAAATATCTAAATGAATAAACATAATTAAATAATATAGTTGGAAATTAAATATGTATAATTACAGCCCACGACGTGAATTGTATATTTTGTTAGATATTATTTGTATATTTAAACTTTCATTGCTGTACGAGTTTCAGTTAAATCATAGAATTAAAGTAAAATCCAATAAATATTAGTTTGGCAATAAATTAAGAATATAGTTGCTTGTGAATTAAAGCATTGGTCATCAACTTTTAAGCACCAAGAAAAATTCCTTATAAATTAAATGAGGTAATTTAAATCTTATATAACAATATATGATTGATAAAAAATCTAAATAAAAATAAAATGAATTCAATCGATCAGATTATATATAACCGTCTCGTCGGTAAAAAAATAAAATGAAATTCAATGGATAAAAGTCTAAATCTAATATTGTATTGCTAAACTCATCTAGAGTTTGGCCCTCCAACAATTGCACTCACATGGTTATTAGGGTTAGGTTTACTAGAAGAATAGCAGCTCGAGTAGCCATCATTGCACCACACTTTAGTCGGGTGGACATAGACAGATTCAATGGATGCACCTGTGACGGTGCAACTTTACAGGGTACTTGCTACCGTACCCAACCATGCATGACATTTTTAAAGCGTTGTTCTCTAGAATGTATTCAATCTAAATTTCAAAACACTTTGTGATTAGTTTTCAAATGTTTTCATTATTTGGTTTTATGAAAATTAACCCGAGATTTTGCAAATAGTTTGATACGGGTTGGAGTGAATTGCTTGGTGCCGCATTGAAGGGCTCCAATGAGTATGTTGGAGTAGGCAAGTAACACCATGGAAGCACTTGAAGCATATTGTAAATTGCTACTATCTCTAGTGAACAAAAGTCCACCTATTTTTCCATCAACATATTATTTCCTAACTTAATAAGACATTCGAAACCATCAACAAACATAATATCACATCAAAATAATATTCTACTAGGATAAGTGAAGTCCTCTTTGAGCAATGAGCCCACTAGTCTTAATGGGCCTGGCCCATTTTGTTTAAAAAGGCTTTACAAGAAACCAAAACGTAAAGGGGTTCTTGATTTTCTAAAAAGCCCAGCGGGAGTGGTTCAAATTTGGGCGGCTCCACTGTTTCACTCTCCAACTCATGTTTTCCTGCAAAATATTCCTGAAATTTTTCCCAAAAAATAATAGTTTTATGAGTTGTAAAATGAGGATAAATTCACAACATAACACTTTATATGTCAATTTAATCAACAGATATCAAACGTTTTTATTATTGAAACTTAAAATATGTTGTTACCTGTGAGCGTCTGAGAGATATCAAAACATTGTAATTGCTTGAAGTGAAAAAAAAACCAAATATAAAAAATACTTTCCTTTTGTCGTTTTAACTAAAATATTTTCATATTTTATAAATTTACATGGGTTCTATCAAAAATTTCTTTATGAACTTATATGAATGTTTGTTATTTAATTGTTTCGTGTTTAGATTGCATATTTGATAATTAAGGTTTGAAATTAGTCATTTGGTATATTTAATTGTTTCATGTAATCATGTTTAGAATTTATATGATTATTGGTAATGCAAGACGTTTTCGTCCTACTTTGTTTGATAGTTATGGAAACTAGTTAGTATATTATAAAGCCGATAGAGCATTTTGATTGTGTTGGTACTTGTTTAAGGGTTACTATACAACAACCACCATACACAGTAAAAGTCTCACAAATAGCATAGCTACCGGTAGGGTCTGGAGTGTTTAAGGATTACTATGAAAACCATAAAGATGCGTTTGTTACCGAAGGTTTAATGGTTGGAATAGATTAGATATGTTTATTCACATGTGGGTTATGTTAATAGTGGTGCCAACGGGGGAAGAGGGCACCTAAATAACTATTGAAGGTCAAATTGTTCCGATGACAACCAAGTTCAAGTATTTAGAGCCATTCATCCAGGTTGAGAGGGAGATTGATAGTGATGTAATTCATCGAGTTTAGGCAGGTTAGTGCAAGTGGAGAGCAGTTACGGGAGTTTTGTGTGACAAGAGGTCTCCAACTAGATTAAAAAGGGAAATTCTATAGGGACTAGTTCGACCAGCTATATTTTACGGAACTGATTACTGAGCCATTAAGAAGACACAAATACGAAAGTTGGAGGTTGCAGAGATGAGGATGTTGGAGGTTCCAAATAAAAGTGCTCGCCTTTATCGCCTCCAAAATTTCAACGGGACGAAATTTCTCCCATTGAAAATTTATCATTTCTTGTCTTCCATATAACCCATATTGTCACCATGTAAACCGTCTAAATGATTCTCTTATACGCCTTTGAGGTTCAATTAGCTAGTTCGGTAACCTTTTCTGTGTTCGATGACGGAAGTTTGCACCACACATTAACAAGGTGCCAAACCTCCTTAATTTGAGCAATTAGGGCATGAGTCTAAAAATTTGGCTTTATGGTGTGTTAATGATCCTGATGTAAAGTAGCTTGAGTTCTCATATTGTAGTTGAGATTATATTTGATTTGGCGTCAACTTTCAGTACCAACCTAGGATTTAAACAATGCATTAGACAATTAATTAATGGTTGAGTACGTTCTTGATAAGTGGTACTTATGATCATTCTTGTTCAACGAGTGCTTGAACTTTGTGACCTTGTTTTGGGCTTAAAATGGTGTTTTGAGAACTTCATTTTAGTATTGAAACAACTTATGTTCATCTTTGAAAGTGGTAATTAAATATGAGAATTTTAAAGAAATGGTGTGTAATTAAGGGTTGAAAATGAAGTTGATAATTTATTATCAAATTCCTTAATTACTTATTATTAGTCGATTAATAATTACTAAAAGATATCTATGACATTGAACAAGATTTTTCAATTTTGTATTCTAAAATATTTCAGTGTTATTTATATAATTTTATTAAATTATATGTGGAGTTAGATATTGTATATTTTTTTTTCAAATTATAAAAATAATGAATAATATATAGCTTAGACATACAAAAGGAGTACGTGAATATCAATTTTCTAAACTACCCGCAACAACGATTGATATGTTCTCTTCACTCAAAATAACTTGACTGGTTGTTAAACAACACTTCTCCTGTGTGTGTGAAAGATATGTTAAAATATATTTTCACCTTGCATGTAAATGTATGCATGAATTGACGAGATCATTACACATGGATCTAAAAGGTGTTTCTTAGCTTAGCTACATCTTTTAACAACGTATATAGTTCAACAAAATTAGGTAATGTTTAGTTGGTTTTCCTGTTGTTATACAAGTCACTCTCTCTCTCTATAAATATATATACATACACACTCTCTCTCGCTCTATATATATATATATATATATAACAAGCGTGGGGGACAGACCAACCTCTTCCATCTGAAAAAACCTTCAAGTTTCAGAATAATAAGCATTCACCTTCCTGTTTTCAATCTCTCTCTCTAGGATTCTCTTTCTGGATTGAGCATGGAAGGAGATGAACATACTTCACAAGCTCCTATGAACGACAACATCGTTAACATGAACAACGTTAATCCATACATATTGGATTACATGAGTAATACCCCTTTGATTAACAATCCAGTATTTCAGTACCCTTTATCTTCATGTTCTCCGGTTTTACCGCAGTTACCGGTAACCATGACTGATCATCTGGATAATAATAATATTAGTTTGGAGAACAGCAATGTGGACTGGGTTAGCCTTCTTTCTGGTTTCAATATGAATGGTGATCAGGGATCAATGATGGGGAGGAGGTTGTATGAAGGAGATGGGGTGAGAAATGATAAATCCGTGAAAAGTGGGAGGGGTAAGAAGGTAACTCCATCTAGGGTTGCATTTCATACAAGAAGCAGTGAGGATATTCTTGATGATGGTTACAAATGGAGAAAGTATGGCCAAAAATCTGTCAAGAACAGTAAACATCCAAGGTACTTAGTTACCTGCATCTCTATCTCTATTTGTATCCCTATATTTATTTATGTGTGTCCACTTTGATATTAATTTCTCAAAAAATCCAGAAAACCAAGTGAATTTTTAGATTCTCTTTATCGAACCATGAACTCAAATTTATACCAAAAAGCTTCAAACAGATAATTAAGCAAACTTATATAAACATGATGTTAGCAAAATGAATGCCTTCTATTAATAACAAAGTAGTTACTTGATATGTGTGTAAGTTAATTTCTTTATACCAACAAATATATATAGAAACAAAAAGATTTGGCACTTGCATCATGAATTCATGATTTATAACGAAACAGTTATGTTTCTTTCACCCTATTTAGCATGACCTCCTTCATGTTTGCTTTATAATCAAATGTTAAAACGATTCATTTGATTCATAACTATTTAACGGTTATTATTTGAATTCATTAACTATATTATTGAAAATATTTATGTATATATATAGTTGTCTAAAAGTAATCTGATAACCACCCAATATCTATGTCATCGAAATTTTTACAACCATATCCCCATGCAACCAAGACAAGACCAAAAAAAAGTAAAGTTGTCAACCATAATCTTATAATCTTTCTCATCCTCTAAAGAACTCGAGTAGATCAAAATTTATTTATTTGCTCTTTAAGATGCATCTTGTAATACTTCATAAGATAATATCAAAGTAACGAATTCAAAAAAGTAAGATTTTTTAAAATTATCTTTTTTCTATCCACTTATGATTAATGCAAGTTTTAGGTAATTTACATGAAAGAGTTTGAATTCTTGACATTCTAATTCATTATAAAATGAGCCCCATTTTGACCTCTGTCTCTCTTTGGTGAGCAATATGAGTGAATAAGTTGACCTAACATTTCTTTCCTAACTACTATTGAAAGCAGTACTCTCTTCTTTCTTGAATGGTATCATATTTTTAGGAAATATGTTTCAAAGAATCATGGAAATTATTTTTCAAATTTCAACTAAATTCTGATGGTTAGTTTGGTTTATATCAATCAACTTCTATTATTCTTTCGATTAGATGCTTTAACTTTGTTATAATTATCTATAATCTTTAAATCTTTTTTATCGTATTCAAATTTTCAAACTTTAATTTCTTTAACCTTTTTAATGAGTCAGATAAACTTTAGGATCAGGCCTTCAATGATAAATCAAGTTAAAAATAAGTTCACCAGTTTTGTATCTATTTAAATAAAAAAATTAAAAAGCTTAATCGGAAAAATGCTATAGTTTTATCCGAATTAACCTAATTTTTTATGGTGAACTTTAATCTATATATACTTTTAAATTTTTATAAATATACATTCTTGTCTCGTAACAACGATGATTTTTATTCAAAAGGTACATAAAATTATTAATCTACTATAATACTTTTTCTGTTATGATCTTCGTAAAATATATGTTGTGTAATTTAAGGTATGTGAATTTTTGACATGAATCTAACACGAAATTTACGGGTTTGAGTTCAGGCATGGCAATACAAGTTTGGGATGGGTATTAGTAATTCCAGTCCATACCTTATAGTATAATTGTGTCTCATAAGTCATACCCGATCTCATAGGCGTCGTGTATATGTTGGATAATTACCTACCGGATATCGGGCATGCATGTTAGTTTGTTAAAAAAATATCCGTTGGATTTCCATAAGCATTTCTTACTATTATAATTTTTTGTATAATTTCATTACTCAAGGAAGTTAGAAATATAGAAACTAAGAGTTACTGAATTAGTAGATTACTATATTACCCAAAGAAAAAGAAAAATAAAAATAAAATATTTAAGGGTATGGTTCGAGTAAACAGATATGTATGTTTCAAGTAATCACTTAGTTATATCACCTACTACCATACCCGTAAAACTTTTTAAAACTAATCTAATACCCCGTCGTATACCCGAATACACGTCCCATTACCCATCCCAAATGTTTCAAGGTTTCATGTTTGCCGTTAGGTTCGGGTTCATTTGCCATCCCTATTTGAGTTTAGTCTAAATGGGTTCGAGTCAGTTTCTGGTCGAACCTATAAACATGTTCAGTTAAAGGGATTGTGTTCTGGTCGACCTAATGGGTCACATTTTGCCTATTTAACCCCTTTCCACGCTTTTGTGAACAAGCACATGCTTTTTAATTAGCCAAATATTATTAATTTATATAGGGATAGGTTAATTAAAAAATATTAAATTACTGTGAGAACAAAAAGAATAAATCTAAATCGTTTAATCTTTTTTTATCCATGGTTTATATTTTCCAAAATTTGTACTTCTTACATATAAATATGTAGAGGAAGTTTTAAATACAAAGGACTTTTATGGTGCGAATGGTACAAAGAATTATGGATAATTGATCTACCAATTCAAGGGTTGAGATGAAATGTGTGTCTAGTCAGCTTGTTTTTAAGGGTGAAAAGAGTCTGAAATGGTAAAATATGTATAGCCTACATTTGTTGACTTTTTTCAAGTTCACCCATTTTTTTAAAAACACGTATAACTTTTTTATACGACATTATCTTTTTTTTAAATTACACCATAAAATCGAGCATTTTATTCTCTTTAATTTGAGTATAGTTTTGTTATACTTTTATTTTTTTTTAAATCAACTTTTTTTTTAAATGTCGATGTGCTGTGAGTGATTACTTGATTACTTTTATGGTCATGCGTTTATTATACAACATGCGTGATTATGTATATAGCATGCGTGATTACGGTCATGCGTTATTATAAAGAATGCGTGATCGCGTGAATATGGTCATGTGTTACTATAAAACATACGTGATTATAGTCATGCGTTATTATGAACATAAGTGATTATGGTCATGTGTTATTATGAACATACGTGATTATGGTCATGCGTTATTATTACGCGAACGCATTTATCCCTCGCCCACTGAACACGTGTCGCATGCTGGTGCCTTCGTACGCTAAAACCCCTTTGTACAATAACCGGACCCTAAATATGTATTATGTACATAAGAAACCATTAAACTAATTTTTCATATGTTTTTAAATTTTTAACCGTTTACCTACCATGTGTAATATGCATATACAAAAATTTGTTAATGAAATATAAAATATTTGTTTTTGAATTTAATAAGAGATGAATAAACATTGCATAAAAAATGAAAGATTAATTTTATTCTACGTATTCTCGCAATATTTAGTGTTCTGTATAAAACTCCCTTTATTTTAATTTGTTTGTGTGTGTAAATTAATTAAAATGATGGAATTGAAGGAGTTACTATAGGTGCACTCATCATACATGCGATGTGAAGAAGCAAATTCAAAGGCTCGCAAAAGATGACTCCATTGTGGTGACAACTTATGAAGGCATTCACAACCATCCTTGTGAGAAGCTCATGGAGACCTTGGCTCCACTCCTCAAGCAACTTCAGTTTCTCTCCAGATTCTAAATTAATCAAATCCGACAAGATCGATCGGACGACAACCACTTACTTTTAGTTTGTACATTTCTTCTACTACACGTGCAATTGACAACGTTGTTTATCCTTTATTGACTTTCTAATTGTGTATCAGAACACCAACATTAATGGAAGTAGAACTCTGTATATGTATAATGTATCTTATCTTGGTATAAATGGAATATTAGAACATAAAGCTTTCTTATTTTGTCTAGCGGGCAGACATGAGACATGATCAGTGGCAAAGCTTGAAGAAAAATGCAGGGGGCCGCAAATTTTTTTTTCCTATCAGGGGGGACTTAATACCTATAAAAGTTTCGGCCGAATACGTATAAATTAAACTTCTAAGCGAAAAATATGGAGCGGGGGGGGGGGGGTCTCACTAAGCTGTGCCACTGGACATGATATATAAGGAGGGAGAAACATTTAAATTAATTATAACTAGTGGGATATACCGCACATTGGGGCGGCTCAGTTCTGAACATAGAAACATAGATAAAAAAAAACACGTCGCGAAGGTTCTAATCAGTGCATTACAACTCACGTGCTTGTCATCCTTTACCTCTAAAATTGAGTATTTCAAGGGTATGGAAGAACATTTGCAAAATAGATGGTGAAATGGGAAAAATGGGTATAAACATTGATCGAACAATTACGAATTCATCTGTCTTCACTTCGGCCTCCATTAGGTACTCTATTAACCTGTTGGCAGCGTCTACGTCACCTATGAGCGCTAATCTACAAGAGCAAAATTTGTTCGATTCTCAACAACCAAACCATGCTTCAATTTCCTTAGTCCAGGTCTCGAGATCCTTTTGTCCCGACAAGTTTATTTGGAACAAACTACTTCCACTCAAAATTAGCTTTTCCGGGTGGTGTGCAATATTAAAATAGAATTCCAACAAGAGATGCATTGGCAAAACAAGGCATTAGCGTGGCAACAATGGTGTGTTCTGTTTGTGGCAATCATGAGGAGAGTGCGCAACATTTGCTAATCAGTTGTGAGATTGCAAATATGGTTTGGACTCAAGTTCATTATTGATGCAAGTTGCCCTTGGTGGATGCCTCGTCTATTAGTAAAGTTCTACATCGGATCTTGTATACTTCTTCAACGGTAAAGGAAAAAGTCATTCATGCGATTCATATAATAACTTTTTTGGAGTTTTTGGCGTTCAAGGAATGATTCCGTCTTTAGTGGCAAAAATATTTGTCCCTATAAGATTATGAAAGAGATAAAGGTGTTGGGTTTTCTATGGATTGTTAATAGGGGGAAGTTAACTAGTACATATTGGAAAGCTTGGTGCAACTTTAGTTTCATGCCTTAATGTTTTGGTGATGTAATTATCTAGCGCCTTGCTAGTTTTGGTGATTTATAAAGCTCGGTGTTCAAAAAAAATTATCGTGTGTATGCATTGGTTGACAAAACAATCTTGTTTAGCTTTTAATTTTTTTTGAAGGAGTTTACCCTAAAACAATACTGACCCAAAAATGAGATGGTTTGACTGAAACCGATTTGAAGCTGGTTTAAACCGCCGGGTTGAAACCGCTTGGAGTTTTTTTATAGGGGAATCGGTTTGAGTGCACCGTTTTGAAATCGGATTGACGAATCATAATATGTATCTGATTGCTAAGACTATAATTTGATCAAATCTAACAAAAAAGTTTTCAAATCAACCAGGGTTACAACCAAAAAATAAACCAGCCTCTTTTTTCACCTCTGACATGTTTTTACCAATATGATGTTCATGAGCATTTTCTACATACGAAAGGGTAGGTAGTTTCCAGCAATCAAACCGGTTTCAAAACAGGTTCACTCAAACCAGTTCCTCCTTGAAAATAACCAAACCGGTTTCAAACAGACGGTTTGAATCAGTTTTAAGCCGGTCTCGTTTTGGGTTCAGGTTGGTTTTCAAACCGGTTTGGATATCCAAACCGGTTTTTTTGTGCACCTCTCTAGCCAACGGAACAATGCTAGATAGTTAACTGCCTCTGTACCATAACAACCTACACCAGTTTATTGGACAATAAACAATGTTATGGTTTCGTGTAAATTGTTAACCACATCTATAAATTAAGAAACATTGTCATGTGTTGGATACAGGTATAGGTAGAAATTTTATAAGATAACCCATCTTAATTTGCAGGTTTTAACTACAAATTTTTGCAACAAGATTCACCAACCTATTATAATTTATATCCACAGGCAAACGTATGTTAAGCATATAAGATGATAAAGGCTAACTATCTTGCCCCTCCACTTATCAATGAAGTTTTCAAAGTTGATACTTTTTCATTTCATCAACCAGTTTCATCTATCAGAAACAGGATTCTCATGTGTCATTACTCAAAATCAGTCCAGAAGCCATCGATCATCTTCTCTCCCGTTAATTAATCGGAGAAATCAAGACAGTTCCTCTCATTATAAGTTACATTAGAAGCTAAAATCACAACCAACAATCTTTTTTGATCGTGTATATCGTCTATAACCAGTTTCAAGATTTTGCTAACAAAGTGCATCAGTTCTTTACAATGTTTTTTTCTGAAAAAATAAGATGATACAGATATCAAGTTAAGATAGGCGAATCAAATTATTCAGATTAAAAAATCAAGATTCTAAACTGTGGTCACCCGAATTATGCTCTAATGCATACACACTTTGGATGATGCCTACAAGTTTTTTATGTTTTAGTACATGCTAGTCGGAATGCATTGTTACCTGTCTGTCTTTAATTAAACATAACAACAAAAGCAAACTTTTTTTTCAAACAATAACATCACAGTACCTGGTGACTGACTTCTTTCAGTTATCAGAACCTGGACCTCCAGCCATGTCACTGTCTGAACCTGGAATGCTTCCTCCTGCTTGAGGTCTTGGGTTATTAGCCATTAGGGCTTGCAAAAGAGGCGGTAGGAACGGTCTGGGAGTGTTCAAAAGCGGCGGTGGTCTAGCAGCTTGAACCGGTTGGCTTGGTTGAATTATGAACTGGTTTTTTAAAGCTTCAGTGTATTGCCACCCTGAAAGACTTCCTCTCATTCGTCCAGTTGGCCTCCAGTTTTCCTCTCCTGGTGCATCTACCGAACTCCCTGGATCCATAATAACTAACGTAAGGCACGCTGCCTTCAACATCTTGATTTTTTAGGTTTTTATTTACGCAATGGTAAGATGTATGTTAACTTGTTACCTCTTTGGTCTGCTGTTGCTGCCACTGGCCCAGGTGATGATGATCCAGATGTCTGAATCAGGGAAGTTGCTCGTTGAATAGCAGCCGATGCATACGTGGGTGATTGGCTACTTGTAAGACTAGTCATGGTACCCACACCACCATGTGCACATCCTAGCCGAACATGAGATGGTTGACCAGCTGGTCGAACAGGAAGTTGAGTCCTTTGGTTCAGGGATTGATATTGGCTCGAGTTGAAACGGTCTGTTGAAAGAGGTGAAGTATGTCGGCAACCACTTATTTGTTGAGGTGAAGCTGAACGAGCACCAACTTGGGCGGATGTTGGACTTTGACTTGAAAGAAGCAAATGATTAGGTTGACCCTGATTGTACAACAAATAAAAATTAAAAAAAAGTTAAAATTAGGGAAAGAAATAGAAAATAGTCTTACCTGAGAACTCATTTGTTGATTTAGATGAGATCTTGAAAAGTTTTGTTGTCTGTCACCATCAACCGTTCTTGCAGAAATCTGAGCTGGAAGTGCCTGGATAGCATTTTGTGTTCTTGTTATCTTGGCGACTGGCATTGGGTACCTCACATGCCCATTACCATTATTATTTGAGTTTTCATTCTGTTGCGACGGCGTATTATTGAAAACAGGTATTTGACTTTGACTATGGCCCTGGGTCGAGGGGTTGAAAATGAGGTGATTCCTTTGAGTAACATCACAATCTGATCTAGTATCAGTAGTCGCCCTAGATCCAAGTGCAGATGAATAATACTCACTCCAAAACCCGTCTTCCATATGTGGTGCAATAGTTTTATTCATAACACTAGATTCGCCAGCTGGCGAAGGTTTTTTGTCATCATCTATATCAATTTTGTCCATTTCATTTTCATTTTCAGTAAGGTCCATAACATCATCCACATTTTGGGTACTAGTTTCTTGGTTAGAAGGAGGTGCATCATTTGGCTTTTCTGTATGCTCGTTACTGATATTTTCAGTGACAGCTTGCCACGAACCATCGCCTGATATTTTCACATAAGAAACGTCTTCTCCTACCTCTTTCAGGATCTAATATCGAAACTTTTGCTTAAAGAATTATGATTAAATAATATTAAATATATGAAAGAATAAAACATGGAAAGTATGAATTTTGACTTGCCTTGACCATGCTTTGATCAATTCTAATGTCACGGAAGCAGACTGACTGGCTACAATGGGGACAACGCCACAGTGGTCTTCTGGAGTTTATTTCCACATAATTGTTGAAATCGAAGCACTGCAGGCAGGAAAAAAATTAAAAAACCTTAGATTCTCATATGAGCATTGAAGCTATTTTTATGATGTACCATGCAGAACTTACCTGAAGATGTTTACATGAATGTCCTTTAACAGGGATCTTGATACGACTGTAACTGTATAAGAAATAAAAACCATAATTCTATTACAGAAATTTCATAATCAAATCAACAAGTGTGTGGCTTTAATTGTATGGCTTATACCTTATTGGGCACTTTAGTGATATTCTAGATGGTCCTTCAATTATCTCATTATCTATCATCAAAACAAAAACTAATTAGCCCAAAAAAGGATAAGAAACTGTTCTAAAAAACGACAAATACATGTGTGTCTAGTTAACCTGAATCAGATTGAGCAACAACTGGTGGAACATAGTCAGGAATGGCAGGAAAACTAGGAATTGAGACCACACTCATGAAGCCAACTACTATAATATATCTCCCTAATTAGAATCAAAGAAAATGTCAGGTGGTGGAAGTCAAGCATGAAAATTATTTTAAAATCAAGAAATAATGTTGGAGATAATGAGATTACCATTAAACTGACCCACTACTTGAAGAAGATTGCTTCCATATTTAAGCATATGTGTGACAGGTGACGGCATCTGAGGTCCAGGATCCTGATGAGAAAATTTAGGAACCAAAAGCATGTTAGTGTTCACCATGACCACATTATAGTACAAGCCATGGAGCAGTTTGTACAAACCTTGTAAAGACAAGTCCTTCTATCCACTCCTTCTCCATTCAATAAAAAACTATAAATTCAAGACAAATGAATAACATGTTAGCCAGATCCGAACACATGTATATTCTTCAGTGAAAAGAACCGCTTAAGTCGTAAAACTAAGTGCATACTTGACTTGCTGGGGACTTATGAGGCATGATGATGTCTCTATATTATCTGCTTGTGCAACAAATAAATACTGCAAGAAAATTAAACTCGAAACAAAAGAAAAAAGTGGCATTCGACCTAATAATACCCACAGTTTGGTTAAAAAGATTTATTGGTTACATCATACATGATAAAAGCTAACACTTCTACTATAAAGTATAAACCAATCAGTAAGTATTCCAGATGAGGATATAGAACATAATTTAATATGGTAGAAGAGAAACATGACAAGAAATGCTTACTATTTTGTCATTAGGAGAAGTTCTCGAACTCTTCGATATATACAGATCAGTCACATATGAATCATAACCTGGCTAAAATATACACACAACGACAGTTAGATCACAGATTTACATGATAACCTTTAAAGAAAAAAAGAAAAAAAGAAAAAAAATGAACATTAATACCATGGTCTCAACCAGAGAAAATATTTCACCCATTTTCATTCCTGGATAGAACCTGAAGGTAAACTTCTTCAATGTAAAATTCAGAGATTTTTTAACCAAAACTTCATACGGTTGTCCACAAAGCTAAGAAGCCATATAAAAAGAAAGATGATAACACCTTGACATAATTGTGAAGATGGTAGGATGTAAATTACTCTCCTTGTTCTTCAGATTAGAATTCAAATCATTAACACTAACACTGCAGAAACTGCTTTGCATCTACAATATGCAGACAAATGCTTTTCTAAGAAGGATGCGGTAAAAAGATGAAAAAGAATGGGTATCAAAACCATTCACCAACCTCTTTTGAAAGAACATAAAGTTCTTCCTTTTCCTTCTCACTGAACCACCCATTACTACACGCACTCTAAAAAAAATAATAAGATCACTTAGAAAAGCCAACAGAAGAGGAAAAAATCAAGATTTCAAATCATTCACAAGGAAAAAGTTCAAGAATTTAAAGAAAAAAAGGGAAACAGGTGAAAACAAAATTCAAGATTTCTTCATTTATCGACATTCCCTTTTGTTAGAAAGTGACTGAATACCTTTACAGAGATCATGAGTACCATAATAGCTGCTTGTGATGTGAGACCATTTTTCCGCTGACATACCTAACCATAAGATATTCACATTTAGCCTTCCTTGGCCCAAAAGTACAAAATATCAAAATATAAGGATTCTCCAAATCATCCATGCAATTTTTCATTACTATTTTCTAAATTAGCATAAGAGATTCAAATTAAGCCTCTCTTGGCCCATGGAGCATAATCCTTAGTTCCACTAGTTGCCACAAAATCCGCTTAATACAGACTATATATGATAATTCGAATTAGCTACAAACATCCACGCGCACAGATAAGTATGCCTCATTTCCAGGTATTTCTGACATTCTGACTTGTGTACAGATCAAGGGGCATGACATGTCAATTCAAGTACAAAGATTAATAATTTAAAGAAATTATCATGTGACATGAAATGGAGACTATTCATCAAGAGGCGTAACTTGTCAATTAAAAAAAGGCTGGTTATATAAGTGAAAAATAATGTTAAATAATATATGGAATCACAGATAACAGCAAGATGTTGAAATAAAGAAACTAACAGTTAGTTAAGGTATGATCAAATTTTGGCGGGAAAGAAGAGCTCCAGTCTTGAAGTCCTTCACAGAAAAACCATATGGGTCAAATTCAATGGAAGATTGGTTGTCAATAGTAAATTTTTTGACCGATATAAGTTTTTTTAATGATGTGTGGTGCATGTAGGATATTATTGAGGTGATAGGTGCGGTTTGGTGTTTGGTGGGTTGCGTGGCCAGACCCATGTATCGGTATACAAGAACCATTACCAACAAAAATAGTTTGTATAGGAGATAAATTCATAGGATTGGTAATTTACTAATTTTACCTTGATCCGGGGTGAGATGAGAGGATGCACCCATGCCCACGTACCACGATTGATCATTGTTTAAGTTGACTTGTTGCATGGTTTGGATCAGTTCCTGAGGTCCAAGATCTGAGTAGCCCACAAATTGAGTTGATGGGCCTGCATGCAAAGGTTGTTCGGCCGAAAAATTGGCTTGGGCATGTGGAGGCTGTTGGGCCTGATGTGGAGCCCAATGAGGAGCCCAATTTTGTGCATGTGGTGCCTGTGTCCAGAAGGGTAGGGGGATGGGGTGGGGGGGGGGGGGGAGATTCCACGAGTTTTGTCCCTACCAATTATTTCCACCACCAAATTTATTAGTGGCACCATAATTATTTCCACCATAGTTACCTCCATAATTTGGTTGACTGCGTCCACGCCCTCGATTGCTCCATCCTCAACCCCGGTTATTGGAGTTGCCACGTCCGCGACCTTGATAAGCCCTGTTTCCTTGGTAGCCGGTTTGAAAACGGTTTCCTTGGGGGCCAGTGTGAGACGTCGTAGGGTTTTCAATCGGTGTGGAACGGTCCGATTGAGAGGCTGCCAAAATGGTGTTAGAGTGATTTTGACGGGCACTTTGTCTATGTTGTTCCAGTTGTAGCATACTCCGAGCGGTGTCCCATGTTGGAGAACGTTGATTAATAAAGGCACCAACAACATCAAATTCGGGAGGAAGGCCACGAACCAACTGTAGCACGAGTCTTGACTCAGTAACCGGGTTGTCCACGTCCCTAAGTTGTTCTGCGAGGTCTTTGATTTTTTGGCAATAAGAATCCATAGATGCACAGGAACTAAGTGTGAGATTTGAAAATTCTTGCTCGAGAGCGGCTGCTCTCGATCCTTTGTTATTCAAGAATATGGTCTGTATCTTGTTCCATGTGGTGAGGGAAGTCGCGTCAAGGTCGAGAACTCGGGCTAGGTAGTCATCCGAAAGCGTGCTGAATATCCACTGTGAAACTAATGCATCAATCTCCATCCATTGACCGTAGCCGTCATCGGTTTCCGGAGACGGGTTGGTCCCGTCAATATGGTGCACAACCTTATAGGCTTTTGCATGAAGTCTAAAAACTTTGGTCCACGAAGAGTACGTGACCTTTGTGCCATCCACAATTCTATTTTTTTTTTAATATTGGTTACGGTGTATGCCGGATGCAATCCCGTAGGTTTGACATCGCTGCTGTTGCTGCCGTCGTCAATCTTCTTGTCGGCCCTGACGAAATCGAGGGGAGGCTGAGACAGGTCGAAGAAAAAGGACCGGGAAGGGTAATTGGATGGTGGCTACTGGTTATTAGGGTTAAGGAGGATGGTGCTCTGATACCATAACAGTTAGTTAAGGTATGATCAAATTTGATGATTATTATTAACAAGAGAACCCTATATATAGGGGAATACAATCAGACTATGGAGGAATACAATAAGACACAAGCCATCATTCTTAGGACATCAATTACAAGAATATATATCGCTAATAGAAACATGTTCTACAAAGAGGAGACCAGGTTCCAGCGATAACTATATGTGGAAGTAAAACAACATTAAACTTCTTAAACAAAGCTTTTACTATTAATATAGGAAGAAAGAAGTAACCTGCTTTAACAAATAAGGTAGTTCTGGAGCAGCTGGGATTTCGTTATTAGAAACAGCATAATCAATACCTCTGTAATTTTCAATATGTAGTCAGTGTGATGATTTAAACAAAAGAGACAAGATTCATTAAATATGAACTGCATAATTAAAAGGATCTAGAAAACTATCACAGTTGTAAGCTTGTATCAGTCTTAAGCTGTAAAATCCCTAACCAACACATATACCGAAACAGAAAACTGGAAGAACAAAAGCCGCATCCAATGATTATATATCCAACAACATTCTTCAACAAATTCCAGAAACTCACAATCCATCTATCAGGCGCGAATGTGATTAAACATATCATACTTCAATCTACAATGATGGTTATGCATGGTTATAAAGTTATCATACTTGACTATATTAAGGCAAAAACATCAACAGTTGTATTACAGTTTCACTTTTCCAATGTGGATGGATGGATACAATTCTCAAACTTTAAGAAAGAAAAGTGAGTGATAAGCACCTTAGGGCTTAAACTTTACCATTGGTAGCAATAAGTTTGTAACACAATTAAAACATCAACAGTTGTATTACAGTTTCACTTTTCCAATGTGGATGGATGGATACAATTCTCAAACTTTAAGAAAGAAAAGTGGGTGATAAGCACCTTAGGGCTTAAACTTTACCATTGGTAGCAATAAGTTTGTAACACAATTAAAACATCAACAGTTGTATTACAGTTTCACTTTTCCAATGTGGATGGATGGATACAATTCTCAAACTTTAAGAAAGAAAAGTGAGTGATAAGCACCTTAGGGCTTAAACTTTACCATTGGTAGCAAAAAGTTTGTAACACAATTACATAGATTTTGAACACAAATCTCAAAATTAGGTATTTCTAAACAGTAAAAGGATGCTCCTTATACCGATCGGTTCATCAATTCTGCAAAATCAGCTTATGTGAGAAAGAAGTCAAAGGTCAACTTATCAAACTGCAGTCAACAATTAGGGCTTGAAACGAATATAATAACAATTCTCTGACTATAATGAATAATCATACACGCAAAGTGGATAAAAACGTCACACAGTAGACTTTACCAAAAAGAAGAAGCATACGAGTTGAAAGATCTGGCATACCTGGCAAGAGAGAGACAGAGATTGCAGAACTCTGCAGTATCGGGGCGTACTTCACCGCGAACATGAGCAAGTAATCGGTTGGTGACGGCGGTGATGCGGTAAGCATTGACGTACGCCGGGGAAAGTGTCCGCCCGGTAGACATGTCCACCGCCCCGGTAACCCCAACCGGTCTCACCACCGTTCCGGTCATTCTCGCACGGTGTCACTGTAATTGGATTATAATGATAGTAAATGTTAATAGTAATCCCTAATAACGGAATTAAACGTGAATCTTGTAGGTTATAGGTGGGTTGTAACGGTGTTTCTCTTTGATGCAGATTCACGAGTACGTTTAGGGGATTTGTTAGTTAGCCCTTCTAAAAAAAAAAAAGTGACTAAATTTCATTAATTGTATATTTACCTAACTTAATGATAACACAATTGCATATATTTTCTTTTAAACTTTAGAGTAAATTACATGAAAGGTCCCTGTGATTTGTTAATGTTTTAGATTTGCTCGTCAGGTACGAGAAACTACATGTTTTCTTTCCGGTTGTATGTTAACTTGCATAATAGGTTCCTAAGTTGGATGTCTGTTAAATTTTTTGTCAAATTTTCAAAAAATGACAAAAATACCGTTAATGAAAAAAAAATAAACCTATATTGAATGTGGGTATTCGTTTTTAAGGTTTTCGACGGCCCGAACCGATAACAACCAAAATACTGCCGCGGAGCTTTGGCTAAAAACAACCACATTCTCGCGACGAGACACGGGTGTTCGTTTATACAAGCTTATTCAACTCTTTTTTCATTCTACGTGGATACATCCCGCCGTGAAGCGCGGGACCAGGAACCAACTAGTTTTTATAAAAGAGAAACTCGGATGATGTGAGAATCAAACTACCACCCTCCTCTGTGGACGCTGAGAGCTCAAATCAATTGTGCTAATCACCTATTTTGTTATTGTTTTGGCACATAAGATATATTATATATAAAAAATGTTAAAAACACTGTTTATTATTATTATCATGTTGCTTTTTATAGTTTATAGAGTGTATTTTTATATAAATATTTTTTATATACATATAAATATGTCATTGGGGTTGGTAGCCTAGTGGTAAAGGAAAATCCTTTAGAAAACACCAAAGTTAAAGAAGATCATGTTTTCAAGTCTCATTTGTCACACCCTCAAATTCCACCTGCGGGGTTATACCACGAGGCGCGTGACAAACCAGAATCATTGTCATTAATTATATTGAACGACCTCTATATGAGTTTAAAATACCAATGTTGCTCATTGACATGAGAAAATACCGTTAAGTTTGTAAGTACTGCGGAAGCGTAAAATAAAAGTAAATTCAAGAATGACCCATGCGCAAAACAAAGCGCCTGTCACATCCCGGTCGGCGACGGATTATACGTCGGGGCTGACGCGGTTGTTCATAAGCTCATGATCATCTAATTAAAGTGAAGATATTTATTTATCAAATTTAAAGCATCCGTTACAAATAGAAATGGAAAAACAAGGAGTTCAAACATATCACAAGTTAAATTCAATCTTTAATAAAGCTAGGTCCATAGTCCTATGTGATCATGTAGTGTCCTCAAACTGGTACACCTGAAACATGTGAGTAAATGTTAACTACAAGTAGTTGGTGAGTAACATAGGTTTTGACACTAAACAAAAGTTTAAGTAAGTTTACAATTCAATATGTTCAAAGCATGTCTAAAGCATATATGTGAAAACACACAAGGTTCCAAGCGTACAATCAAGCCATGTAAATGGAAAACTAGTTACGCAATCCCACTGATTGCCATTTTGAAAAAGTAGTAAGATGTATACACAAAAACCCGCCAAGGTTCTGTGTTATGTATGAATCGGATTCCCCTATAAATGATCATGTTAGGTACTACCTTAGGCCTGGGAAGCAGGTTAATGATTTGCACTGGCATGAATAAACAGTTCCACATCTATTTGAGTTTCTAGAGATTTTGGAGTTTGGATCGGTTATAGGGTTGCACAAGTTTGTAGGAAAATATATGTCCATTACAAGTATTGAAATATTAATGATAAGGTAGTTTATGAATTTAATTAGAATCAATTAGAATCTCTAATTAATTATATGGTGTTTATAATAATGTGTTTGATTTTATTTAGTTAATTAAAAAATAATTATTAATAATAAATTATGGATTATAAAAGGTTTAAATAATCGTTTTATGTAAAAGAATTAATTATTTAATTATTTAAAATATTTCTTCTCCTTGATAATAAATAAAAGAAATATTAAATAAATATTAATGTAAGTATGTTTAAATGAATTTATCTCATCATTTATCTAAAAATAAATATAATTGCTTTATGTAGTTCTATAAACGTTTAAATGTTTTAAATAATTATTCTTGTCGAATAATTTAGTCTCATGTATATTATGAACGTTCACATGTAAATAATTGAACCTCATGAGTAACGCGAACTATCAGATCATGTCGGTGATCGAGTGTTGCGGACAAGTGTGTTGTGTAATGTAGGTAGTTGGGTTTCAAGTTTTCAACTTTGTTGATGCATGGTTAACGCATATGCGAGATGATTCATCTTTTCGAAGTGGCTAGTAAGTTCATACAATTTTTGAAGGTGCAGGGTGATGAGAAAGTTTTACAGATATTTAGAATAATACGCACACGACTAACTGATTTGAGTTTTTTGTTTGTAAATGACAAGTAATTGAATTTTTATCCTGGTTTGTAAATTAATAAGTGAAGGTAATAGGTTGAATAACTAGGTGATTGGGTAGGTAAAACCTTTTTATTTATTTAGTTATCATAAGAATAATGTTTCAAAAAAAATTAATGGCCAAATTATTCCGTACTCAGGCCAAGAATTTTAACGTAACGAATTAAGAGGTCGTAATTAAATAATTAATCGAGTCATAATTAATTATTAACTAGGATAATGAGATAAATGTTTTTATAAAACAAATTACATTTAGTTCCTTCACAAGGTGAAGGGGTTTGTAAATAATTTATAATCTAGATAAAACTTATAAACCAAGAGCTTGATAAAGGTTTTGTTTGAACAAAATAGCTACATTAGCCAAATCAGGAAATAATAAAATAAATAGTTTACAAAGGAAGGTTAGATATTAATCATTAAGGAGAGTAAAAAATAATAACATTTACATTTGGGTACAGGATATGGGTTTCAAATTAAGTTTTAAGAAAACGCGAAATGGAATATCCAGCTAGCATCTCAGATACTTTTCCACCAGAAAACAGATGAGCACCAAGTCGAACATCGTTGTGGTTATTCATATTGCAAACCGGGCTTCAGCCCTAGTTATTTTCGTATGTGCATCAGGTATTCCATGGTTTCCACCCCTTGCCTCGAAAACTCTGTGGGCCTTACATATAGGTGAGCGGTATCAGCTGGAACTCCTAAGGCACTGGTAGGTTCCTTGGCTTGTCATGCTCCTGTTTTGGATGATGTAGGTTAGGTGCTAAATAAGAGTCTCTCGGAGGTGGTGATTCAGCTGCTTGGAGTCTCAAGCATGCTCCTAAGCCAATATGCTCTGTGGTCAAACATAGATCTGGCAGTTAGTTGTGCCGGAGACCGGTTGTCTGGTGATGGGGACCCAAAGTCTTCCTCTTGTGTTGACTCTACCTCGGGGTGATTCTCAGGGGAGTGAAGAGGGTAAGAGACTATGTCTAGCACGAAAAGGTCGTAAGTGATATTGCTATGGTAAGTGTTAAATTCAAAGGTGTTCATGAGTTTAAAAGTCGGCTAATCATAACATCGAGTTCTTATAATAATATATTGGGAGTAACACTTAACCTATAAGTAGTTCCACATCTATTTGAGTTTCTAGGGATTTTAGAGTTTGGATCGGTTATAGGGTTGCACAAGTTTGTAGGAGAATATATGTTCATCATTACAAGTATTGAAATATTAATGATAAGGTAGTTTATAAATTTAATTAGAATCATTAGAATCTCTAATTAATTATATGGTGTTTATAATAATGTGTTTGATTTTATTTAATTAATTAAAAATAATAATTAATAATAAATTATGGATTAGAAAAGGCTTAAATAATATTTTATGTAAAAGAATTAATTATTTAATTATTTAAAAGATTTATTCTACTTAATAATAAATAAAAGAAATATTAAATAAATATTAATGTAAGTATGTTTAAATGAATTTATCTCATCATTTATCTAAAAACAAATATAATTGTTTTATGTAGTTCTATAAACGTTTAAATGTTTTAAATAATTATTCTTGTCGAATAATTATTTATATGTTTTAAAAGATGGATAACAGTTTATGATTTGCTTTATAAAATCTTCAATTTTATAAATTATATAACCGTGATTAGATTTATTTGAATAAATCCTTTCCATTAGTTTGATTTTTAGAAAGTAGATGTGTTATTCAAATAAATAATTAAGCCACAATTAATCTATTAGTTAAAACGTAAAATACTCGTTAGATGTTCCTTTTATATGGTGAAAATAGTTTATAAAAAGATGAGGATTACATCGTAAATAAGTTTATAACCCGAGAATTTTTAGTTTTAAAATTTGCCTAAGTAATGGTACTAAATAAGTAATTCTTTATTAGATTTTTAGCCTAATAGCACCAAATAAATGGCTCATCTTGGAAAATTATTAATTTGGGTTCATATCACAATTCTGGTTCGTAGAGGTTGTAAAACAATTTTTTTATAGTTTGGTTTGAGGCTACAAAAAGGTTTTAAAAATAAACGAGTCTCCTGGGACTCGAACTCGTGACCTCTGATAAAGAGACAAAGTGATTTAACCATTAGAGCTGGGCATGATGCCATGTTTAGGTGCGAGATTGCTTATTACTTAATAAGCAGGTCCGAACCCTTCTTCTTCCCAAGAACACCCAAATCCACAAACCCTAGCCCCTTCCAAATAACCCGATTCATGACGGGAACAAGGGGCTTTCGTACAGAAGAGTGAAACGAGCAATAAGGGAAGGTTTATTACCTTCTATGCGACTCAGTTTTTTGCAGAAGTGAGCGAGTCCCCCTAGTCATCGCGACCGAAAGAGAGAAAAAAATTGTCTTCGATTGGTTTTTGGGTTTAGATTGATTGTAAAAGGTTAAGGGGTGTTAGATGGATGGATAATGAGTGTGTAACAGTCAAGATTCGATGCATTTAACGGGTTTTCGAGTATGAAACGGGCCTTTCAAGTTTATAACCGAAAACCTTCAAAGTTGTTCTTAAATGCTCATGAATTCGTAATGAAATACGAATTAACTCCTCATGTTGATTGTAAAGGAGTGGTGAAACATGATGGGGAGGGTTTAGATTCATAACAACATGAATTGATGGTATTAGAAGTCGATTTTGACTTCTTGGAGTCAAAATAGGAGATAACTAAGTTCCAGGGTTCACCATTACTAGGAGAGTGGGTTCAATTGAATTCATGGGGGTTCAAAGACATAGTGGGGGTTTATTTGCTAGGTAAAGGGTTCAACACCCAATTATTTGTTTGAAATCATTTTAATTATTTATAAAAATGTTTTTTTTATAAAAGTTATAAAATCTAAATAATGTTTGTTTTATTATTAACTTGTAAAGGAAAGATTTTTTTTATAAATTTGCAAGTTGTATAAATGGTTGATTTAATATGATTAAATACTTACATATACATTTATAATTAAATACCTATATTTATGTATATATATGAAAGATGTAAACACACCATTAAGGCTCATAAGTTTTATTTAATATTAAAAGTTGTATCATTCATTTATTTAGTAAAATAATATATATATATATATATATATATTCATATATATATTTATACATAAATCTATGTGACAAAATAAAAGACAGGGGTACCTTTGTTATGCATGAAAAAGAGAATGAAAGATGTAGTTAGATGGTTAAAGCTCAATGTTTCATTTATATAAATTTATTATAATCAAAGGTTATACATTTATTGTAGTGTTAAAATATGAAATTCGCATGAATGAAAACCTAAATTTGTAACACTTGTAGGCATGGTTCATGTGACTCAAAGTATTGAACTATAAAGAAATTAAAATGTTATTATCGTATTTATAAATAAAAAAAATAGCCGGAAAGTCATGGATGTTACAGCGCCCAAAACCAAGTTAGTTAAAATAAATAAAAACGTGTTTAAACTGTTTTATGAAAGCTATGCAACTCCAATGCATCCTAATCCTGTCGTTTTAAGGCCCCATTCCCGGGTGACCTCACTTGTTGGATTTACTCATAAACATAGTCGTAATTACTGAACTTAAATTTAAAACATTCAGAAGTAGCGGAAGCAAACATCATTCAAATTACATGTCATAACAGCGGAAGTCTTAAAAATTGAAACATAACATTGTCTTAACAATAATAAAAGTGGGATGTCAGTCTCGTGCCGGATAACCTTCACGCCTTCGCTCGACCCTTCCTTTCTGTACCTGAAATGTATACTAAAAGTCAGCTAACGCTGGTGAGTTCTAGTTTAAAACTATTAAGTATGATCGTTCTTTTCTTTATAAGTATACATAATTATATACATTCATAACTTTTGCTTTTCTTTCATCTTTCTTTTGTGATTACATATATATAAATATACGTATTCATAACTTTTGCTTTTCTTTCATCTTTTTTTTGTGATTACATATATATATATATATATATATATATATATATATATATATATATATATATATATACATTCACCTTTTCTTTTCTTAACTTTCATAGGTCATACATTTAAGGGTGATCAACCCGTCATTTGTTTGCGAATGTCACAAAGACAAACGCCACGGTCCATCGTCATGGCCCGCCATTCTTACAGCCGTCCGACAACTAGTGTACGTCCGTAATTTTATTCTTACAACCGTCCGGCAACTTGTGTCCGTCCGTCATGACTTACAACCGTCCTACCGTTGTAGGCCGTAATTCGCCCGTCTACCCGAAGGTATCCGTTTCCCATATGACTATTATTTATGCAACCGTTCTACTATTCATAATATGCCATTTGCTTCGACCGTCCATTAATGGCTTTCGTACGTCCTAGCTGATGAAGGAACGTATTTGTCCCGGTTACAAAATAGTCACGTGGTCGTCCGTCTACCGAAGTAGCCGTTATCATCGAAGCGTCCATAACTTTTTCTTATACTTGTCAAGCAATATATACATGGATATAAAGCAAGATTTCATTCTTACACATTGTGTTATTCTTTCATTCATTCTATATAATCATACGATTCATTCTTTGTGGATAATTCATTTTCGTATATATATATAATATATATAAGTATATCACGTATGATCACATTAGCATTCATATCATTTATTCATTTAGTGTATACATTTCAGCCCCAAAACATTTAAAAACATTTGCACATAACATAGAAGGGGGCACATAGAACTCACTTGAAAAGCTAGTCTTGGTTGTCTTAAACAAAGGTCCAACAATGTCACGTACGATCTGAATTAGGTAGTTAAATACACATCAGACCCAACCCCGACTCTAACGGTTCAATCATTCTAAACATACTGACTTTACTTACTGGTTTGCTGCCTGCGCACTTAGTAAGTGCGCAGGGCCTTGCTCATGCACACTTGACAAGTACGCATGATCTTTCTCCTGCATACTTAGTAAGTACGCATGATCTTTCTCCTGCGTACCTGTGTACTTGGTAAGTACGCATGATCTTTCTCCTGCGTACCTGCGTACTTGGTAAGTACGCATGATCTTTCTCCTGTGTACCTGCGTACTTGGTAAGTACGCAGGACGTCCCTACTGCGTACTTGATAAGTACGCAGCACCTGTTTTCTAGACAAGTCCGAAATTTTGCATGTTAATCCGATCATACTAATCTTACAATTTTCTTTGATCAAAAGGTGCGGTTTTCACTCTAGATGCTAGTTCTAAGCTTATTTTCAGGTTTCATCCATAAAAACGTCCCCCATTTAGCTAAAACCCGAGAAACCCCAAAACAAACAAAAACTCATATTATGGTCGTATCGCTACCTGGAATGGACTTCTGATTCGGAGGTTTTACTCACGAGCTCAGCGGTAACGTGCTCCTTCAATCTCGTGTCGATCCGTTGACTTTCTCTCTCTAGACCCGAGCTCTCCTTTCTCTCTCTAGGATGATGAAATGAAGATGAAATGGTGAAGTGGGCTGCCTTGCCCCTCATATATCTGGGCTTTCATCGGCCCGTTGGAGCCGAGCCCAAGCCCATCCGTTTTTTTTCTTCTTTTTTGACGATTAAATCTCTATCGCGTTATTAATTACTTATTAACTATTTTTGGGATGTTACAAGTCTACCCTTGTTAAAGAGGCTTCGTCCTCGAAACCGTTTATACGTTAAACAATTTAGGGTATAGTCCCCTCATTTCGTCTTCTCTTTCCCATGTAGCTTCTGACCCTTTTCTGTGCTTCCATTGTATTTTGACTAAAGGAATCGACTTATTGCGTAGTCGTTTCTCAGCTCGATCAATAATAGCTATCGGTTCCTCCACATAATTTAGTTTTTCATCCACTTCGATCTCGTCGTACGGTATGTGAGCTGTGTCGTCAGCTAGGCACTTGCGTAAGTGTGACACGTGGAACGTAGGGTGTATTCCACTAAGCTCAACAGGTAGGTCGAGTATGTAATCAACTTGACCCACTCTCCCAAAAATCTTGAAAGCTCCGACAAACCTTGGACTTAGTTTGCCACGTTTTCTGAATCGAATGATTCCTTTCCATGGTGATACCTTTAACAGTACCATGTCCCCCACTTGAAACTCTAAATCTCTTCTTCTCTTATCCGCGTATGATTTCTGTCTGTCTTTTGCGGCTTTCATTCGAGCCTTGATTTGATCAAATTTCTCGAAAGTAGCTTTGACTACTTCGAGACTTGCAAAATCCTTTTGTCCAATTTCCCCCCAACAAACCGGGGTCCTACATTTCCTTCCATACAACATTTCAAATGGCGGCATGCCAATAGTCGAGTGATAGCTGTTGTTGTATGAAAATTCTGCCAATGGTAGATGGCTGTCCCAGCTCCCACCGAAGTCAATGATACAGGCCCGGAGCATGTCCTCCAAGGTCTGAATGGTCCTTTCCGATTGTCCATCGGTTTGGGGGTGGTAAGCGGTGCTGACGTTCAGTCTAGTGCCCATTGCTTCATTGAATTTCTTCCAAAACCTTGACGTGAATCTAGTATCCCTGTCGGACACAATCGACAGCGGCATACCATGTCTACTCACAACTTCCTTGATAAATATTGCTGCTAGTCTTTCTGACGAAGAAGTCTCACGTATTGGCAAGAAGTGAGCACTTTTCGTCAAGCGGTCGATGATCACCCAAATGGTATCATTGCCTTTAGCTGTTCGCGGTAGCTTGGTAATGAAGTCCATCGTGATCTCCTCCCACTTCCATTCCGGTATTGGTAAGGGTTGCATTTTACCGCAAGGTTTCTGGTGCTCGACCTTAACTAGTGAACACGTCAAGCACTTGTTCACATACTCAGTCACATCATTCTTCATGCCCGGCCACCAGTACTCTTTCTTCAAGTCTTGATACATTTTGTTTGTCCCGGTGTGGATAGAATAACGAGACTTATGGGCCTCATCGAGTATTTTGGCTCTAAGCTCGCCAATCTTAGGTATCCACATCCGGCCAAACCTAGTTCGTACACCGTATGCATTTGCATCTAAATTCCCTTGTTGTCCTACTATTCTTTCCCGTTTTATATTTCCTTCTAGTAGTGCTTCATCTTGTGCCTTTGATATCTCACTCATCAAATCAGGTGTTATAATCAGCTGACACGCTTTGATCCGGATAGGTGTCGATTCTTCCTTTCTACTTAAAGCGTCTGCCACCACGTTTGCCTTGCCTGGATGGTACAATATCTCACAGTCATAGTCCTTCAGTAGCTCTAACCACCTCCTTTGTCTCATGTTTAATTCCTGTTGCTCGAAAAAGTACTTCAGGCTTTTGTGATCGGAGTAAATGGTGCATTTAACTCCATACAGATAGTGCCTCCATATTTTCAACGCGAAAACTACTGCCGCTAACTCTAGATCGTGTGTTGGGTAGTTAGCCTCGTGAATCTTTAGTTGCCGCGAGGCGTAAGCAATTACCTTTCCTCGTTGCATAAGTACGCACCCCAAACCCTGCCCCGAAGCGTCAAAATAGACTACCAAGTCTTCATTTCCCTCAGGTAGAGTCAAGACTGGAGCTTGGGTTAATCATGCCTTAAGTTCTTCAAATGCGTTGTTTTGGGTTTGACCCCATTCATACTTCACTTCCTTCCGTGTCAACTTAGTTAGTGGCAAGGCTATTCTTGAAAAATCTTGAATGAACCTTCGATAGTAGCCTGCCAATCCCAGAAAACTTTGTATCTCTGTTGGTGTCTTTGGGACGTTCCATTCCTTTACTGTCTCAATCTTTGCAGGATCCACCATAATGCCGTTTGGGTTTATTACATGGCCTAGGAATTGGACTTCCCTAAGCCAAAACGCGCATTTGGAGAATTTTGCGTACAACTTTTCCTACTTTAGCACCTCCAGAACCTCCCTTAGGTGACAGTGGTGATCACCCTCGCTTTTCGAATATACCAGTATGTCGTCTATAAAAACTATCACTGATCGATCCAACATGGGTCGACATACTCTATTCATCAAATCCATAAATGCTGCTGGTGCGTTGGTCAATCCGAAGGACATCACGAGAAACTCATAATGCCCATAACGCATGCGAAACGCGGTCTTTGGTACGTCTCCTTCTCTTACTTTCAACTGATGGTAACCCGACCTAAGATCGATCTTTGAAAACCAACTTGCACCCTGCAGTTGATAAAAAAGGTCGTCTATTCTAGGCAGTGGGTATTTGTTCTTTACTGTCCTCTTGTTCAACTCGTGGTAGTCAATGCACATGCACATGCACATGCGCATGCTGCCGTCCTTCTTCTTTACAAATAGTACCGGAGCGCCCCACGGTGAGATGATCGGTCTAATAAATCTTTTTTTCTGTTAGTTCCTCTAGTTGAGACATCAATTCTTTCATTTCTGACGGAGCCAATCGGTAGGGGGCTTTGGCAACGGGCTCATCTCCTGGCAATAAGTCAATCTGAAATTCTATTTCCCGATCGGGTGGTAACCCAGTTAGATCCTCAGGGAATACTTCCGGAAAGTTGCACACCACGGGTACATTCTTGAGTTCATTCATTTTCATTCTATCATCAATAACATATGCCAAATAAGCCTCGCAACCGCGCCTCATGTATCTTTCGGCCTTGATCATCGAGATGATGTTCGGCATCGTGCAATTCCAATCCCCATAAACCGTAATTGGACTGCCGCTAGGAGCTTTGAGGTGTATCCTCTTATGTTTACATATGATTTGAGCTTCGTTGGCAGCTAGCCAATCCATACCTAATACTATATCGAATCCTCCTAAGGTGAGAAGGAATAATCTAGAAGGGAACTTATGACCCTCTATTTCTATGATGCAATCATCTGTTACTTGAAATACTATCGAATTTTTACCAACGGCAGTTTGTACGCTAAATACCTTTACTATGGTATTGATAGTGCAACCTAGTTTATGACTAAATGCATTGGATATAAAACTTTTACTAGCACCAGAGTCAAATAAAATAGCAGCATGTTCGTTATTAACTAGGAACGTACCTGACACAGCATCAGGGTTTCCCCTTGCTTCCTCCTCAGTCAGGGCGTAGGCTCGTGTCCTAGCCCTTGGCTGTTCTTGTTCCTTTTCTTTTCCCGAACCAGATTGTCTGGTTTTTCTGCAACTCTTGGTCAGATGTCCAAATTGTCCACAACTTTGACATTTAGTGTCTCTCAAACAGTCGCGAGAATAGTGTCCCACCTTCCCACACCTATAACATGTGGTGGTGCCTACTCAACACTCGCCAAGATGTTGCCTTCCACATTTCCTGCAAGTTTCATACCCTTCCGACCTTGGTTTCTTAATTTCGGTTGTTACATTCCTTCTTCCGGTGCCTCTAGACGGGTTCTCCCATTTTTTTCTTTTGGGTCTCTGTTGGTGGGTCCTCATTGGCATAATCATCGTAAACGACTCCGCTCAGATTCACTACCGACTCGAAGGTCGATGGTAGATTAGCTTTCACATGAACACGGACCCTTTGAGGTAGGCCCTTCACATAATACTTAACCATTCGTCCTTGTTCCTAGTTTCTGATAGTTACAAGGGAATACATCAATGCCATTCCTTCAGATCATAGTTTGGAACAGTACGAGCAAGGTAAATTTTTAATTACAGTGACCGGTTTGTGATTACTAATTTACATTGATTTTCGGGTTCAAAACTCTTCAAATCGGTTGTGACAATGACATCTATTTGTTCTAAGTTAAGGTATCTATTCTTATCCAAGTGTATTAACTCTAGTACTTACTTACCGTGCTGGCGTTGGCGTTGGCGTTGGTTACCCATACTGACATCCGTGCGTTGGTCCCATAATCAGTTTGAGTCCAGACATTTAGGGATGTCTGAATCTCTCAAACTATTGCTCTGATACCAACTTGTAAGGCCCCATTCCCGGGTGACCTCACTTGTTGGATTTACTCATAAACATAGTCGTAATTACTGAAATTAAATTTAAAACATTCAGAAGTAGCGGAAGCAAACATCATTCAAATTACATGTCATAACATCGGAAGTCTTAAAAATTGAAACATAACATTGTCTTAACAATAATAAAAGTGGGATGTCAGTCTCGTGCCGGGTAACCTTCACGCCTTCGCACGACCCTTCCTTTCTGTACCTGAAATGTATACTAAAAGTCAGCTAACGCTGGTGAGTTCTAGTTTAAAACTATTAAGTATGATCATTCTTTTCTTTATAAGTATACATAATTATATACATTCATAACTTTTGCTTTTCTTTCATCTTTCTTTTGTGATTACATATATATAAATATACGTATTCATAACTTTTGCTTTTATTTCATCTTTCTTTTGTGATTACATATATATATATATGCATTCACCTTTTCTTTTCTTAACTTTCAAGGGTCATACACTTAAGGGTGATCAACCCGTCATTTGTTTGCGAATGTCACAAAGACAAACGCCACGGTCCATCGTCAGGGCCCGCCATTCTTACAACCGTCCGACAACTAGTGTCCGTCCATAATTTTATTCTTACAACTGTCCGACAACTAGTGTCCGTCCGTAATTTTATTCTTACAACCGTCCGGCAACTTGTGTCCGTCCGTCATGACTTACAACCGTCCTACCGTCGTAGGCCGTAATTCGCCCGTCTACCCGAAGGTATCCGTTTCCCATATGACTATTATTTATGCAACCGTTCTACTATTCATAATATGCCATTTGCTTCGACCGTCCATTAATGGCTTTCGTACGTCCTAGCCCCCGGTTACAAAATAGTCACGTGGTCGTCCGTCTACCGAAGTAGCCGTTATCATCGAAGCATCCATAACTTTTTCTTATACTTGTCAAGCAATATATACATGGATATAAAGCAAGATTTCATTCTTACACATTGTGTTATTCTTTCATTCATTCTATATAATCATACGATTCATTCTTTGTGCATAATTCATTTTCGTATATATATATAAAATATATATTAGTATATCACGTATGATCACATTAGCATTCATATCATTTATTCATTTAGTGTATACATTTCAGCCCCAAAACATTTAAAAACATTTGCACATAACATAGAAGGGGGCACATAGAACTCACCTGAAAAGCTAGTCATGGTTGTCCTAAACAAAGGTCCAACAATGTCACGTACGATCTGAATTAGGTAATTAAATACACATCAGACCCAACCCCGACTCTGACGGTTCAATCATTCTAAACATACTGACTTTACTTACTGGTCTGCTGCCTGCGCACTTAGTAAGTGCGCAAGGCCTTGCTCATGCGCACTTGACAAGTACGCATGATCTTTCTCCTGCGTACTTGGTAAGTACGCATGATCTTTCTCCTGCGTATCTGCGTACTTGGTAAGTACGCATGATCTTTCTCCTGCGTACCTGCGTACTTGGTAAGTACGCTGGACGTCCCTACTGCGTACTTGATAAGTACGCAACACATGTTTTCTGGACAAGTCCGAAATTTTGCATGTTAATCCGATCATGCTAATCTTACAATTTTCTTTGATCAAAAGGTGCGGTTTTTACTCTAGATGCTAGTTCTAAGCTTATTTTCAGGTTTCATCCATAAAAACGTCCCCCATTTAGCTAAAACCCGAGAAACCCCAAAACAAACAAAAACTCAGATTATGGTCGAATCGCTACCTGGATTGGACTTCTGATTCGGAGGTTTTACTCACGAGCTCAGCGGTAACGTGCTCCTTCAATCTCGTGTCGATCCGTTGACTTTCTCTCTCTAGACCCGATCTCTCCTTTCTCTCTCTAGAATGATGAAATGAAGATGAAATGGTGAAGTGGGCTGCCTTGCCCCTTATATACCTGGGCTTTCATCGGCCCGTTGGAGCCGAGCCCAAGCCCATCTGTTTTTTGTTTTTTTTGACGATTAAATCTCTATCGCGTTATTAATTACTTATTTACTATTTTTGGGATGTTACAGTCGTGTACCTTAGCGACATGAGAAAGACATGCTTAAAGTGTCAACACAAGGTTTGTGAGTTCACAAGTTTGTAAATTAATAAATGTTTGGAGTTTGCAAGATAATGTAAATAAAGTATATCAATAGATAGCTAGTCTTTGTTCACGCTACTATAAGTGTTTCGCAACCGAAGCTGACTATTTGGTTTGCTTGCCTTCCGCCATGTCTACCAAAACAATAGCTATGTGTTTAGGTTAATATTACACCCGTTCGACCTCCGGTCGAGTTAGCACGACCAACGCGGGTGAGGTTTGTCAAACCCAGTGGTACTACTCAAGATGACCTCGCTATGTTCCTATACTAACAGTTCGAGATGTAAGGATTTTCATGGTAATGTTTGCACTTTAGTACGCAAGTGATATAACAATAATACAGAAATCCAAAATTGTTTGTGTGCATGTTTTCTCCCCAAAAAGGAAAGTAAGAAAAAGAGGGGGTCGTGAAACTCACCTTAGAGTGCGTGCTAAAACAGCAAGTAATAAACAGGTGACCCGCTAACGGCTACCTATATTACATAAGTCTATGAGTGTGTGTTCGAGTTGGTTCATAAGACCCTTTGTATCCAAACAATCCCATTGTTTTATGTGTTTTGAAAAGAGTTAACTAGTTTGACTCAATTTGACCAAGTTTGACCCGATGGCCCATTGGTGACTCAATGTATGAATTAATGTTCAATTAGTATAATACTATCATATTATGCAAATGAGATCATGCAGGTAACACTTAACAACAATTCCTTATTGTTCTAGCATGTTAACACAGTTACCACATTTAGTAAGTTTTCACATTTAGAAGGTATGATCAAGACTCACGTTTTCAGGAAACTATCTTTATCAACATGTTCAGGAGACCAATCTAACACGCCCTAGATCATCACATCACATATTATATGTCTAGAACTCAACATGTAGTTCATAATTCCAATTAAAGTTTTCTTTTAAAGTAAGTTAAGAACACAACTGCAAATTCAATGATTAAAAGTTCCTAACATGTTTCTATGTTCATCATAACACATAAGAAATCATCACATTGCACCAACCATGTCTAGAATTCACATCCCAAATTGATAAACCCAAAAAGTTACTATATATAGCAAGCTATGAACACCATGCATGATTTCTAACATCTAACACTTTAAAACATGTTATTACTTCCCAACTAACATAAAACTATCATCAAACTTCAACATGCATGTCCATATTGCAAACCCTTCACGTTCATGACAAATAAAGTTTCTACTTTTAGAAACCCTAAGAAACCGAGCTAGATATATGAAATCTAATTCACCAAATCACATTATCCTGAATCAACTAACATATAAACATCATCATAGCACATCAATCACGTCTAACATGTGATCTAAATAATCAATAAAGTTACTAATAATAATAATCCTCGGTTTTCATGCAACTAGGGTTTTTCCAACTACATCAAATCCATGCAAACATCATAACAACACATAATTAACGTTAAAGTTAACACCTTTGTTGATAAAATTCATTGTTTGGATGAACTAAGGTTTTATACAACCTAAAAATCGCAAAAAGGTATAAAAACGAATTGGAAACTTACTTGATGCGTTAATAGTGATGATTGGCACTTGGATTGATCAAAGACACAACTAATTGCACTAGAGAAAATCGATTTGAAGGTGGATTTATGGTGGTGAGGTGCGATGGTTTCAAAGAGGAGGGGAGGAGGTGTTTTCGGCTGAATGGGGGGGGGTTTGGGATTAGGGTTGGGTAAAATTTTATCAATAGTGAGATACATGGGTTAAGGATGGGTTACAATATAAGTTTGGGTGATCCATGGGTTATCTAAATGATCCAAGGATTAATTTAATTAATTCAAATTAAATAAAATGATTTCAAATAATTAATTTTATAAAAACCTTTTTTTATAAAAACTACTAATGCATTAAAATCACGTTGTTACGCGTAAACGTACACGGTTTCACGAAAGTTCACGAAATAAGCATGAATTCACATAACACATAATTTCACATAAATTATGTTAAGTATAATTGTTCATAATATTATTTTGATTTTTCACCAACGTTCGGGGACAGACTAGTGTGATTCGGAAATTTTTCGAATTACCGTTACGTGAGTGTTTGTGCAATAGCTGACACACTTAATTAACCCTAATCAAGTGTAATGTATGAATGAATGATTAAGATAACGGAGCTTGTGTTAACGGTGTTAACCTGAAAATGTCGGGTGTCACAACATCCCCTTGTTGAAAGAATTTTCATCTTGAAAATTTAAGTAATATCGCTAATTGCCTGAAACAAAATTTTGGGTTGTCACATCATTCCCACAGAAATAAAGAAATTTGTCTTTCAAAATATATATATATATATATATATATATAGGGTGAGGTACAAATGATAAACGATTTTTTTATAATAACCATTATAACCACTTTCAAACATACTGTTACGTATATGTAACAATTATCATTTTGTTAGTGTTACATATACGTAAACACTATGTTTCATGTATATGTAAGGCTAATCATTTACATATTTATGTTCAAGATACTTAAATACTCTTTTAACAATAAAAAAACAAAATTATAAATTATATGATTGTTTGAGAGTGGTTATCACATAAAAAACTAGTTATTATTTGAACCCTTCCATACATATATACATATATATATATATATAGGTTTCGCTAAAAAGTCAAAAAAAATGTAAAAAGTGAAAAAGTCGTTTAAAACGCTCATAACCGGCTCATACGAACTCCGATTTTACTCATTTCGGCGGCGTTGGAACCGCCTCGTCGAACTCTACGATCTTAGCTTGTAGAGTTTAGATTTTAATGTTTAGTTTTTGCCTTAGGATTTAGCCTTAGGGGTTTAGCCTTAGAGTTTATCTTTTAGTATTTAGGCTTTGGAGTGAGGGTGGGGGTTTTAGGTTTTTGGGGTGGATGAGGTTAGAGTTAGGTTTTTGGGGAATGGATATATATATACACACACTATATATATATATATATGTGTGTGTGTGTGTGTGTGTGTGTGTGGAATGGATCATTTGAGAACTCCCGAGAACTCGTCAAAAATCTAGTCAAAACCATTTTTTTGTTTTTACTATTTTTATTGTTAGAATACAACATAAAAAATGAATTTATATATGTAAATTTATATGTCTTCATATATTAAAAAAAAAAATACACTTGTGTAAGTTTACCACTTACACATGTGTAAGTGTTTACCATTTACACATGTATATAAATTTTTTTAATTAATTGAAGAGATAAATCATTTTTTATGTTATATTTTAATAATAAAGATAGTGAAAACAAAAAAAAATGGTTTTAATTGTTTTTTGACGAGTTCTCGTGAGTTTTCAACTATTTATGAGTTCTCATTTGAACCTAACCCTATATATATATATATATATATATATATATATATATATATATATATATATATATATATATTCTAGTAAAACAACAAAAAACTTTTTCTTTTCTCTACAGAGGAGTGTCGGATGAATTATTGCGACTTTGTAGACTGTGTTGGCTTTGTAGACTTTGTGGGTTTTGACGTCATTGCATACGCCAATCTTCTAGAAATCTCTGTGAGTGTCTGGAATGGTTGGCGGTGTGCCTGTGTCTGAATCAAAATCTTCCGGGTTCAAATAATAATCTTCTAAATTCATAATGTGTTGTAGCTCAAGGGATTCTCCTTCACCGATGAAGGGAAGAAGCATGTTCCAATTTTTATGACTCCAAATTTGTATGTAATGTCCTTCGGCGAGAAGGTGATAGCTTTCCCAGTGAAAGCCTGGAGGTAGTGTAGGAGTCTTCTGGTTTTGGTGATAAATCGTGTAGTGTCTTTTCTGTGGCTGTTTGCTTCAGGTTTTTCTGAAGCAAGGCTGGTAAGGTTGTCGACCCAGTAAAGTTCTGAGAATTGAATCTCAGTTTGTATGGCAAGTCTTTTTAGGTAATCTTTGGTAGAGAGCTTGTGGCTGATGATCATTCTTTTTCTGACAGGTCTGTATGTGTGGTCATTGGCAAAAGGGAAGGAAGAAAAGATTTTGCAGCCAATGTGTGGAGGAAATATATGTGTAGAGATGTTTCCAGTGGCTATTACAAATTTATCTCCAAAAAGATTTACAATTTTTTCTGATTTTGTATTTAATTCTAATTCTATGTAATCAATAATACCATTATGGTAGAATTGTAGAATTAGATCATCTCGCATGTCTGTCTCTTTTATGTTTATTTGAAGAAGGAGCAAGCAAGTTCCTTCTCCATTGTCGTCTGTTCTTTCAACAACTGTAACCCCTTTGTACTTTTCTTCATTTAAAGCAATTGTCATAAGCCTGAGCTGTAACTCATATAGTACTAGTGGGAATTCTGCATTGATCTTCTGTGATATTATCTGTTCAAATTCTGAAAATTGATCAAACACAGTTTGAAGACAAGATTTCCAGGGAGTATCTAACATTCTTGCTCTAAAAGAGTCATAGCTTCTGTAACTGTTTTCTTTTTTCCCAAGCCTTTGTAATAACTGTATATTTTTTGATTCGAGAATACCAACTTTTTGTTTTAGAATACTGTTTTCTGTATGGCTTTGTATAGATTGTGTATTTTTTTCTTACTGTATAAGATAGTTTTACAAACTTGCAATGGTTTTTTCTTGAGTCTTTATAATTTGTTCATGACTCGTCTTTATAATATGTGAAAAAGTTTGAACCTCTTCGGGCTCAATAAAAAATTATCTATACCAAAATATATATATATATATATATATATAATATATATATATATATATATATACACACACACGCACACCATTGATGAATATGAAATCTCAATTTTGTAATAAATGTTTTTTTTTCTTGGAAAGGGAGTAACCGGTAAGAAAATGACTACATAACAAAACTTGGGTGTTCTCTTGACTTTGTTTCGTTACTTCCTTTTTCTTTTTATCTTTGAGGTTCATACTCAAACTTCAAAAATCAAGAAAATGACATCCATATCTCATGAAATAAATTATTTTAATAGACCCGCATGTTTCTTATTTCCAATGAGATACATGCATCATATGTGCGATCTACCATGAGAACATCAGTACATTAAAATGATTTGACGATCATCCATCTCTTTTCTTTATAAATTAAAAGATATGGAAGCAAATGATTTATCATATTCATAGTTTTTTTTATCTACCTTGGTTGGTCATAATATTCACGAGTGGAACTAAAGAAGATCGGTTGATTAGTTGTTAGGTATTTTATATTCTGATAGAAATTGAAAAATAGAAGTTGTGTAGATTAGTTAGAAAGAATTTGTTATACTGTAATCTTATGTGAAACCACGTACATCTTAGTATTGTCTGAGTATTTAAAAGTTAATCATGTGTCCACTACTAGAATATCAAGTATCACCGATGGCGGATTACCGACGGAAGGAATCTGTAGATAATACTAGCGGACACCAACAAAGTCCTAAAAAAATACCAAAAACCCCTAATTTTGAGAATAAGGTTGTGTCGTTTTGTTAGGGATTGGGTATCACAACTGTTCTAAATCTCTAAATCTTGACTTTTCTGTTTGACCTTTTCAAACCCGACTGAATCTGGTCAATTTTTGAATTATGTTGACCTTTGAATCTGGTCAATTTTGAATTCTGGTCAAACAACGGTTGTTGTTGACTTTTGTTGACCTTCAGGTTGGCATGGTTAACGTTGACTTGGGTTGACCGCGACGGAAGCAACAACAAACAACAATAGTGACTGGTGGTGATTTGTACAAACAAGAAACAAACACTCACACAAATCACAAACAATACTATTGAGATGACCACCCGACTATTGTAGAGATCAGCCAGAAAGAGAGACAAGAAAACCGTGCGATGATCTCTAATATAGAAATGCATAATAACCTTAAAGCGGAGTTTGGTTGAACATATTTAGAGAAAGTGTAATGGTTGACGTATTGTATATATATATATATATATTAATTTGAAGTGTTTATGTTTTTATTTTAATAAATATTTGTATTTTATTTACGTTTTTTAATAAATATAAATGTTTAAAATAATATTATGTAATATATATGCATAAAATAATTAACGATATACAATGATTAACTAATGATTACAAATTTTGTCATTACTTAATAAAGTAATAAACCATAACGCATGTTTAGTTTGTGTTAATGTGACCACATCCACTATCTATATGACACCTAGTCGACGTTTTTTGGTCACACTAAGGTATAACACATAGCCTGAAATCCTAAATAACAAACATGTTAGATGTGCCATGATTCATAACAAACCTATAAAATGATTTAAAAAACCCAAATTTTTATATAAAAATGTAGCAACATATAACTCAAACTAAAATCATATAATCCTGATTTTTATGTATTTTTAATATAAAAAACTAGTTGTACAAAATATATTCAGACTAAAATCTACAAGTTAAAACATTTATATCTAAAATTAAATTACAAAGTAAAGAGAAGAGAATCATTGTTAATTTTCCAAATGTAGCCATCATTTGATTTTCGTCAACAATTTAAGCTTCTAAGAAATTGCATCTGTATGATCGATTATTATTAACCATTAATCTAAGACTATCAACATTTTAAACTACAAATATCACCTAATATTATCACATTTTTAAAATATCATTCATTTCTAAATATAAACCTGAAAAATGTATTTATTCTTATCATCATTCTTATATTTTTAGGCAACAACCGAACCCAGTAAAATTCTATCAATAGCATATGTTGGTAGGGCATGAGAATGAGGATAGTAGGATGTAGACAAACCATACTTCTATACTAAAGAATAAATAAGTTGTTTTCAGGAAGACTTACAGTTAAAAAAAAACATATTTCTGGGCACGAGGAGTAGAAACATGCGAGGCAACAACAAAGATTTTTTACGCTAATATGTCATAACTAAATTATTTATTTTGATAAAATATATTTTTTAATATAATATAAATAAGTATAATAAATTATATTTAAATCTATTATAATTATATATTTTAAACTTTAATAAGTTTAATAAAAAAAATAAAATTTTGATAATAAGATATTGAATTTTAAAATTCTCAATAAGCATCTTAAAAAAATAGTTATAAAACATAGATAAACATCTAAAATTTCTTCTTATTAAAATTTCTTTTTTTACTTGACATGTTTTGTGGCTGCAAACAATGAGGCTCATATACATATGGTTGGGGTGTCGCGCTAGTTGACAAAATGTGTTATGTTGTGTTAAACAAATTGAACACGACATCGTTTTATCATATACATAACATGTTTAATTAAACGTGTTATTTTCTTAAACACTAACACAAACATGTTTAATAAACAGGTTATATGACACGACATGTTTAACATGATTAAATATAAGTATATAACCATTTAATAACATGATATGTTTCACACGGCTAAACATAAACAGTTCAATAACACAAATGACATGACATATTTAACATGATTATTGACACGATTCATTAAACACTAACAAACAAACATATAGGGGTGTTCATCAAGTCGAATAAGTCGAATTTCAGGTTATTAGAATTTAAAGTTTTGAAATCTGTATTTGAATTCGACTAAAATTCGAATAAACTGATTCGGATAAGCTTATTCGAATTCGAGATGAATTCGGGTTTATTCAACTTATTCAAATTAGGAAAAGAATTTACAAAAATATTAAAAAATAAAACTAAGTCAGTGTTTTCCTCAACTTTTAACAATCTAGCATACATAATTACAAAATGCCAAAATCAACCCTTAGACAAATCCAAATGATTATATATCATGATATATATATATATATATATATGTTATTCGGTTTATTCTAATAGGTTCTAATAATAGATATTTAAATTCGAATTCGACTTATTTATTCGGTTCGATTAATTATTCGATTTGAAAAAATCGAAATTCATATTCGAATTCAGTTCGAATCAAATTTCAAATTATTCGAGTGTAATTCGAATAATGAACACCTAAACATAAATAGTAAAATCTCACTCAATAATACATAGATCAGAGACTGATTCCAATGAGACCCCCGACTCTAACAAAAACCCTTTAATTTATTTTTTTACTCCATATAATATTAGTAATATAGAGTATATATCAAAGTAGAAGAGAGAAAAGGGGGAAAAGAAGAAGAAAAAATAAAAGGAGAAGAGAAAAGAAAATCAAGCGCCACCTATACGGTAACTAGCTCCGCCACCTAGGAAGCAAGACAAATCATAAAGGGTAGGACAGGCTAAGACCCTAAAAACTAAGCTAAGACTAATCTATATGACCCTCTAAAGGTCCTTAACCTTTATCCGACGTCTTCAAACACTCCTATCACTAACCATGTCCTCAGAGAATTGAGTCTTCCTCTTCTCCTTTTTCCTTCCACTTTGAGGTTTTCCACACTCTTTACATGCGTTGTCGTTTATCTCCTCTACACATACTCAAACCATCTCAATCACCCTTCTCTTATTTGAAATGTGTGCCACCCCTAAATTGTCCTAAAAAACTTCATTTTGTATCCAATCCAACTTTGTGTGTTCACACATGAAACGCCTCAAACCGGGTATGTCTCATAGTTGGCACAAAACATAACAAACATAGTTCTTAAACAGGAAATCAGAATCTATTACCGCGAAAGTCTTTAAATTAAAACATTCAACAAACGATAATGTAATCATTTTTCTATAACGTGAACTATCAGGATTAGAAATGTCAGTCTTCAGTGCTGCAGCCCGATGTACATGCTATCCGGCCCTCATAGCTCCTTTACTTTACTTTTGCTTTACCTTTACTACCTGTCATGCATATTAAAAGTCAGCTAACGCTGGTGAGTTCTATCTTTACTTTAATCTGAAAAATTTCTTTTAGGTAGCTTAGTTTTATAAAAATAAAATAAACTTTTCTTTCTCTATCTTTAAAACACTTTAACTTTACTTTAAAACTTTACTACGTTACAATTATAAAACTGTTACGTGACTATCTTTCATAAAAACTTTAGCTTTGAGGAAACCGGTTAAGGTGTCCTCCTTTACTCTTTGCATCTCTACGTTTCATCCGTACATGACAAGTGACTATAACATTTTAACTATCACATATGGATCTTCGCCCGAAGGCAAGATCCCTTTGCTCGCTTACACCTCAGGGTAAGACTTTTACTTTGCTGTGCCCACACCTCAGGATGGGACTTTCTCGCTTACACCGAAGTAAAGACTCCTTTGCCTGCTCACCCCGAAGTGTGAGACTTCTACTTTGCTTGCCTGCAGGACTTTTTTACTTTGCAACTACAATGCAAATACTATGTAATTATACTACGTCACATAATATAATGTCATTCAAACACATAACACATAGACAAATACACATATTAACACATAAACTTATAATATGACATCTGTCACTGTCACTGTCGCTGTCAAGCTACACCGAGACGCAGCTTCTTTACCATTCTTTACTTTGCTTTACTTTCTTGAAATTATATTTCAAAGATAGTACTATTATTTTTAACACTTTACCTTTCTTTTTATAAAACTGACATTTTTATAAAAAGCTATGTCTTTCTCTTTCATTTTATAAAAATAACCTTTTTTTATAAAATACTATACTTTGCCTTTAAAATCTTTCTACCAGTATGCATGCCAGCCCAAAACCGTTAGGGAAAAAGGGCAATAAGAACTCACCAGACTTCTACTGTGTCTATCTCACTTAGCACTGAAACTTCAAGCTAGGTGGGATGTTATTATATCTGTTTCATGTGTCACGAATGGAACAATGTTATAACCTACATATCTCATCCGAAAACTCCTATGTCCGAAATCTTTTTCGGTCGAAATTTATTTCGACCGAAAACTTTGGTGTTAGAACTATTTTCTATTAATGGTTTTTAGTTCGAAAACTTTTGTCCGAGAACTGTTTTGTTCGAAAATATCTGTACGAAATCCCTTTCTGTCCAAAATACTTTTCGACCGAAATGTCCTATCCGAGATACTTTTCGATTGAAAAGTTCTGTCCGAGATATATGGTGTTCCGAAATACTTTTCGGACGTATCCGAGATTTCGGACCATTCATGGAGATTTCGGACGATTCATCTGTTCTTGAACAAATTCTTCGTTTTTTATCCAAGTTCTAATCTTTTTACGTCCAAAACTTATATCTAGCTTCCATGAAGCTAGATACATACTTTTTAACCAAATCTACACGTAAAAATCCCATATTTTTTTATGAAAACCCACGTTGAAACCCTAAAACCCACTTTCAAATCTAAACTCGAATCTGAGAGTGTTTTGTTACCTGTTTCTGTTTGATTTCTCCTTCTCCAACCTCCAGAGATGTTCCAGCAATGATTCACAGCAACACGAAGGCCCGAGTATGGATTCTTGGAACTTTCTCTCTCTAGTCTCTCTCTCTAACTTCAATATGGTGAAGATGAAGTGTGGGGGTGGAGAGGGTGGCTAGGGTTTTACTCCCTCCCTCTCCTTGCGCCCCCTATACCCGGCCCAAGGCCCGATCCGCTCTAGCCCACTTATTCTTTCATTCTTTCATTCTTTCTTTATTTTGTTATTTCATAAGCGTCGTTTATTCTTTGTTGTAAATTTCAGGATGTTACAACACATCCATCTCAGCATCCTCATATATGATACTTCCAACTTTCGTGCTTGTGTCTTCTTGATGGCCTAACCGGTTCTGCATATGGGACGATTCACTAAACATTGTTAAGAAATAATAAGACACAATTAATATGATAAAATAAAAGTTAACAAAAATTACAATCCATATTTAATTATTTATAAATTTATGCCATTTTGATAAACGGGTCGTAAACATGTCGTGTCAACCTATTAACCCAATTAATACGATAAGTTACACGTGTCATAAATGGATTGAACCTGTTTAGACACGTGTTTAATTGTATCATTAATGTATCGGCCTGTTTATGTCCGGAAACCATTTACCCAAAATACTAATATATTTAACTTTATATCGAGTCATATCATAAATTACAGGAAGAATCGGGTGCATAGGTGAAAAAGGATAAACACGTTAAACACATTATAGCAATTAAAAATCTACTATTTTTTATGAAGGATGTCAAATAGGTTGCTATACATATCCTCATAAAACCAAGGATGGCGATTATTGGTGCTTGGACGTCACCTCATTCTTCTCACCATATTTATGCATATATTATTTGTTTAGGGTGAGGTTCAAATGATAATCAATATTTATGTGATAATCACTCTCAAACATAGTGTTGCGTATATGTAACAATTATCATTCTGTTAGTGTTACACATACGTAAACACTATGTGTCACGTATATGTAACATTATTTGGTACGTATATGTAGATATTATCATTTCCGTATTTATGTTCAAGATATATGTTCAATATACTTAAATACTCTTTTAACAATTAAAATAAAAAATATTTATAAATTATGTAATTGTTTGATAGTGGTTATTACGGTTATCACGTAAAAAACTGGTTATCATTTAAACACTTTCGTATTTGTTTATAACTTTATATATGTATCATGTGATGTATATATGACTTCAAATTTTTAATACTACATGGTTGAATAAAACTTAATATAATAAATAATATATTTTTATGTATTACAACAAATAAAAATAAAGGGCTTTACAAAACTCACATTAACTTATATTTACTTGTGTGTATTTTATATGCACTATAAATGCATCATCTACTTTATTTTAGAGTGGGAGTCAATGTCAACCTTGTGTCGTTATGCAATGTACGTTCTCAATTAATTAACCAATAACACAAACCACTCCTTACTTTTATTTAATATAAATGTTTAAGAATATACAAGTTAGAAAAATCATAATACCATATATAAGTATATTAGTCAACGAACAGAGTTATAAGTTATCGTAATTATTTCCAAATTGTTACTATTTTGCGATCACAAACTCAATACATTAATGTGAGGAGTATTTTTCTTCATGACCGGCGAAATTAAGAAACGTAACTTAAATGAGTAGAATATTCTAATTATTATCCAAACATTATAATCGACTTAATATAAAAGATAAATGAATATTTTAATACAATTTTTAAATAATTTATATATCAATATTTTATAAATTAGAAACTATTTCCCATTAAAAATTCACATGTTTTAATGAGTTGTGTTTGAGCCTTGTATAATTAAATATGTCGTGTTTGAGTTGACCCGCAAACCCGTTTAATTAAATATGTTGTGTTTGGGTTGAGCAGTCAACCCATTTAATCAAACAAGTTGACCCATCAGACAATTTACAAACTTTATATGATACCTATAGTCCATTTATTGCGACGCATCAATTCATTTAACATGTTTAAACTTGGTTATGATTCGCCAACCCATTAGACTCATTTAGGTAAATTAGTTAAACGAGTCGTGTTCGGTTACACAATTTAAGTTGTGTTCAACATCAATAATTTGACCCGTCAACTCACTCAACTCACATAATTGAAAATGGTATTTTTGATTGGTATAAAAATGATTTAAGTACAACCTTCAAAGGCAAATAAATCAATGATTTAAGGGAAGATTTATTTTTAATATGCATGACAAATAACTAAGATAAAATGACATCTTTTTCATAATCACGTAGACCATCTCCGACCAAGGTCCATGGACGCCCTTAGGTGGTGTAGCACATCCATGGGAAGGGTGTGAACCGGAGGAGGCCTCTCTCTCTCTCTCTCGAGAGAGAGAGAGAGAGAGAGAGAGAGGGCCTTGGAGGAGGCGGGGTCGGACATTTTGGGTGGTGGCAAGGGTGGAATTTTGTATTTTCTTTTTTTAAGTTATATATATATATATATATATATATATTAAAGGTTTTTAAAAATAATATTATTAATAAATTTGTCAATATTTCTATACTATAAATTTATTTATAAATTTGAATTTTTAATGTTCAATTTTTGTAACTTTTAATTTATAAAACATGTACTTTTAAAAAATTAAAAATATTTTTAAAATTCTATTTTTCTATTTTAATTAATACGAAATTAAAATTAATAGTTTAGTATATAAACAAATTTGATTATGAAAATTTATGACGACGTAAAAATGTAAAGATTCGTAAGGATGTTTACAGGGTTGAAAAGAAAATGTGTATTTTTTATGAATATATCAAAATCTGATGTAACAACTGACTTTGCGCGTTTATGAGTGTTCTTACTTCTTAGACTTTTGGGTTGGAGATGGTCTTAGAGCACCCACAACAGAAAAGCTAAAACGCCCAAAAACACCAACTCCTTTCCGGTAGTAAAGGCTAAAAACGCTAAAAAGATGTCGTCACATCATCAATATCTTTTACATATCTTTTTAATAATGAAACTATTTATTTCAATAAATATTTATTTTTTAATTTCTAATTATTAATAAAATTTATAAATTCAAAAAAAAATTAAAAACTTTATTATGTTTTTAAAAAATGTAAACATACCTTATTTTTCAAGAAACAAAAAAGAAAAATATAACTAACATAAAAACTACAAAATAGAAAAACAAAACAAATTTAACCCACTAACCTCACCTTCCTAGTCATATATCTTCTATAATTGTCTTATACACTTTTTATCACTTGTCAAATATCTTCTACGAATCGAACAGGCATACCCTCACCCTGTAACAAAAGAAAAAAGAATGTATGAAATTATCTAAATTAATAGGAATCAAGATCCCAAACTGAGTCATTTACCAACATAAGATTGTAAGTATGAGTCCCTTATAGTGACCGAGTAAAAAATATTAGATAAAATATATAATCCTAATCTGTTTGTTATGTGAAAAGGGTTTGGACGAGGATGCTTGAAGATAAAGATTAGTTATGGTTTATTAAGTCATGTTTATTGGTTTTATTAGATAGGATTATCTTGATTTTAAATATTTGTTTAATAAGTTTGAGTTTGTAACGAACCAAAATCCGGGTCTCGTTATAAATAAATAAATAATTCTAATAAATATTATGGTGAAAATAATATTTTAGAAATAAGTTGAAACAAGAGGGTTTCAAGTTAGTAACGGGGATATACTAGTTTTAACTAGTTATGGAAGAAAATGGAAAAGATTGAAAGTAGAGGGGCTAAAGGTGAAATATGGCAAATCTGTCATATTTGACCCTTAGAAGTCAAAATTGACTTCATTTTTGGAGTTGGGTCGTTCAAGAGAAGAGGAAGAGAGGAGAAATCGGGTTGAAGCCAAAATTCGTGTGTTTGAAGCTTGTAACTTGAAGGTGTTGGCTCACACATCACCTTTCTAATATCAAGTAAGTGATTTCTTCCTCTTTGATCCACCATTTATGGTGTTCTTGTTGGGTTTTGTTGAAAACCCGAAATTATGGTTGCATGTGGTAAAATGGTGTTAGATTATTGATAATCTAGCTAAACTAAAGGTGTAGGAATGTGAACAACACCATGGAACCCTTTGATTTTGATTTTTGAAAGTTAGGGTTCATATGGAGGAAATTGGAGGTTTTGGGGTTTTGATGAATGATTGATAAATTGATGATGATTAAGTGTTATAGAGGTGTTAGACACTTAAACAAACCCCAAATTAACTTAAAGAAACTAGTTTGATAAAAATTAGTGTCAAGGTATTGGAAAGAGAATTCTAGTGGTTGAGTTGAGTTCTTGATTAAAGGGGGTGTTTGGATATGGAAATAACCCAAACGGGTCAATTTGGGTTGAAAATGGAAATTTGGGTGGTAAACTCAATTGTATGTGTTTTGAATGAATGATTAGATTACTAAACTAGGTGTGTATGTTTAGGCAATCAAATTGTGGGTCTAGAAGGCGGAGCGGAGTCGTCTAACCCAAAAGGTAAGTGCCTATGCACTTACTTAGTATTGATGATAAATGGTGAATTTTATGGATTATGAGTTATGTGGTTGTGTGCATACTTGTGATATGATAAATTGTGAATGATTTAGTATGTGCAATGAATGAATGTGGTTATAGTGTTAACCTATATTGGAAATGGATCATGTGTTGATCATAAATGAAAAGGAGTTATGGCCTTTGTGCCATATTGGAAATGGATCATGTGTTGATCATAAATGAAATGGAGATATGGCCTTGTGCCATATTGGAAATGGATCATGTGTTGATCATAAATGAAAAGGAGTTATGGCCTTTGTGCCATAATGGAAATGGATCATGTGTTGATCATAATTGAAACTTGTAGTAATGGTGCAAGAATATGTAGTCTAAATGACAATTTGGGTGGAAACGGGTCAAATGGGTGAATGGGTGAAACAAGTAAGAATTTACTTGTTTGTTATGAATTTATCTTCATTACTAATGGTGATATGTGTGGTGAATGTAGGAAAAGCTCCGAGGTAGTCAAAGTCAAGTCCAAGGCGTTGGCGGATCCTCGTATGCATATTTTCATGTTTTGATGATTTGGTGGAATTCCCCTTTTTGATTGTAATTTGATAATCAAAACATGTTTTTGGGTTGTGATCATGTGGTTGAAGGGGTTTTTGATTAAAACCCATGTGTTGGGCAAAATTGTTGTCTTGTATTTTGGAAAAAGTTGGAAAAATGGCTAAGTGTGAAAACTGCTGGAAAATGAAACTTTCTGGAATTTTGACTCCCTCGTGTATCGCGAGGGAGGGAGCCTGTTTCCTCGCGCTACGCGAGAGGTAAAAAAAAAATTCCTGGGTTAAGACTTCCGCGCGTTAAAGTTTTGTTCTTTTAAAAAGTGGTGTGTTTCAGAGTTGGATTAGAATTGGAAGTTGTAGTCTAGTATGATTAGGATTGTTTAGTTATAAATAGAGTTATATTGTATTGGTTTTATGGTGTCGAGTTTTAATAGTATACAGAAAAGTCGATCGGTGGTTTTCGATCAAATAAACGTATTTAATTCTTAAGCTCAATTTCCAACAATTGATATCAGAGCTTGGTGTCCGCGTGTTTAAGAGTCGTAATTTGGACTCGAGACAGTATTGTGGCGAAGATCAAGAACAAGGGAGCGGCTACTGTGGTAGCATAGAACAGAAAAAAAAACAAAATCGATCAGAAGGTTTTGATCAAATCCGTTTACGGGAAGAACAAGTTGAAGAACGACGACAGTGGTGATCGAGAGGGCTTTGGTGCGGGTTGCGATCGACCGGGGATTAAGCAACAACATAAATGGCAGTGTACCGGGTGGCTTTTCAATAGCCGGTCAAAAGAGAATTAAACGAGGATCAACAGCAGGTCTTTCTTCTTCCTCGCCTAGGACAAGAACAACATGTGGCTTAGTTCTTTTGACACGAGTATTCCAACCCAGCAACGTGTTTAATTTTTGGGCATGACTTCCAACAATATATTAGTTAGGGTTTATAATTAAAAGATATGATTTGATTCGATTTTCTTTGCAATTATCCTTATTATATCCATGTATATAGTTGATTAATAATACTAAATAAATAGAGGGTTTTCATTATTCAATATGATATCATAGCCTTAAGATTCTTGTCTTATTTCATTTCTCTTCTTTCTATCTCTCTATCACTTTTGCGCAAAATTTTGGTTTGTTGACGGCCCTCTTTCTCTATTTCCACTTTTGGGTGATTACTTTCTTTCTTTTCTTCACCACGCATTGAACATATATATAGATTAGAATTTTATTTATTTCTCTCTTTATGTCGTCCCAACGCCTCGACCGTAACTCCTGTCACCATAGCTCTGTTGTCGTGGCTCTTTTCATCACCGCTATAGCTTTAGATATATTGCCGCCATTTGTCGCAACAATTTTTGTTATTTTTTTTTTATTTTTATTGGGTTTTTCTTAATTTTTTCGAGATTGTATGCTACTTTTATAGCAACATATTTATTGTTTTTCCCTTTAGTCTAAGCATCTGATGTCCTCCCGCTCTGGTTGCCAGCGAAAAGAGGGGGGAGGTAATTAGATAAAACATATTAGTTATGGTTTATTGTAATTATTTTTTATCATAATTAGTAGATGTGTTTTGATTAAGTTTTCTTTTGTAGTTATTCTTATTGTATTCACATATATAGTTGATTAATAATATATAACACTTTACTGATGGATTTTTATTATTATATAAAAAGTTTATTTGGTTTAGTCGATTTAATTGATTTAAGTGCTCTATTTCTTGACCTCTCTGTTTTCCCCTTCTCCGATGCGACATCAATGTTTACTAAACCAGTGCACACTGATATGATAGCAATAAGTTAATCAGATTTCAAAACTAGAGGGGGCGAAGCTATTAAGGAGACAGGGAGGGCCTCGGCCCGTGCCGTTTTTTTCGTTAGTAGTGTTAATTTTTCGTTTTCGTCCGAAATTTTTTTTACGTATAGAGCCGGCCCTCGCTTATTTTTTTCCCTAAAAAATTCTCGGCCCCCACTTATTTTTTTTCCCTAAAGAATTCTTGGCCCCCGCTTATTTTTTTCTCCTAAAGAATTCTTGCTCTGTTAAGATTGATTCGATAAGTCATGGGGGGAAATGAAAAAATTCGATAAAAAAATAGATTGTTCATTTTAAAAATAAAAGTGTAAGTTTAGGGGGAGGAAATGAAAAATTCAAAATTATTTTTAACCTAACTTAATTTTCCCTAAAAAAACCAATCGACCATTCCTCCTCCATATCAGTTCGCCACTACCTTGCCCCAAATCGATGCTCGCCTAGTCGCTTCCATTCGCCGCCCCTGCTCACCGCCGGTCGCCTTCCCTGCCCTCCACCACCAGTCGCCGCTGCTTGTTGCTCTGCTCACAGGTGTTGAATACTAGCCTAACCCTAATTTTTTGATTTCTTGCATTCTTGAATCAAACCCTAATTTCTTGCTTTCTTGCATTCTTTAGTTGTATTCTTGTTAAGTATTAGTATTTTTGTTGTATTCTTGATTAGGAATGATTATTGATATTAGTATTTTTGTTGTATTCTTGATTAGGAATGATTATTGATTTCTTACATTCTTAAGGATTATTGATTAATGATGAGCAACAGATTGATTGATGATGAATAATGAATTGATGAATCGATTATGATTATTGTTTTTTTTGTTAAGCATATTATGGGAAAGTTGAAAACTTTAACTATTAGTTCTTTTTTCAAAAGAATTGATGATGAACAAGAGAAAAGAAATGATGATGAGCAAGTAAGCAAACGTCACAAAGCTTTAACAAGTGAGCCGTAAGAGCATGAAAATCAACAAGAAAATCATGCTAATTTTGAACCTCCACAACCACAATCGGTGAATTCAAAAATATTAAAGGTCGTCGGGCTGAGTTGTAATTTTCTTCGAGGTACTTATCATTTTTCTCTCACATTATAATAGAGTATTTTATATTTAAAGTTATTTATTATTGATTTGTTTGGCTCGACCCGAACATATAACCCGGAACATAGCGATAGGAAAAAAAAAATTGGTCTCGTGACTTTCGGCCCCTGCTTCTTAGTTTTTCAAGCTTCGCCACTAGGATTAATCAACATATTAATCTAGGTGGGTTATAAAAAAATGGAAGTGATAACAAAATCAATTTAAACTTGATTGTAAACTAATTTTTTTGAGTTTGAAAATCATAAATCTAAAGAGCTTTCGAAACTTATTTACCTATACATCATATAAGTTGTTAGCCTTTTAATTTTTTATTTATATTTTACATCTATCATCATCATCATCACCACCACACCATAAGTTCAACTATCACCGTCTTCTCACCACCTTTCTCCGTTCAACAGCTTATTGTCGGCGCAACCACCAACGTTACTATCTACGATGAACACCCATTGCCGTACATAGTCAACACCCCATCAAACACAACCAATTCTTGTATGGTATTAATTCTAAGTTGGTCTAAGTTGTTTTCAACCTTGAAAATGTAGGCTTGGCATCATAGACCCTTAATCCCTACGCAAAATACTTTACATTATTGGCCTATTAGCCCCCTCCCTAATTAGGAGCCTAAACATTACGTGCAACTCCAAAACTATTCCCGTTCTTATCTTAGGACATGAGGTATACCCGACGTGAGAGTGAGTAGTGTGAGCAAAAAGTGCACGTCACGTGAGGACCACCTCACCCACCCAGATTTCTCACACAACTTTTACATGAAAAAGATATACTCTCACACCACTCACCCACCATCTCAACGGTCAAAATTGAGGTTATTCTCCCATGAGTAGGCTCACGCCCTCCGCCCCCCTTCATGCCATGGAAGGGACGGTGTTCCAAGCCAACAACGCCCTTCACAGGGCTCCCACGCCGGTATACCGTACGCCATTATTATTTGTTTATTAGCCTTTTTATTTTTTCCGTCGTCAACACCTCCTCAACACACAAACAATTCTGTATGGTATTGATTTACATTTACTTGTTAATTTTTATTACTACATTATTATTATTATTATTATTATTATTATTATTTGCACAGCAATACCCTATTTTGTGGCCAGCTAAACTACTTCTAATAATTTACATTAATTCGTCACAGACGGGGCTCGAACCTTAAACTCAATAAGAGCTTCACCGCTATACCTTCAAATGGCTTTGTCATTTGACCCAACCTCCCACCCTTCTAGAATTATCTACCGTGCTTAAGTTGGCTTAGGTTGTTTTCACCCTTGAAAATATAGGCTTGACACCATAGACCCTTCCTTAATCCTTACACAACATGCTTTACATTATTAACATATTAATTTCCTCCCTAATTAATTAGGAGCCTAAACATTGAACGCATAACTCCAACACTAATCATACTTCCTCATCTTATTATTTGGTTATTAGCCTTTTATTTTTATTTCGTTAACACCCCGTCAAACGCAACTAATTATCGTATCGTATGGACTTAGTTATTATTTTTAGTGGTTAACGTCGAATTATCTTTTTTTTAACAACACCTAGATATTCTAGGATAATTGAGTTTCCCCGGGCAACACCTAGAACATCCAGGGCAGCCCACCCCAGGAGGAACCCCTCAATCGGGTAAACCCTCTGACCTGACCACAGACCCTTTTTTACTGTGGCCCGGATTCAAATCCAAAACCTCCATTATGAAAAATCTTAAGGCTACCATTTGCACCAAATGACCAACGGTGACCAGAATTATCTACTGTGTTTAACTTGGCTTAAGTTCTTTTCACCCTTATTAATGTAGGCTTGGCATCATAACACCCTCCCTAACTAGGAGCCTAAACATTTCGTGTAACTAAAAGATTAATCAAGCATTCTTATGATAAGAATCTTATCTCATTATTTGTTCATTAATGTTCTTTTTTATTATTTTATATTCATGTCCAACTTACCCTTCCTTAATCCTTTCATGTGGTATCAGGCAGTGGCGGATCTAGAACAAAAGTTCAGGGGTAGCGAATTTTTTTTTACCGTACTTTCATTTAATGAAACAAAAAAAAATTTGACCGTATTTTCATGTAAACAGTTTTTTTTTACGGTAACATGCGACTGGAGAGGCGGAGGACTGGGGTTTGGCGGAGGCGGCGCCGGGCGGTGGTCTCAGCTCAGGTCGAGCGGCTGGTCTAGTGGTCGGTCTCTGGCTCTCACAGTTCCCGCTCTCTGTCTTTCTTCTTAGCCGGCCGCTTGGGTAAGTTGGGTTTGAGAATTGAGACTTTGAGGTATTAGGTTTTAATAAAACATTTGGGCTTAAACATTTGGGCTAGCTAAAGCCCAAATGTTTTATTAAAACCCAATACCTCAAAACCTTTAATAAAATGTGGGGATTTTTTTTATAAAGTATTAGGTTTTTTATAAAATTTTGGATTTTTTATGAAGTGATTTTTTTTAAAGTATTAGGTTTTTAAAAAATTTTGGACTTTTTATTAAGTGTTGAGCTTTTAAAAAAATTTGAGGGGTAACCGGATACATAAAACCGTAAAAAAAAAATTTATACTGTGCGTAAAAGTTGAGGGGTAGTGGGGGCTACCCCTACCCATAAGGTAGGTCCACCCCTGAGGGTTGGCTCAACATTTTTTTGAGGCATAAAGCGAATTATAAAATTTGATTTCTTTTTTATAAAAAATATATACTTTTTTTTCTTAGAATCTTAACACATGTGAATATGACGATACACATTTTTTGTATACAGTTTTTTAAAGTTACATAATCACATGTATTAAAGTTGAAGTGGTTTTATTAAAACGAAAACTCTTTCAGGTATACTAATTTTTTGTTTTATTTCTCAAAACTTGAAAATTAAACGAAATTAAATCATAAAAATTGGAGGACCCTTAAATATGGGGCCTTAAGCGTAATCTTATTTTTTAGTATAGTCGAACCACCCCTGTGTGGCACCACATCAACAACCACACCTAGCCATGTGAAAATTCTAACTGTTTTATATAAATTTAAGAGTAAACTGTCATTTTCGTTCATTTGGTTTAGTCACTTTAATCAATTTGATGCAAAAGTTTATTTTTTCTTTTGTGTATTCCTGTGGTTTATAGATTTTGTCATTTCCATCCAGTCAGTTAAGTTCATCTATAAAATAAAAAAATATGTAAAAATACCTAAATACCTCCTCATTTAACGTTAAAATATAGATTAAGTTAACTGATTGGATAAAAATGACAAGTTTTGTAAACCACGAGTATACACAGGAGAAAAATAAACTTTTTAGATGAAACTGACAAAAATAACTAGACCACAAAGACGAAAATTATACTTTATTCTAAATTTAACTATAAAACCAATTCTTCTACATTTTGGGTTTATGTGTTTAATTTTTACTTTCGTTGTGTTAAGGACGTGATTATGTCAAGAGAAATTAAAAATTATTTTTTTGAGTAATAACTTATGCTAGGTCCGATTACATACGGGGACAATGGTACCAAAACGCCTTGTAGACCGTAATGTTTTTGGATTTCGTTTAAATGGATATCTTTCTAAATCACGTAGTTTGTTTTTATATTAAATTATTTCGTCTAATATTAAATCAATAATCGGAAAAGACAGAAAGTTTCTCAAAGAACGCGAGCTTCTTTTTTTGTGAAATTCGAATGTATGAAATATGACTATTGAAATTAGATCAAATGATTTCTTTATATAAGGGGGTTAACATGTGTAATGAAACATCACATCCTTTCACGAAACGTCATGACTATTGACAGAAATAACTACCACAACTGTCAATTGTTGACAAATTTTCTTAATCGTTGCTTCAATTGGTATTGAAGACCAATTTGGTACGGAAGACCAAAACTGGTATAGAAGACCAAATTTGATTGGAGGACCAAATTTGGTGCGGAAGACCAAATTTGATATGGACCTTCAGTTTTGATATTGAAAACCACAGATGATGCTGAAGATCAAACTCCATCAACTTGTTGGCAACTTTGCAATTCTCAGCAAGGGTCGTTGCCCCTTAGACCCTACCAGGGGCTGCCACCCCTAGGACCCCGCTAACCGGGGCGCTACCCCTGGAACCCTAGCCCACTTGAACTATATATCAAGGTGTATTAGCATCAGAAACTAGAACATTCTTGATCAAATGTACAACCTGCACCTCCTAACTTGGATCAATGTATATTCTATTTTCTCATTTTATCTTAAGTAATTCCAGTTACACCAAATGACTTTAATGGCCCAAAAATTACCAACATATACGACAAATAGTAAGGTTAAGAATGTTGCCCTAGCAAAGATCACTTGCCTTGTAGGGTGACTCTTACCAAGGTGAACATAGTTCTAGGATGACACACGGGAGGTGAATTTTTCACGTAATATTTTTAAGGATCGTATTCAAGAATATGATATTTCTTGCTAGAGGTTTAGTTTTAATGTTTATAAAGATACTCATACATCCTATGACATGTGCTCTATGAATTTTAAATTCAACTAGTTTTTACCCCCCGCGCTTCGCGGCGGGAGTCTGGTAGTTATTGGTTTGGCTCGTTTGCGTGGAATCGCAAACTCGTTATAACGTACGATACCAAAAAACACTCGAAATTGAATACAACTTTGTCTCAAATAAAATTTAAACCAGAACGTTAACAAAAGAAATTATTAAGAAAACAGCGCATTCCGTTATTTAAAAAAACATAACGAACGAAAGTTATCATAGATAACGTTGTGTGGCCCATCGTTAATAAAATTTAAACAAAAGCATAGGCACAACGGTAAAAATAATGTTAATAGAAATGAAACATAAAACTAAATAATAAAAAAGGGGAAAACAAATTAAAAAAATTACCGGTTCGGTTCGTCGAAAACCATAAGGCGAATCGATAATACCAATATCGACAATGATGTTGTTCGCCCATAATATGTTCGGTTCATCATGGTACCACAATGGTAATGGCCCTCGATACAGGCAACGATAAAAAAAAATCGATTTTGAATACAACTCCGTTTTAAAACAAATTTATGTCAGAACGTTGACAAAAAAAAACAACTGCGCACCCGTATTTTGAAAAAAGTTAACGAACGAAAGTTTATTGAACTTATGTGACAAATCTATAAAAAAAACAGAGTTTTGAGTAAAGAAAAAAAAATTAAAGCCTGTTTTGAACTTTAGTGACCAGTTTATAAAAAAAAAACTTTTGTAAGAAAAATTAAAAAACAAAAAATGAAAAAAAAAACTACTATTCATCCCCATGGGAGGTGAATCGATAATACCAATATCGAAAATGATGTTGTTCGCCCATAATATGTTCGGTTCATCATGGTACCACAACGGTAACGGCACTCGATACAGGCAACGATAAAAAAAATCGATTTTGAATACAACTCCGTTTTAAAACAAATTTATGTCAGAACGTTGACAAAAAAAACAACTGCGCACCCGTATTTTGAAAAAAGTTAACGAACGAAAGTTTATTGAACTTATGTGGCAAATCTATAAAAAAACAGTGTTTTGAGTAAAGAAAAAAAAATTAAAGCTTGTTTTGAACTTTAGTGACCAGTTTATAAAAAAAAACTTTTGTAAGAAAAATGAAAAAAAAAAAATAAAAAAAAAACTTTTGTTTTGGCTTGTTTGCGTGGAATCGCAAACTCGTTATAACGTACGATACCCAAAAATACTCGAAGTTGAATACAACTTTGTCTCCAATAAAATTTAAACCAGAACGTTAACAAAAGAAATTATTAAGAAAACGGCGCATTCCGTTATTTAAAAAAACATAACGAACGAAAGTTATCATAGATAACGTTGTGTGGCCCATCGTTAATAAAATTTAAACAAAAGCATAGGCACAACGGTAAAAATAATGTTAATAGAAATGAAACATAAAACTAAATAATAAAAAAGGGGAAAACAAATTAAAAAAATTACCGGTTCGGTTCGTCGAAAACCATAAGGCGAATCGATAATACCAATATCGACAATGATGTTGTTCGCCCATAATATGTTCGGTTCATCATGGTACCACAATGGTAACGGCCCTCGATACAGGCAACGATAAAAAAAATCGATTTTGAATACAACTCCGTTTTAAAACAAATTTATGTCAGAACGTTGACAAAAAAAGCAACTGCGCACCCGTATTTTGAAAAAAGTTAACGAACGAAAGTTTATTGAACTTATGTGGCAAATCTATAAAAAAAACAGAGTTTTGAGTAAAGAAAAAAAAATTAAAGCCTGTTTTGAACTTTGGTGGCCAGTTTATAAAAAAAAACTTTTGTAAGAAAAATTAAAAAAAAAATAAAAAATACTATTCATCCCCATGGGAGGCGAATCGATAATACCAATATCGACAATGATGTTGTTCGCCCATAATATGTTCGGTTCATCATGGTACCACAACGGTAACGGCACTCGATACAGACAACGATAAAAAAAATCGATTTTGAATACAACTCCGTTTTAAAACAAATTTATGTCAGAACGTTGACAAAAAAAACAACTGCGCACCCGTATTTTGAAAAAAGTTAACGAACGAAAGTTTATTGAACTTATGTGGCAAATCTATAAAAAAACAGAGTTTTGAGTAAAGAAAAAAAAATTAAAGCTTGTTTTGAACTTTAGTGACCAGTTTATAAAAAAAACTTTTGTAAGAAAAATGAAAAAAAAAACTTTTGTAAGAAAAATGAAAAAAAAAATGAAAAAAAAATCACTATTCATCCTTGTAGGAAATATATATATATATATATAATATCTTTTTTTTTGTTATGAGATAATAGGATTGGCAAGTGTCTTACTTAACAAACTATTTAAATTATAGTGATTGCCTTTCAAAAATTCAAATTATAGTGATTAGGGACTCCTTTATGCCTAAATAATATAGAGTATCCCAAATACAAAAGTTAAAAACAATGAATTAGAAGAACTATACCTGTCAATTTTACCTAAATTATTAACACTTGTAATATAGATAAAAGATATAACGAAACAAAATATGAAAATATGATCTATCTTTTTGAACCGAAAATAAATATAGCAATCGTTGGGTTGCTTTGAGATAAAAGTAACAATTTGGAATAAGCTTCTAATAGTAATAGTAATTATCATTACAAACTATTTAAATTTTTAAGTTTAATAATTAGTATGGGTTTTGTGAATAAGCACACTATTTCGTTTGGGGGTAAACTAATTCTCATCAAAATTGACCTTTTTACATACTCATAATCATTATACTTTTTATAATTACAAGTTTTTTTTATCTTATCATAAGTATTTTTCCATATTGTTGATAAAATGTATTTTTTTAATGTGAGCGAAAGTTTAATTTTATTTAATACACCTTAAATATGTTAAAATAAAGTCATCAAAGTATGAATTTTATATGTATGTAACAACTTTTAATTATATAAATTGCCTCTTAAACGTAAAAATAAAAAATATTTGTAAAAACGAATTTGAGACCTTTTAATTGTAATTTTTTTTTTCAAATAGGATGTAGACTTTCCTTAATTTCATTACCATTAGTAGGGTAGTTAGGATTAAGAAATTTGGGTGGACAATTTTCAAATTTGTTTTCTTTTTTTCCTTTTCTTGTGGCATAAGTTATTTGATTAGGTTAAAGATAAGGTTCTATAAACTTTTTCGCAACCTAAGCTGTCAAAGCAAAAAAAAATTCCTCAAAATTAGTTTTTTTAATGTCAACATATTTATTTTATGCGTTTGAAAAAAAAGATTAATGTTGTTGAGGTGGAGGTGGAGGTGAAGGTGAACTTAGTTTGATAAGGATGTAACCAAATTAAATGGTTGTCAATTAATTAAGGATAATACAATTCATCTATATGTGTAAGAGCATCCATATGGCTAAACGATTCAAACACTCATAAACACATCATTTAAACCATCATATCAAATTTGTATTTATCCTTTAGAAACGCTCATTTCTCTTCGGACCCTATGTTCTTTTTTAAATAATCATTTAAAAATAATAATAAAATAATACACATGTATGTATATAGGGTAGTGATCAAATGAAAACCATAAATTTATGTGAAAACCAAGAAAACTCCTTTTAACCAATAAGAATTTTTTCTTTTTAATTTTTTGTTTTTTTTAATTAGATGGTTGTAACCTTTGGTGTCACACCTCAACCGACGGCGGAATACGTCGGGGCGGACGTGTAGACTGTTCATAAGCACATGATTCAACTAACTTTTCATATATTAAATTTACTAAATTTCATAACATTGTTCAACAAAAACAATTAACAATCAAGGAAAATGAAATACATCAACAAATTCAATTGGTTTATTTCAACTAGGTCCTCATATTCTATATGTAGCAACTGGAAACATGAACTCAAAGATTTACACATGAAACATGATGAAAACAGGGTCAACTAAAAATAGTTGGTGAGCATACATAGGTTTTTACTCAAAATGGTAGTATTGTGTTGTGTGCATACAATCCATACAAATCATGGTTAATAAGGCAAATATGGAGAGATACTATTGTGAAACCAAATTGTACAATCAAACCTTTGTAACTAGCATGCAAAAACCAAAATGTGTTGTCAGTAACAATCACCCTACATGGGTGGGTTTGTCAGACTCAATAGATCTATCATTGTTAACCGTCAGCTTGTGTAGTTAATGGTTGCACATGTAAATTGCACACAAATTGTAGTTTACACACCTAGTACTCAAGCATAAGGCTCAAATTTGCACACATGAATGTAGGGTGGAATTGTATTGTGTAGTTTGTAAACATTGTATAATTGAACTCATGTTCCACCCCAAAAATGTAAATAGTGCAAAAAGGGGCTATGTAAACTCACTTTGGATCTGTAGCTTGAAATCACAAGTACGAGTAGTCTCGCAAGTTGATTAGCTAACACGAATTTAACCTATGATTGGATTTATATATGTATTAATGAAAAATGCACAAAGGACTAACGTATGAAGGTATTGGACTAGATTGAATGTTGTATATACCTTTGTTATTAATGAAATAATATGTTCGTTTAAATAGCAATAACGTGTTTGTTAATAAAAGACTGAATATATGAGTATATATATATATATACTAATGATATATATATGTTATTTTGTTTACAAATAAATGTGTGACTAATATTTATATAAATAATTATAATGTCTCAATTAGTTAAATAGTTAAATTAGTTCTTTATAAATTCTAAAAGTAATTAAAGAAAATATAAGTTACACTAAAAATTGAGAAAGGGGAATAGTTTCTATAGGTTTTGCATAAAATAATTATATAAACTTTTTATTTAGAATTTACTAGTTTTTAATCCGCTAGAAAGGATTAAATAATTGTTTTAAAATTTCCAAGTTGATAATTTGGTTCATAAAACATTCCCGAGCCTTAGGGTTTTATAAAATAATTTTTATAAAGAAATTTGGGTTAAACAAAATATGTTAAAATGATTTAAAAAAAAAAGAAAACTGATCACGGGACACACGACCGTGCCAAGGTAGGGCACGACCGTGCTTAGGCATGGGACGCGACCGTGCCTAGCCAGGAGGCACAATAATGCCTGGGCACGAGGCACGACCGTGTCTGAACTTTTCCAGAAAACGAATTGGTTAAATCTTATAAGGTTAAATGCTGGAATCATGGGACTTTCAAAGAGTAGGTGATGGCGAATTTATCCATATAGTTTAATTGAATTTAGATTGATTCTAGGGTGCTGTTCGATCAAACCCGAATGAATATGAACCTTAGAATTCGTTTGTGTTAATTTCGATAATGTAAGCCCCAATTAACATAGGGCTTTTAATCTATGAATGAAAACGAAGCTGTGGACATGTTTAATTACCTCTAACGATATCGAATTGATGGAGTTCGAGCAAAAGCAGGTTTGCCTTCGAGTGGCTTGTTCTCCGGCGGCTCTGTTTCCTTCTCCGGTGAAATCGAATGATGTTACAAGTTCCGTGGAACTCGTTTAAAGTGTGCAGATGGTTAATTGCATAATGAAAAGAGGGTTGGTGCGAATTCGAGTGTAATCGTTGGGGGCTTCGACGGTTATGACTTAAAGTCCATAATTGGAATTAATTCGGGTTAATTGGCAGCGATAAATGGTTAGAAACAACCTAATGATGTCCGAAACAATCAATGTCAAGTTATGGCTGCGAATTCGAACGTTTTGAGGCGTTACGGATTGAGTTTGCGTCTTGACTGTGCATGAGGCACGACCGTGCTTGGGCACTTGGCGCGACCGTGCTCGTGCACTGGCGCGACCGTGTCTACTTGAGTTTTGATTAATTACAGAAATAATCCTTGTAGTTTGGTGTTTGAGTTTGAGGAATGGCAGAATTAGTCTCTGGGTTTGTGATTGGATAACTTGGACTAACTGTGTTTGTGCGAGATAACAGAACTTTAGTTAACGGAGTTATCTCTAAATAGCCGGATGTCACATCATACACATATATATATTTTTGTAAGGCTAAAAGATAAATTTGTATAAATGAAACTCTGAGTTTAATACACTTTTGTAATTATGGTTAATGTGACACAATGAAATTAACCAGAATTGAAGTTGAAATGTTGTTATTGCACAAAACAAAGCATAAGAAAATTATGGATGTTACAGTATCCCCTAGTTGAGAGAATTTCGTCCCGAAATTCTCTCAATTAGTTGAAGCTACTGTCTCAGGAAAAGATGTGGGTACTTAAGCTTCATTTTGTCCTCTCGTTCCCAAGTAAACTCGGGACCGCGTCTAGAATCCCAACGAACTTTGACTGTTGGTTTGGGGAGTACGATTGATAATAAGGTTTAGGTATGATACTCAAAGTCAGGCATGAATGATGATTGTGAATTTAGTTTTGAAATGAACTTAAGGAGAAAATCTGTCGAATAATAATTTGGATCCTAAAGGTGAAATGCATTACTTGGAATGGATTTGATGGGAATTTGATGATTAGGGTTTGTTTTAGATTGTAGTCTAATATGCTCAAGAATTGTTAGTGGATAAGGGATTTCACAAACATTAGTCTAGATCAAAACTTCACGTGACACAAACAACGCTACTTCTGATAATGTGACAGAGCACTTATATATAGGAAGTACCATCGGCCTATCCACCATGCCCTTGTCATATCACATTAGTTCCGTTGCTATATATCGCGATAGGTTTTAGATCATTACACATGACATAATTCACTATGTTTTCCCATGCGCTGATTTTTATAATTACGTGTGCACCCGTAATTACTCGAATCGTCGCATGGTCCGTATAGATCGTTCTATTTGTGTGTAGGTCAAGGGAGGTCACAAAATTTCCTTAGTTCGTATCTATTGTTTTCATGTATGTGTTGCTAATGGATAACTATGTCCCTAGATAGTAAGGTTAATCAGGAAAGCTAAGGAGTGAAAATGTAGTATTTCCTAAAGTTCTATGGCTTACTCGTGTTTGAACAAGAATACGTTAAACCCCGAGTAGTTTCAAAATGTTACAGCTTCCTCGTGTTTAAACAAGAATTCGTCAAACCCCGAGTAGCTCCAAAGTGTTATAGCTTTCAACTTTAGTGAATAAAGTGTATGATCATGCCTAGCGTAAAATGTGATCAGTCAATTGTAACAATTGTAAACAATTTAGTCCCATGTATAATGTAAACACTCAAGCTTCATGTATGATCTAGTGTTATGCACCTTGTAAACAAATAGGTTCCATGTATAATGTGAATAGTGTAGTACCATGTATATAGTAAACAATGGGTCTTATGTATGAGGTGAACAATTTAATATTTATGTATTTTGTAAGCAACCAAGTTTTCATGTATAATGTAAAAAGTTAAATATCATGTGTATCGTGAACAACTAAGTTTCATGTATCATGTAATCAATCTTATATTATATATATTGTGAACAACTACGTTTCGTGTATGATGTAATCAATCTTGTATGTTGTAAACAACTGAGTTTCATGTATAATGTAATCAATCATGTATCATGTATATTGTAAACAATTGAGTTGCATGTATCATGTATATTGTAAACAACTGAGTTTCATGTATCATGTAATCAATCGTATATCATGTATGTGGTAAACAACTGAGTTTCATGTATAATGTGGGTAGTTGGGTTTTCAATCTTCTTTGGGGTTTATATGGATGGTTTGTGCCTACGCGGAATGATTTATCTCTTGAAGTGGTAAGTACACTCATACATTACCGAAGGTGCAAGATAACGAGAAGGTTCTGAAAATATTCTGAGTAATGTGCTTACGAATAACTGATTTTGTTTGTAAATAAATAAGTAATTGTAATTTATTCTTGTTTATAGATAAATAAGATGGTGAAACTAATGAATTGAATAATTTAAATAAATAGATAATTTTTAGGAAAACCCCTTTTTTTAATTATCATAACAGGAATGTTTCCAAGAAAGAAAAAAAATATATAATGGCTAGATTGTTTTATAATTAACCAAGGTTTGATAATAATAAAATTTTACAAAACAGAAGTCATGATTTATTTAGATAATGTTTTATAAAACGAGTCGTGCTTAAATTTTCTTTCGAAGTAAAAAGATCCGCTAAAAAATTTTTATATTCCAAATAATATTTATAAACTAAGGGCTTGATAGATGCTTTGCTTGAACAAAATAACGGTGTTGTTGAAATAATTGAAATGATTAGTTTGTAAGGGGGACTTAGGTACGCGTACTAATTTGTAATGAATGAGATTGCGATGTTTGGGTGACCTTGATGAAAATATGACGGTAATATTGAATCAATGAATAATGGCGTTAAAGTTGTAAAATAAAACTTAGCATAAATGATAAAATTTCAAAAGCTTAATCCAAGCATAAGGTAGCGGTTTCAAACGGAAATTTAAAGGCAAAAGTAGAACAATCCAGCTAGCGTCTCAGATAGCTCTCAATGAGGAAACAGATGAGCACCAAGACGAACATTGTTATGGTGACTCGAATAGAAAACTGGGCCTTAGCTCTTGTTGCTTTTGTGCGTGCAATAAGTATCACCCTGTCTTCTTCCAGTCTTGCAATTTTTTCCTCCTTGCACCACACTTGATTTCCTAGGCTGTCAATCCTTTGTTCTAGCAGATCATGTCTTATTCTGTGCTCTATCCCTTGTCTCACATACTCTAAGGTTCTCACGTATTGGTTGATGGCATCAAATGGGACTCCCATAGCACTAGTGGGTGCCATGGTTTGCCTTGCCCTTGGGTCAGGGTGATATGGGTCGGGTGCTAGGTAGGGGTCTCTCATAGGGGGTGGTAACTGGTTGTGTAGATGGGGTGCCTGATACGGGTTTCTTGATGGAGGTGATCCAGATGCTCGAAGTCTTGGTCCAGTATTCCTGATCCAATCCTACAGTTGGTTCTCACATCTAGTTATTCTCTTTAAAATACTCTTGTTATTAAACAAGCTACAACGGAAGTCTTTCTAAAATTAATAATTGTTATTTAATATCGTTAGTGTCATTAAATTTACCTCACGAATGCCTGTACATCAATCCGAGTAGCACCGCTCCCAAGCCAAGATACGCCGACCCCAAGCTCACCTACAACACAGTCTAACGTACACACAAAGTCAGCTACGCTGAGTGAGTTCTTATGGTTTAATTTAAACAAAAGTCAACTCGTCTCATTTTCAATTTTATTTCCACACAAGACTCTCTGATCTTTTAAAAATAGTTTTGTCATTTGTTAATATATAGATAAATCCCGTTATCTTACAATATCCAAAAGGATTCATCACCCCAGACTCACCCCACCATTTTAACCCAGTAAGTCTCTCCGACATGGATCGAACTTACCGCTCTGATAACTCAAAATTTACCACACATATTAACCCCACCCTGGTTATCTCAGCCACCCTCTAGACACCGGCTTAACCAACCCTAACCAAGACTCTCACAAACCAACTGGCATAACGGTTGTAAACACCACATCACAATCCCGACACAACGGTCAATCTAACTCTACTCACCACGTTGATACCATCTACATATCACATTAATATTATCTCATGCACCATAAATATAACTCAATACTTGTATGTAATTTAACACACACACACACACACATATATATATATATATATATATGCACACAAACACATACCTTATCACCGCACCTTCTTCAGGGCATTTGATACACCCCGAGCTCATCACTAACCTGATCAGAATTTGCCACCTATGGTGACCTCTCGAAGGACTTAGTCCTCCATAATCCCGTTTCCCGTGTCATAAAGATGACAATGCAAACACAATACCCGCCGTGTCACTAGGACAACGACACAATAATAATTCCCACCGTGTCACAAGGACAACGACACAATACGCACAACACATGTACAAACACATAACATTATACTCTATGTACATGACTCATTAACTGCGCCTGCACCTCACACTTAGCACTAGGATAATGTATCCTACACGTATTCATAAGCGTTTAGCTCGTATTCCGACTCACCCATACTAGACCACTATACATCATACCACCATGAGTTCCATAACCAGCCCACATACTATAGGTACAAGACCCGCACCCTTAGTCTCGTATTTGAACATTTAAATGCATAGCTCATTAGTTTAAATCTCGAAACTCGTAAATACGTTTAGTTTCTCAAACATGTTTACTCTCGCACTCTAAGGACCCCACGTAGACCCTTAGTCAAATTATAATATAACTAGCCCATAAACACTTCTAAATCACATCGTGACTTGCGTCACATATAGTTAATAGCACATAATGCATGAGTATGTACGATAGCCCTAAAACGTTTAAAATAATTAAAGAGGGGATTAGAAACTCACTCGACATGAAGATCCAACTCTCGAACTGCAATGGTCTCCTCGTACGAACCTGAACCTGTCAACGTATGTTCACATGGTCAGAGTACGTCCCAACATGTGTCAATCGTATATAAATATAAACATTCCCGGCACTCGTCTTCTCCGCGCACCCCTTTTATCCATGCAAAACTCCAACTCCACGTGCTTGCCCGAATCAGGTTATCCTGGACCCGTTCATAACCCGCATGCATGCATGTTCACGTGCCATGTAACACCTTAATCTCCTAGGTCACACGTACCCGAGTCGGGATCCCCATGCACGTATGACTCCTTCCATGCAAACCTTAGGCTCGTAACACACCCTAATCGGGTGTAACCCGATTCCATTCTCCTCCCCATTCACCACCGTGAACCATCGTGTTCCGCCACCTCGAGTCTCTCTAGCCGTACCTCACCGAGTCCCGCCATCTCTCCATCTTCGTCTTCATCCTCAAGCCGGATTCAAACCCAAGCGGTTCAACGCCACGCACCACCGCCGTGTAAGCCACCACCACCTCACTCTTCGCGTCCGCCCTTAGTTGACCAACATGCTACTCCTGTGCAACCACAGCCATCGTCGGCCGCGCCGTGGGCACTACAGCCCCTTCGCGCTGTCCTCCGGTCATTCCCGTGTGCCACCCGTAATCACCACCTCCACTCGTCACTCCCCTTCTTCGTTCCTGTCACTAGCCGAGACCACCGCCCAAAACCCTAGTCGGGTTCCCCTGCATAAAACGTGATCAAGAGAGAAAAACAAGGACGATGAGAGGTTTACCTTACGTGAAGAGAGGTTCTCTCCCACTAGATGCTGCCGCGGGATCACCGACGTGATCCTCTTCCCTTCACGGCGATTCTCTCTCCCTCTCGGTCTATCCATGCCGTCGAACACACACCTAGGCCAAATGGCCTAGGGTTTGCGCAAAGGATGGCTTATAAACCCTTAGTTATTTCGTTTCGGGTCCCTCTGAATACGTTTAACGCGTTTCTATCTCACATTCTTGAATAAACGGCTATCCGGGTCCCCTAACTGTGATACTCTCGCTTTACGGGGGACTTTTATAATCCAAGTTGCTTAAAAGAGGCCTTGATCCCTCAATAACTCGATCCATTCGTTAAATAAATTTTCGGGATGTTACATCTAGCCTTGTATGCCCACACATCCACCTCAACATTCTCATCTCTTCTACCTCCATATTTCTCATATGTGTCTTATTTATGGCTCAACAGTCTGATCCATATAACATAGCCGGTCAGACTACAACCCTATAGAACTTCCCCTTTAGCCTAGTTAGGAAGTTCTTGTGACACAGTACCATTGAGGCCGCCCTCCACCTACACTAGCCTGCCTAAACTCGGGGGGTGTTACATCACTATCTATGTCCTCATCACTTTGTACAAGTGACCCTAAATACTTAAACTTAGTTGACTGTGGAATCACTTGCCCTTCAATGGGGTGTCATCCTCGTCGCCTGCACCGCTGTAGTCATCCTCGAAACCCTAACACCTTTTTGTTTGGTGAACTGAAGCCGAGGATCAAAATTCACATAATTTCCCTCAAAATGTTTTTTTGGAGCACCTTAAAATCACAAATATACCCAGGAAGATATAGACTTTGATATAAGATTTGTGGGATTTTGTGATGGGGGAAGAAAGAAGAGAAATGTACCTATGGTCCTTTAAGCGTAACATAACAAATACATGTTCTTGAGGGTATACCTCATGGACAACACAAAACCGGTACCACCACTAACCTGTCATCTCCGACCAAAATATGCACCTCCTGTACTTTCGATTTTGGGGGAACCAGGGCCACAACCTTATGTTGGTGTTGAGTGGTATTCAAATCAACGGAGTGTGCGACATCAGAATCTCACATGAGAAACCACAATATCTCACAAGTTAAAAAAATATTTTTGGATAAATTTTTTTTTTGATGTTTTCCAATTTCCACCATAAATAACGGTTTGATATGGACGAGATAACTCAATTCTAAATGAATAACCACGTCCATTGCAGTAAATGATTAAAATTAATTAGAAATTAGTTTCCGTAATTATATATAAATTAAGCATCTTCGGGTCCCCATAGACTGAATCTCTGCTATTGTCTCTCTCTAACCTCTACAACACCCACCGCTACCATGCTTTTCATCTGATCATTCCCCACGCGTTATCATCTTTTCCGGAGGTCCAGGTTTTCGTTGATTATGAGAGGCGGCGAAGGAGTCGGCCGCCACGAGCGCCGCTCGGCGTCCGACACCGTTCCAGATAACATGTTGAGCGGAAGTTCTTCTCCGGCGTACACCGATACGTCGTCGATGAATCCAGGTGAAGAGTTTGTGGAAGTCACTCTTGACCTTCAGGATGACGACACTATTATTCTACGAAGCGTGGAGCCAGCCACGGTGATCCACGTGGATAACGATATGGAACCTCCGGTATCCGCGTCTTCGTCTCGTTCCTCGACAATGCGACGGAGTTCATCCAACCGAATACGCCAGTTTTCACAGGAGTTGAAGGCTGAGGCGGTGGCGAAAGCGAGGCAGTTCTCGTTGGAACTCAGGAGGTTTCCGTGGAGTTACGGTCATACGTCACGTGCGTCGTCTACATCAAACGCCGTCGTATCAGGCGGAGGATTGGATTCTGCGATTGCGGCACGCGCGATGCGTAAACAGCGTGCTCAGCTTGATCGAACTCGTTCCGGCGCTCATAGAGCTCTTAAAGGCCTCCGATTCATTAGCAACAACAAAATCAACGGTGTAGATGGATGGAACGAGGTTCAGAACAATTTCGACAAACTTGCCAAGGACGGATTTCTCAATCGTGCTGATTTTGCGCAATGCATAGGTTCTCACTTCTCTCTCTACGATACTGTTGATCAATTAGGGTTCATTAATGTTCAATTAAAACTTCGATATTGTTAGAGATTTGATTGATCATTGTTAATTTCGTTTGAATTAGGAATGAGAGATTCAAAGGAATTTGCTCTGGAAGTCTACGAAGCAATTAGCAGAAGACGAAGACTTAAAGTTGACAAAATCAGCAAAGATGAATTGTACGAATACTGGTCTAAGATCACTGATCAGAGCTTCGATTCTCGCCTCCAGATCTTCTTCGACATGTAAGACTTACAGTTAATCGATCAATTCTAAATTCAATGTTTCAATATCTCGTTACATTTACAGGGTAGATAAGAATGACGATGGAAGGATCACCGAAGAAGAAGTTAAGGAGGTAACATTGTTCTTCATATTCTTTGATTTTATTAATTTTTCTTTATTATAATCTAAATTTTTAGTTCAATTTCTCCATTGAAATATTCAAACCTGTTTTTTTGAAATTTGATAGTGGTTGAAGAGTTACAGGAATAAAGTATTTTTCTGTTAAATTATGCATGTGTATTGCGTTGCAGTTGATTCGGTGGTCTGTTTCACAAAATCTTCCCACACACAAGAATTATTCATTCACTAGTTATAATTCTTTTCATTTTTCAAATAATTTTATAAATATGGTACGTTAAGAATTGAAGGAACCGTCTTATCCCTTCTACTTCTTATTAAAATCTCCAAACTAGACAATTGACTTTCAAACCGTCAGCTAAGTCGGCTAAATCCTGGCCGGCACAAAAAAAAATTGAAAAAGTACAACGGGTTCACGAAACCAGCCAAACAAATTAATGCACGTGTACGCTGACTAGAAAACTCCGGCTAGAAATCCCCACTTTTTAACCGGCAACTAGAAAGTGTCGTCTTAGCCAGTGGGTTGAAAAGTCAAATGTCTATTTTGGTGGTCAACATGTCTAGATAGGTGACTTTCCCATTGATTTCAATATATGTAAGATTTTTTTTAATATAACTTATAGTTTATTTGTCTAAATGCATATATTTATATTTTTATACTTTTTTAAATTCAGGAAGATGAGATAAAATCAAAGAAAGAGTGAAAAATGACAAATAAACCATTGTCTTTTAGTTTTATCTCTTTTAATGAATCAACATGTACACGTATTATACGGTTCTAAACATAGAATTAATTTTGAAAAGAACGTCTCGTATATATTGTTACTTTATATGTTAAAAGCATGTCAAGGAGAATTTTATAAATTCTATAAATTAATAAATAGCGAAATGTTTTATTTTATAAATAACAATATTTAGACCGTTAGTATTAAACCTACTTTCAAATACGACATTTTTCCCACGAATACACTTAGCTTACAAGAAAGGAAATTAATAGCCACAATATTCCAGTGCCTTTTATATCATAAATTATTGTTACTATTTTGGAAAAATTTACCCATATATCAAATAAACTTAAAAATAACTATTATACGTAAGTTGCTTTGGATCTATATTAAAATTTATTTTTTCAGTTTTACCAAGATTTGTTCAAATATTTCCAAGCCTCCAGGCTGCCACAAAAATATTAATTTATAAAATATTTATAAAAAGTTGTAATCTGAAATTGAACATTTAAAGTATGCAAGTGTATATGCTAAAGCCTAAACAAATAAGGGGGGTTGGTGGGGACTTTTCTTACACAGGAATTAATATTAATTTTAAAAACTGGACTTTGGTTAACAGATAATAATGCTGAGTGCGTCAGCAAACAAGTTATCAAGGTTACAAGAACAAGCAGAAGAGTATGCAGCTTTAATAATGGAAGAATTGGATCCTGAAAGACTTGGCTATATTGAGGTGCGTGTGGGCTCCACCCTTCTATTTTGTATGCTTTCCTCCGCATTATAATTAACTTTCTTTTAATTCCTTTTCACATGACTAATATATATATATATATATATGATTACATATATTTACGTATTATGTTAAAAAAATTATTATAAAATATAAAGAATTAAAACAATTTAAAAGAATGAATAATCTTGTACGCCTCTTCCTATTTAAATATTTAGTGTCGTTTTAATTTTTCTCCCATACAACTTATAAAAGTTTACGTTGATAGATCTATTTAAAAATTCTTATTTTTATCTTACGTTATAATAATAAATAGCCATCATGAAATCATCTATTTTGCGCATCTTCTGTCTGTTTTGTTATGAGTTATGACATGAGGGTATTTTATGCAATTAGTTAATAATTAGGTATTTTAATTATAATATACATGTTAAAGTCAATCACTCAATTGTAATAACTAATAACCGTTGGGCAGCCAAGGAAATCAAAACATTGAGAGTTGTCTTGTAATTTGGTTTATTCATGTTCTAGATTCTTGTTTTACTTAAGCAGAAATTTTAACTTCTATAAATATTATAAAATGAATTTACAATGTAAAATTGAGAAAATTATAAATATTAGAGAGAGAGAGAGATATTTGACTTATGAATAAATTTCAGAAATCGTCCTTTATGTTTATATCATTTTTCACTGTATGTCCTTTAACCAAAAAATTGTCAGAGATCATCATTTACGTTTATAAATCTTGCACGTTTCATCATTTGCCCCTAACCCAGTTAAATTTTTTCGTTAAGTATGATCATGTGCAAGGCACATGATTGTGCAAGGCAGATGATGGTACATTGGTCTTTTTACTTATTTATTAAAAAATATCTTAATAAACAAAAAAACAATATATATATATATATAACCACTTTTACTCCATCTCTCTTCTCTCTCTCTCTCCATCGGAGATCCTTTTAGGTTTTCTTCCCCTCGTTAATCTGCCGGCCATCACCGAAGAACATTGTTGCCACCGCCACCGCCACCACCACCACCACCTGAGATACGCAACTTCTGCCGACCAAGTTAGGGGTTTCTTCTTTCTCTGTATCTCTCCCTCCTCACACATCTTAGATATGAGATCTCATATCTCTCTTTTTCATCAAGAACAGAGCTGTTTGAACCAAATTGAAGATAAAGTTTTGTTCTTTTTCATGGTTCTTGAGGTGGGCAGTGGGGAGTACCAAAAGTTGCTCAGATTCTCTGAAATGGGTACCGTTTATCTTCCTACTTTTGGTTGTGTTTTTCTCCAGCTAGGGTTTGGTCAGAATGAATCATGAAAATATAAAATGAATTGAGGGCTTAAAATGAATTGAGGGCTTATTTATGATAGTTTCGATCTGATTTCTATCCTCCGTCGCCGCCGAACTTACCTATTTCATCTACTCCTGATCCTAGTGCTTCCGATCCTCCTAATCTCACATCTAGTCCGCCTCCGTCGCAGCCGCCGCCTCTTTCTCCGTCTCTCGCATCACCGCCATCTGAATCAAGTACGAATCAAACTCCGCCGCCGGTATCTATAGTTACGACGCCGGAGCATTTAGGTTTGGAGCATGGTGTCGTTTCTCACATCACCGACATCTGAATCAAGTACGAATTAAACCCCCTCCTCCGATCTGGCCTAACCGGAGGGTGGGGGTAGGTGCGGGTGAGGCGGTGGTGGCGGTGGGTCTGAGTGGGTAAAGATGGAGGATTTTATAAAATTAGGGTTTTAAATTTATATTTGTGGGTAAAAAGACTAAAACACCCTCATGTGCGCTGGAGTTAACTGGAAAATTTAACGCCAGTTAGGCCAAATGACGTAAACCGTAACAAATTTAAATATAAAGGATGATCTCTGACAATTTTTGGACTAAAGGACATAAAGTGAAAAATGGTATAAACATAAAGGACGATTTCTGTAATTTACTCTAAATTTTAATAAAAGGTGAGATGTCCTCATCAAAAATATTTTGCCATGTGAATAATAAAACAGGAATTTTTATTTTAGTGTTGAACATGATAGAATTCAAGAAACCAGGGAATATTGCCGAGAAAGGATATGATATATATATTTTTCCACTTAATTAAATCAAGTGGTTTATGTTAGTTTTCAAAGTCAGTACCGAAGCCGAAAAGCCTAGGCTAAGATCAGATTACAATATTGTTGTTCAACTGTCCCATGAAGAATTAAGAATGAATATAACTCCTTTGGAATACACATTCTCTTGTGGTTGTTCAACTGCTATCTTTAGGAAGGAAAATATATAAGAAATTCTTAAAAGGCTATAAATTGCAATCTTTACCTTAAACAGTATAATCTTGTTAGCTAATATTTTGAATATCTTCTATAATGATAAATCCCCAAACTCATAATCTTCTTATTTAATGTGATTTCTTTATCTAATTAATTTTGAAAAATGAAATTCTGTTATGATCATCCAGCTATGGCAGCTCGAAACACTTCTCTTACAGAAGGACACTTACCTCAACTACAGTCAAGCTTTGAGCTACACAAGCCAAGCCTTGAGCCAGAACTTACACGGCTTGAGAAACCGGAGCCCAATAAAGAGAATGAGCTCCAAGTTCTTTTATTATCTACAAGAAAACTGGAAAAGACTATGGATTATTGGCTTATGGGTTTTAATTATGATTGCTTTGTTCCTGTTGAAATACTTTCAATACAAAAAAAGGGCTGCATTTGATGTTATGGGCTACTGTGTTCTTACAGCTAAAGGCGCAGCCGAAACTCTCAAACTCAATATGGCTATCATATTATTGCCGGTGTGCAGGAACACTATAACTTGGCTGAGGTCCACCAAGTTGTCTTCTTTTATACCATTTGATGACAACATCAACTTTCACAAGGTTCAAGTTTTTTTTTTATCTTTCTACTTCTGTTTTTGTTAGATAATGGCTCAAAACCGGTTTGGGTCGAAACGTGTCATTTTCAGGAGGGTTGAAAAAGGTCGAGCCAGGATGACCCGCAGACACCTTTTTGCCCTTTTTAAAAACCATGATAATTGATGCTTTAAGTATAATCATAAAAATGTATTATTAATAGTAATAATCTTAATATTAAATAAAAAGATTTAGAAGGTATTATGCACTTGACTTAGAATTTAGACAACTTTCGGGCGTGTTTTACCCATCCGACCCATTTGGGCCATGTCACTTCTATTTAATTTTTTTTATTTGACCCATATGTTTTAGTTAAATGACAACCCGTATCAATATATTCATAACTAAATGTTTGAATTGTCTAGTTTTAGCTCAATAGTTATATTAATTTTGTATGACATAAAATGACTATGTGATTACTGGTCGGAATTCTATTAGGACACCAGCCCCAAAAATTTACATCAGGCCCCTAGTTATATCATACGGTGTATGATTTGACGAAAAATGGCCATACGGGCCGTATCACTTTGTCAGTAGTCACATCAGTCATTTCAATGTCAATCAATCACATAATAAGGGCCATATGATTTGGTGAACAACACCCCTACGGACGTATGATCATTTTCACCATATCACACGGGCCGTATGACCTCTAGTGTCTGTATAGTATGTCAGTGGTGTCTGTATAGACTACGTCTTACTGGTCTTACTTGCATTTGCAGACCATAGCTGCAGCCATTGTAATCGGTGTAATACTCCATGCGGGTAACCATTTGGCATGTGATTTCCCAAGGCTTATAAACGAAGATGAAAGTAGCTATTATAATGACATGAGTAAATACTTTGGCGGAAACAAACCAGACTACATAACCTTGGTTCGAGGAGTGGAGGGTGTGACCGGAATAATAATGGTGGTCTGCATGGTGATTGCCTTCACACTTGCAACCAGATGGTTCAGGCGGAGCCTAGTAAAGCTACCAAAGCCGCTTGACAGGCTCACTGGCTTCAATGCCTTCTGGTATTCACATCACCTCTTTGTTATGGTTTATATTTTGCTGCTAGTCCATGGGTGGTTCCTTTATTTGGTGAAGAAATGGTACAAAAAGACGGTATAATGGCTAACTTATTGCTTATTAATCTAACAACAAAGAGTATTTTAGATGATAACTGTGATGCAATGTTGTTTCAGACCTGGATGTATCTTGCATTTCCGGTTCTGCTTTATGCAGGGGAAAGAACACTTAGATTTTTCCGATCAGGTTCCTATACTGTCCGGATTCGAAAGGTTAGCAAAACCATGTAGAAGTGGCTAGCTGGGCGGGTTGGTTAACGGGTCAAAAGCAAGCTTGAGTTGGAAATGTTACCCTTAGTGGTCTGAATGGGCCGGATAGGATTTGTTGAACAACAAATACTTTTTTTTGTTTATTTTCTAGATTTTTTATAAGAACTTTATGAGTTAATTTTGCTTAAATAATAATTGTTTTTCTTTTATTTGACATGCTTGAGATAAAAAGAACTCATGACCCAAGTTAAACGATTGATAAGTAAATGGGTCAAAACTACGACCTCCCAACCATGTGTCTAATAGTTTAAGAAATAATATGGTTTTTGATCTTTTTCCTTATTGTAACAATATTTAGGTTGCAATTTATCCGGGTAACGTTCTCACGTTGCAAATGTCCAAGCCCCCCCAGTTTCGGTACAAGAGTGGACAATACATGTTTGTCCAATGCCCGGTTGTATCTCCATTCGAATGGTAATTGTTTATTTCTTAAAATGATAATTTGGCATAAAAATAATGGTCAAGATAGTTACCAGTTATGCAAATCTACACTCTTTTTTTCTTTTTCAGGCATCCATTTTCGATTACATCTGCTCCAGACGATGATTATCTTGCGATTCACGTAAGGCAGCTTGGTGATTGGACCCAAGAACTAAAAAGAGTATTCTCAGAGGTCTGTGAACCACCCGTGGCTGGTAAAAGTGGGCTGCTCAGAGCCGATGAAACAACCAAAGCAACGTATATATCGATGTATTCATTTAGCTATCCTACTGTATTATTACTTGAACGGGCAAGATGAGTCTGTCGGGTTGACCCACAAACACTTTTTACTTATTTTATAGTTATTAATGTGCTAATTATAAATTACAGTAATGATGTCTTTAAATAAATACAATTTAAGAGGTGGTTTCATCAATCAAATTAAAATAGATGTTTGACAACTTTCAACCCGTTCCCCTCTTGACCAAATTTGTTGACCCGTTTGAGATACAACACAACCCAAACTGATCCATTTTTAAAAGTAAATGGATCAACATTGACACCTTTAGTCACTACATAAGTTTGTCCTGTATGTCTTCTAATACTAAATTATATACACCATGATTTCAGCTTGCCAAGACTGTTGATTGACGGGCCGTATGGTGCTCCAGCACAAGACTACCGTAAATATGATGTTCTTTTGCTTGTTGGGCTTGGCATTGGAGCAACACCTTTTATTAGTATTCTTAAAGATTTGCTTAACAACATTGTTAAAATGGAAGAACTACTAGAAGTAAGAAACTTCTCATATAACTATGCATCTTTTAAGAAACTTCTCATATAACTATGCATCTTTTATTAACACCACCTTGATGTTGTATCGAGTAATCATTTAAACTTTATTTTAGTTTCAGGATTCAACATCGGGTCAAAGTAGGCGATCAGATCAGAGTTCTGGGAGTGCTGACTCATCCTCTCATAGTAAAGTTTCTCCAACTAAGAAGAAAACTTTGAGGACTACAAATGCTTACTTTTATTGGGTGACTAGAGAACAAGGTTCATTTGACTGGTTCAAAGGAGTAATGAATGAAGTTGCTGAACTCGATCAACGGGTATATGACGTCTAAAATCCCCAATTCCTTTTTAAAGATTTTGTTTGATTTCCAAAACTTTATGAACATGGGTTATGTGCAGGGTGTCATAGAGATGCATAATTACCTAACCAGTGTCTATGAAGAAGGCGATGCTCGATCAGCTCTCATCACCATGGTTCAAGCTCTCAATCATGCCAAAAACGGCGTTGACATTGTGTCCGGAACAAGGGTAAGAAACTAAGAATATCACTTTATAAAATTCTTACAAAACATTTTCCTTGAATAAATTCACTCAAAATTTTTAATTTTCATTAACAGGTTCGAACCCATTTCGCAAGGCCAAATTGGAAGAAAGTTTTCTCCAAAACTTGTACAAAACATGTTGGTGCAAGGATAGGTGAGTAACGGGTCAAACGGGTTGAGTAACGGGTCAACACAGATTTAGGTTATTTCAAAACAAGTAATATTTGGTGTTTTATGGATCAGGTGTGTTCTACTGTGGTGCACCAGTGCTAGCCAAGGAACTGAGTAACCTATGTCATGAGTACAACCAAAAAGGTTCAACCAAATTTGAGTTCCACAAGGAGCAGTTTTAAGGTGATTTAATAATAATCACACAAATGTAAATGTACAGTTATAGTAAGAAAGGAGGACAATTTTTGTTTCATGCTACACATAAGCTATGTCATGAGTAGACAGTATACACGTGGCGGGAACCAAAAGGTGACAGCTGGCATGGAGAAAGTGGTGGGATCCACATCCACTACCCATCTAGAAGGTTGACATTTGAAGGAGCTGGAGTAGGACAGCTGCCAGTTGGATGGACATTTGTGGAATCCACCTTGAATTGTTTATCTACGTTTTTTAAATTTTATTTTTATACAGATACGTTTTTATACTTTTGAATATATAATTAATTATACAAGTTAACTCGTGTACATCATAAAAAATATTGATATGTTATGAAAGTTGAAACACAATCTTAATTCTTACATTTAAACTTAGCCTAAGTTACTTAGGCTGTTTTAGATTATGTCTAATTTCCACTAAAAGTTCCATATTTCCCTTTCAAGCCCATAAAGCCCCACCCAAATATCCACTTGTGCCAAAAATAAAAGCAGCCCAAGAAATTTGAATTTTGCTCTATTTTGATGAATTTGAATTGGGTTTGATCTTCAGTTTGAGTTGTGAAAACTGAAAAATCAAAGACCCCGAAACTGAATTGATAAATACTTGTAACTTGGATAACAAGAAAACGTATTTGATTCAAACTAGGAGAAAAACTATTTCAAAAAACCCCTAGGTTTGTAAGTCGGTCACTTTTTATCAGAACTTACACAAGATTAGGCTAACAATCACCCCCTAATCTTGATGATTCCATCCCATATACAGACTCGTCCATGATCTCGAACGAACGAACGAACGGCCTAATACCTAGATCAAAAGGCTCACTAAACATATATGGACTTAAGGATCCCATGGACGCTCCTGCATCATCCACATTATAGATGCATTGCCATAAGAAAAGACTATTCACGTTGTACTTCGTCCAACATTGGCATCCATCAAGTGACTACTATCGCAAAACCCATGTAACGTATTGGTTCCACCTTTTAGATCGAAGATACCGAGGTCGATGCTCCCCTTCAAATACCACTGTCGAAAAAACGTACACTCACCATAACACACCAACACCGTCCTTTCTAGGAGAATCACACCCGACGAGTTTCGAAGTCACTCTCAGTGCCGGTTGTGACCCCCCGTGAAATCCCCACCATCATCACCTCTGTCGATGGCTTTTTTCAGTCACCCGGTTCGAGCACCCAAACCCTACCATTCGTGGGGATGGAAGAAGTAATAGCGAGAAGATATAGGACAAGATTTAAATGATCGCTCCGTAATGATGTTTGAAAAGACCTTGGATGCATCTCGAGGAGCCCATCCGCCTTCTCTAGACCAGATCCAAGACCCACCGCTCGCTGAAGGCTTGTAACCCGACCTAATCCAAAACACCATAACAAAAGAAAACCGCCATAAAACATCATAAAACGCACAATTTCAAACAACACACAATTGGTCTTTTTTTTAATATAGCAATACCATACTCGTTGAAAAGATAAAAAAACGCTCGATTTTATGTTGAAAATTAAAAAAAATATATAATGACGTATAAAAAGTTATGAAAATTTAAAAAAAAATGAGAAAATAGCATGTGACTCACATATATGCAAGCTTTTAAGTTGACTCTTCCTATTCTACCCCTACTATGATTTCTAATTTTCAACTATTTACAAAAATGTCATCGCATTAATCTTAGCCACAAATCACAATAATCTTGTGGCTCATATTCCTTCATAAACTTTTTAACTTTTGTTCCTTTCTAGTGTAACATCTATATATATATATATATATATATATATAGGAAGGTTCCGTTAAGAAGTGAATTTTCGCTTAAGAAACTGGGTCAAACAAACTCCAATTGAACTAATTTCAGCGGCTTTGGAATCGGCTCGTCGAAATAGAGCCTAGACATAACCTCGACGAGCCGGTTTCAACGCCGCTGGAATGATCTCAATCGGAGTTCGTTTGGCCCAGTTTCGGTTAAAAAAGAAATCATTTTTTAGGTTTTTAGCGAAAATTCACTTTTTATTTGAATCTTCCTATATATATATATAGAGAGAGAGAGAGAGTATCAAATAAGAAGGAGATTTTCTCTAAATAGCCTAAAAAGGATTATGATCTTGACATGTAACATTACTTCAAAAATAGTGTAAAGGGCATTTTGGTCCAATTCTAAAAGACAATCTATCTGGACAGCCATTCTATTTTGCCGTAATGCTTTTTTTTCTTTCCAAACATATAGCACGGATCTCCTCCATTTCCTTACTTATCGCTCATCAGTGAACCCTAATCGATCTGGGCACCATTGTACTTTGCAAACAAAGATGAACACAAACATTGTTGCATCTGCTAATTCGAAGCACCGAGTCATCGATCGCAATCTTCCGTTCACCCAGATCGTCGAAATCTTCAAAACCCTTGATTACCTTCGATTTAGCACAACCACCGGCATCTCTGTCACCGTCGGGTACCATTTCGGTCTCATATCTTGTTCATTATGAAGTGTTCTTTTTAAATCTCAGTTTTAAATTTTGTGTAACCTATGATCTGTTTCAATTTTGCAACAATTAAGTCATGCCCATCTATGCGATACATACAATCGTACACACTCTTTTAATACTTAAACATGATTTTGAGAATAGTGAGTAGGGCTTGTTCTAATGAAGTCAACACTGTTTTTATGCTAAAGCTTTGGTTTTGTGGAATATAATAATCAACGGGTTTCCTTGAAATGGGATGATTCTTGAAGCATTTCATCTTACACATGTAGTTAGAAGAATCAAACCAACTACAAAAGGTGACGATAAGAATCAATCTTTTTCTTTACGTAATTAACCACGTCAATATTACCGTCGTAACATACGACCGCATCCACTAATTATGTGTTAAAGATAAAACCTAATTATTTTAAAGGAAGTAAGTGAAAATAAGATTCTCAAATATGTTTTTAGACCATGATTAAAATTTAAAATATATTATATACTAACATGTGTTATCATTACGTGGAATAGTAACACTAACACTTGACTCAAAAGTTCACACCTCATGGTTTGTTTTTTTTTTTTCATTTTCGTCCCTCATACTATATATAAAATACGTTTTTAACCCGTTCAATATTCTAATAATTTTGTTTTCCTTTAATAACTTTAGTTCGTTAATTTTTTTCAAAACACGGAGTGCGTGACTGTTTGAGTTTTTTTTTGTCAATGTTCCGAAAGATTTTTTTTAAAACGGAGTTGTATTAATAATTGAGCTTTTTTCTATGCAAGTGTCATTACCATTGTGGTCCTGTGACGAACCGAACCTGTTATCAGCGGGCAACGTCATTGCCGGTCATGGTATTATCGGAACCGGTCTCGGTGGTCTTCGCTTTTATGGTTTTCAACGACCCGAACTTTTTTTCTTTTTTTATTATTTACCTTTAGGTTTCTTTTTTATTACCATTATTTTGCCGTTGCACCTACATTTTTGATGAAATTTTATTAACAATTGGGCCGACATCCGCCGTGGAGCGCGGGTATAACCCGTTTAATTTTCTATTAACTTCGTTTTTTTTTATTAACTTTCGTTCCTTAACTTTTTTTCAAAGAACAGAGTGCGCGGCTGTTTTTATTTTTTCTTTGTAAAAAATACCGATATAAATTTATTTGAAAACGGAGTTATATTTAAAATGGAGTTTTTTTTTTGTATCGTAGCATATATCGAGTGCCGTAACGTTGTAATACTGTGACGAACCGAACCTATTATGAGCGAATTAGACGACCCGACACCCGCCGCAGCGCGGGTATTTCAACTAGTTATTAATAATAATAGAAGTGATTACGATAAAGTAATAATATTCAGCTTGTTACTTTACTCGGATTGTTGTAGATCCGTTGTTAATAGCTAAAACTACTTAAGATCAGCTTCTTAAAAGATTGAACAGACCCAAATCTAAAAGCATTCGAATCCCAGTTTCAGAGTAAATTAGACTCGTTTAATAAATAAGCTCAAGCCTGAGCTTCAAATACAATCATGATTAGTCTACCTAAATGATCTTATTATTTATATAGATATATTAATTTTTATTTAATATAACAAATATATAGTTATATGATAAATATTATTATATATAATTATGATCAAAATAACTAAATAATATATATTATGTAACATATTACTTATATATACATATACAAACAATTATATATTTATAAATAAATTAATAAATGATAAACATGATAAATGTAAGTCGAGCTCGTGCTTGAGAAGTTCTCACGAGTAGAGCTTGAAATTTAGACATAAAACTTTAACGAGACAAATTTGAACTCTCTTAAGTTAAAAAGAGATGGGCTTGAGCTTGTAAACTTACTTACGGGAAGAGATTGAACTTTAGACATAAAACTTGATGTGAGACAAACTCGATATCTCTTAAGTTAAAAAAGTTGTGCGCGTGCTTGGAAAGTTACGAGAGCTCGGGCTCTCTAAAGATTAAAAAGGCCGAGCTCATGCTTAGGTGCGCTCTGGCTCGGTTCATTTTCATCCCTACGGACTTGTAGAGTCTGATCAATGTTCAGCTTTGGTGAAATCTGATAGTTCATTAGTTTGTTTTAAGGTTGGCCAACTTATGACACAAGATCAACTTAGACACGTCTAACTCCAGATATTTACACCAACAAAATTTTGACATCCATCAGTTATGATGTCATTTGAAATTTATAAAAATCTCTTTTTACGTTTTTAGATACCCACATACGAAGTTGAGTAAACTTACCAAACGCATTTTAGAGATTTTTAAGTTTTCTTTTTACATTTTATTCTTAATTTTACTATATTTTTCCTAAAGATCATAAGGCTTGGCAGTTATTTGCTGAATTAAAATATAACTAGGTTTGTTTTTGTATTTGCAGTCTGTTTATGGTACGGTATAGAAATTTTATACCATGCGATTACTCTAACTTCAGGTATTTATGAACTATATATTACGAATATGCATACAAAAGAATCAGAAAAGGAAGCAAAAGCACAAACAAATAGCAAGTAGTACCTGGCTAGTTTTGAGAAGGCACATAAGCAGGAAAGAAATAGACAGTTTACTTGTAAAAACAGCATCAAAAGACGGTGATGGCGCAGGTGCAGTGGGGAAGTATCCTGTAGCTCACCAGGAACAACAAGAATAAAACATGATTGCGTCAGATACAAACTAAAAATTGTTTGCAATCTCATATAAAAGTAGACGTGTTTGATATTTTTTTATAAATTATAAGACTTTATTTTCTATTTTATTTCTTCATAAATAACCTCCCAACCATACCTCGGCCCTTTAATCTTTATCCATCAAGTTATATATAATTTTTTTAAAGCTATATATGATCAGTTGTTTTTTTTAAAACATGGTTACATCAGCTACAAACTAAAAACATAATTCATTCATACCATTTATAGAGTTTGGTAGGGTTTACGTTATAGAAACCGAAACCTTTAAATTTAAATTATAACTAAATTAGCAGAAGCACCAGAAATACCTGTTATGGCATCAGTGACAACCTCATAATAAGCAGATAAAATTTGATGAATCATAAGAGAACCCCACTCCAACAGGGGTCTCTAAATACATCATATTTGCCTTTGGAATTAATTGATTAATCTCCAAAAGGGTATCATCTTTTTCAATAATAAATGCTTTACCTGTGTTCCAGCTATACTCATTTCTTACCAGACCCTGACCATTTGGCATAAAAAGTCCATTTTCAGATATTGCTCCAACACCCAGCGATGAACATCCAGACCCTACAAGATAATTGACAAGTAATTTGCTTAAAAAATGCTAACTTTTTGAAAAGTGAACCTAATTTTCATAAAAACGGTTACCCTTTTTTCATCGTTCTTGAAAAGGGTTTACTCTACAAATGATGAATCCAAAAGAATAGGCGTAAACTAAGGGATGCTTACTCTGCAAATGATGAACCCTAAATTAAAAAACACATAACAGAAGAAACCCGGCATACCTGCACCCTGGCCTAGGAAATTCAAAGGCATACCTACACGGGTTACAAATATGAACGCAGAAAGCCAAAGACCAAATGGAATTCCATGATAGGATTAAACCAGAATTAGAGAAAGAAAACTATAAAGAAGGAAGGAAATTATCTCAAATCTAATAATTCATTCGTATGATTTCCAATGATATAAATAAACTTTAATATTACAATTAGCACCCATAACTAAACCAAAATAAATATACTAATCCCTAACTTAATAATAATAATAATAATAAAAAAAAAATAATAATAATAATAAAAGTAACGTAACATTCCAAAACAAAACGTACTGATTATGAGGTAGCGAGAGGTGGAAAACCGGTGCCAATTGCGCGTTCGGACGAAGAAGAACGATCTGAGAAACCCTAAACAAAGGACGACTGGAAGCTAACGAAACCTAGCCGCGGCCACCGTCGAACCTTCTCTCACTGTGAGAATCGCCATCGAACACCACTGCAACCACCACCGTCATATCCAGTTCTCTGCCATCGAACCAACACTCACCTCCACCGTCTTCTCCCTTTTCTGATTCCTCTCCCTCTCTCTCTGTGTGTGTGTGTGTGTGTGGAAAAGCAAGAGAAGGCCAAACCCTAATATGTGTCTTTGTGAGAAGGGGGTGATGTGGGTCTTCTACAAGCATGCGTGTACTCTTTGTTCCAGAGTTTACTAAAAGAAGGAAAAGAATTTTTTTTTCTTTCCTTTCATTTTCCCTCTTTTTCTTTCTCTCTAAATATTTTTAATTTGTAAGGATGAAGATAAGCCTTTTTCCTTCATTTCTCTATATTTCGCTTATTAAAAAAATCTCTGAAACATCCTTCCTTTTATTTTCTTTCTTTTCCTTCCTTAAAAATAAACTCTGGAACAATGGATTACTTTCTCTTCCTTTCTTTTCCCTTCTTTTCTCTCCTTAAATGAAACTCGGGAACACAGCGGTAGGGTTACGTGGGTTATTTCTCAGCATAGGTTTTTATTAATTAAGTCATGTGTTTAATGTTTAAGTTATGTGTTTTGGTGTTTGACGTGTTCTGCTAATAAAGGGGGGAAATGGGATGCCAATCTCACCCATGTTCTAGGTAGTGGCTTAGTAGTTACTTTCATTTGTAATTCTTTAAATAGGTCATGATTCCCTTTTTTTGAAATCAAGCTGAGAATTGAGTTTAAAAGTTCTTCCTATTTTCTATCTAGCATCTCCTCTATTGTTCTTGGCCATTAGATTGCAAGCTAGATACATATCAGGAGGAATCATGGAATGAGACTAATAAAACAGGGTTGTACTCGGTGCAAAAAGATTTGTAGATCCCTACTGTTCATACTGTTCATTTACGTTTGTTTTTCAATAAGAAGGGGAATATCTTATTTCTAAATTCTAAAAGACTATGTTATTTTACGTTATCATTACAAGTATATTATATTAAGTTACTATTTATTGACGTTTATAGATTATTACTTCATCGTTATTTTCTTCTTGTTATTATTTAATTAAAATGGTAAAATAGTAGAAGTCAAATAACGCTTTATATTTTAGACCCTAAAGTATGCGTTTGAGTCTTAATAGCTAAGGTTTCTTCGAGGTTGTTAAAATGAATTAAATGAAAACATTTTTCTTCAACCAGAAGATTTTGACATTTTATGTGGCTTTAATATATTATATAAATAAATCTTGTGGATTAAGAAACTCTAGATATTGATATAATTAAACAAAATATTAAATAATTACGATATAAATGATCTAATTTTGTTCTTTGGATTATATTTCATTTTAACCATTTTTTTGTAACTTCTTGAATATCATAAAAGCTGAACTAGATTTTTCATCTTAAAACGTACGAGTCAAGTTGTATCCTTAACTAAACCTGGATCAGAGCCAACAAAATTTATGAATATAACTCGACCAGATGTAATAACCTCTCCAGATCAAAATGTTGAAATGATTATCATGTTTTGTACATAAACAACTCTAAGCTTGACTTAGTAAACAATATGGGTGTAAACAAGCCGATTCGTTAAAACTTGATATCTAAATTCAAGCTTTAAATTTAATAAACAAACTCGAGTCTGAACTTACCATCTCAATTCATTCACGCCACGAATAGGAATTCGGTATATAGAATAATCCTTAGCCTAAAGGCCAAAATGGCAAAACTTAACTTAATGAGGCACTAATGATTGATTATACCATTTTTTGTTGCATTAAAAAATAATAATCCGTGCGCCTAACTATAGATCCGGTATCATCTTTGTCAACGGAGCAATGTTTTCAGAACCGGACCGGACAACGAACCGGATGTCTTAGAGGTTCACTGGTTGGACCGGTCGGACCGGATTCAAGAACTGGATGATGCAATAAATAATATAAATATTCACAAAAATATATAGAAAAATATAAAAAATTTCAAATACTACATATACAACCGTTTAAACAATTTTGAGTCAAGGACGAGGGTTGTAGGTCTGTAGGAATTTTAATTCTTTTGAATCTTCAATTTTAATTTTGATTAGGGTTTTGGAGGACTTGTAGTAGCGTATAAGTTAAAAGGAAAGAGCCAAATTGGGTTAAAATTGTAAATAGAAGTAAGTAGGAGGACTATAGGAGAAAAAAGATAAAAAAAATAGTAAAAAAAAAATTAAACTACCTAGTTCGACCACCGGTTCGCGGTTCGACCGCTGAATCGCTTGGACCGCCCGGTTCAACCAGCAAACGGTCTCAGAGCATGTAACCGAACCGGTGGAGGTCACGGTTCCCGGTCCGACCGGTCCGGTCCGGGTTTAAAAACATTGCAATGGAGATCTAGAATATTCCACGTGTAACACACTTGTGAAAGGTAGTGGACCCCTTGTTTTGAGACGTGCTTGCACGGCCCGTTATTTTCCACACGTATTATTGGTTTGTTTAAAGGAAAAAAAAACTTAAATAAAATATTGAACAATTTTATAGTTTTATTTTTTTAAGTTATTATCGGTAGAAAAATTGATATGATTATAAAAAAATCGTTAAACATACCTGATTTTTTTAGGCAAAATTGGATTATAATAATCCAACGATGACATATTTGGCGATAATAATCCATTTGACTGTTGACAATCCTAACTTTGACTTTTGTTGCCAATAGCAGTTCTAGTAACATAATTATCATACTGATTATGTTACTAGAACAGATATTGACAAAAAAATGAAAGCTCAAACTGTCACTAATTAAATTAATAGTATAAATTATTATCAGGCAATAGATAATAGTTTGGATTATTATAATCCAAATTGCCTTTTTTATAATCAATTGAACGTATGGTGTAGAATTACAAATGAAGACATTTGAGGGCAGAAAAAGACAATATAACAAAGTTGGAGGGGGTAATGTGAAATTAAGCCGAAATCTCATACCCTATCAGGCTATCAGCTTCGTAGATATCAATCACACCAATCATGTTAAAAGCCAGCTCCGACTCGGAAAGCACCCAGACCTCAGGCTCGGCAAACACTCCCCTGTTTATGACCCACCTAGCAGCTACTTTCACACATTCCTTGCGTTACTGAATCCAGCGATTCGCAATCCATCTGTTTCAAAACCGCAGCTTTCAGTTCACCAGATCGAGAATTAGGGTTTTTCAGATTTCAATTTAGTGTGAAAATGTCAGATCACGAAGATCACAAGGCTGACTCGTTGATGGAGAAGATATCGGAGAAGGTACACGGTCTTAAGGACGATTCTTCCTCTTCCTCAGATTCAGATGACGATAGCAAGATCTCAGCGATGAAATCCAAGGTTTTTCGCCTCTTTGGTAGGGAAAAACCCGTTCACAATGTCTTCGGCGGTGGAAAGCGTATGTTATTGCTCTTATTTCACTTTACTTCCTTTAATATAGTTGATCCAGATTTCAGTTGCTTCAATTTTGTACGATTTGAGTACCTATTGATCCGTAATTTGTGGAATAATATGCGTTAGGTTAGATTTGGGCGCTAATTCATGGATCTAGGTATAATTTGTGAAAATTGTTGCTATTATCATATGATGCAATTGATATTTCCAATTATGTTCATTTGGCTTCAATTTTCATGACTTCTTTGTTGTTAACTTTTTACTTTATTATTTGAAGTGTTGGAATATCATTTGCTGATAATATCTAACATCTGATTGTTTTGTAAAGCGGCTGATCTGCTTCTGTGGAAGGATAAGAAGGTATCGGGTGGGATCCTTGGCGGGGTGACGGTTATCTGGTTTTTGTTCGAAGTGTTGGAGTATCATTTGCTGACTCTGGTTTGCCACAGTCTGATCCTTACATTGGCATCACTGTTCTTGTGGTCAAATGCCTCAACTTTCATCCACAAGTGAGTGTTTTCGACAATTTGGAACTTATTTGATGTTAACTTGTATGTTTATGCATGAGGGCGGGCCTTGGATCAACTGGTAAGGTTGCTGCTTTGTGACCTTGAGGTCACGGGTTTGAGCCATGGAAACAGCCTCCTGCACAAAGTGTACATCAGATCGCAAAGCGATCCGACCCCTCCCCGAACCCTGTGTAAATGCGGGAGCTAAGTCAAGCTCAAGGTACACCCTTTTTTTGTATGTTTATGCATGGTGTGATGCTTCTTCAATGCAGGTCTCCACCCAAAATTCCAGAAGTTTCAATTCCGGAGAAGCCTGTTATGCAAATTGTGTCGGCCTTGAGGGTTGAAGTTAACCGAGGTTTGGCAGCTGTACATGATATCGCTTCAGGGAAAGACTTGAAGAAATTCTTATCTGTAAGCTGCAATGTTTTTAGTCAATTACATAAGTATGCATTTGTCTTCTTATTTCATTGTTACATATGAGCCATTGTTGATCAGGTTATTGCTGGCTTGTGGTTCGTGTCGATCATCAGCAACAGTTACAACTTTTTGACATTGGTCTACATATGTAAGTTCCCAACACCATCTATTCTAATGTTACTTTGTATAGCACAGTACTGATCTTTGAATATTAATTCAGTGCTTGTGTTACTCTTCTCGGTACCCGTGGTCTGTGACAAGTATGAGGATAAGATAGATCCAACTGCAGAGAAAGCTTGGATTGAAATCAAGAAACAATACGCGGTACTCGATGAGAAGGTGCTGAGTAAGATCCCAAGATCCATGAAAGAATTGAAAGAGAAGAAAAAGGTTTAAGAATACAGGCTGGCTAGGTGTGTTTTTATATATTTCTAAAAATGGTTATTGCTTTTTGGGTCAGGTATGTGTTTGATGATTTAGGGTAGTGGGGTTGATTGATCCTTGTGCCTAATATATAATTTTTATGTTTCTTGAAGTCATGTGATGTTATGTTTTATACATGGTGTTACAGGTTTTTGTTCATGTGGCACTTTGTTTCAAAACTAATATGAAATGTTGTCTTTGTGAGAAGTAAATTTTGTTGGTTGACTAAAACTAACCTGAATCATGGCAAGCTATGTCCAATCATATAATAACATGATTACATCTATTATAGAAATGAAATTTTGCTCAAACAACAAAGTACACAAGACCATTACTAGTACAGTGCTCACCTATCTCAACAAAAATCAAACAGGTTCTTATAAGGAGAACAACAAAACAATGCTACAACACTCATAATAACCATTCGAATAGAGGGCGAGCTGCCCCCTTGAAACTGACCCATTGTTCTGCTACAGCTTATTAACCATTTCATACCTCTGATTTTACATCTTCATGGAACTTGTTGGGTACTTCAGATATGGAACTTCATAGGATTTGGGTTTAAGTGGTGAAACTTAAAGGAAATACGATAATTGCTCCTTTTTCCTTGAACCTCCCTCCCCGTATTGCTCGTTCCATTGCTTCAGCTCGCTCATTATGGATCCCTCGGATGCAAAGCTAGCTGCCACCTGTCCACGACCACAGTTGTAACCAAAAGAGAGATAAGCACATATATTATATATGTGACCACATCACATAAATTCTGTATGAGTGAGAACTCTATATCCTGAGCCTCACAGCTACAATCTACTAAACCCCCAAGGGGTTTATCTTTTGTGACCTTATTTAGTTACTCGTCATGTTTTAGTTAAAACTTTGTGATATTTTTAAATGTTAATAGTATGATTAGCCAACCATGATTCAAATAATAGGGGCATAAAATTTTATTATTGCCATGGTCAGATCGATCCACTGAGCAAGGACTACCAAAATAAATTTTATAAAGGTATATTAGATGTGGTTATTTCGACCAATTTATAATGAATTGAGCCAGTTTGGCTTGGCTTTTATCTCATTGGGTCAAGGGTCAAAGGTTAAGTTCAATTTTAAAGCTGAAATGGGAATGAGTCAAAGCATGTTTAAAGTCATGTTTAAAGTCGCTCATAGTCTACTACAAATGCATACAACCTTGTAAACCATTCTTATTCAACGTAACCCAATCCCTGCTTTGACTCTCGTAGAAAAGTTGACTTGAAGTAAAGCTTATCTGTTTTGACCCGTAAACCAACCCACCCATGCCTCATCCTGCCACCTCTAAACCGGATGGACACTCAAGAAAAACAGATTGACAGATATTGAGAAAGAACCTGATTCTTGGCTTCCCTGAAGTCCTCCATCTTTAAGGGCCTGATAGTGATCACCTTCTCCTCTGTATTTTCTTCTGGAGACTGAGGCCCTTCACCACTCTCAGCTATGCGTTTCTTCTCCTGGAATTTTAGATACGCCACTTGTCAGTCACATGTAAAGATAAAAAAGGAAAATGGTACTAATGTAGATGAAGACTTGCTTGATAACAACACTTACCATATCCTTCAATCTCTCTTGTTGTATCAACTCTCTAACGGGCCGATAAGCAGCAGTGGTACACAAATTCTGTATTGTCAAAAAAGCCCTTGGGTAAAAACTTAAAATTAGTTGATCAAGTGTCCAGATAAACACTGATTGAATACTACCTTCAGATCACTTCCTGTATATCCTTCTGTCATTGTAGCAAGCTCTCTTAAGTTCAATCCTTCTTCAATATGTTCTTTTGCCAGAAGAGTATTCAATATCTTTTCCCTATTTTCCACAGATGGTAGGCCAACCATAATCCTACATCATCATAGAAGTAGAACATCAAATCTCAAATCTCACTATCGAGAAAGATCTATAATGTGTTGTGATATAATGATTACCTTCTCTCAAAACGTCTGATGATCGCCTCATCAAGGTCAAAGGGTCGATTAGTTGCAGCAAGAACAAGAATCCTTTCACCTGGTTTAGTTAACAGCCCATCCCAATGGGTCATGAACTCATTCTTAATCTTCCTCATGGCTTCATGCTCCCCGGCTCTTGACCGTTGACCAAGCATACTATCCACCTCATCAACAAATATAATGGTCGGTGAGACCTTGGCTGCAAGAGTAAACAAAGCTCGAACATTCTTCTCATCTTCACCGAACCACTTTGAAGTAATGGTGGACATTGAAACATTAATAAAACTTGCTCCAGCCTCATTAGCAATAGCCTTTGCAAGCATGGTTTTCCCTGTTCCAGGTGGCCCGAATAATAGTATCCCTCTACATGGCTTCAAAAGGCCTCCTATGAACAAGTCTGGTCTTCTTAAAGGTAACATTACTAGTTCTTGAAGTGATTCTTTAATGTCATCCAATGCACCAATATCAAAAAATGTCACACCTATCTCATTTGCTGGTATCACTTCAGGCCTTATGCGTTTTTCAAACTCATTGTCAGCAGGTACTCCCTAAAAGTAAATTATAACTTACCGTTAGAACTATAATAAAGCAAATAACAAAAACAATTTTGACAGTTATCGACTTACTGGAGCTTTTGGTGTTGTGGGGGCCACATTATCAGTATTCTTAGGAGCCGGAGCTTCTGCTTCACTAGGACGGGTGCTTTCAACTTTGGCTTCTGGTTTTGGGCCACTGACATTCTATAACAAATGTATATAAATGTCACCCGTAAAAATTAATATTGAAAACTATAGTAGTTGTGTTATGTATTTTCTTTTTTTCTTTACCTTTGACGTGTCCCTAACAGATTTACCTTCCTGGAACAGACTCAATCCATGAGACAAACTGTTTGTATTCAAGTCAAAACAAGTCAGCAAAAAATATTTAATATCAGGAAAAGAAGGAATAATATAAAATGACAAATCAGACCTTGCAGAAGATATAACTAGTTTCCCGTTACGGTACTCTGGATTCTTAGTATGTGTCAGATGATATGAAATTGCTGATACCACGATTTCCTCTATATATGTGCTAAGATCAATTGTGTCAGCCACACAAATAGAGGCAAGATCATCACAGTCAAGATCATTAGCAGCAAGCACTTCACTAATATGATTTCTGTTATCCTGAGATTGGATCATTTTTATATCTTCTTCAAGTTGGCTTTTCCAACTAACCAGATGATTTTCTTCATGTGGAGGTTTGATCTCGATGTTGTATGGGAAGACGGAAGTAATTCTCTCATCCAATTCTCTGTAATCTTTCTCCGAGTCCACAACTTGTGACCCGATGATCAGTACCGGTCCAGAAATCTTTTTTAACATTTTTTCGAACAAGGTGTATAATCTTTGTGATCTGCATAGAAGCTTCTCAACGTCTCTAACATACAACACCATAGGACTGTTGTTGGATATAAAAGTAATAACCTAAAAATTCAAGAAAAAGTTATTAAAAATATTTTGACTATAGAAGAGAGACTATTATGACAGAAGGCAGTATACCTTGTATAAAGTCTGTATAAAAAGCTTCTCATCAAAAGCCAAGCTGCTTGTGCGCCTAAGTGGAGCTGAGAAGGAGATGCCAAACTTTACAATTAGCTCAACAGAAATATACAAGTTGCAATATATCTGAAGTTTTGCTTTTGTTATTTATTTAGATAAAAATTTACGTGGATTTGTTGGACATTTTGTAGCAAGCTCTTCCATATTAGTCGAGGAAGATGCGTTTCTTCGAAGATTTGGAGAATTTGAGAAAGCTTCAGCCCCCCTACAGACAAAAATGAAGTAAAGAAAAGGAAACTGTATCTCAATGCTCCAACCAACAGAATTGTATGTCACACCTTGGTCCAAAATCAGAAACACTGCTCTGTCTACGTAATGTCCCTGCAATACCAAAAGATAGGGGTAAGCAGGTAAAATTAACCGACAAACCGAACTGAACATAACAGATAACCTATGGTTTGGTTGACTATGTTTCTAAAAACCAAATTTTATGGTTCCGTTTCAGTTCTGGTTTGTCTCCTAGCCGGAACCGAACAGATATGTCCTACTTTTGTTTCAATATTTGACTTTGATCTTAGAAAATCTTTAACTAATCTTAAAGTCCAAAGTTCATGCCTAAATATATAGTATATTGAAATATTTATTTTTGTCAAAGCCCAAATCCATATTAAAGGTGGCCCACCGGCCCAAGTAAGACAAGCCCAAATACAGCCTAGTGATCGGTTAACTGATCAACCCATTTTGTGTATTCAACAGATAACCGATAAGCCGACATTATCTACCAAAAGATATTTGCAACATTTTCTTGGCCATGATGTAGCAGTGAAAGAACTGAAATTGAATACCTTTTTCTTCATGTTTGGATTGAAACATAGATAGCGTTGATCCAAACAACTCAGACATTCGTGCCAAGGTTGTTTCGGAAGTGGACCTCTGAAAGGTCTATAAAAGCATATTAGTGAGCACAGAGATGACCACAAAATACCAGAAATAAGACATGGAGGAACATAGTTAAAAGAAATGTTTACAACGCTTACAGTTTCTTTAGACGGCGCTCCATATTTGCTTTGGATCTGATAAGAAACAAGACCGAAGGATTAGTAAATACAAACCGTCCAAAGATTATTAATTGGCAAGCTCACCTTGAGCGAAAAATCAGTGACATCTAGCAGCAACAACTTGGCTTCAAAATAATGAGCCAAAGCTTTGGCAAGCATTTGCTGGTAAAGTTCTTTATACCCAAAGTAAAATAAGACAAATTAGACGATGCCAATAAGATCTGTTCAAGTGTTACAAAAAAATTAACCAACCTGCGGGCCCTGATAACAATATAGTTCGACTTGCTGGAGAAAGGTTCCTTGTGTGCTTAGAGAAGTCGATGTTTTTCAAATAAACAAAGGCTGCACTTGTAAGTAAAACCCTTGTCTGCTCACTGTTAAAATGGTTAAAAAAAAGTGACCATCATAAAACGAATAAACAAAGTTACTTTAGAGTTTAGACGGACAAAAAGTTATGGTTGTTTTAAGTTGTGACATTTAGTAAAGCATGTTTTTATTAAATTGCTTAGAGCACGAACCCGTCAACTCTTAAATCAGCCCCATATCAGTTTCATTTTTAAATTGTATAACGATAGACGTGGGTGTTTTTAGATTAAGGAGGCCCAGCCCGGGGGCAGCTCATCAGGTGATGATGGTTCAGGGAATTCATTTTCCTGTATACGTGTAAATCGAATTTACTAAAAAAAGGAAACAAAGGCTGGTCCACCAGTGCGGATGAAAGAAGACAAGGCATCGTTTGACATGAGTCATCTATTTTGAAAATAAATATTCATTTGATGTGTGGCATGTGTTCCCCATCACCAAAAACCTAATTCTGAACGGACTCCAAAGATTATAGGGACACGGATGCTCTCACAAAAATCTATACAGCAAGTATATCATATCCGGAAAATATCCAGATCCCTAAAAAAAGTATTGAAATAGTTGCGTAAGAGCAATCTTATCTTATTTTACTAGTTTATCACTTTTTAATATGAAAATAACACATTTTTTTCTTTCTTTCACTTTTTTCTTTTTTTTTAACAGTAATTTTGGATTTTCTAGGTTAAATATACCATAACTGGCAACCTGCGCACTTCACGGTTTGAACCCTCAACCTGATTGTAGGGTAAACCGCTTAACCACCATGAACATGAAAATAACACAAACCATGAATGGCACCTAGATCTAAAAGGGAGATTGCTCGATTTTGATTCGTGTATCATTTAATATTATTACTTTTTTAGGTAGTAAGCGAATCCAAAAATCAGATGTTCGAACTAGATTCACGTATCGTTTATTATGTAAAAACTTAAACCGTTGGCCATTTGGTGCAATGGTAGCCTTAAGATTTCCCATAGTGGAGGTCTTGGGTTCGAATCCTGGCCACAGCAAAAAAAAGTGTCTGTGGTCAGGTCAAGGGGTTACCGATGTGTAGCGTATTTCGTATATGCAGGTGTCATATTGTTGTGAAATGGCCTAGCAGGTATAACAGGGAACGGCTACTTCATTGATTTCCTTTGAACAGTGACATAGATTCTTAGATGAAAATTTCAATTTTAAATTAGTAAGGGACCAATAGTTCAAATTTTGGTATATACCTGAGGTAATACGGAAATTCGTCAAATGTGATTTTGCTGTCTTTGCCGTCAACAATCATACTGAGCATCTCACGCTCCATTGTTTGTGGCGTAAGCCCGATTCCTGATGAATCGTCACCGCCGGTCCATCTACTCACCGTCTTCCCCATTCCAAGTCCAACTCCGACTCCTAATCCCACACTCAACGCCGACATGAACAAATGCTTGTTTTCCATCTCTCCTCGATTCAAAAACCTAATCTCTTACAGTACACTTTTCACTCCAAATTAAGATCAACGAAGAGAACGTACGACTATAAACGATAACAGTGTAAGTAATCACAGAGCAGGTGATATCAAAATCGCAGAACGCGTGTCAACAGAGCAACAAATCTCCAGAGTCTACAATTTTCAAATCATTCACCAACAGATCACGAAATTTGAAAAGAAGTATAACCTAAAATTGATCAAATTCTTCTTCAAATCGAACCAGCAGCACCGCATCTCTCCTGTGTGTTTCGCTGTTATAATTACAAGTTTATAATCGTAAATTTTAACCTATCTTCGACATGTAGGGCTTCTCTAATCACAAACTTTCACACACACACAGTGTTTGAAGATATGAATACAAGTTAAGAGTACCGGTTATAAATATAAGGAAGAAAAGGATTGGAAGTCATCTTCGCCGGCGGTGGTCAGAAGAGGCGGAAGCGAGGGTGACGGTTATGAATGAAATGTGGAGAAGAGCCATTTGCCGCTTTATTGTGAGGGGTTCAACTCCCAAGGTGCAAAGCTAATGGCGGTGTGGGCCTTTCTAACTTCACGAGCACCTCACGTGGTCATTACATCAATCCTAAGATAGATATATTGGTTTTTTTTTTTTTGAAAAAAAATATATAATCGAGTTATGCGTGGTAGTCAAAGAGGTTGTGGTGTAGTGATTGAGATGAGGCATGAAGTCCCAAGGGATCCGGGTTTAATCCCTGTCACCATCATTAATTTCTGAGGCATGCAAATGAGGCATAGTTCTTAGTCTGATGCACCAGGATTTTACCCATGCCGATCCAGGGTTCGAGCCTCGGCTCTCCCTCAAGCCTGGAAGGGGCCGTATTGGGTGAGATTTTTCCTTGGATGCTCTCCAACTCTGACGCCAAGTGGGCCCGTTAAGACAACATATTGGCCGGAGTTGCACGAGACTCTCCCATGTGACGGGGGGTGCGACGTCACAACATTCAATGTTCGCCGTTCAAAAAAAAGTTATGCGCGGTGTGGTAAAATTTGTAAAGCTCAGATTCGAGAACATGTATGTTAGTATTAGTGACATCAAAAAAAAATTTACATCGAAAAACTGATAAAGAATAGTGTAATAGAAAAAAAATTGTAAAAAAAATGAATCATCAAAGCGGTTTTAACAGCTTCTACATTTGTGCTTCGATAACTGTACAAAATCATGCACAACTGAATTGTTGAAAATATGTACATCAAAACATAGATAAAAATAAGAACGTCCAAGCGCTATATTCGGAATTTTATGGAACTTCATATTTTAAAATTTTTAAAAGTTATAAGAGAAAATAAATAAACAAACAATTGCAGGTGTGTCACGTCTCATAAATTGGTTGGTAAAAAAAAGAGAAAAAATATCCAATGTATAAATGATAAATTTATTAAAGTTAAGAGATTGTAGTATAAATTAATTAAAAGAAAAGTAAAAAAAAAACTATTTTAAAGTTCAGGGGCGTAAAAGTAAATCTGCATAATTTAAGGGCTGAAGTGTAAAATGACATAAAAGACAAAATTGCAGACATAATCATCATGCAATGAGAAGTTGTACTTCATGCATAAAATATTACGAGCTATGTCTAATGCTTAATTACTTTTTATAAAAACTTGCGCCATATGCCCTTAGAGCCTTGTTTCAACATTAGGTTCTGCTACGAGGTCGTAAAATATTACGAGGTCTTGCTGATACTTAATTATGTTTTATAAAACTTATGTCATGACGTTTTGGTATGTTGTTATGGTGTAGATTCTTAATTATGTTAATAACGGTTTATGGATTATAGACCAATATCATAGTATATAAGTAAGTGTAATCATAATTTAAGAAAGAATTCTTGTATACTAATTCAGCATAACAATATTGGAATGTGTTAAAAAGATAAATAATTAGATCCTCTAAACATACATTAACATTAATCTAATGAACAAGTGAACAACCCAGCCCAAACCCAAGTTTCATTAGACATTATTTTATCCATCTTTTCAATGATAAATAGACCACCATTTATTCTGATCTAAAATATAAATAGCTTATATTTAGTAACAGAAATCTTTTGGTCCTATTATAAAAAAAGTCAAATTATTTTGTTACTATTATAAATTTATAACTCGTAATAAATATAAATAACGGTTAATAACAAATAAAAAAACAAATTTAATGAAACAAAATTCCGTTTTATAAGACCCTGAATCCGGGAGACTGCAAGGCACATCAAACGTAGCAGAAATGCATGTATCCACTATTCCACTGTAGGAAGAGATGTCATGCCGCCGCAATTTGATCCAATTGCTATTAAAGGAAACGGCTTTTTTAGTGTTTGATTTTAGTAACTTGCCTTATCTCCCTCCCTCCAAGTTGCTTGACATTAAAATAAAAAAACTATTACATCTTAGCTACTTTTCAATATTGCAAACATTTTATATAGCTTTTTATTATTATATATAATAGGTTAAAATTATCTACATTATACATGTTGAATAAAATTATTATATATATTAAATAATAACAAATTTATTTTTTAAAAACTCATGTTTTACACGGGTTAAAATAAACCCGTGGAATACAATATAATCTGTTAACACAAACACTCGTCAAAATATGCAAGAGATTTATTAATATAAAGATTAGTATTTTCTTTAAAAATATATTAGAGTAAACTCCGGTTTTAGTCCCTGTGGTTTGTACCAATTCTCTATTTTAGTCCAGTAGTTTAAATTTCTCTTTTTTAGTCACTGAGGTTTCATTTTTGTTCCAATTAAAGCCAGATGGCTAACACCGTTTAATTTTCTGTTAAGTTTTTTTATGAAAAGACAAAAATACCCTTATGGTCCACCACCACTATCCTCATCTTCATAAAACCCTAAAGTAACAATAGCATCCAGCTCCAGCTCCAGCTCCAGCTCCAGCTCCAGCTCCAGCTCCAGCTCCAGCTCCACCTCCACCTTCATCTTCTCCACCTCACCTTCACCTTCACCAACACCACCACACCCCCACTACCGCCACCTCCACACCACCAACGCCATTGCCACCACCACACCACCAACACCCTCCACCACGTTTTTCCGGCCACACGCATAGGTGGAGGCCCAAATCAGATCTGAAAAACCCAGATCAGTTGCCCCACCCTTTGAAAGCCACCGCCACCATCCCCATCCATGATTTGTTTCTTCACCCAGATCAGTTGTCCCACTTCTCAATCGAACCACGAGATCTATTTTTGGCACCGGAGATGGAGGCAGTAGGGTCGCTGACGGTGGGAGGCAGCAGGGCGGCGTTGGTGGTGGCAGACGGTGGGAGGTAGTAGGACGGTGTTGGTGGTGGCCGCAGTGGTGGCAGACGGTGGGAGGTAGCAGGGCAGCAGGGTCGCCGGTTTTTGGCATCGGAGATGGAGATGGAGATGGTAGTTGGCTGCTGAAGATGGGTTTCTAGCAACGACGATGGTGGTTGTGATCTTCTTGGTGTCGGCGGTGGTGGGGGTGTGGTGGTGGCAGTGGCGTTGGTGGTGTGGGGTGGCGGTATATGGTGGTGGTGGTGGTGGTGGTGAAGATGAAGGTGGAGGTGGAGAAGATGAAGGTGGAGGTGGACGTGGAGGTTATTGTTAGTTTAGGGTTTTATGAAGATGAGGATAGTGGTGGTGGGCCATAAGGGTATTTTTATCTTTTCATAAAAAAACTTAACAGAAAATCAAACGGTGCTAGCCATCTGGCTTTAATTGGAATAAAAATTAAACCACAGTGACTAAAAAAGATAAATTAAAACTATTGGACTAAAATAGGGAATTGGAGCAAACCACAAGGACTAAAACCGGAGTTTACTCAATATATTATTATTAAAAGATAGATGTGTATTTAATAAGAGAGAGAGGCGGGAAAATAACTGAACCGAATTGCATTAGAAATTTGTCTAACCAAACTGAATTCAATTCGGTTTGATTTCGGTAAAATACTAAACAAATCGAATTCAACCTCAACCCAATAATTCTTTGTCTAATTTTGGTTTCTTGGTGAGGCGGCAACAAGGGGAGTGTTTTGAGGGTTTTGGATGTGGCGAGAGAGGGAGTTGGGGTTGCAAAGAAAGTCTCGTGCGTACGATATCTTATATATGTTAAGCGAACCGAAAACCGAACTCACAATTCGTTTTTTTTTTACACAACCCTACTTTCCTTTTCTCATGAGATTTAGTTTATTTTTAATTATTTTAATATTATAATAAATTTCAACCTATTTCATTTTTCTCTTAAAACTTTTAAAATATGATGTTTACAAAGTTTCAAATACATTGTTTTGACAGACTTATTTTTATCTACGTTTCGATATAAGTTTTATTTGAAACCGGCCCGTGTCAAATATAATATATTTTTTTTGTCACAAGAACGTAACGTTTTCTTAAATTCCGAATATACCATTGCCGTTGCGGCGTTATTATTTCTAACTACGTTTCGATATAGATTTTTAGAGTAAATTACTGTTTGAGTCCCTGACGTTTGACCATTTTAACTATTTGAGTCCCTTATGTTTAAATCCGTCTCTTTTAACCCTGACGTTTCATTTTTGCTTCTGTTTGAGTCCAAATGGCTAATGTCGTTAGATTTAACAATTAACTTTTTTCTAAAAGGACCAAAGTACCCTCAGGTACTCAAATGGTTAAAAACGTTATATATACTCTCTATATTCTCTCTTCTCCCCCCACCAAACAGAGACCATATAAAAGCACACATTTTATCAAATCAAAATCACATACATACTCGAAAACTTCGTTTCAGAGAGAGAAAGAGATCTGAACTTCCTGGTCGGAACCCTAAGTAGCTGTCGGAGAGACGATCTGGCCGGAAACCACCGTGAACACCCTCCTCATCCGCCAAATGTAAATCGATTTGGGAACCGTTCATAAAACAAATAAAACTGTTGTGTTCCAATATCACTAGCACCACCCTCTAATTTCATTTTAGAACCGTAAACGATTAGGGATTGGGATTGGGGGAGGAGGGATCTGATTCGCGTCTAGCTCTATTAAGGAAATTTGAAATCGCTACCTACCGCCATAGCCACAACTACTAACCTGCAAATCGGTGACAATCGCTGGAGATGTAGATCGGTGGTCGGAACATCTCCACCTGGTCGGAGACGATGGTCGGAACAATCGTCGGAGATGCAGGTTATCGTTTCTCAGATTGTTGGAATATCTCCACATGGCCGGAGAAGATGGCCGTTTTTTTGTGGCGCTCTTGACCAGGACCTACAATTAGTTGATGTTAAAATATTAACCTCTTTTCTAATTTAATTCCAAAGAATATTGTATTTTGGTTTTATTATTTACTTTCTGTTTCTTCTTATTTGTACATGGGCTTAAATGAATGTGTTGGGCTGGAGGCTGCTGATGGGCTGGAGGCTGATGGGCTGGAGGCTTCACATTAGGGTTCGTGTATATAAAGAACGTTGTAGCAGTGTTAAAGATATCGAGTTTATATCTGCAGTTTTCTCTCTCGTTCATAATTAGGGTTTCGTCTCTATTGAGAGTTTTCTTCTTGTGTTCTTTATCTCGGTTAAAGGAAGCTTGGAACACCTTAACTGGGGTGCCTTTCGGTGAGATCGTTCCTGCTCTCTTGCTGTACTTTGCTTACACTGCATTAGTTGTGTGGTTTTTTACTTGTTCTAGTGTGTTGTAATCTGCATTTATTTCTGTTTATGCATCACTTGAGTGTTCTTGTGTGCTTAGTGCATTCATTGCCTTGGTTGGGCCTTGATCTGCCATCACTGAATGGTGTGAAACCCTGTGACCAACCTTGGTGAGGTGTCTGTGTGTGTGCCTATCTCAAATCATTTCTTGTTTAAATTGTTTGAAATGGATGACGTCGCTATTGTAGGAACTCTTGTTAGCAAACTTGATGCTAGTGATCCATTATATCTACATGCTAGTGATTCAAGTAGCTTGACTATAGTAAATATAAAATTAAAAGGAACAGAAAACTTTACCGTATGGTATAATGCTATGACTCTTGCACTTCAAGTTAAAAATAAACTAGGATTTGTTGATGACTCTTGTATCAAATCTGATGATGATGATGTGTTAGCTAGACAGTGGGATAGATGTAATTCTGTTGTTCTTACTTGGATTTTGAATTATGTAAGTGAAGAACGATACTTAGGACAAGTGTATTCTAGACTTGCATCTGATGTGTGGAAAGACTTAAAAGAAACATATGATAAGGTCGATGGGTCAGTTGTGTTTGATCTATATCAAAGAATTAACTGTTTTTCTCAAAATGGGCTATCTGTATCTGAATATTATCATAAATTGAATATTATGTGGAAACAACTTGATCAAATTCTTCAGTTACCTACCTGTACATGTAATGCATCCAAAGAGTTTAATAACTTTAATCAACTAATAAAAATGATGCAATTCTTAATGGGTCTTGACAGTGTGTATCAATCTGTTAGAACAAATTTGTTGATAAAAGAGGTTCTGCCTACAGTTAAAGAAGCTTTTTCAATAATATCTAGAGAAGAGTCTCATAGGAATTCGAATAACAATTTTAAAAAAGGACAAGTTCAAGCCTCTGGTTTTGTTTCTAAATCCGTTCAAGGATTTGAAAAAAAAGGAAAATTTTCAAAGAATCCTAATCAGAATGTTAAATGTACACACTGTAATAAAATAGGACACAATATAGATAGATGTTTTGAAATAGTTGGCTACCCTTCCTGGATGAAACCTAGGAATGGTCAGATTAAGAAAACAGGAACTAGTAATAACTCTGTGATTGAAAATAATAACTCTTTCGCTTCTGCTTATGCTCCCGGTAGTGTTCTTACTCATGATCAGGTGACAAAGCTGTTGAGTCTTTTGAATGAAAAGTCCAGTGATGATGGTCAAAGTAATAATGTAGCTGGTAGGTCTATTGATCCTTTCTGTTTTTCAAGTTTTTCAAAAAGAATGTATGGTTTTTCAAATATGGTTGGGTCTACTGATGGATCTGGTTGGGTGGTTGATTCTGGTGCAAATCAGCACATGGTAATGACAGATTCTGACTTAATTGATCATGTTGATGTTTCTGAGTTCAATATAAAAGTTAAACATCCTAATGGCACTAGTGCTATTGTTACAAAAATAGGGAACATAAAACTGAATAACAAAGTCACTCTATGGGATGTTTTTCTTGTTCCTAGTTACTGTGTAAACTTATTATCTGTTTACAAACTGGCTAAAGATAGCAAAATGATTGTTTCATTTGATGAGCACAAATGTTATGTTCAGGATTCATTAACAAAGAGTGTCCTGGTGACTGGTAACCAACTTGATGGTCTCTATGTGTGTGCTGACTCTCATTTGACTTCTAAGGTGTGTTATAGTACACCCTTCTGTGGCATGCTAGGTTAGGACACCCTTCTGAAAATGTTCTAAATATTTTAAAAGAACCTTTACAGTTAGTACTAAGTAAAGATGATATACCGTGTGAGGTGTGTCATAGAGCTAAACAACACAGGGAACCTTTTCCCTTGAGTGATCACAAGTCTAAACAACTGAGTGAACTTGTTCACTTAGATGTGTGGGGGCCTTACAGGGCTCAAAGCAGAGAAGGATTTAAAATGTTTCTCACTATTGTTGATGATTACTCAAGGGTTATGTGGGTGTACCTTTTAAAACAAAAAGATGAAGTTTTTTCAAACATTGAATGTTTTTTAATCTGATTTTAAATCAATTTGGCAAAACAGTAAAAACATTTAGAAGTGATAATGGAACTGAATTTGTGAATAAACAAATGAAAATTTTTTGTGACTCTAAAGGTATTCTTCATCAAACTTCATGTGTACACACACCGCAGCAGAATGATATAGCTGAAAGAAAACATTTGCATTTGTTGAATATTGCTAGGGCTTTGTTATTTCAAGGTGCTTTTCCTATTAGTTTTTGGTCTGAGTGTGTGCTGACTGCAGCTTACTTAATTAACAGGATACCTTCTTCTGTGCTGAATGGTAGATCTCCATATGAACTTGTGTACGAATTTAAACCCTCTTTAAGTCACCTTAAGATAATTGGTTACTTAGGGTTTAGTACAGTTTTAAATAATAAAGACAAATTTTCTAGTCATTCTGAAAAATGTGTTTTACTTGGGTACTCAAGTCAAAAAAAGGGTTATAAACTGTGGAGTCTGGACAAAAAAATGACAGTTTTTTCTAGAGATGTAAGGTTTTATGAAACTGTATTTCCTTTTAAAGAAAATAAAATTCTTCAAGATTCTGAAACTATAAGACATGAAAATGTAAATGTTTTAAATTTCTTTGATTTGTTTGAACCGTCTGTAATCAATCATGACAAAGGTGACTATACTCCCAATGATGATGAAAGGGTTGTACAAGGAACAAGATCAGGGGTACATCGGTCTCAGCAGCCAGGGAATGAGTCTAGGTCTGCCGCAGTTGAGGCTGTCTCTCAGCAAATTGGCAATTCTAGCTCTGAACCTGGCGGGGTTGAGGGTGTAAGCCTTGGACATGATGAAAATAATCCTTCTGAGGGCAGTATTATAGAATCTGAAATTCCCACTGTCCTTAGGAGATCTACCAGGAATGTGTCCTTTCCTAAAAAGTTAAATGATTTTGTGGTAGAAGGAAAGGTTAAATATGGTATGGAAAAAGTTGTAAATTACTCTAAACTTTCTTGTGAAAATATGAGCTTTGTATCTGTGTTAAATAAGTCTAGTGAACCTAAAACGTATTATGAGGCTGTTAGTGATCAAAATTAGGTAAATGCAATGAATGATGAATTAGAAGCTCTGCATAGAAATAATACGTGGGATTTGGTTGACTTGCCTTTAAACAGGAAAACTATTGGTTGTAAATGGGTTTTTAAAATAAAATATAAGTCAACTGGTGAAACAGATAGATACAAAACTAGGTTAGTTGCTAAAGGGTTTGGTCAACGAGAAGGTATAGACTTCGATGAAACCTTTTCTCCTGTTGTTAAAATGGTAACTATAAGATGTGTGTTAGCTCTTGTTGTCCAAAATGACTGGTCTATATGTCAATTTGATATTAATAATGCGTTTCTTTATGGTGAATTAAATGAAGATGTTTACATGACATTACCTGACGGTTACTATTCCAATAGTGAGTCCAAAGTATGTAAGTTAAATAAGTCATTGTATGGTCTTAAACAGGCACCACGAATGTGGAATGAGAAGCTTGTTAGTGTGTTGTGTGAATTAGGGTTTGTTCAAAGTAAATGTGATTATTCTATGTTTGTTAAAACAAGTGATTCTGTGTTTGTAGTGTTACTTGTATATGTTGATGACATAATAGTCACTGGAAATAGTTTTGATGAAATTCTGAATGTAAAAAAGTTTCTGTAATCCAAATTTTTAATAAAGGATCTGGGTGAACTAAAATACTTCCTTGGTATCGAAGTAGTTAAAAGTAAAGCTGGTCTGTGCCTCTCACAAAGAAAATATTGCTTAGAATTATTAGCTGAATATGGCATGCTTGGATGCAAGCCTGTTAATAATCCAATTGAGCAGAATTTTGTGTTGACTTCTCAGTGTGAAAAAGATAAGAAATTAGTAACTAATGTAACTGGATATCAAAAATTAGTTGGAAAACTAATATACTTATCTCATACTCGACCTGATATTTCATACTCTGTGCATTATTTAAGTCAATATATGCATAAACCTTATCATTCACATTTGAATATTGCTATGAGGCTGTTAAGATATCTAAAAAAATCTCCGGGAAAGGGAATTTTGTTTAGTAAGGATGTAGATTTTGATATGATAGCGTATGCTGACTCTGACTAGGGAAAGTGTTTAGATTCCAGGAGATCTGTTACTGGGTTTTTTGTTTTTTTAGGGAAGTCGCTAATATCTTGGAAAAGTAAAAAACAACCGACTGTGTCTCGGTCTACTGCGGAGGCAGAATACAGGGCTATGTGTGCAGCAACATGTGAAGTTCTTTGGTTGATAAACGTACTACGTGAGTTACAAGTTTCTGTTAATACTCCTGTTTCTGTTTATTGTGATAATACTGCAGCATTATCAATTTCAGCTAATCCTGTGTTCCACGATAGAACTAAACATTTTGAAATTGATTTGTTTTTCTTAAGAGAGAAAATTACAAGTAGGTATATTAAAACTGTGGGAATTGAGTCCAAGAATCAACTGGCTGATATTTTTACTAAAGGGCTGCTTATCAGTCAACATGATCTCTTATGCAGCAGGTTGAATATGTTTGATGTCTTTGGTTATTAAATTGTGGGGGGGGGGTGTTAAAATATTAACCTCTTTTCCAATTTAATTCCAAAGAATATTGTATTTTGGTTTTATTATTTACTTTTTGTTTCTTCTTATTTGTACATGGGCTTAAATGAATGTGTTAGGCTGGAGGCTGCTGATGGGCTGGAGGCTTCACATTAGGGTTCGTGTATATAAAGAACGTTGTAGCAGTGTTAAAGATATCGAGTTTATATCTGCAGTTTTCTCTCTCGTTCATAATTAGGGTTTCGTCTCTATTGAGAGTTTTCTTCTTGTGTTCTTTATCACTGGTCTAGGCAAGATCGTTTCATCATGTTGATGATACGATAAAGTCTGTTAGATTGTAGTGATTTGTAGGTCAGTCATCTGTTTGATGATACGCAAGTTGTATCTGTTTTTGTTCTTTGTGTTCTTGGTTTGGTGATTAATAGAGTTGAAGTTCTGTTTATCTGCTCTTGATTACCATTTTTGACAGTTGACGAACCTACCAGTTCGGAAAAACATTCAAAGCGTATTGACATTGCCGATCAGGCTAGCAAGATAGCTTAACTGCTCCAGGCTACTAATGCATCTTACTTGTGAGTTTTCTGTTTGAATTTTGACTTTTGATGTCTTGAATCGTTGTTAGGGTTAAACCTTTGCACACATTTTGTAGAATTAACTACACATTGCTACTAATTAAAAGCTAATCTTAGGATGCAGATAAGGATTTGATTTTAATATCAGTAAATTACTATTTGGTGGTGTTGGTGGTGGGAGGTGGTGGTGGAGAAGAGAGAGTAGAGTATATAACGTTTTTAACCATATCGTCGTTATGTGCTTTTTTTATTTACGTTTCGATGTTTAAAACCGGCCTATCACAACGCTCGGTACCAATAATCATTTATAATTAGTTATCATAAAAATATCTAAATCTTACTTCGAAAACGACTTTAATTTCATTTAGATAATGTGATGTAAAACATTTGATAAGTTTGTTCTAAACTTGTGACACTCAAATAATAAAAATACCACAATCAACATAAAATATTAAGATAATTTAGAGTGCTGTTATATGACATTATTGTTCATATGTATACATAATCGTCAGGATGGCCGAGTGGTCTAAGGCGCCAGACTCAAGTTCTGGTCTCCGAGAGGGGGCGTGGGTTCAAATCCCACTTCTGACAGTTCATTTTCTTTTTTTTCTTTTAATTCTTTTTTTCAATTCAAAAGATAATTCTCTCTAAGAATGTAATTAGTTACTTACTTTTGGGATTGGTTGTGAAATATCATTTTTTAATTGTTTTTAAGTTGTACAAACATTATAAATATATTATCTTTCTCAAAACATAATCCCAAACACCCTCTTCATAACATAAAAGATGATTAGAAATTTTGAATCTCATTGTGATGTTTTTATGATTTATAATATTTGTTTAATTTTTATAAGACTGAAAAAAAAACCCATCAAAAGGTATTTTGTATAAAGTTTTTTTAAGAACAGTATGAAGTTGATATGGACCACTGATTAAAATTTTCTAACGGTTAAAATAAATACGATGATAATATCGTAAATAATAAAAGAGTAAAACTGATTGAAAAGATAAAAAGTGAAACTTTTTTTCTTTATTTCATTCAGTAAGATAAGAAATGTTGAAAGAAGAGAAGATATTCACAAACATGGTGCAATTGTCATATATACAAAGATATAGGAAATGACCCACACTTTAAAACTAACTACTCGGCTAGTTTTCGGTTATTCATACACACAACATACACACATTCTTTTGCTTAAACAAACTTTGAAAACAAATCAGCCTACAACAAAGATTGATGCTGCTACCACCCATTTTTGAGGCATTGCGATAACTTCTCCTGGATTTTACGAGTCACCAGAACTTCTTGCTGCTAGCAAAGAAATCAGGCTCCCACCATGGACCCTCCCTTCTGCAGCCTTCGACGGCCATGGTCCAGGCACCAGATTCTTGTTCTGGATCACTAAAGGTACATAACTAGAAGAGGTAAACCCAGGTGATGCAGCATTGGGAGTCATCTGTAGAGGGAAGAGCATTTCTTTTATTTTTTGAGGTTGGGTGGGTATGATCTCATGAACCAGAGTTCCCAAGGTGGCACCACCATGGACCCGTTTATCCTGAACCAGAGCCCCATGAGAGATGCACAAGCCGGTTTTCCCCCTTGCGAATGCATTACAAACACAATCACCAATACCATATTCTGAACTGGGCTGTCCCCATGAGCATCTCTTCCCACCACCATGGGCCTTGCAGAAGTCGGTGCTACCTTGTGCACTTTTCCCACATCCGACAAATTGGCATCTCTTACCACCACCATGGCGGACACAACAGTCAGTGCGTCCCCTTGCACTTCTTGTGCAACCGGGGACTACACATCTCTTGCCACCACCATGTGCCACACAGAAAAGGGTTCCGCCATGAACGCTTGTCGGGCAAACACCAACACCTTCATAGGCACATCGTTTTCCACCACCATGACCCTTGCAGAAAGGTGTGCTTCCTTCTGCACCCTTGGTGCAACCTTCAAACGTGCACCGTTTTCCGCCACCATGTGCCTTGCAGAACATGGTGCTACCCTGAGCACCTTTGGTGCATTCCGGAAACTGACACCGGCGGCCACCACCATGAGATATGCAGAGACCAGAAAGCCCTTCAGCACTCTTGGTGCAATTCTCCTTCTGGCATCTCTTACCGCCACCATGGCGTATGCACAACCCGGATTTCCCTCTCGCTGCACGGGTGCAACCATCATGACTGCACCTTCGTCCACCACCGTGAGCTATACAGTAATCAGTCCGTCCTTCTGAGCTCTTGGTGCATCCCAAGTACTCACATCTTCGACCACCACCATGGGCTTTACAGTAAGCGGTTCTACCCTCAGCTCCTTTATGGCATCCAGGCCTTTGACATCTCCGACCGCCGCCATGGGCGATGCAAAGCCCAGAAGCACCTCTTGCTCCTTTTCCACACCCTTCAAACTGGCATGTCTTTGTACTACTGGTTCTCTGCTGCTGATGAGCCTCTGTGATCCCAGATGAACATGTGACAGAACTTGTTGTCATAATGCTGGATGCAGGATTCTTTTTTACCAAATATGATGACGTCAACCCACCATTCATATGGAAGTCCGAACAGACAGTTGGCGGGCTAAGGTGAACAGTTGTGACATCAGATTCAGAGGGCACAGAAAATAGACTTAATTCCAGATCAATCATTGACGGTTTATTAAAGGTAATCACTTTCTTTTTGAAAGGTGTCTTCTCACCACCAAGATGAAGACTAAAATCCAACTCAAGGTCCATTGATGACTCTTCATCAGTTTCTTTAGCAGAAGACATGTTGGTGCACCCAGTTGCTGAACTCGCCTTGCTATCTGAGGAGCTTGGAGAGTGGCCTAGCCAGAGGCCAAATGGCAACCTGGTTTGTGCATCCATTGACCCACTAACTGAACCCCATTTCCTTTTGACACCTGTTGAGGCAGGAATGGAATGACCCAACAAACCTGGAAAATCCAATCGTAATGTGGTATCCGCGGTAAAACCCGCTCCAGATCCAGATCCAGACCCACCCACATGAGCGGAACTGCTTACACTTCTAAAGGCATCAGGGACATGGTTTGCACCAAAACCCATATTGTGGAACCTGGAAACCATTCAAGTTATCCACAAGTCCCTTATTATAACGGTCAACTAACTTTCGGGCTACAAAAAATATCTACAAAATCAAAGGTATTTCTAAACTAAAGATCTAGGGTCAGCTATCAACATAAACCGCATACATTGCACCACCACTGACAAAGCCCGAAGTATCTCGTCGATCCATTTGCTTATATATTAATCCAAAACTATATCAATCAACTAAAACAGCAGATAGAAGTTCTGCAAGAATCCTCCAGTGCAGCCTCTTGAAAATTCATCCTGTTACACGCAAATCGTATGACGTTTAAAAACCGAGAAACTAACAAAATACACAATTAGAAGTGATTGAAAATAAGAATCTAACATTTCCAAAACAACAATCAAGTAAAAGGAACAATATATCACCAACTGAAAATTTTAATGGTTCATTTCATAAAACTATTTTAATAAACAAGGAAAACTATTGATATTAATAAACAGCACACACAATTACAAGTGGTTTAATAATTCATTTGCATTCGTTAATAGGTCACAGAAGATGAATCAAAACCCCTTCAACAATTAATCTATCCGTGGATTAATATATAAGATTCAATTATAACAAAGTAAACCATCAGAAACCTAAATTTCTCAATTATCAAAATTCAAAATCAATCCGGATAAATCAAATCGTGATTAGAGAATTATAACATACAAAATTAACATATCGAACCAAATCAATTGAATCAGAAACAGAGAATTTACCTCAAAATCTGGTTGATTTCAGTACAGATGAGCGAGAGGGAGAGATATATATTTAGGGGTTTTGATGCGCCGGCTAAGATACAGGGCGAAATAAGATTTGTACGTTGTATATATAAACCGATCGTGCGTGTGGTGGTTCACTGATGATGGCCAAAAAAGTGGCGCACGATAAAAAGATGGGGCGTAGGTTAAAGAGCAATGCTTAGGTGGTATTTCATGTTTGGGTTGTTTAGTGGTTTGGAAAAACATAGTTTTAAACAATATGCAAATAAAATAAATATATTGTTTACGGAAAATGTGTGTTTTATGAGTTGAGATTAAAATTATAGTTTATTTAAAAAAATATTTAAAAAAATTAATAAAGAGAGTGGAATAAAATTTATAAAATTATAAAATGCTGAAATAAGTTTTTCTAGAATTGTTTATAAAACATATCTCACTCCTATTATAAACTAGATTTAAAATGTAACGTACATGAACAATGACTCCTTTAATGAGGGAGTGTCACGTGTGAATTAAAATATATTTTTTTATATTTTTATTTTTAAACCTTATAATATATATAATATACGTTTTTAGTCTGTTTATTTTTCTATTAATTTTATTTTTTTTAATAATTTTTTTTCGTTAACATTTTTCAAAATACGGAGTGCACAGCTATTTGTAGTTTTTTTCAACGTTTTGATATAATTTTTTTTAAAACGGAGTATAAACTAGATTTAAAGTGTAACGTATGTGAACAGTGACTCCTCCAATGGGGGAGTGCCACGTGTGATGTAAAATAATTTTTTTTATATTTTCATTTTTAGCTCGTCTAATTTTCTATTAATTTCGTTTGTCTTTAATAACTTTCGTTCGTTAAATTTTTTTCAAAATACGGAGTGCGCAACTATTTGTAGTTTTTTTTCAACGTTTCGATGTATATATTTTTTTAAAACGCAGTTGTATTCAAAATCAAGTTTTTTTTCGTTGCCTATAGCGAGTGTCGTTACCGTTGTGGTACCGTTACGAGCCGAACCTATTATGGGCGAACAACACCATTGTCGATATTGGTATTATCGGAATCCGTATCGGTATTCGCCTTATGGTTTTCGAAGACCCGAAGCGGTATTTTTTTAATTCGTTTTTTACTTTTTTTATTATTTAGTTTTATGTTTACTTTCTATTAACATTATTTTCACCGTTGCGCCTACGTTTTCGTTTAAATTTTATTAACGATGAGCCCGACACCGTTTTCTATGATAACTATCATTCGTTAAGTTTTTTTAAATAACGGAATGCGCTGTTTTCTTAAAAAAAATTTGTCAACGTTCTGATTTAAATTTTATTGAAGACTAAGTTCAATTCAAATTTGAGTGTTTTTTTGGTATCGTACGCTATAACGAGTTTTGGATTAGATGTAAGTTTTATTCACGCAAACGAGTCAAACAAACCCGCCGCGAAGCGCAGGGGGTAAAAACTAGTTTCTTTTTAAATAGTTTTATAAAATTGATTATAACACTTATTTCTGTTCATGAAGATATCTTGCATCATGACCACATAACATTGTATTTTTAAACCAGCTAGTGGTATATTAATAAAAGAGTGTGGTCATGGATGGTATAGTTCTAAAATCGTTTGGACCAAACTGGTTCTATTCTTAAAATATGTTATCTGATAGTTTAGTTTCGCACGAAACTTGTTTAGTTTCGCACAAAAGTGTTTGTTAGATTAGCTTTTATTTCTTGTTTCTGTATATAAACAACTCTGTCATTATCTTCAGTTTAAAAAAATCATTGGATCCACATTGTTGGCTAAAATAATTTTATTTCATCAATATACCTTTATGGGTAAAATGATTTAAGTATTTAACCAAGTTATATTTCATGTGGATGGCAATCCTTTACCAATATATCATAGTCGTATAGATATATACACACAATATTTGCATTATGAAGTCGTATGCATGTAGAAAGAAGAATTAGATTTTCAACCATTTTAAAAAAAAGATGACGACGACAACAATAACCATACCTAGTAAAATCCCACCAATAACAAAGCTATCAGTAGGGTCTGGGAAGGTGGTGTAACTTCAGGCACCAGATTAGGACTCTTAACCGGCAACTGGATTACGAAATACCCAACGAATAACCAAGGATTATGTCTTAGTCTTCTCCGAATCAAAACCTGCACACTAACAAACGCGTTAGGGTGTCACAGGAAGGGATAATCCATGCGTCGGCCTTCCGGCGTGAGAATAAGTTTTCAGAGTTGAGGGAAATAATGTGAGGAAGAAGAGAATGGGGATAAGGTCATACCCGTTAATGCTGATTTCATCCTCTATTTATACCTGATGGAATCAAGTGGTTTTTCTCTCAACGGTGTGGGGACCGGTGGGTCCCACAGTAGAGTCATGCAATAACGTCCCTTGCTCTTATTGGTGGAAACACATCTGGCCACTAATAGGTCACCATGTGTCACAACTGTTTCTGTGATAGGCCATGGGCCTTCAGCCTAGTTGCAACCTTTGGGCTTAAAGGGACATCTCCTCTTCAGGTGTGATATATGCAAACCATACTTTTATCCAATAGGATAGAGATGCTGCTTGCAGGGAGACTCTCAGCTCCAAAACCCTCTTAGAAACTGAAAAATATATTAGTACTGTTGGAAAATCCTAAGTTTTAGCTAGTTTATTATTATTTTACTTAGCCTTGTTGGTCAAGTTTTAGTATTAGTATTTGAGTAGGATTAAAGCTATGGTAATTAGTATAAATAGAAGATAGGTTCATTGTAATTCTTTATGAGTTTTGAGTATCATTAATAAAGAAAAAGCCGTCGTTGGGTTGTCCTCCCAACAAAACTCTCGTGTTCGTATCGTTGTGTATATCAATTGTTCCCAACAATTGGTATCAGAGCGTAGGTCGTTACTTGCGTCTCGTGATAAATCGTGGGGTGTCTAACCACGATCAGAAGTCTCAGCCGAAAAATAAACAGGGGTGAATAACCTGTTTGTTTGCCGAAGAAGGAAGTCTAAATCGGTAGATTCGGCGGAAACGAAACATGGGTGAACAACCTGTTTCTTAGAAGCAAAGGCATTCTCAAGAAAAACATACGAAAAACAAATTAAGGTTGTTGTGGGGTGTGCTTAACCATAACAGAAGACTTATGGCCGAAGGAGCAATACCGCTGAACCAAGTCGCCATTCACCAAAGAGATCCAACATCAGCCTCGTTGACATGCCCAAAACTTACCGCAACAAACTACGGTACGTGGGTTATCCTTATGGAGGCTATGTTGGACGCACAGGGGTTATGGGAGGCTGTTGATCCCGTAGTCGGAGATGCCGTGGATGAAAGAAAAAACAAGTTTGCACGAGCGTTGATCTATCAAGCATTACCCGAAAACATTCTTGCACAGGTAGCAAGAAGCAGGAGTGCCCGAGATATCTGGGAAGCCTTACGGGTCAGATTCTTGGGAGCAGAACGGGTACAACATGCCCGTCTACAAACCCTAAAGCGGGAACTTGATAACATGAATATGAAGGATAATGACAGTATAGAAGACTTTGCAGGAAGAATGTCCGAGCAAGTGTCAAAAATCAATAGCATGGGGGAAGATGTACAAGATTCAGTGATGGTTAAGCGACTACTTGATGCAATGCCACCACGATTCATTGCAATAGTAGCCACGATTGAACAAGTAACAGATTTAAATACCATGGCCTTTGAAGATTGCATTGCCCGACTAAAAGCTTTCGAAGAACGCATAAAGGGTCGAGAAGGTTTAGTCGAAAAAGAAAGCAAATTGATGTTTGCAAAAGCAGAATCTGGTGATCGTAGGAATGACCAGACCAGAAGAAATCAAGGACGAGGACGTGGTAATCAAGACTATCGTGGCAGGGGCAGAGGCCGAGGACGAGGCTATGGATGTGGAAGAGGTAGGACTGACCAGGCTAGCGACACCCAAAGGAGTGACAACCGGGGTCGTGAAAATAACACCGGAAGGGGCCGAGATAAGACTAATGTCAGGTGTTACAATTGTAATACCTATGGACACTTCGCTTGGGAGTGTACGAAACCAACTCAACCTCAAGAAGCAAATCTGAATCAGGTCGAGAACAAAGGTCCAGCTCTTATGATGGCTGTGGTCGAAGAAGATGAAGACATGATCATGTTAAATGAAGACAAGGTCCATCCGGGGATGTATGCAAGTGATCCTCATGACACCTCCGTATGGTACCTTGACAACGGGGCTTCAAACCACATGACAGGATGTTTTTCACACTTTACAAAACTGAACCAAGAAATACATGGGGTGGTTCGTTTTGGGGACGGTTCGAAGGTCAGGATCGAAGGAAGAGGCGCAATCGTGTTTGATTGCAAGAATGGTGAACAAAGAATTATAAATGATGTATACTATATACCCGACCTTCGTAGTAACATTCTGAGTCTCGGCCAACTAACAGAAGATGGATGTAAGGTCTGGATGGCGGACGAGCATCTATGGCTCTATGAGGAAGGAAATCAACTACTTATGAAAGTGCTGTGAGGCCCCGATCCCGGGAGACCTCACTTATTGGATTTACTCATCAACACATAGCACTTTAAACGTAAGGCATTCATTAATACAGCGGAAACGATTTAATCTTCTTTACATACGCAGCGGAAACATAAACATGTCTAATACAAATTGTCTTTAACAACGTCAAGCTAAAATATAACATAAACATAATCGGGATGCCAGACACTGATCTTCGGGTAACTCTTCTCTCTAAGCCCAAGCATCCACATCCATCATCTAAACCTGCACTTAACTGATATGCATACTAAAAATCAGCAACGCTGAGTGAGTTCTAACGTTTACTTTAAATCAATTATACAAAAGATTTACTAAAACATATATACTGCCAATAAGGCTAAACTTAACACACTTTACTTTTCAAACATATATATACTGCCATTAAGGCTAAACTTAACACACTTTACTTTTCAAACAGTTTAAAACGTATAATAAACCGTCAATTCCTCTTTACTGTACTGCCCTCATGGCTTACATCCATGAACCGACAAGTACCTGGTCAATGCCCCCATGATCAACGACCATGAACCGACAATACCGCTTATCCGTCAATTCCTTGTCACTACTGTACCGCCCCCATGGCTTTCATCCATGAACCGACGAGTACCTGGTCAATGCCCCCATGATCAACGACCATGAACCGACAATACCCTGGTCAATGCCCCCATGGCTTACATCCATGAACCGACAATACCGCTTAACGCTAAGGGGAGGTTGCGTGGACCTCCCGAGCAACCGCCGTCACTCATACCAATTGTACAACTGTTAACGAACCCTAAGGTTCTTACTAATGGGTAGAACCCATATCTGACATCTTGTACAAGTAACATCTGTCCCAAGGACCTTTATAGCTGGTACATATTCCCGAAGGAAAACTGTTCTCTTTACTGTTCACTTTACTGTTCATAAATCTTTCTGTAAATCTTGTTCATAACTTAACATATATCATGCCTTTGTTTATGTATATAAAAATATAGTAAACGCTTGCCAAGTGATATATCTTTGCTTTTACTGAAACATAGCTTATCATAAAATACATCTTACTTTCTGAAACATAGCTTATCATATATATCATGCCTTTGTTTATGTATATGAAAATATAGTAAACGCTTGCCAAATGATATATCTTACTTTACTGAAAACATACTAGCACATATATCATGCCTTTGTTTATGTATATGAAAATATAGTAAACGCTTGCCAAATGATATATTTTACTTTACTGAAAACATACTAGCACATATATCATGCCTTTGTTTATGTATATGAAAATATAGTAAACGCTTGCCAAATGATATATCTTACTTTACTGAAAACATACTAGCACATATATCATGCCTTTGTTTATGTATATGAAAATATAGTAAACGCTTGCCAAATGATATATCTTACTTTACTGAAAACATACTTTTGCCTCTTTTAAACCTTTCACTAAAACATGGCTTTTCTCTTCAGTTTATAATATATAAAATATAATAAACACTTTACACTAAGTATGCACACCACCCCTAAAGAAGGCAAAAAGGGGATTAGAACTCACCTGATAAGCAGTTCTGAAATACTCTTAGCTGGTTACTGCGCGTCACTAATGTCACCCACGATCTGTTATAATAAAGCCGTACTTGTAAGGTAGTGCTCCTAGATGACACTAGACATCTCTATGCTTAAACCTAGTAGTTTCGATGGATTTGCACCTATCGAAACTAGGTAGTTTCGATGGGTCTGCACATATCGAAACTTGTAGTTTCGATGGGGTCTGAACATATCGAAACTTGTAGTTTCGATGGGGTCTGAACATATCGAAACTTGTAGTTTCGATGGGGTCTGAACATATCGAAACTTGTAGTTTCGATGGGGTCTGAACATATCGAAACTTGTAGTTTCGATGGGGTCTGAACATATCGAAACTAGGTAGTTTCGATGAGGTCTGAACATATCGAAACTTGTAGTTTCGATGGGGTCTGAACATATCGAAACTTGTAGTTTCGATGGGGTCTGAACATATCGAAACTTGTAGTTTCGATGGGGTCTGAACATATCGAAACTTGTAGTTTCGATGGGGTCTGAACATATCGAAACTAGGTAGTTTCGATGGGTCTGCACAGATTGTCTTTCCAAAAATCTGAAGCTTTTGCATGCGAGTTTGATCGAGTCAGTATCTCAACTTTTCTTAGATCAAAATGTTCGGTTTCCATTCTAGATGCTATACCTAAGCTCATTTTCAAGTTCCATCCGCAAAATCGTTGCCTTTTTATCCAAAACCCGAAAATCCCAAAAACGAACTAAAACTCAGATCTAAGAGAATAGGTTACCTGAAATCGCTTCTCCTTCACAGCTAAACGGTCCAGATACGTATGCCCACAGTCCTATGAGCTCGGATTTGAAAAACGGGACTTTCTCTCTCTAGACTCTCTCTCACCTTCTCTCTCTAGAAACGAAAATGATAGTGGAAATGAGAGCTTTTGGCTGATCTTGAGGCTTATAAGGGCCCGACCCTTGCCCCTTTCGGCCCATACACCCCGGCCCAAGCCCGATTCCTTTCTTTTTATTTAAGTTTTAATTCCTCGTGAATTCTCTCGTGCTCTAAAACTCGGGATGTTACAAGTCTACCCTCCTTACAATAGGTTTCATCCTCGAAACCTGCCATAAGCTATACCGATAGCAAATCACAGAATGGGTGGCATAAACCGTAGCTATGCAAGGCAGCTTGGTCATGAAGGCCATTGTGATTAACTACCGCTGAGGATCTAATCCGGGTAATATCTAGTTCTAAGGCTCCTAAGCTGATGGGGCTAACTAATCATTCAAGGAAATAAAATCATAAACTTGGCATATCACAAATAAGAGTTTGCAACGTACCTTACTGAGTCATCTGGTAAACCCTTGCTGTGGCCTTGTTGATGTAAGGTTCTTTCTCTGCACCCTTACCCTTTCCGGATCCTCCCGCTTCCGGCTCTTTGCGCTTCCTACAATCTCGGCTCACGTGTCCCTGTCCCCCACAATTGTGGCATCTTGGCCTTTCCGGGCAGTCCCGTGATTGGTGTCCAAACTTGCCACACCTGAAACATCCCACCTGACCCGCCTTACATTCACCTCCATGTCTCCTCCCACATTTACCGCATAGACCCTCTGCTTCTACCCTCGCCCTCCTATCGTTAGGACCCTGGAGTTCCTCAGCAGTGCGCTTAGCTGCTTGTTTCTTGGGTGCTTCAGCAATGACTTCAGAGGCAATGTCATCATAGACAACTCCGCTCAGAACAACCACCGACTCAAAGGTACTCGGTGTGTTGGCCTTTACAAAGGTACGTATCTTTGGAGGCAACCCCTGAACATAATAATGAATCCTCCTCTCCTCTGACGTTACAAGATGAGGCACCAGACGCGCCAACTCATTGTACTTTGAAGTATATTGCCGGTGAGTCATGAGTCCGGCTTGCAGAGTCAAGAATTCCCTTTCCACCTTGTGGACCTCATTCTTAGGACAAAACTTTTCAGTTACCAACGCTTTCAGGTCACTCCACCTCATCAATCCGACCGCTTGGTCACCCTTAGCCTGTTTCACAGTTTCCCACCAGTGTGCGGCTTCCCCTTTCAATGACTTTGCAGCGAACATGACTGCTTGTTCCGGTCGACATTCACTAAGACGAATGGTCGACTCCATGCCGTTAATCCAATCTAAGGTATCTGATGCTTCCTTTTCCCCAGTAAGCACGGGTGGATCACAACCCCGAAATGCCTTATAGTCACAGCCGCGAGCAGGCGGTGCAACATTTTCTACTAGATTTGGTCCTCCCATTGCTGGAAGCACCACAGGCTCTTCAGTTGTGTTAGGGCTCTCCTTGGCCTTCCTCAAGGCTTCGTCTAGTATGGCCGGTAAGGTTTCCTTCAACAGTCGGGTAAACTCACGGCCAATAGCTGCTTGCACGGCCGGCTCGAACTCGAATGTCTGATCATCTTCTGCCGCATGTTCAACATTGTGCTGACTGACCACCGTATCAGTATGGGTAGTGTGAACACTCCCTTCAATCACTTGGTTTGTGCTAGCTCCACCGTGGCGGCCTGTACGCCCACCACGTCTTCCTCCTCCACCCCCTCTAGTTCCTCCACGTCTAGCCATTTCTAACTGAAAGATAGAGAACAAAAGATTTAATTTCATCATGCTAGGGAATATGTAGAACAAAATAAGTAAGGTAAGATGTTAATATACACTGGCCATCTGTAATTAACCATTACATCACATCTTGTTTTCTATTTATTCGCTTTCATGGTTCCACTAAAGCCTCTATTCTTATCTTGACACTCTAAAGGTAAACTTTACTTACTATACGCTTCTGATGCTTTGGCTTGAGTTACCCGTACTGGCATCCGCTAATTGTCCCATTCTCAGTTTAAGTCTGGACATCGGGGATGTCCAAATCTCTCAAACTATGGCTCTGATACCAACTTGTGAGGCCCCGATCCCGGGAGACCTCACTTATTGGATTTACTCATCAACACATAGCACTTTAAACGTAAGGCATTCATTAATACAGCGGAAACGATTTAATCTTCTTTACATACGCAGCGGAAACATAAACATGTCTAATACAAATTGTCTTTAACAACGTCAAGCTAAAATATAACATAAACATAATCGGGATGCCAGACACTGATCTTCGGGTAACTCTTCTCTCTAAGCCCAAGCATCCACATCCATCATCTAAACCTGCACTTAACTGATATGCATACTAAAAATCAGCAACGCTGAGTGAGTTCTAACGTTTACTTTAAATCAATTATACAAAAGATTTTCTAAAACATATATACTGCCAATAAGGCTAAACTTAACACACTTTACTTTTCAAACATATATATACTGCCATTAAGGCTAAACTTAACACACTTTACTTTTCAAACAGTTTAAAACGTATAATAAACCGTCAATTCCTCTTTACTGTACTGCCCTCATGGCTTACATCCATGAACCGACAAGTACCTGGTCAATGCCCCCATGATCAACGACCATGAACCGACAATACCGCTTATCCGTCAATTCCTTGTCACTACTGTACCGCCCCCATGGCTTTCATCCATGAACCGACGAGTACCTGGTCAATGCCCCCATGATCAACGACCATGAACCGACAATACCCTGGTCAATGCCCCCATGGCTTACATCCATGAACCGACAATACCGCTTAACGCTAAGGGGAGGTTGCGTGGACCTCCCGAGCAACCGCCGTCACTCATACCAATTGTACAACTGTTAACGAACCCTAAGGTTCTTACTAATGGGTAGAACCCATATCTGACATCTTGTACAAGTAACATCTGTCCCAAGGACCTTTATAGCTGGTACATATTCCCGAAGGAAAACTGTTCTCTTTACTGTTCACTTTACTGTTCATAAATCTTTCTGTAAATCTTGTTCATAACTTAACATATATCATGCCTTTGTTTATGTATATAAAAATATAGTAAACGCTTGCCAAGTGATATATCTTTGCTTTTACTGAAACATAGCTTATCATAAAATACATCTTACTTTCTGAAACATAGCTTATCATATATATCATGCCTTTGTTTATGTATATGAAAATATAGTAAACGCTTGCCAAATGATATATCTTACTTTACTGAAAACATACTAGCACATATATCATGCCTTTGTTTATGTATATGAAAATATAGTAAACGCTTGCCAAATGATATATTTTACTTTACTGAAAACATACTAGCACATATATCATGCCTTTGTTTATGTATATGAAAATATAGTAAACGCTTGCCAAATGATATATCTTACTTTACTGAAAACATACTAGCACATATATCATGCCTTTGTTTATGTATATGAAAATATAGTAAACGCTTGCCAAATGATATATCTTACTTTACTGAAAACATACTTTTGCCTCTTTTAAACCTTTCACTAAAACATGGCTTTTCTCTTCAGTTTATAATATATAAAATATAATAAACACTTTACACTAAGTATGCACACCACCCCTAAAGAAGGCAAAAAGGGGATTAGAACTCACCTGATAAGCAGTTCTGAAATACTCTTAGCTGGTTACTGCGCGTCACTAATGTCACCCACGATCTGTTATAATAAAGCCGTACTTGTAAGGTAGTGCTCCTAGATGACACTAGACATCTCTATGCTTAAACCTAGTAGTTTCGATGGATTTGCACCTATCGAAACTAGGTAGTTTCGATGGGTCTGCACATATCGAAACTTGTAGTTTCGATGGGGTCTGAACATATCGAAACTTGTAGTTTCGATGGGGTCTGAACATATCGAAACTTGTAGTTTTGATGGGGTCTGAACATATCGAAACTTGTAGTTTCGATGGGGTCTGAACATATCGAAACTTGTAGTTTCGATGGGGTCTGAACATATCGAAACTAGGTAGTTTCGATGAGGTCTGAACATATCGAAACTTGTAGTTTCGATGGGGTCTGAACATATCGAAACTTGTAGTTTCGATGGGGTCTGAACATATCGAAACTTGTAGTTTCGATGGGGTCTGAACATATCGAAACTTGTAGTTTCGATGGGGTCTGAACATATCGAAACTAGGTAGTTTCGATGGGTCTGCACAGATTGTCTTTCCAAAAATCTGAAGCTTTTGCATGCGAGTTTGATCGAGTCAGTATCTCAACTTTTCTTAGATCAAAATGTTCGGTTTCCATTCTAGATGCTATACCTAAGCTCATTTTCAAGTTCCATCCGCAAAATCGTTGCCTTTTTATCCAAAACCCGAAAATCCCAAAAACGAACTAAAACTCAGATCTAAGAGAATAGGTTACCTGAAATCGCTTCTCCTTCACAGCTAAACGGTCCAGATACGTATGCCCACAGTCCTATGAGCTCGGATTTGAAAAACGGGACTTTCTCTCTCTAGACTCTCTCTCACCTTCTCTCTCTAGAAACGAAAATGATAGTGGAAATGAGAGCTTTTGGCTGATCTTGAGGCTTATAAGGGCCCGACCCTTGCCCCTTTCGGCCCATACACCCCGGCCCAAGCCCGATTCCTTTCTTTTTATTTAAGTTTTAATTCCTCGTGAATTCTCTCGTGCTCTAAAACTCGGGATGTTACAAGTGCCGAGAAGCCCGAACAGACTCTACAAAATTGCTTTAAAAACAGGGACACCGGTATGTCTATTGAACTCAATTAATGACCAAGCATGGCTATGGCATGCTAGGCTTGGCCATCTTAATTTCAAAGCAATAAACAAAATGAAGTCAACCAATATGGTTCTTGGTAAAGTACACGCAACAAATGGAGAGAAGATATGTGATTCTTGTATGCTCGGAAAGCAAGTTAGAGACTCCTTCCCAAAGGCATCCACATACCGAGCCACCAAGCCGTTTGAGCTAGTCCACACTGATTTGTGTGGTCCTATCAACCCACCCACTTTGGGTGGAAATCAATACTTCATGCTTTTTGTTGACGATTACTCTCGGTACATATGGGTCTATACTATAAAGAACAAAAGTGATGCATTAACTGTATTCAAGAAATTTAAAAATGAAGTGGAATTAGAGCATTCTTTAAAGGTCAAAGCCCTCAAAAGTGACCGTGGAGGAGAGTTCTTGAACACGTTATTTACCGAGTTCTGTGACGCTACTGGTGTCAAAAGGATGTTCACGGCACCTTATTCACCCCAACAAAACGGGGTGGTTGAGAGGCGTAATAGAATAATTCTTAATTCAACCCGAAGCATGATGAAAGCCATGTCATTACCTCAAAACATGTGGGGAGAAACAGTTAGGCATGCTGTATATCTTCTTAATAGAGTGTTCACAAAAGCATTGAAGGACATAACCCCTTATGAGGCTTTGAAGGGACGAAGGCCTAATATAAATCATCTAAAGGTGTTTGGATGTCTGGCATACATGAAGAACCCCTCTCAACATGTAAGAAAACTGGACGATAGAAGTAAAAGAGTGATACATCTCGGTAGTGAATCCGGTTCCAAAGCCTACAGATTGTATGACCCAGAAGAGAATAAAGTATATGTGAGCAGGGATGTCAAATTTGAAGAGCAAAACAGCTTTGATTGGAGCTCAAGTACTGGAACATTATATGATGGGTCAGGCCCTGAATGGGTAGAATTTCTGGTCCAAATGGAACCAGACCCAGGTACCGAACAACCATCACAGCAGGTCCAAGACTATACCCATGACAGTGCTGAACCAGGACCCAGTCAGACCCAAGAAGAAGAGCAAGCCCATACAAGTGAAGATTCGAGTGGGCCTGACCTAAGGCGTTCCACTCGACAGGTGATCCCACCAAAACGCTTTGACGAATACGTTATGTTGCAAGAAGAATGCATGTTAGTAGATGATGAACCGACCCATTATGAAGAAACAAAAGGTAATAAGAATTGGGAGAGGGCCATGCAAACTGAGATGAAGTCAATAGAAACAAATAAAACATGGAACCTGGAACCACTACCAAAGGATCATAAAGCCATTGGGTTAAAATGGGTATATAAAATTAAGAGGGATGCAAAGGGAACTATAACAAAGTACAAAGCGAGATTGGTCGCTAAAGGATATGTTCAACAACCGGGCATAGATTTTGAAGAAGTATTCGCCCCAGTTGCTAGGATGGAGACAATACGCCTTATATTAGCAATTGCAGCAAACCGGGGGTGGTTCGTGTACCATCTAGACGTTAAGTCAGCATTCCTAAATGGAGACTTGAAAGAAATAGTATATGTAAAGCAACCGGAGGGCTTCGTTATTCCCAGAAAGGAGCACATGGTCTATCGATTGCATAAAGCTCTTTATGGCTTACGCCAAGCACCACGAGCTTGGAACGAGAAACTTGATAACACTTTAAAACGGCTTGGATTTATTCGCTGCCCACGTGAACAAGCTGTTTACAAACGAAGCTCAAAGAATGCATTTATTATCGTGGGCGTCTACGTCGATGATCTCATTGTAACAGGAAGTGATACAGCTGATATAGAACGCTTCAAGGCCCAAATGAAAACTGAATTTGACATGCAAGACCATGGAATGTTATCATATTACTTAGGAATTGAGGTAAGTCAATCAAAGGATCATGTTTCACTGAAGCAAACTAGTTATGCAGAGAAGATACTTAAGATGGCAGGAATGGAATCATGCAACTCTAGTAAAATACCTGCTGAACCGAGAGGACAGATTGAAAATGATAGAAAAGACGAGTTCGTGAACGCAACGGAGTACCGACGTGTGATTGGGAGTCTAAGGTACTTATTGCATACACGTCCGGACTTGAGCTATTCAGTAGGCTTTGCAAGCCGGTTCATGCATGAACCAACAGCAGGTCATTTACAAATTGTTAAACAAATCCTACGCTATCTAAAGGGAACAGTCAACTATGGTTTGAAGTATGATCGAGGAAAAGGTGAAAGCTTGGTGGGTTATAGTGATAGTAGCCATGCTACGGATCATACGGATGGGAGAAGTACAACCGGAATGGTGTTCTACTTTGGCGAGTCACTAATCTCTTGGAACTCTCAAAAACAACAAACCGTGGCCTTATCCTCGTGCGAGGCCAAATTTATGGCAGCCGCGGCTACGGCGTGTCAAGCAATATGGTTGAAGGGGTTGTTAAGTGAGTTAACATGTCAAGAAGAGAAACATGTATTACTCCGAGTAGATAACAACTCGACGATTGCTCTAATGAAAAACCTGGTGTTCCATGGTAGAAGTAAACATATAAACACAAGGTTTCACTTCATTCGTGAAAGCATCGAGAGAGGAGAAGTGAAAGTTGAACATGTTCCAGGAGAAGAACAAAAGGCGGATATGTTTACCAAAGCATTGTCAAGAGTGAAGTATAAGAATTCACGAAGAATGATCGGGATGTTTGATCTCGGAATTGAAACTAAGGATTCGGGGGGTGAATGTTGGAAAATCCTAAGTTTTAGCTAGTTTATTATTATTTTACTTAGCCTTGTTGGTCAAGTTTTAGTATTAGTATTTGAGTATGATTAAAGCTATGGTAATTAGTATAAATAGAAGATAGGTTCATTGTAATTCTTTATGAGTTTTGAGTATCATTAATAAAGAAAAAGCCGTCGTTGGGTTGTCCTCCCAACAAAACTCTCGTGTTCGTATCGTTGTGTATATCAATTGTTCCCTACAAGTACTATAGAGTTTTAACACATTGAATCTACACAACAACAAGGTCTAATAAAAAGTATTAAAAAAGACAACGATATTCTTATTTTGTTGATCATTACCGCAAATTAAATGTGTTTGTTTAGGAAGGTTGACATTTTTTTTATTTTAAAAATAAAATACGACCCATAGATTTATAATTTCCATCTTTTTTATGGATTGTTATTCAAAACGCTAAAATAAAATTAAAATATATATATATATATATATATATATATATATATATATTTAACAAGTTGGCGGAAGAGTCGAAGACGACTTCTTCAATGTATATACGTGGAGACACGAGATTGAAATATAATTAAAGAAAAGATTAAAAGAATCATTTCTGCCAGATAAAAAATTACCAAATCCAGAATGATAGTGAATCAACCACATGTACATCGTCCATTGAAAGTTGAACAGTTTCTGGCAAAGCCGATTTTATGTCGCTAGATCGGCAGCGGCTCGTCACCGCTGGTGGTGCCTCACACTCTCTTTTTAAGTTTTATCTTTATTAATAAACAATATAATTTCTTTTTTTTAGATTTTTTTTATCTATCAATAATCATTATTTGTAACTAGTTACTTCAATTATTTGAATTAATTGTTTCTTTAGTATATATAGTAATTTTAAAAGTAAACTTATAAATGTATTTGCCATAATCTAAAGGTAGAATTACATATATCCTTCTATTTTCAACCCTAATTACATATATATATATACAACTCAAAATTTAAATTACATACACCTCCTATTTTATAAAATTACATTTTTAACCTTACAAGAATACGACTATTCTTAATTTCTTATTCCATCGATCTCAACCTTAACCTTCTGATTCCAGCTTCCGATCGATTCCAACATCCATCGCTTTTGATCGATTCCATCATCCAGTTAAGTATATATGTAATTAATGAAGGGGATATACATGAATAAAATTTTGAACTGAGTATATATATAATTAATAAAGTTTTTAAGGGGATATATGTAATTGCCCCTAATCTAAAAACATTTTAGATTTTTGATACTTTAACAAATATATTATAAAATTATTTGTAGAATCAAACATTATAGTTTGGTTTAGAATAAAAAGCTTTCAACTTTATATTGTGTGCTTTTTTTTTTACATTCATGACCATGAAATGGATGTTCTGAATGGTAGTCCAAGATACCACAATTTCCCTTTTCACACATTCCATTGCAGTGGTGGTTATGTGTTTTGCTCTACCCACCGCTCTATATGACTCCTTAGAATATATACCCTTGTATAATTATTTAATTTCACAAGTATTTCTAATATAAATAACAATAGCAAAATATATAATTTCAATATCAAACATATAAATAGTGTCCTCTAAAACATAAAGAAAAATTGAAAAATTTTCTATTACATAGTTGAAAACGATTAGCGACTTCTGATGGTTTAGCTTGAGCCAAATTCGAACCCAAAATTATATTTAACTAATATCATGAACCAAATTTTTTTTGAACGACACCTAATCTACTCCTATTAACTAAGTCCACCAAACGTGCACACAACACGATACGGTTGGTGAGGGAATACACTATTTACCACCAAGATATCCTCATGAGGGCATGAACCGACTTCTATGCGTTAGTGTTTGACTCTTTTAATTAATACTAGGGAATGTAGGAAAAAAAACGTGCCGCAACGGTGGATTCGAAAATCAACAAAAAGTTACTTCGTTTTAAAAATGAGTATAAAGAAACATGAAAGCGAATTTAAACGAGAACTTCTATATATATAGTATAGATAGGATGGATTAAATGAGAACTTCTAAATACCGTGAGAACTAGTGAAAAACAATTAAAATTATTGTTATATGAATTGGTATGTGTAAATTTACATATACTCGTATATTATAAACATTTACACATGTGTAAGTTTTTACTATTTACACATATGTACAAAACTTAGTTTATTGATTTTTACATGAAGCGGTGATTTTCATTTGATTCATCCCAATATATATCTTGTCTTATTCTACGATTTCCATACCTGAATTTGGTTTAAAAATGCATATCTTATTAAACTTAATTGAGATAATATTTTTTAATAAAACTAAATCGATTCATACAATATATTTTTCTTATGATATGTATAGTAGGAGGTGTGCCGCGTCTCTGGCTAATTTTTGCTTTAATATAACGCTATAATGAAATCTCAAAGGCATCAACTACCAATACATTCCTTTTTACATTTTTATTTTTTGTCAAAGATAATATTGACTTAATTACATATACTTCAATTATACCCAATAAAGAATTACTTACCTATAACTCCAAAAGGAACTTTTAGATAGATAGGTAACAATATAACCTATTCAAGTTTTATCTAAAATAAACTACATTTTGTTATGGAAAAGTGGAATATATATATATATATATATATATATATATATATATATATATATATATATATATATATTAATTAGGTATATGCCTCAAATTTCCTTGCCTTCAACTCCGTAACCATGATATTAAAAAATGGGCATATGCCTCGATTAATTAATGATAAAAAAGTGTATATGCTCTACTTTACTCCCTCTCTGTTGTGTCTCGTTCGAAGAAAGTTTCTCATTTAAATTTGATTATATATATAATAACGCTTTTAACACGTAACCAAATTTAAACAGTGGATCGTTAGAATATTATAATACACATGCATTTGTGCGTAATGTTTTATTGGAAAAAAAGAAAGAGAATTGGAGTAGAATATATGGTTACATAAGTGTCTTATCTATTGACATTGAACAACAGACTAGAGTAATGGAGAACAGTCTTAGAGCACAAAGGTTTGAAGATAAGCCGATCTAAAACCGAGTACCTTCACTGCAACTTTAGTGGTGCAAACGTCGACGAGGAGACCCAGATTTCTATTGAAGGTGGAGTTGTCCCTAAGACACTGAAGTTCAAGTATCTAGGATCTGTCATCCAGAGTAACAGGGACATCGACAATGATGTAGTCCATCGGGTGCAGGCTGGTTGGTGTAAATGGAGAGCGGCCTTAGGTGTTTTGTGCGACAAGAGGTTCCCAATAGGGTTAAAGGGTAAATTTTATAGGGTAACAGTTCGCCCAGCGATGCTATATGGAACCGATTGTTGGGCCATCAAGAAGACACAAGCTCGAAAAATAGATGTAGCTGAGATGAGGATGTTGAGGTGGATGTGTGGACACACAAGAAAGGACCGAATAAGAAATGAAGTTGTTCGGAAGAGATTGGGAGTCACATGTATCTCAGATAAGATAAGAGAAGGAAGATTGAGATGGTTTGGACATGTCAAGAGGAGACAGAGCACAGATCCAGTGAGAACGGTGGAAACTCTCGTTATAGAGGGGAAAAGGAGCAGGGAGAGACCGAAATTAACGTGGGATGAGAGGATTAGGCTTGATTTGCTAGATTTACACCTCTCAGAGGACATGATCAATGATAGGATTTCATGGAGACGTCGTATTAGGGTTTTAGGATGAGTGACCCATTGTGTGGGAGAGTAGAGTTGTTTAGCAAAGATTTTGCGTATGTCTTGTTTCTTGTAGGTGTGTTGTGTTTCTTGTGACTAATATACTCTAGTCATACACTGCTAATTGTTAGATTACTGTTAGATTTATTTTACTTTATTACTCATTAATTTTATTTATATTTTTATCTTTTTCTTTCCCATGGAGCCGGGGGTCTAAACGCGAGAAGCCTCTCTATCCCTTGGGATAGGGGTAAGGTTTGCCCTCATCACACCCTCCCCAGACCCTACTAATAGCGTTAGCTATGTGTGGGATTATACTGGATACGTTTGGTTTGGTTTGGTATAAGTGTCTTATCTATTACGGTTAAAACACTATATACAAGTATGTTATGCGGCTCCTACGGTTCTTTACATAAAATTGGTTTTTAATTAAACGGGTTACCCACACATAGTGGGACGTTCTTTGATTCTTTTCACAACCATTAGTGTTTGAGGACTACGAGAACCGCATTAACTATTGCACTATTTGTTATAAATTAATTAGAATGCATGTGACTTTCAATATATTTAAAATTTATTTAAAAAAATTAGAAAAGAGGAGGTAAAACTAAAGGAAGAGTGAGAGAGATAAATAAACCATTGTTCTTCAATTTTATTGTTTTCATTGAAGCAACATGTACACAACTTATGTGGTTCTCACGGTTCTTAATTGTTCTAAAAAAAACTCGCCCTTATATACCTATATATATATACATGCATACATACATGTATATATGTAGATGTGTGAATCAATAAGAGAGAGATATAACCTAGGTGTCAAATCCTCATTACTATACTATGACCTTATTAGACAACTTTACTTATGAAACTGTTTCTAAACCAGATCGAACTCTAGTCAAAGATACCTAATCATGCGAAAAAATCAGAATACTTGTGAATATAAACACATCCTGGTAATCCTAACAATAACTCAATGAAGCTCAATAGTTAACTTATGCTGAAGTGGTAGAACAAACTCGTCAAGGTTGTCGAATCCTGAATAACCAAAATGTTAACACTATAGACAATGCTAGCACTCCTCAAATTATATAACTTAGAAACGCCTAAACACGAATAAGTAAATGTACCTCACATCAGCAAGCCTACAAATCAACTAAACAATGCAAAGATAGGTTTCTGACATAAACAATGAGTTTTCCAACCTCATGCCTATAAATGCACGCCTATTCAATCAACTATAACTTCAAATTCATCTATCACCATTCCTAGTCAATTGCTTGGATTGAAAACTAAAAGTTGATAAACCAAGAATGAGATTACTAACACACAGGGGTTTTCCAAAATACCATGATTACTAAACTCACACAAAGTGAAGTTATAATCAGTAGTAACAAGTATATACTTTAAGACACATCATATGTAATCTCGCAGATTACTCGGTTCCAACACGTTTATTTTTGTTTTTAGTACTTTTTCTATTTTTGTTTATTACTTTTGATCGAAGGTTGAGAATTCTCTTTTTTAGTATTTTCACCATGTTTATTTAATACTCTACACACACACATATATATATATATATAATCATTAAAAAATAAGTTTTAAAAATTTATGGGGGACAAGGCGAATTTCAAAACCATTTAGGTATCAATTTTACAACCACTAGCTTATCTTAGTGACAAAGGTGTATACCCAAGACTTCACTAAAATGGGGAGGTCTTGGGTTCAAGTCCCACTTGTGACAAAAAAAGGGGGTCCAGGTTGGGCCATGAGGTTTTCTCACCTATAGTGGGTTTCCTCCTGAGGGAGGTGTAGACGATCGGGTGGGTCAGTGGCCCGTCAGTGATCCAAATTGACGTTCAAAAAAAATTTAGGTATCAAACTATCAAGGAATATGCGATGAATATTTGAGCTTATTGTGTTGTCCCTCTCTTAGTCTTGTGTAAAGGTAAAGCTAAGTTTGTTAAGTTTATCACATTGTATGTTTATCCAAACTAGGATTTGGAGTTATTGTTTTAAGGTGTTCTAAGCAGCACTTCAGAGCGATGCTGGGAGAGAGCTCTAGAAGACCCCTCGTGGGGATTTGGCAAGATAACAGAAGGCAGAGGAATAGCTCTGTGACATCTGGATTTTTTTTTATTATTCTAATTTTCGGGACGAAAATTATTTTAACAAGGGGGATGATGTGACATCCAGACTTTTTAAGTTAACCCCGTTAGCTTAAACTCAGTTAAATCTGTCAAATCTTAACCTAGTTAACTCAAATTCAAACCCCAGGGACCAATTATGTCATAATCCAAACTCTATTATACTTGAAAACACAAGGACTAAACCTGTAATTAACCCAAACTCAATCTGATGACTTTGCAAATTCAAAATCGATTGAAAAGTTAGTTCTGTTGACTTTTGAAAGTCAAACTAGTGGCATTTCATCAAATTCAAACTCCATAATCGATTTTGTTCGAAATTGTAACTGAATTTCCACGTTGATGACATTAACGGTCATTACTACGGTGTTAATCATCATCATTGTCTAATTAAACTCAAATAATGGGAATTAAAGTCATAACCGTCGACCATCATCGTATATCCATCAAATTCGACAAAATCTTGTATCATTCTCACAAACGAATCATCTGCGCACCTTATACGAACTCTCTTGAAGCTGTTTCACACCTTATTTCGGCCGTAGTTGCAGCAGGAGTCGCCGGAAAGCAAGTACACGTCGTCGGGACTAAGTTTTGTTCGAACACTATCAACCCGACATCAAATTTGGTAATTGAAACTCCCCACACCTTCGTTTTTGTCTATTGATTGAAAAACCTATGTTAATTTAACATCATATCATTGATTTGATCACAAACGGTTATCTAGGTTTCATATGAAACCGGTTTAATCGAACTATACCCTAGACTTTGTTTAAATTCAATTAAATCACATCATTAGCTTCACAATCCTCTGCTTGATGAAAGCCCTATGCTAATTTAATCAATTATCATCGGATTAATCGTGACCTATAATCTAGGGTTTGTTCATAATCGATTTGTGGGTTTTGATCTTAAACTCAATCTTAATCTAATTAAATTACATGAACAGATTCGCAATAACCTAAGCAATGAAAGCCCTATGATTCCAACAAGTTTTATTATCGAAATTGATCGAATGGATTTGGTGCTCTTGATCTAGGGTTTCGGCCCTTCAATCCTTAATTAAACGATCCAAAACTAGTTATTTTTTAAATTAATTTCACACACAGGTTGGTAACCGGTCAATTAACAAAACCCCTATGCTTTGATTTCAAATCATGGTCGAATTCGATGGATTGGGATTGGATTAGATCGTTTGTGCATATGGGGGGAAACCCACTAAACTTGTATGTTTTAAAAAATCAGAACCGATTATGTTTGCGATGACCCTAGCCGGCGGAGTGGCTATGACCTTGGGCTCGTGCGAAGGAGACCCGGGTTTGAAAACCGGTCTTCTGCATTATTTTTTGTGACTTTTCTTGACTCTTATTTACAATAAAAATTATCCCTACATTATTTTAATAATATTTAAATATGTTTCGAACCCGGAAAAACACCCGTAGGCTTGGGTTTGGTTTTTATAACCCATTTTTAATATTTTTCCCACATTTAAATAATATATTTATATTATTGCTCAACCCATGACCCCAAATAAAAATAATATATATGTATATTATTTTCACCGCATTAATAATTACCGTGTCACACTTCGAACTTAAAAATAATATAATTATTTATATTATTACCCACATATATATTCTCGATAAAAATAATATATTTATTATTTTTGCCACGAAAATGATCATTGTGTTAATTTTACCAACTTAAAAATAATATAACAAGTTATATTATTTTCATAGGCCATTAATTAATGGTATAAACACATGGACATTTATTAAATAATATTATTCGTAATTAGAAACGTTCGACACGAAACACATCTATCTTAATTATTATATTAAGAAAATCCTTTATTCCCGAAGACACGTTTGTCTACACATTAATCCAAAGTATGTTTTAGAATGTTCAAATCTTCCGTGTCGTCGTCACAAAACCCCATTGTATCCCTAACTATTATGCTTATAATTTTAGGGCATACGTAAGCCATTCACAGGCAAACTCTCATGCTTTCTACTTGCATCCTAGTGAGGTGCTATCCACTACTCGTACACAACTCAGGTGAGTTTCACGGCCCCTTTTACTGTTTTAAATTGGGGGAGAAAACATGACACAAACTCTTTTGATTATTGTAACTCATATGATATCACTTGTTAAGACTAAGCGTAATACACTATCATTGAAAGTCCTCACACACATCGGACCGTTAATATGGATTTAGCGAGGTAATTTGAGTAGTACTACTGGGTTTGACAAACCCCACCCGCGTTAGTCGTGCTAACTCGATTGGAGGTAGAACGGGTGTAATATTGACCTAAACACATTCGCCATGGTTGATAAACATGGTGGGAGGCATGCAAACACAAACAGTCAGCTTCGGTTGCGAGCGCTTTAGTAAGACATGAACATAGGTTAGCTACCTATTGATACACATATTGAATGTACATAATCTGGTAAACGTTTTTATTGCAAACTTGAAACCTGTGAACTCACCATCCTAGTGTTGACACTTTTTTTACATGTTTTCTCAGGTCGCTAAGCACGGGTGCACAATAGGACTTGCATGGAGTTTTGTTGTCTGTTCAAACATTGATTAAACATTTATTATACTTTCTATTTGGACTTCATTTGGGCGCGTTTATTTTACGCATCTATTTCATTGTTTAACGATTCCGCACTCACTCTGAACTTTTATGATATTTCATTTATGTCCCATATAGTGTCGTTTGATGTAACTAATGTATGAGATCCTGGTTTGTCACACGCCAAACGGTAAAACTCCGTTAGTGGAATTTGGGGGTGTGACAAGCTCGGAGAGAGGAAGGAAGGCAGCGCCGGTGATATCCTACTATGTATCAAATCTACCTGAAGGAACAAAACCTAAAGACCTGGAGTCTTACTTCCACCATTTTGGAAGGGTGGTAGACATTTACGTAGCAACAAAGAAGGATAAATCTGGTAGTTATTTTGGTTTTGTAAGATTTGATGGTGTAGAAGACAAGTGGGAACTTGAGAAAGCAATGAAGGAGATCAATATAAACAATGCTAAACTCTCTGTAAATTTGGCTAAGTTTGATAGAGATGGGAAACCAAACAATAGGGAAGAAAAGAGAGTGCAGATGAACGGGTTCAGGAATCAAACACACCAGCAGCATGGATACAATGGGGGGAAGGATGACACAGAAGATAAACCGTTCCTTCGAGCCTTGCTTCGAAATCACAGGCCACCAAATCAGGCACGGGTGGTATCTGTTCCTGAAGATGCAGATTACGATGCGATCCAATGGTACGACTAATGCCTAAAACACTTGGCAAGCTACTTGCGTTACGGTTGCAAAAGGTAATCCCAAATGTGGTTGGATCGGAGCAAACAGATTTCATCAAGGGGCGTAATATATTTGATGGGCACATATTGTTAAATAATATCCATGCCTGGGCTAAAACATCTTCAACTAAAATAGTGCTATTCAAGGTGGACTTTGAAAAGGCGTTTGATTCACTGAGTTAGGAATTCCTTGACTTGGTGATGGAACAAATGAATTTTGGTAGGATATGGAGACAATGGATTAAAGGCTACCTAAAGTCCGGACGTACTTCAGTTTTGGTAAATGGGGCTCCTACGGACGAATTCCCTATAGAGCGGGGAGTGAGACAAGGTGATCCAATCTCTCCATTCTTGTTCATATTAGCAATGGAAGGGCTCACTGTAATGATGAAATCGGCTAGCCTGCATGGTCTCTTTAATGGTATTTCCCTTCCTAATAATGGTCCTAATTTAACGCATTCAATGTATGCGGATGATGTCTTTTTCATGGGGGAATGGGAAGAAGGAAATATTAGAAACCTTAAACGCATTTTAAGATGTTTTTTCCTAATGTCTGGGCTCAAAATTAATTTCAAAAAGAGTTGTTGTTGGGGTTATGGACAGGGAGGTGTCGGATATGGATATTAAAATCGGGTGCAAAATGGATGCCCTCCCCATAACACACCTTGGGCTGCTTATAGGTGCAAACATGAGGCACACCAAAAATTGGGGGCCGGTAATAAACAAGTTCAAAGAAAAACTCAGTCACTGGAAAGCAAAAAATCTATCATTTAGGGGTAGATTAACTCTTACCAAATCTGTCTTGGGTAGCCTTCCCCTATATTTCCTGTCGATGTTTAAATCACCCAAGAAGATCATTAAAGACTCATAAACAATTAGAAGACGGTTTCTTTGGGGCGGAAACGCTTCGACAAAGAAAATTCATTGGGTGGCGTGGGACAAAATCTCTAAGCCAAAAAGATTAGGAAGGTTAGGTGTTGGAAGTTTAAGCACCATGAACCATGCACTTCTCACAAAATGGAGATGGAACGCATTGGATGACCCAAATAGCTTATGGGCCTCCTGTATTAAAGCAATTCATAAAAATACATTCGATTCGAATGAAGAGCTGAATAGAAACTCAAACTCGGAGCAATGGTCTAGTATTATTTCTGCACCTAAGGAGTTGGGTTGGATGGGTACGACATTAATCAACCAAATCAGGAAACATATTGGCAATGGATGCAGTTCGGAGTTCTGGAAGACATGCTGGTGACTCTTTCAAATCACATTTCCCGCATCTATATAAAATTTAAAAACGGAAGTCATGCCTGATTGCGGATAGAGTGAGGAAAAAAGAGGATGTGACGATTGAATTTAAATAGGAATGGACAATAAAAAAGGAAGCAAAGGATAGGGTGGACGAGATTATAGATCTGGAGGAGATGATAAAATCATACAACTTCAGCGATGGGGAGGATAAATGGGTTTGGTCGGGTGATCCAAGTGGTATCTTTACAACAGAATCCTGCAGGAAATGGTTAGATGATAAGACGCTAGAAAGCTCAAAAATGGAGATGGTATGGATTAAATGGGTCCCTTTAAACGTTCGATGTTTTATTTGGAGATTAGCGCACTACATGCTTCTATGGCTGCCTCTCTAGCGGCACGTGGAGTCCCTGCACAATCTACCCTATGCGCATTATGTCTACAAGAATTTGAATCGAAAGATCACACCTTCATCCGTTGCCAGGTAGCTTTGGAGGTACTTCGCAGGATTGAGTAGTGGTCGGAGATGAAATTCTCTTCCCATCCTTCGGTCTCAGTGCTACTGTATAAACTAAAGAACTCGGCTGGATCAAAAGAAAAAAGAAGAATCAGATGCTTGATTGGATATTGCACTCTTTGAATAATCTGGAAGACTAGGAACAAATGAGTTTTTTCAAAGGTTAGAAGGTCGATTGAAAACATGATAGAAGACATTAAAATCTTGAGCTTCAAATGAAAGGATCTAAGGGGAAACAAAAACAGGTGCAACTGAGAGACTTGGGTGAGTATGCCATTCCAAGGTATTGGATAAAACGGGCGAAATATTTAGATTAAAATACATGATGTATTGGGTATGTTTTTTTTTCTAATTGGTTTGGTTGTAACTGTGGTATTGGTAGTTCCACGCTAGCCTTTCTATGAGATTTCTCATCGTTGTCCTTCAAAAGAAAAGTAAAGGTACTACCCGTTTATATGTGGAAAATTGTTAGGAGAACATTATGATAACAACAATCATTAATAAATAAAGTGATTAACAATTCTAAAAGATCTACACATGTTATATTCCAATTATTAAAAACATTATAACCAGTATTATTTGATACATAATATAATACAGAACGACATCAAAAACAAAATCAACGATTTCAAGTAATATCATTATTAATAAATAAAAAAAGGCATATAAAAAATGGAAAAACAAGATATATATAAATTTGTTTTAAAGGGATGTAAGCACCCTACACAAATCACTTCAGACACAATAATATTATATCGTGTCCACTTGTCATTTGTTATTGATATAATTATATATTATGACGCGTGAAATAATATATTTATATAGTAGTAACAAATACCTTCATCTAATGAATTAACTATTGATGACCTTTTAATTTAAAAATAAAATGATTTGATAATAACCTTATAAATTTTTATATATGATCTTTTTAATTTCCTACATCATATCTTAGTATATGTTGTATTTGCTTATTTTATAGTAAATAAAAACAAAACCAGTTTTTTATATAACATGTTTGTTTATTGAATAAAGTCATAAACGCATCGAGATGATTCATAGTAATAACTATTTAGCGCGGTAACTATAATACATGGTATTAAAGGTTAGTAGCACAGTTTCATCCATGACTTAGTGGTCTAGTGGTATGGTGTTTGCCTTCGCTAGCTAACCGTAATTAATAAAGTTGTTAAAAAAAGTAGCATAATTTCTGTTAAGTGACAAAATAGAGGAATATTGCTAACAGTAATTAAAAATAATATTCTTTAATTAATAAGAGATAAGCAGCCTTCAATGTTAGCGCCCCTCCAATGACTCCAAGAGCTAAACGAAAATGATAACATGGGCATTATTATACAACTGGATTTAATTTTCTTTTTAATTTTGTGTAAGCATCTTAGACAAAATATTAGGACCTGTTACATACCAAATGATTATCACCCTAATTATTGTGCTATAGGCACTACAAAACCAGTGGCGGAACTAGAATATTTTTTTCATGGAGGTAATCGAGGGGCTTAACCAAATTTTTATGGGAAGCATTCGAGATTTTAGGGTATAATTTACACTAATTTTTTAAGGAGGGCACTTGCCCAGTGGCGAAGCTTGAAGAAAAACGCAGGGGGGCCGGGATTTTTTTTTCCTATCAGGGGGCCGGAACTATAAAATTTTCACTGAATACGTATAAATTAACACTACTGAGCGAAAAATCGGCCGAATACGTATAAATTAACACTATTGAGCGAAAAATCAGGGGGGAGCCCTAAGAAAGCTTCCCCCATGCACCTGCCACCCCTTCTTTGGGGGTAGGTCCGCCCATGCACAAAACTTTTGATGCATCTATATATCTCAGCCTGGAATATCAAAGTTTTTTGATCGTTGGAAGAAACAAAGAGGAAAAAATAGTGCATGTAACGATTTAGATAGTACTCCTCTCTTAGGTGTGAGTTTAACCTAGTTTTTCTCATCCAAAATGAACCTACAAGTTTCTTTATGCTCAAAAAAAAAAAAAAAAAAAAACAAGCACAATAATCTTGTAATAAACAAAATTAATTACATTAATATGGATTTAAGTAGACAACGAAACAGGAAGCTGACATTTCATTCCTAACGAGATTTTCTTTATTTATTTTATTAGAAAAACAAATAGATTATCTTTATTTATTTTTTAAAAAAAATAGACAACTTTTCCTACGGTGTCACACTAGACAGGACCTGGATCAGTCGTAGACAGAAGTTTTTGAGTTTATAAGAAAGTGTTCTGCCTTAAATACAACCAACACGAGTTGGTAGGTTCATGTCACCGAATCTGGCATTCAAAATATTAAATTTTGATGATAAAGACTTCGAATAGAAGAAACAATAGAAACAAAAATTGGACCGTTACTTACTTTCCGACATCCTTTTTCATCTATCGACTAATCTATACCTTGTCCATCATGAATGCTACAACTAATTTTATTAGTTACTTATAAGATAGGTATTTTTTTTAAAGTTTAACTATTATTTTTGGATGTTACAGGCAACGTTAATTATAATTTAAAACATATTATGCTTTAATCATTCAGTAGAGCAAGTTTCCACATACCAGACGGGTTTTAAATTTAAAGGTTCTTGGGTTGGACTTTTTTGACCCAAATATAATCTCATAATTTTCCAAAAAATATTGTGGGCCAACGAAGCCCGACTAATAAATGGGCCTACTATTCGGACACCTGAAGTGAAGGCTTTAATAATATCAATTCAGCAATTACTTCCTGTCCCTTTTTTTTATTATCTTTTCAAATTTCAAGTGTCATGAACTTTAAACTATTATATTTGTTATTAAATATTATAACTTCATAAATTAAATAAATCCATTAGAAAGCCGACCTCAATTTTCATACTACATTGACCCCTTTTTAGATTCACATATATAAAAGACATGTTTTATTCAGCATCACACTTCAATAAAGTCGGTTACATTGTAAGTTTGCAATCACACTTAACCAACGACAACACACTCAATTATAATCACTTGATCACCAACATTCATAGAACTTAATATTGACACGAAGCCTAAAATATACATCCCCTTCGTACGAATCAGTCATAATAGTCGCGATCCCGCGGTGCATGAAGAAGTCTCCGGTCCCACCAACCACTGATATGTCCCTACTCTTAACCATAATCGGGTCAGCCCCAATGAAATTTATGGTTCCTTTATGTTGTGCGCTATTCAACACAAACGAAAACCCTAGCCATGCGGTGAACGTGTTCTTGGTGTCATAGAAATACATACCTTGAGCTCGACCCACTGGTGTGGAATGAAAATTATTGTCTAAAGTGATTGGATCATCAAAAACCGCTATGTTCCCAAAATGGAACTGGTTTGCTAAAATTGTAAGGTTTCCCCATTGGGGTGCACCTACGATAGCAGAAGTTGCATTAGCAGCATTTTTGCCGTTGTAAATTACGTCATGAAAATAAAACACTAAGTTTTTGCATGGATAGTGTTGTCTTCTCATGCCTGGATAGGCTGATGACACCAAAAAGAAAAGGAAGAACAAGAATAAAACAAAAGTGGTGGGTGATTTCATCTTAAAGTAGGGTTTTGATATTGTAGTGGAATGTGTGTGTGAGAGAGATGTATTGGAAGTGATTTGTGGGTTTTTGTTTTATAACTTCATCTCCTTATATAGTGCAGTTGATGGATTATGTTATGATTTGCTATATCTTTCTTCAATATTAAATCATGTAACATTTAATCTTCTGCAAACTTTTATTATGATAATAGCAAGTTGGTAATTTTATTATTTAGCAAATTGGAAGTATTTCACAGGCATTGGAAAAACCAGGTTGACATCATAGTCTTTAGGATGACTTCTCAATGCAATGGAATGTAATTCCTACAACCAAACCCTATGGGAAGGTCTTGTTGTTACATATAGACATATAGTAGTAGATATATAAATCGTGTCGGGTCGGTTGTTTTTGGGTTAGCGGGTTAAATTGTTGAGCTTAAACAAGACTCATATATTGTACCTAATATTGACAGCGGTCAGTCTAACCGCTGTCAGAAAGAATTGTGACCGTCAGATATGTCCAATATGAAATCACAGCCGTGCAAAGTCGGCGGTTCCTCCATTTCAGGACCAGTTACCGGCGGTTTCTCCTTTACCGTCGATTGTGACGGTTTCTTCCTCCCCACGTTGCCATAACCTCCATCTGCTTTAATACATGAACCCTTCACTCCACCTTCGTCCCCAACTCTCCATCTCTCTCTATTGTTGATTGTTGCTACACCTAATCGCACAGGAAAAAATGGTTCCTAAATGCCGGTGAATGGTGGATAGAGAAAGCAAACAAGCAGAACAAAATTGGTCTTTGATGGTCACAAGAAGTCAGAGTTCATCTGTGAAGATAGGTGATAAGAATAATTTACCGGTGGTGGTCTTCACTCACGGCGCCGGCGCTCCATCGTCTAAGTGGATGATTAGGTCCGATTTGACTTCCCATCTGTTACATACTTGTTGACTTCTGAGTTTTTATGTTTTGGTTATTGAAGCTTACAAGGCTCTTCGTGATCTATAAACCAAGTTGTTGGAAATATTGCCTTTGTTACTGTAAGTCATAATCCTCCACCTAATTTTTACTGTAATGATTATGTTTTTAACTTTTTATAAGATGGGTTTAATCTTTAAAGGTTCCTTTGTATCGGGGAATCACAGCTGATGGGTGTGTTTGCCGATATGATGCTGATTTGCTTAAAGAGTTGCAAAAGGCGTCATGTGGGGATGTGCAGTCACCCATGGGTTTGACTTAAAAAAACCAAACTGTATCTCTTTTTTGTATCTATTCTCATGCTAACTTTTTCTAATCTACAATTCGTCAAGTTATAATGTTCAGTGCAACTTTGCCCTTAGCCGTGAATCAACTCTATCAGGAATTTATGGATCCAAATCATGTTAAGGCCAGGTGATCTTTGTTAGCTTCATGTTTTACTTGTATTTTCACAATTAAAGGAAGTTGTTGCGGATAATTATAATTCTGTAGGTTGCAAATTTGCCTTTTATATAGGAACATGTTTTTTTGTCAGGTTGTTGTAGGATCAAAGGATTTAGCTGCCAACCATGATTTCATGTAGATAGTCGAGGTACCGTAATATGCTATTTGTTACTATTTCATTTTTATATAACCATTTCATACCTTAGTTAGAGACCACTTTTGAGTTTAATAAATCAAATAAATGAGATTTCTTGCTTTTAATGATATGTGGGTGTTGGAAGATAGAGGACGTTTAGTTACATTGCTAGAGAAATACGACAAGTCAACAATGTTTTTCTATCTTGCTATTACCTATATTTATGTTTTTTTTTTCTTTCTTTGTGCTTTCACATGAAAAGTTTGAAGTCTATTTGGTAATTCGAACTTTCAATTATTTTTGTAAGTTAACTGGTCTTCGTTTTGAAGGAAGCATCCCATCGGCTACATGCCAAGATCCCGGTTCACATTCGAGGCCGAGGAGACGTATGCATAAGCCAAAACGATTTAAGAATTAGATCAAAGTCAAGTTTTAATATTTTATGTAAACTTTTGTGTTTTGTTTGTTAATTTCCAGTCAGATAGTAAGTGTGTTCGGTCAAATATTTTGATAAAGTTTAATCTAAGTAATCTGAAAAACCTGTACTGGGACACTTAAAGACATCAGCCTAACCCAGAGACACTTAAAATCGTATAGTCTTAACACAACTCATTTAACCTATTTGTCTACATGTATATATAGAGAGCTATGCTTGTACTTGTATCCATGACACATCATACACATTACACATTGATGTTCACCTAAATTCGACCTGTAAACTCCAAGACCTCCGGATACGGATCAGTTGGTCACGGAATCTCCAGACGGGTTAAGCTGAGCTTGATCTAGCAAAACAGAAAAACCGTTAGTCTCGTCACAGTGAGGACCCCGGAGGGTTTTACTCTGACCAGCCTCCGGCGTGAGAATAAGTATAGGCTTGAGGAGAATGAGTATGGAAAGTAATAGTGAATGATTGAGAACTTAGATATTACCTTGGGGTTTCTGGGAATATTTATACCTGGGATCTTTTGTCTTTAGCCTGGTGTTACCCCTTACTCATTGGCTGAGGTGTATAATGCTCAAACCATTTTTAAGGTTGTTAGTAATGGTTTACACATTGTCGGGTCTCTCTTTTTTATTGGTTCGTACTCTGACGTGCCGATTCTTATCTCCTTTTTACCGTTTGCTTATTTGTCTCTTTCTTTTCAATATGTCCAGACCTTGGCTTGACTTGTCGGGCTTTAGTTAAGATCCAACTTTTAGGCTTGCTGGCCCAGCCGCCGGTTATTGTGGTTTCGTAGATGGTTATCCTGACTTGGGTTTTTGGGATAGGTCCGATCCTTGTGTCGGGTCATATCCCAACAAGTCCCCCTCTAGTCTATTAGTTGTTCCGGCCTTTTTAGGACTGTTTATTGACCTTGTTGACTTCTCGTCCATCGTCCATCGTTGTATATGATGAACCAGCCCTAATTCTTGTCGGTGTTAGCCAAAATTGGGACACACCCTTTCTCCGACCTGTCTGTTCGTAACGGTGTTGGTGAGTGAGGAGGGGGGGAACTGTTGTATTTGTATTTATGTTGACTTTATTGTTATTGACTTTGTTTTCATCCTTTTCTTGTAGAGGTGGATTTGTTAGACATTGTCATGGGTAAGGGTGTTCAAAGTCGGATATCCGAAATTTTCGAATAGTGAAACGGATATCCGAAAAAATAAAAAAATATATAAAAATAATATTTTTAAATTACAAAAACAATTAAAAACCTTAAAAAACATTAGAAAATATACATATAAAAATATATAAATATAATATATCGGGTTTTGATTCAAATTTTCTTATTTTTAAATAATAAAAACAATTAAAAAAAATATAAAAATATAATATTTCGGATATTCGGATATCCGAACTATCCGAAATATCCGAAAATCACTATCCGAATCCGAATCCGAAAATTCGGATATCCGAATTTCGGATATCCGAAATTTCATAATTCTGATTCGGATTTTCGGATACTTCGGGTTCGGTTTCGGATTCGGATTTTTTTGAACACCCCTAGTCATGGGGGGTGATTTGGGAGTTACATGGAAAGCAGTGAATGTCATTCCCCCTGCTGATGATGGTGAGAGGGATGCCACTTCTCAGTCCGTTCCGGGTGATCCTGCCACCATTGGGGTTGTCATTAGTCATGTTGAGTCGGAGGGGGATAGTGAGGAGGTTGTCCTCCATCGTCGGGGCAAGAGGAAGGTGGACGAGTCCTCGAGCAATCCTTCACCTAAGCGTCCCAATATTAGGATTGTTTTCAACCAACCTGCATCCTCCTCTCTCGATCCTGCTACAAGTCCATCCCTAGTTGTGCCTCTTCAATCCATTCCTCATACTGATCCTGCTGTGGATCCCCTTCCTGATAGGACCATAGAGGTTTCTTCCCCCCGGCCTCATGTTCCTGTGTCGCCTGCCATGGATGTCCCTCCTCCTTCTCCTCGAGTCCTTGTTGGCGAGGCTTTTGGGTCTCATCCATTTGATGACAACTTTTCTTATAAGTTGGAGCATGGGGATGAGATACCACCTATGACAGAGGAGGAGCGGTTATTGTGGTTTCGTAGATGGTTATCCAGACTTGGGTTTTTGGGATAGGTCCGGTCCTTGTGCCGGGTCATATCCCAGCACGATCAGTTAAAGTAAACGGGTTAAACAGGAACACAAGCTGTTTATTAAATAGGTTAGGTATGATAACTCAAAACATGATTATTTTTATGTCGTGTTTCGTAAAAACGGTGAACCCTAAATTACATTGGCCTAGACAACCTTCAAATATTTGAATCGAAGTCAAAACTCAAAAGCCAATAAAATTAGAAGACAACATGACATGAAAATGACTAACTAACCCGATGAAAAGCGTAAGGATACAAAGGGTTGATCCAAAGATTCATTTTTTCCTAATAAAATACATTTGTGCTCGTTATAATCAATTATTAATTGAGTAAAAGTTCGTTTTTCCGATTATTTTCAATAAAATGAATTAAATATTTAATAACTAAGCTAAGGTCAATCATTATCATCATTCAGAGAAGAAGTTATTGGAAGGGATTAATTTTCGAAAGTGATTTGTTTTATTTTTGGCCTCTTATTTCGACCCTTCTGTCATGCCTTCTGTAATGCCGTAAGTTTAGGCTATTTGTTTTTTTTTGGGTTATATATATTCCTTCGATTAGTGAATGAAAAAAAAAGGAATTTACCATAAAAAAAAAGGAATTTACCATATTCAAATTTTACATGGTATCAGAGCGTTATGTTCCTTAACACGCTCAACCAAAATCACCAACCCTAGAAGCCGCCGACTGCTATCTCCATGGCCGGCGACAAAGAAAAAACCACAACCAACAATGCTGCAGCTGATCACACATCGCCTTACTATCTTCACCCATCGGATTACCCAAGGCAACTTCATGTGAATGAGGCCTTGAATGATGGTAATTATCTCGACTGGGTTGTAGAGATGGAAACCTTTCTGTTTGCAAAGAACAAGATAGGGTTCGTCGATGGAACCTTAGAGAAACCAGAAAAGACACATACCGATCACGCACTGTGGCTCCGATGTGATGCCATGATCAGAGGGTGGCTAACTACAGCCATGGAAAAGGAAATCGGGTTAGTGTAAAATACGCTAACTCTGCAAAAGAAATATGGGAGGACTTGCAGGAGCGTTTCGGAAAGGAGAGTGCCCCCAGGGCGTATGAACTGAAGCAGTTGTTGATGACAACGAAGCAAGATGGATCCTCAGTGTCGGCATACTACACCAGGCTGAGAACACTTTGGGACGAGATAACTTCGGTTTTTTCAGTTCCTAGATGTTCTTGTACAGGTTGCACCTGCGGAATAAGCAAGAAATTGACAGAATCCAAGGATAAGGAACGGTTGTATGAGTTTTTGCTTGGACTCAACAACGAATACTCGACCATCAGAACTCAAATCCTTGCCATGAAGCCGATACCCAGCCTAGGTGAAGCATACCATCTCGTTTCCGAAGATGAACAACAGAAGGTTGTTTCCATGGGCAAAAGACCGAACACCGATACCGCTGCGTTTCAGGCCTTCGTAAAAAAGGATATTGCTGCAGGTACACAGAACCGAAACATGTCAAAACACAGCAAAAAGGTTGCCGAAGATAAAGTGGAACATTGTGTTTTTTGCGGAAAAGACGGGCATAACCGTGATGGGTGCTTCAAGCGAATTGGGTACCCGGAATGGTGGCCGGGGAAGGGAAAGTTAGAAAAAGGAAAGGCCAAAGCCGCCTGCGTTGAAGCAACTTCTGTTGTGCAGGAGCCGATTCAAAACGGCACCAGTCCCATACCGGGGCTGAACTACGAGCAGTACAAGCAATTTTTACACATGTTCATAGATAAGAATGCTTCTAATGTTGAAGTTGTTCAACCAATGGCGAATATGGCAGGTATTTTCGATGAAGGTAACGGGTGGGTTGTTGACTCGGGTTGCACCGAGTACATAACCCACATCTTTAATGCTATTCGTGATGAATTCAAAACGACCCATGAACTACCAGTCACCATTCCTAATGGTGACTCCATACCTGTCAAAGGTAGAGGGACATGTACTCTACCAAACAGGTCAAAGATTCAGAACGTCTTATATGTTCCTGAATTCACGTGCAACTTATTATCCGTTAGCCGATTAACAAAAGATCTCCGTTGTACTGTAATGTTTTTTCCGGATTTCTTTGTCATGCAGGACTTGAGTTCGAGGAAGTTGATTGGGACGGGTAGATGCGAACGTGGTCTATATCGGATGAGGATGGTGGTAAGCGGGAAGATGGCTATGGCGGTTGATGGTGATCTTTGGCATAAAAGATTGGGGCATGCTTCTCATAGTAAATTGTCATGTTTTGATTTTATTTCCTTAAGAACAAATGATGAAAATTGTGATTCATGTGCAAGAGCAAAATTTACTAGACTTCCATTCCTTACAAGTTTTATCAAATCAAAGGATTGCTTTGAACTCTTACACTGTGATATATGGGGAAGATATCGTACACATTCCTTAACTGGAGCAAGCTATTTTTTAACGATAGTAGATGACTTCAGCCGATCAGTTTGGGTGTACCTTTTGAAACGAAAATCAGATGCTAGTGATTGTCTGATTACGTTCCATAAAATGATCAAAACCCAATTCAATAAAAGTATAAAAAGAGTTCGATGTGATAACGGAGGCGAGTTCACGTCCAACCGAATGATGACTTTCTACAGTGAGGAAGGGATGTTTCTTGAAACCACATGTCCACACACTCCACAACAAAACGGGGTTGTTGAGCGAAAACATCGACATTTACTCGAAGTCGCAAGGGCGCTAAAGTTTGAGGCAAAGTTGCCATCAATTTTTTGGGGAGAATGCATCTTAACCGCCACCTACATCATAAATAAGCTTCCATCCACAACTATCGAAAACAAGACCCCTTATGAGATAATTCACAACCAAAAACCAAATTATGACCACATGAAGGTTTTTGGCTGTCTCGCTTACTATCGAAACACGGAAACGAAAGGCGACAAGTTCGAGGAAAGAGGGAGACCCGGGATATTTTTAGGATATCCATACGGGACAAAGGGGTATAAGGTTTTCGATGTCAAGAGGAAGAAAATGGTTGTTTCAAGGGATGTAAAATTTGTTGAAAACATCTTCCCATACAACAAAGTAGGGGGGGTCTGGAAGAGGAGGAACCAGAAATATTTGAATTGTCGTCTTGGTATTCTCACTCTCATACAGAACCAATCATCAACAGGATTGAGCAAGAAGACATACATGACCCAGTTGATAATCTCGGTCATGAAGTAAGCCAAGAAGATGACATTCCAGTTGATGCTCTCGGTCATGAGGTAAGCCAAGAAGATGAGATCGGCCCAATCAACAACCTTGGTGCAATTCGTGAAGAAGAAACAGAAGTCATCAATGAACAACAACCGGCCATAGGAAAGAGGACCAGGTCTCGACCAGCACGGTTCAATGACTACCTCGTCGAGCTTCCACCATCCATAGACCAATCGCAACCCGTCTCCGATCAAGGTTCCTCCACGGTACATCCAATTGCTAACTTTATTTCTTATAATAAGTTTACGAATTCTCACAAAGCCTTTTTAGCGGCCATCAGTTCCAATGATGAGCCAAAAACCTTTAAACAAGCCATGCAGAATCACAATTGGAAAGAGGCTATGAAAAGGGAGATTCGGGCACTCGAGCAAAATGGTACATGGACCCTTGAAAATTTACCAAAAGGGAAACATGTTATAGGGTCAAAATGGGTGTACAAGTTGAAGTACAAGCCGGATGGCCAGATTGAAAGATACAAGGCAAGATTGGTCGCAAAAGGGTTCACACAAATGGAAGGAATCGACTTTCATGACACCTTCGCCCCGGTGGCGAAACTTGTTACAGTTCGAACTCTACTCGCGGTGGCCACCAAAAGAAACTGGTTCATTAACCAACTTGACGTGAATAACGCCTTCTTGCATGGAGAGCTAGATGAAGAAATATACATGAAGATACCGCAAGGGTTCGAAAAGGGAAACGAAAACAAGGTGTGCCGACTTAGAAAGTCCCTCTACGACCTAAAGCAAGCATCGAGAAACTGGTATAAAAAATTCACCTCCTCTTTACAAGAAATAGGTTTCAGGCAGTCCCATGCAGATCATTCTTTGCTCATTTACAAACACAAATATTTTTTTGTTGCGGCTCTCATATACGTTGATGACGTTATTCTCACCGGAAATGACGTTAAGAAAATTGAAGAAACGAAGGCGTTCCTTAATGAAAGATTCAGCATCAAAGATCTTGGAGCTTTGAAGTACTTCTTAGGCATAGAAGTAACACGTACTCGAGAAGGACTTGTCTTGAGTCAACGAAAGTATGTTCTCGACATTCTTGAAGATAGTGGAATGACGGGTTGTCGACCAAGCGCCTTCCCCATGGAACAAAACACGAAACTTGCAAAGGATGATGAACAAGCTCGTGTCGATGCTAACCAATACCGTAGGCTTGTAGGTAGACTTCTATACCTACAAGCGACTAGACCCGACATCACATACTCCGTTAACGTACTTAGCCAGTTCATGGGAGATCCACGGGCGAACCATATGGAAGCAACAATAAGAGTTTTAAGGTATTTGAAGGCAACCCCGGGCCAAGGCATTCTTCTTCCCAAAGAAGGTGGAACGAATTTGGTCGGGTATACCGACTCCGATTGGCTCGGTTGCCCCGACACAAGACGATCAAGAAGTGGTTATTTGTTACTTTTAGGAGGGGCTCCAGTATCATGGAAATCAAAAAAGCAGTCAGTCGTATCTCGTTCCTCTGCAGAAGCCGAATATCGAGCCATGGCAACAGACGTCAGTGAGATCCTTTGGATGCGCTGGCTGTTGAAGGAGCTGGGAGTCGAACAAAGTAGTGCAACACAACTGTTTTGTGATAATTTAGCCGTTAAACACATAGCAAATAATCCAGTGTTTCATGAAAGAACAAAACACGTTGAAATGGATTGTTTCTTTGTCAGAGAACGAGTCGAGTCACACGACGTGGAACCCTTGCATATTGACACAAAGTCTCAAATAGCAGACCTATTCACAAAACCATTGGGATCTCGACAACTACAGTTCCTACTTGGCAAGTTGGGCGTTTGTGACCCGCATGCTCCAACTTGAGAGGGAGTATTGGAAGGGATTAATTTTCGAAAGTGATTTGTTTTATTTTTGGCCTCTTATTTCGACCCTTCTGTCATGCCTTCTGTAATGCCGTAAGTTTAGGCTATTTATTTGTTTTTTGGTTATATATATTCCTTCGATTAGTGAATGAAAAAAAAAAGGAATTTATCATAAAAAAAAAAAAAAAGGAATTCACCATATTCAAATTTTACAGAAGTTACATAGAAAAATCATGTGTGGAAATGAATAGTGGAAGATATCCAACTTACATGAGCAAGTTGCATAAAAGACAAATATTTAAGAAACTCAAAGTCAGAATCTTTATTGGACCACTTACGAGGCAAAAATCCATTTTATGTGTTATTGATCTTTATAATCATGACCTCCCCATTAGATATTTCATTGTTAGGTTTGATAGCTAGAATAACAACTAGCACATCTTTTGCTAGTTATAGAAATAAATCAAGTTGAGAGAATTATTATGAGGGGTATGAGTTGTGCACGGTTAGATCTTGAAAGAACACGAAACTTGAATAGGTATGCTCATGTTTTTCAAAAGTTAGTTTCATTTAGACTTATTAGGTCGTAAACCTATTGAACGTTGTAAATATTGAGGAGTTATTCGTGTCTTTGGATTTCGTGACCCGTGTCTGATTTTGCTTGAGGTTTTGTGTTTGTGTGATTACTTGGTTGGATATGTTGCTTGGGGATTTGCTTAGGGACAAGTAAGCTTTAAGTGTGGGATATTTGATGTGTTATAAAACACACACGTTATTCACGTTTATTTCACCACATTTTGATTGATTTTTATGGCAAATTCACAAGATTTTGGGTACTTATTAAGTTACATGTTGGATTTGCAGGTTTGTATGAGAACGAGTGATTTTTATGGAAAAGTTCATGCACAAAAGAGACAAGGAGGATTGAGAAGAAAAAAAATAAAAAATTGGAAAAAAGCACCTATAGCGCCACGCTAAAGATAGTGATAGCGGTCCGCTATCCAGTAAAAAAATTCATTGCAAATCATCAGCGCATCCGGGTGACATCAACCCGCAAAGGTGCCAGTTTTCGGTTTTATATCTTTCGGTTTATGCACTTTCTTTAATCCCAGAACTTGTAATCGATTATGGTTGTGCAAAGTGATCCATCAAAACGTCACATTACGCCCATCACCCTCGTCCCGGTCCCGGTCCTGGGTGTGGGCGTGTTGGGTGCCTGGCACCCTCCTGACTGCCACCGGGTGTCATTCCTTATAAGGTAACATGATTCATAATGGCTCCCCCTTATAAACTCATTCAAGTTTTATCATCTCACCAACGTAGGACAAGTTCCTATATCTCAAGTTTCAAACACACACTTGGAGCATTGATATCTCATTCATCTTAGATTCGTTTTGAACACGGTATTTTCGGAGGCCATACCAAAAAAGAATATAACATGTGGGCAAGCGTGGTCAAAACAATCACCAACCCCCACTCGTTCATCCACTATGTTACTTTCCATGGTGTTAATCCACACTATGTTAATATTATTTATCAAGTTTTTACAAATTCATGTTTAAAAAAACACTCTACTTTTTATACTTTTTAAAATGATACGCTTTTACAAAGAACAAATATGAAACAAAATAAAAGGTTTGTCCAAAAATCGTTATCAAACTATAAACTAAACTTATTTACATAGATGATGTCATGGAACCGTTTATTTAGATCTTGAATCTAAATCATGCTAGGTTACGAGTTTCCAAAACAGTCCATCCCGAACCGAAATATATATAACCAAGTTGATAAATGACACCCATGAAAAAAAATCATGTGTTCATCACCGATTTGAACATTTTATAAATGATAAAATATATAAAAATTCATATAACATATACAAAGTTATTACAATGGCAACGTGTTTTTGGAGACCGGAATACTTTTTGTTAGTTGTATCAAGTAAAGTAAGGATTTAGTCCACCCACGTGACTCGCAGTGCAGGTTTATTGGTTGATTCTTACCATTCTGCTCTTCCCCCTTTTAAATTCCACCCATGTGATGTGGCGCTCCCTTTGATGGATAACAACGGGTTTGCGACGTTGTCCTGCTCTCCATGCTCGGGTGAAAAAAACAATTGATTATCCTTCTATCTCTCTTTATCTCTATTAGATCAATTGTAATTAGTATTAGTATATAAGCCTCCTTTATAACCTAAATCATTACAACAATTCAATACAATTACACAATTACACACACACAGATGTTTATCTCTCTCTTTCTCTCTCTCTCTCTCTCCTTTCCTCTCCCAAACTTTCCTCTCCCAACTCTCTCTTCCCCTATCACAATCCTTGATAGGCGGCACGCCTGTATTCACTGGCTTCTTCACACCCTCTCTCCTCCACATCACATGAACCCTTATGAACCTGCCACATCAGACGCGTCAAAGATCTAAAACCAAAGGTTGGTGGGTTCACTAAAAATAATAGTTTCTAAATTAGTTGTATGACTGGTTATGTCAAGTTTAAGAATATGGTTTAATCTTTCAAAAATTAAATGAGACGAAATTTTTTTGGGATATAATTGATAAAATAAAAAGAAAGTTCAAGGATTTAACCACTCATATTTTTTTTTATAGTTTTAATGAAAAAGTAAATTTCACTCTACAAAATCTTATTGAGGCCCGATTGAGTTAAAACTTTTTTTTAACTCAACCCAACCCATTTAGGCTTGGCACATACAATTAGAGGTGCACAAAAAAACCGGTTTTTTTTTAACCCGGTCCAAACCGGCAAACCGGTTTGGGTTAAACCGGTTTGGACCAAACCGGCTCGGGTTACCCAAAAACCGCCGGTTTGAAACCGGTTCGATGCTTTATGGATGAGATCGGGTTAGGGACCGGTTCAAACAAACCGGTTTGATAAACCGATTTTAAACCGGTTTAAACCGGTTTTCGAGCTGGTCAAAAAAATAGCCGTTGGGTAACGGCTATATGGCCGTTGGGGTCGATTTTAGCCGTTTTTTGGCTCCATTTGCACCTTTAAAACACTATAAATAGGTGGGGGGTGTTTAGGGTTGATCACACCTCTCTTTACACTCTCTAATCTCTAAAACCGCTCTTTAAACCCTTTAAAAACGCTCTCTATACTCTCTCTAAACTCAAAAAAAAAGCATGGCAATTTTTGGTGTTGGTGGTTCCTCAAACGAAGTTACCGTTGTGGAAATTCGAGCAACAACGAGAAATCCGGCAATTTGGTGCAATTACGATCTATGTTTGTTGTCAAACGGGAAGGAACGTGCTCGGTGCAAGATGTGTGGTGCGTTTTTGGGGAAAGATTCAAACACTAGTTTGAAAACGCATATGGAAAAATCTTGCCCGTCCTTGAAGGGAATTCCAAGTGAAGGTCAAGCCTCGATGACAAGCGAAGGAGGAATTTGGAACTTTGATCCAAATATTGTTCGAGATCGAATGGCGAGGTTAGTGATTCAAAAAGGATTGTCGTTCAACCACTTTGACAATCCGCGCTTGACAAGGATAATTCAAGAGACACTCCAACCACGTTATAATCAAGTAAGTCGCACAACCCTTAGACGAGATTGTATAAAAATGTGGAAAAAAGCAAAAAAAGAATTAATTTTGGGTTTTGAAAATTTGGAAACCGGTGTAAACTTAACCACCGATGTTTGGTCGGCTCCACATGGTATACCCGATTCGTACCTTTGCGTTACCGCGCATTGGGTTGATCCCAAAACGTGGCAAATGATGAAGCGTACAATCGCGTTTGACTTGTTTGAATATCCACACACCGGTGAAAATTTATTTTATATATTGGATGGTGTTATAACCGAATTTAAATTACAAAACAAACTTTTTTTAATGTCTTTTGATAATGCATCTAATAATACAAATGCTGTTCAGAAACTAAAAATTAAATATAAACCGGTTTGCAACGGCGCTTTTTTCCATAGTCGATGTGTCGCACACATCATTAACTTGGCGGTGCAAGCCGGGCTTGCAATTGAAGAGGTTTCAAACTTAACATATACTTTTCGACTAATGCTTAAAGATATTTTTAGTAACAAAAAAAGATACCATGATTATATTAGATTTTGTCGTGAAACGAATAATCTTTGCTTAGGTCCGAATTGGGACGTCGAGACAAGATGGAACTCGACTTATACTATGTTTTATAGCGCTTTACGACAAAGAGAAACTTTAGAACTATTTCATGAAATGCTTGCGTCAAAACCTCGTCGTAAAATTCTAAAGTTTCCATCTACGAGTTGGGACATTTTAAAAGACGTAAGCGAATTGCTTGAAGTTTTCAAAACCGCCACCACTTTTTTATCCGGTGTTTATTATCCCACAAGTCCATTAACTCTAAAACAAATATATTTAATGGCTAACAAGTTGTATGAACTTAAAAATAAAAGCCATCTTTTTACAAAAATGATAGAATCGATGAAAGAAAAATTAGTGAAATATTTTAAAGAAATGTCTCCCGTTATAACTTGCGCCGCCGCGTTAAACCCTACCATAAATGTTTACGGGGTTGAAACTTTGATTGATATAATTACTTACGCTTTGAATTTGGATAGTGAAGACATCCATTTTGCACAAGGCACAAAAACATATTTTAACAAATGTTTACAAGATTTATTTGATGTTTATTTACATAAATATGGTACAACTCCGACTCCACATGATACAATGAGTACATCATCAAGTGGTAGCTCGAGAGATGTTAATTTGAATTTATATAACGAAATGTTAAATGAATTTAGTAAGCGGGCTCGAGGTACCACCCCGAGTAGCGATCTCGGAAGGTATATTGGCACAAACTTTTTAGCGTTTATGCCTCCTACCGTTTTTGAGGATTTTGATATTTTGGCATGGTGGTAAAAAAACGAAGCTTCATTTCCGATTCTTTCCGCCATGGCCCGTGATGTACTAACCGTCTAAGCTTCCACGGTAGCTTCGGAATCTGCGTTTTCTTTTAGTGGCAGGGTATTATCGATACGAAGGACTAGACTCACACCCTTAGCGATGAAAATGTGCATTTGCTTGAAGGACCATTTTGATGCGATGGATAGGATACAAGACCAAACTTCTCTCGAAGACGAAATTCAAGCCGAAGAAACCATACACAACAACGAGGTTGATCTTGGAATATCCGAACCAGTCACCGATGAAGAACTAGCCGAAGATGCAAGGCTACGAAGCTCTAGTTCCGAAGACAACGCACAAGAATAATCAATCAATATTCCAAAAAATAAGACGTTGAACTTAATGTTTTATATTTGTTATATTTTTATAATGTTTTACAATTTTATAAATATATCTTGTCATGTTTTTTTATTTTCGAACTTTCCAAATATTAATAAACGTTGAACTTTAAGTATTAAAATTTTAAAATTTATTTGAATTTTTTTTTAATAAAAACCGGTTTGACCGGTTTGACATTTCCCTTTACTAAAACCGGTTTAACCCGAACCGGTTTGGGTCCAAACCGGTTTTGACTTTTCGTTGACCAAACCGGTTCGGGTCGGGTTGAACCGGTTTGGGTTAAAAAACCGATTTGTGCACCTCTACATACAATACCCATTTTACCCGTTATTTAAGCAAATTCCTTTTGATGATTTGGATTTTGGAGCCTTAAATTTAAATCGTGAAACGATCTGATGTAAAGAGCATTTAAGAGCCTATAAAAACTACACGCAAATTTGATTTTTAGAGATGTACCTTTAAAAAAAATTACAAACTCATAAGCTTTTAACGACTGGGATTTGGGAATTCTATATAAATAAACTGATATTTTAAAAGGTCGAAATTCAAACCAATAAACCCAATGGTTGATAGGAACTATAACATGTATATTTTATTATTTTTTAACTGAGAAAACCCATCTTTTCACTTTTTACAATGAACATCATACAATATTTTAATAAATAGGAACTAAATTGTACGGTGATCGTAGGTAGTTTTATGTATTCTTCTAGAAGTTCAAATGGGCTTGCATTTGTGTCCAGACAACGCTCTCTTTTAGGCCCATTGGGCCATGTTGGGTCAACTCGATGATTCATATTCTAAACACACCAGATTATAGTGGTGCACAGCAACGGTTTATGAGCCAAACCAAAGCGGTTTGAAAACTGTTTCAGATCAAGTAAAACAAAGATAAAACTGGTTTGGCCCAAACCTTATTGGTTTAGGAAGCGGTTTCTATAGGAAAAGCATACCGGATCGGATCGGTTTTGAACTGGATTCTAACCAATTTCATCCCCCAGCCGGTTTCCAAGTTTATATAGCCAATCCGATTTCAACCCGACGGATCAGATTGGAACCAGACTGGTTTAATCAAAACTGGGTTCGTTTTTCGTATCGGATCAGATCTATTGTAAATCAGGCTCAAGAATACGAACACAGAATTTGATCTCAACCAAGATCGACTGTTTTAATAATATTTAAAACCAAAACCACACTTTACAATGACCCCTTAAACCCTTTATTTATACTAAAACTGAACTAATCATAACTCAACTAAAAAACTATTAAATAATCAAACTCACTCGTAGACTAATACGAACTCAATCAAACAATTAATAAATTAATATTAATAATTATCTTTAATCAAGATTAATCCTTCAAGATCTAGATCCAGTTTCAGAATACGAACTGGTCTGGATGTTCACCTCTACACCCGAACATTAAATGAGCCGGTTGGCTTTCTAGATTGAGCCAAAATATAAATACATATGTGATAGTCATAGAGGGACTAGATATTTGGCATATTTATGATTTTTACCTGGAAATCTTCCTATACTTTTTGTAAAATATACAAAAATTTCTTTTAATATAAATTGTTATATAATTTGTTTATCATTCTAGCTATTTATTGCAGTATTAAGTAAATCTTATTATCGATTATTTAGTTTTAATAGTTTAGATATTTATGTATTCATGACTATTATAAGAATTATATTTAATCTCATATGAATGTTCCTAGCTTGAAGTTGAATGCAACAACGTGAACCATTAATATACGTATTCATGAATATTCTGGTTCATGTTCTTGAAGTTGAATGCAAACACACCCTAAAACTAAATCAAACAGACGCAAAAGTATGAATGATTTTAATAATAAAAAAAAATGACATACAAAATTACAAATAAATATTTTCTTTTTTTTAAAATAAAAAATAGAGTTAAAGTTCTATAGCTTTGTCACCTCTTTTTGGAGGTAAAATAATTCAGTTATTCAAAGCACTATAAGGACGTAAACCAGTTGGCTAATGCCACTCATATAAAAATATAATATTAAAAACAATTTTAATATTATACGCAAATCAAATTTGATTTAAAAAATGTAATGCAATTTTGAAGGTAAAAGTTAGATGCAACCATTCCTGAATTCAAACAAATAAATAATAGTTTATTCAGTGTACAACTATTATGAGCTCATGGAAATAATAATACTCTTTTTTAAGGTTTGGATAAGTTGACAATTTATTTGTTTATGTATTTTTTTCTTTTTTGAATGGCGTTGGCTCAACTGGCACGTCCCATCAGGGGAGGTTCGTACATCAGTCTACCTAAACAACCTCCAAGGAATTCGAAATCTACAGAGGGTGTTCCTAGTTTTTTATAAAGTGCACCTTACAAGATTTGAACCCATAACCTCCACAGAGGAAAAACCCTTTGGAAAAACACCCTGACTACCAAAGCAGAACCTTGATTTAAATCGAGTGTTACTAGTGTTTATGTATTTTTTTTAAATCGAGTTTTGACTTTGAAATTTGAATATACAATAATGGCACCTTATAAATACCCTAATTAATGCAATAATTGAACTCCCCACATGTACCATGATTAAGATACGAAAATTATCATATATTTTAATCCATAATAAATTCCAATTTGATTTTATAATTGAATATTCAAAGTTTTACTAATCCTAGACAATGGAATATTCCTAATTTTATCAAATATTTCATATTTTAAATCTATTATAATATTATTTATAGAGTTTTGATAAGAAGACCAAGTTTACTTTTAGCCATTTATAATCGGTTACCTATATAATAATAATTGAACAAAAAAAGCTAAATTTTATGCAAAAAGTCTTATTGTGAGATCTAATCTATAGAGATTGATAGCGATGGCTTTGATATCAAACTTAATATTAGTTGTTAAGGGCAATGACTTATTAGTCCTATGTGTGTGTGACAATGTGTTATTCCACGTTTATGAAAAAGTTTAAGGTTGAGCTCGAATCTAATTATTTTTTTTTTCTTTTTTTTTATGTTTAAGTCTTTTAACGTTGTACATTACACAATTTTTTAAGACCATATAACATTATATGTATCTTTCTTGACACGAGTAGAGTTTCACTCGAACATAAAAAAGTATAAGAAACGACAGTACGTCCTTTTATAAATTTTTATAAAGCAGATGTATAATAATATACAATTTTTTTCACACATAATTACAGTCTACTTCAAGAGTATGAAAAAAAAGATAACATAAATTCGCCATCCCGTCCAAACCGACAAATGTAACTTGTTACACATCTTCGTCCTCCCACTTTATTTGCATTTCCTATAACTAGTCTAGAGCCGGTCTGGTCTACACCCAATTCAAATGGTTATATAGCAGACCGGACCGGTCTTGTTAACCCGACCGGGCCGGTCAAGATAAAATCACATCTTAATTGGAATCATATTGGTCTGTGGTCACTTCATCCTCTTTCAAAGAAGCAAGTGAATGCATTGAAAGATTTGTATGGTACTGCTGGACCACCAACACCGACGCCGGAATATTGAACTCAGGCGAGATCAAAAGGTTCCCAATGGGCCCCATCTCCGGGCACTCACTTCTTTTCCTTATTGACGCGACCAGCTCGCCTTCGGGCATCCTCCCGACCAGAATGAGGTTGCATCGGCTATGTTCACGAACCACCTCAATCGCCTCCGAGGCATTCTTAACCACTCTCTCCACATATTTATTTGTGCTGTCCTTCAATATCTTGTCCTTAAATTCAGCAATCACATCATCATCCAATGACATAGCTTCAATGCTGCCAAGTTCATCGATATCGACACTAACAGAACCCGAGTTGACTACATTACGGTCTAGAATGAACCGGACCACGACTAGGTTGATCCCCGGGTGCTCAGCCATCCGGGCTCCATAAGCTAAAGCCTCATGGTCATCATGACCACCAAAGAACAAAACTGTCACTAGCGAGTCAACATTACTTGCGGAAACATGTGAACTCCCACCAAACCCACGGTCGACTAAGATACTAACAGAACACGGGGCGTGCTCTAAAACCTTTCGGTTAACATGCCTGTATTCAGCTCGGGTCACCTCGAGATGACCATCGAGCCTCAAGTGCTTATGAAACGGGAGGATGATCATGGCCGCCTTCCTACTCTCCGCCCCGTTACAGATATCTTCATGCATGCTGGACACAGCAGAAATCGCGGTTGTGGGTCGGATCGAGACTTTACTCAGCTGCTGAAACGTCTCGAAAGCCACCACGATCTGGTCAGAATCGGCCGTAGGATCCTTCTTCCAAAACGGGGACCCGTTTTTCCTAGCCTTGTGAACCATGAGTATAGCCGAAGACCTCTCGGTGAGCTCCATGAGGTGCATTGCGTGAACCGTAAGGGTCTCCTTCTTTCCCGTCCCACGCGAGGCTTCAATCAGGTTAATTATTGTTGGTAGATTTCTTATTCCATGGAAAGTGAAGAACATACGAAACGGGCTCGTTGAAAAGCCCTTCCTGTAAATCGTTCTGTGCTTGTATTCCGACTTTGCAGGCTTCTTCGCGGGCTTATACACAGCGATCACAGAAGGCGTCGTGATAAACGTCGTCACAAGCGCCATCAGAACCAATATCGCGAAAGTTTGATCAGTTAGCACCTGAATTTAGAAAACAGCAAACATCATATCATATAAGACGAATGACTATTGTGTTCGGTCTTCATAAATCTTCATTACTAGCAATTCAACCTGTGTAAAACACGGGTTTCTAACCTAGAATCGTATAAAAGAGATTAAAAAAATTACGTACCCCGCGATCTTTTCCGATGTTGAGAACAATGAGTTCAACCAACCCTTTAGTGTTCATCAGAAGCCCGAGAGCAAGAGCCTCAGAGAAAGGTATTTTACACAGCATAGAAACCCCGACCGTGCCAGCAATCTTCCCGAAACAAGCTCCACATATGACCAAAACGAGTAAACCCCAAGATTCAGCCCCTTTGATTGACGCTACATCGGTTTTTAAACCACTTGACACGAAGTAAAGCGGTAGGAACAGTCCTGAAACAAGATCCTCAACTTTCTCCACTAACGCCCCTGCGAAGGCGCCTTCTTTTGGTATGAGAACACCCACCACAAAAGCCCCGAAAAGCGCATGAATCCCGATAGTATCAGTCACGAAACCCGCTGCCAAAACCACTCCCAAAGTAGCACAAACGTAAACCTCGTCCACGGGCTCTCCTTCCGGGCACCTACGAGCCATCCATTTGAAAATTGGCGGGATGACAAACGATAACAGACCGATGAAAGCCGTGCCACACAAGAAAACCCATACAGCCACCAGTGGAGACCGCCCAGTGCCCGAAAGTGCAACAGCTAGAGCGAGTAGGATCCAAGCTGCCAAGTCATTGACTGCGGCTGCTGACATGGCCATCTTACCGACATCCGTGGTCAAAAGCTTGAGTTCTGCTAGGATACGGGCTAATACAGGGAAAGCAGTGATGGACATCGCGACACCCATGAACACGATAAACGGGCCTTGGTTGACCCCTTTGTTAACAGCCCCACGGAGAATAAAGGAGATACCGATTCCTAAGATGAACGGAAGGGTTATTCCAGCCACGGCTATGGACAGAGCTTTCTTCCCGGTCCGTCTAAGGGAACTTAAGTCGAGCTCGAGCCCCACCAGGAAGAGAAAGAACAGAAGCCCGAGATTGGCTAACGTGTCCAAAACCGGCATGCTCCTTTTAGGAAAAACCGCATGAAGGTAGTTCGTGTTCCGGCCTAGAGCCGAAGGTCCCAGTAAAATTCCACCCTGAAAGACAAAATTTCGATATAAATGTGACAACATGAACGGGTTAGATAAAAGGTCACCTGTAAAAACGTGTTACAGGTTGAGTTGACCCGTAAACACATTTTGTCTGATCTCTAAATTTCTTTATAAATAATTATTAATTTAAAAGAAAAATATTATTTTAATAAAAATCTACACATGGAAGTTGTTTTGACCATGCAACAAAAAGACACAATATCACTTTCTTTTATTTTATTCCTTTGTGTCTTGCATTATTGGTACATTTTAATCAACGGATCGTGTCAAAAAGTAAGCAAAAGCCCATCTTTTCTTTAACATTTTCCCACAAAGATGATGGTGACTAAAATATATAACAATCCACACGAAGTCAAATCTAACACATGTGTGCACGAACTCATTAAACTGTTGCTTAAACAACAATACAACAGATTCCACAATTAGATTATTGAAACTTACAATGATTTCAGCAATGACTCGAGGCTGTCTTAGCGGTTTCAAAAGGTATGCAAGAACACGAGTGAGGACGAGAACCATACATATTTGAATGATCACAAGAGGGAGTGCATAATCGAGTGGGCTGTTTCCTTGGAACACCCCTTCTGATGTAGCCTTCATAGGGGGCTTGCATGATGTGGTGTTGGAGGCCATTATTTTAGACAGGAACTTTTAACTCTCGCCTGTATTCACAAAAATTACAACTTTTATCAGATTAATTTCAAGTGTCAAATTCCAAACAAACAATAATACAGTTACTAGCAGATTTTTAAGCACAAGATCCATATGGGTCACCAACCACCCTTTGTAAGTCTTCCCAACCAAACAAAGTTGCTTTTGGGAGTAGGACCATATTGACCCGGACCCATACTTGTGGGTCTTGAAATCTTTAGCCAAAAACTAAATTCAGTTGACTAATAGGTTCATACCCACCAACCAAAAAAAAATAAAAAATAACGTACCCACTATAATCTCACTCATAAGTCATAGCAAAACTATTGATAGGCCAGGGGAGGGTGTGATGCGGCAAAAATCAAAATTTTATTTATTTATTTATAATTTTTTAAATAAAATAGTTTAGTAATCCATATCGCATAAAAATACGGGGAAAAGATTCGGATCAACCAGCCATACAAGAGTACCAATAATGACAGTTGTAAACCGCCCATTCCTATCAACATGGACCCATATTAGTTGACAAAGTACTCAATCTAACTTGCTAGTAATAAGGTTGTAAACCTAACTTGGGTATGCTGTAAAAAGGCCAAACAACATCAAAGTAATACCAATTACAATTTAAACATAAAAACAAAAAGGGTTTTTACAAGTGGGGTTTTCTTGAAATTTCTAAAAAACAGAACTTTATATTCCCACAAGATTTTAATATTCATATAAATAACCCATGTAAGATTAACAACATGTCACACTTATAATGCTAAAAGATTAAACAAAAACAATAAACTTATGAATTTAACTAACTTTGATCAAGATTCTGTATGATGGGTTTGAAGAAAGATAGTTTCTTGAAAATAATGATAAAAAAAAAAAGAAAAACTAAGTAAACAAATACTCTAGAAAAGTCTGCAATTTTACTTTTCAACCCCAAAAATAGAATTCTGCAAGCCACCAAGAAGATACGTGTCTCGATTTTTGGCTAAACCCCTGTTTAGAAGCCAATGTTGAATTTGCATGTTAATACCCCCACCCCAAATTTTCCGCTACACCGACCCGTGTAATTTCTTCCCCACAAGATAGGTATGAAATCAAGAACAGTTACTCTAATCTTGTTTTAGGGTAAATTTAACATCATGCAGATGTATACACACACGCATTGATTCAAGAATCTTCAAGAACAAAGACTCCGATCTTTTTGTGGGTCATTATTTTCAACTCGTTTAACATCATGCAGATGCATATACACACACACATTGATTCAAGAATCTTGAAAACACACACACACACACACCCAAAGAGAGATATAATTATATAAAAATATACCTGTAATTGACGAAAGTTGAAGAAATAATTGAAGGGTTTTTTATTCCATAAGGTGATCTATTTTGTGGTAATTGAAAGAAAGAAAGCCAGAAAGGGGAATTGGGGTTCCGAAGATGACACAGAGAAGCGAGAACTAAAGCTTAGGAAAAATAGGCATGGGGTTTTCTCTATTTATAGATCCATTTATTCCATTAAGAATCTAATCTATCTCTACACTTGTGATATTATAATTCCCTTTGTTTATTATTTTATATTATTATTATTATTTTAAATTGGTTACAAATGTTGGGTCAGCAAGTTACATGATAAAAAGATATTGATTGTTATAATTTTTTATTAAACTTAAATAACCAATGGTTGATTTTTTTTTCTTTTGATTGAATTTATTTTTTGAGAAATAAATAGTTTGAAAGCAGAGTCAAAGAAGGTGGAAAAGCACGCGAAAGCTTGTGAGGATAATCAGCATGCCTTTGTCCCCCTGGCGTTTGACACGTTCGGCTCCTTGGCGCCGGAGGCGGTTCGGTTCTTGGCTAGAGTTCAGCGTGTGGTCCACAGCAACTTTACGACTCCTCAGGGGCGAGGCTTTGTTTTTAGTAGATTAGGGTTTTCCATTCAGAAGGGGATGGCGGCACAGTTTGTTGCCCGTCTATCTGCTATCCTTATGTAATTTGTCTTGTTGATCATCAATATAAAAAAAAATAGTTTGAATATATGGATATTTGTTGGCTCATCCACAAAGTCAGCCTTCGGTAGCCGCTAGTTTGAATATAGAATTTTAAAACTATATAATCGATAATATTATGTAATAATAAACACTGTAATAAATAACTAGAATCATAAACAAATGATGTAATTAAGAACAAATTGTTGTTTTGAAAATTGCATAATTGTCTATATAGTGGAAAAAGAAATATATAGATATTAAATAAAGAGTTATTCCTAATACGAAAACATGGAAGTAAATTAGTTTTAGTATAATTTCAAAATATATTTTACTAAATATGTAGTTAACTAGATATAGATATAACACATTTATCCCTTGAAATTAATTTCCTAAAATATTGCAGAACTATTAAGATTTTTTATACGTAATATTGTTTAGTCAACTGATATTATCCAATCAGTATTTTTTGCTTGGGTATTCACTAGACATTATGGAGATGAGACTTGAAGAGTTATAAAATTAGATATTTTTCTCTGTTTTGTTTCACCTCCACATATAGCATGATCAAATAAGGGATATTATATGAGATAAAACTAAGGTACAAAAATAACACAACATATATTAATTTAAACATATTTATTTATTGTACTTTAAGTTCAATTTATTTATAAAAACCCAAGAGTCTTATTTAAGCTTAGAGAATATAATCAATTAGAGCTAGGGGGTTCTGTGTGGGCAAAAAAGATGTATATGTTACTGTTTTGAGTTCAATAAGATGCCTGTTAGAAAAAAGACTAAGGGATGATTGGGATATCTTATTAAGAGAACTTATGCCTTTTTTTCTTAAATAAGTAGTTGGAAAAGATAACATTTGGGTTTGCTTCTGTTATAATAAAACATCAAACAAGATATGATCAGATATCAATCGTTTGATTGGTTAACAATTATGCTTATTTCATGAATAAATTAATCGTGATTTGGATATAATAGTTAATGGATCAATTTTTAATATATAATTTATAACATCCGGCCTCTCGTACCATCAATATTGTTCGCTTTGCCCACTAGGAGATCACGGATTTGTTTTTAGTTGTCCGGGTGAAAACTTCCCAGGGGTCACCCATCCCTGGATTTCTTCTCACCCGAACACGCTTAAAAGCGTTGATGATATTTTGAGGCGAGGAATGTCTTATGAACCAAGAATCTCTCCTGGCCACGGTCGATGTGGGATTTGCCTAGAGTGTTACAATGAGCCATGCTAATCTTCTCTGTATCGTTACAATGTTCTGATGGGATCCGATGCATTAGTGATGGTAAGATCGCAACCTTCCTTATAAGGGGATGGAAACCTTCTCTACCAAGACACCTTTTGCATGTGCGAGCAACTCGTCGGGTGAAAACAAAACCGTGAGTTCCTAGATGGACAATCCATCGTAGACAAAGCGGATAATATTTTGGCACGGTTTGCTTAGACTGTTACATAATTAATTGTGATTTGGATATAATAGTTGATGGATAAATTTTCATTCTGCTATTGCAAAATGATGAAGGTTTTTTTATTAGTTTTATTGCGTATCCATGTACTTTCAATGTAAAAAGGAGTTCCTAATGAAATAGAAGCATTAAATTTTAGTCATGTTGCTCCAAATATTGACTTTTGAAATATAATAAGGTCTTGTTGTTAAGTTGCAAGAATGATCGGGACGTTTTCATATATAATAATGACACTTATTCAAGTTTGAATATTCTTTTGTAGAAAGTTCACGAATAAACTAGCAGTGGCTTTTTCTAATTCGCTTGATTTTACAAACATGCGATAAATTAACATAAATTCTAGATCAAAATATAAATATATCCTTTCAATGAGTTCATGGGGTAAAATGATTATAAAATTTACCATCGATTATGCATGTTCTAATTTTTAAAGCTTATTTTATACAAAAATCTAATAATAATAAAAAAAACATAAAGATTATTTATTGATCACTAGGTTAGAATCCCGTGTATTACACGGGTTGAATAGATATAATGTTATATACTTAGTATTAAAAGGTTAAAAAAAACATGTGTATTGTACGGGTTGAATAATCATGTGTATTACACGGGTTGAATAAAACGTAATTTAATCCGTTAACACATACACTCGTCAAGATATGTTTTTAAAAATAAACTTTGTATGACAATTATAAATTCCGTTACGTTAATTTTTAGAAATTTTTTTTCAACTGGGTATTAATTTTTTATATATTTGATAAATGTTAATTCAGTTAAAGTATACCTAGTTCTTTAAATATCCTTTTAGCACAAATAAGTTAACTTAAATTACAATTATAAATATATAAATACATATAAAGAAAATAAGAAATAAAATTTGGATTTTTTTTAACACCACCTATATTTTTATTATTTGGCAAATTGTATTTTTTCCGTTCAAACCATACAATCACAATAAATTTTCTTTAAAAGTTTTAGAAATCACTTATAAAAAACAATTATTTATCATTATTCATCCTTTTTAATATTTTAACGAACATAATTTTAAATTGATATTAAAAGTTATAAATTATAACTATCCATAAATAATTTTATAGTAAATTTATTGATTAATAATACAATAACTATCCATAATTAAATAATAAGTATCAATTATTAAATTTATATTAATTATCTAAAAACATATTCTTTTAGTATCAACATTATTTAATAGGAAAGAGAGGCGAAAAAATAAAATTTTAGATGATCTAGAATTATACCATGTGTCATCTACGATTTTTATTTATTAGATAGTATAGATTATCGAGAGCATCCTCGTTTATGACTAAGGAGATTGGTTATTAGAAAGGAGTTAATAAATGAATCCAAATAATCTATATAGTTAACTTGTGATCAAAACTAAAATTGACATGCTACTAGAAAAATAAATTCCAGTGAGGAAATTTTTTTTTTATCGATGAACACATTCGTTGGTAATCACAGACGAAACAACTAAAACCCATAAAGTAAAAGTAAAATAATTTTTTTTAAGGCCAGTCGATAATTTAATCAGAAATGTTAACCATAGGTAGAAAAAGAAAACATCAGGAAAAGGAAAACATTGTATTTTGCCTGGCGATATGGATTACCTAGAACTATGCGGATTAGATTTCAGATAAGATTTTGTTCCAGACTTTGTTGGTATTTTAGTGTACAATAGATTACGTTTAGTATACAAATAAGAGTCGACGCTTATTTGGATATTAACGGAACTAATGGGGGTTCGGGGGCAGCGCCCCCGAGAGAAGCGGGGTCCAAGGGGCAGAGCCCCTGGCTGGGGTCGAGCTGTTTTGGCAGAAATTGACATGTTAATTTCTGAAGGACCAAATGTGTAAATACGTTTAAAAAACGATTAACTGCATCTTAGCAGTTATCCATAATTGTTTTGTGGAGATAAAGATGCAGTCGTTGTCATGTGAGTTTTAGTTTGCGACGAAATACTCGTTGATGATACATTACAACTTTTGAAGATAAAATTGGAATATCATTTTCTAACGGATATCCGTTGCTGAATCAATTGAGAATGTTTATTTTATACAATCGAGACTCTTTTGACTTTAATTTACACTCTTCATTCTCGATCTCTCCTCGATGGTAAATTTTGTTGGTGTCACCTATTGTTTGTTAAAATGTAGTCTCAGAACCAAAATATGTCAAACATGATGTTGACTCGTCGATGAAACGTCCGTTGCTAATCCATCAGTGAAACATCCATTGCTAAACCATTAGTGAAACATCTATTGCTAATATCTCGTTAATGTGGATTTGGTAATCCGTTGTTAATTACATGTCGTTGATCTGTTAAAAATATCAGTCTTAATTTGTTGATGATGACTTTAGCCATGCCGGGTTTCCCCACGTATCATTATTGGCGGATTTTCGGTAGATATATTTGTCAGTGATAGCCATCTGATTTACAGTGACATGTTAATTAGAAGTTAGCAAATGCTAAAGAGAGATAGAATATACATATTAATAGGATGACCAAAATTAATTTATAATCGATAAGATGAAAACAAATTAATAATAAATTCATTGATGACCAGTCCAATTTTACTTTGTTATTATATGCTCTTAGGCTTAAGCTATTATTATCTCTATAACATTAACATACAAGATACATATAATACATCAAGCTTCTTAGTCTTTAGACATGCATAATATAAAGTTAGATCTTATTGTTCCTTGTCAATATAAACGTTTAAACTTTATAAGAGAAAATAGTTGTACCTCTTGGTTGGTATGTAAAGACATGAAATAAACACCACCAACAAATCATGGGTTAGTGGGAGGGGAAAAAAAGGAAAACTGCTCTCCTCATTATCTGAGAATTCTAGGGTATTGGGTGAAAAAGTAAACATGTTGATTGGGTGACAAAGACGAGGGTAAATCTGTAGCATGAACCTGCAAAGACTACTTTGAACTAAACACATGTATATTCAAATGAAAATTAATAAACCAGACCAGGTGCTCAAGTGATACGGATTCACCAAACGTGTTCGAATAGTGATACGAGTAAAAAATATCATTGATTCGCCAATAAACTCTAGGGCTGTGCACTAGGCGGTTGCGTTCGGTTTTGAGCACCACAGAACCGAAACCGAAATTTCCAGTTATTGGAGAATGCTAACTCATCAGTTTTTGGTTAATTGGATTTTGGTATGAGTTCTGTTTAATTATGGGTCGGTTAACCGAGAATAGTTACATCTGATGTCATAAACAACTTTATAACCAAGAGAAACCACAAACGAGAATAGAAGAGTTTGCGTTACTTATGAGAAGATAGGTTATAAATTTAGAAGGTATCATTCTTATTAATATACTAATTTAAATTAAACAAAATAATCTTTTTTAAATGCATATGTTTACGGAAAATTTTTAAAGAATTTGTATTAAATAAAGCTTTAAAAATAAATTTCACAACAGACATACATACATATAAATAAATTAATATATAGTTTTTAACTCCCTTAACTATAAGCTATTTATCGTTCCTGCTCAGAAATGGTTGATTAAAAAAAATACCACAAAAAGGCTCTCCGGAGAATCAAACCGGGTCCCTTGGATAACAACATGCACACAAACAACCACCTCATCCAACCATCTTTTTTGCTCTTGTTTCCATCTCCATTTGTATATATGTACACAAAAATGCTGCTGGAAAAAAAAATTAATTAGGGTTGTGTCACATGACACAGCCTGACCGGAGCCTTCACCACCAGCATGTAACCCTTACCAAACCACTATTCCACCCAATGCCCATTAAATAGTTAACTAGTTTTTTTTTCCCGCGCTTTGCGGCGGGAGTTTGGTCGTTTTTTCCCCGCATACCGTAAAAGCGCATACCGATACTCGTTCTGATAATACCAATACCAGCAATGATTTTATAAATACCAATATCGGCTCCGATAATACCAATACCGGCAACGATGTTATTCGCTCATAATCTGTTCGATTCCTCACGGTACCTCAATGGTAACGGCGTCCGCTATAGCCTACGATACAAAATAAAAACTCTATTTTAAATACAACTCCGTTTTCAAAAAAAGTTATGTCGGAACGTTGACAAAAAAAACTAAAGACAGCCGCACAATCCGTTTTTTTTTAAAAAGTTAATAAGCGAAAGTTATTACAGAAAAACGAAATCATTATAAAATGAAACGGGTTAAAAACGTATATTATATATAGTATGAGGGGTGCAAAATAAAATTTGAAAAAAGAATTAAAAAAAATCAAAGTTACTATTCATTTCCTTCTCCATTAAATATAGATATAATAATAATTACAGGATCGATAGGGAATAGGTTTTGCCATCGTGTTCTGCATATGAGATGTGTTGAGTATGGTGATCGCATCGTTTATTGGTGTGTGAAGGTCGAAAGCATGAGAAGGACATGAGATTGTTAACTGGTCAAATATTTGGTGAAGTGCTCTAAAGAATTCAATATGAAAGGTGACAACTTAAACCATAAATCTTGAACCTTGGTGGTCTTTATTAAGTGGGAATCATGATATAGTTGTATATAATTCCAAGTTAGTGAAGACATCTAAGTTGGCTCGTACACGTGCTTAGTGAAACAGTGTCGAGAATATGAGTACCACTCTGTCAATAATGGTAGCCTCTTTTCTTGTGATCAGGGTTTTAGTAGAACTGTAGAAGATTGATGAGATGCCACGAACCCATGAGAGTCGCCTCAATCTTCTCTAAAACCTAAAGCGAATCCTAAAATTTGGATCTTTTGATAACGAAAGTAATTATTTTGCTTACAATCCTAATAATAACTTACTATCATTACTGGATTTAACATAAACATAAACCACACACAAAGTTGTTGCATTGGAATCACCATATTCTGTCAACCGACAATGTTTGTATTGACAAAATTGAGAACACTTAACAAAAGTGAAATAATGAAAAATTCACACAGATGTAACAAATCAACTGAATATTTGAAAAATCTCGGGTTCTTAACCAGACATCAATTGCGTGATATTAATTATGTATAAACTCTAACTTTAACAAAGAGTATGTTTATCAAATTCTATGAATTCAGTCGTATTTCATGAAGCTAAACACCAAATTAAACATACCATGAATGAGCTTAAAAATCACAAATTATTGTTCTAACTAGCATAACTCATACTTTAAAGGGATACAAATTTAGTTTTAAAGTCAAATATAATGTTTTTTCAGTATTAAAAAATTAATTGGATTATTGTCAAATAGGAGTTTCACTTTAGAACTCCAAAGTGACGTTACGACAAACAAATCTAGTATGGTACTATTTTAAATGAAATATAACTTATCTGAAAACCGAAAAACTGAAAAGGTGAAATTAAATATCATTGTCACTTACGACAAGAACACTAATCCTTAAATTTTTTTAGACCCCTAAATTTTAGGGTCTAAAACGAGAGTTTTTTTCTCTAAAAATAGTAGAAAAGACCCTCGATTCCACCATGAAATATGCGGAGATAGCGCACTATTCTAGATAAAGAAAGATGGCGCGCAAAGTGCATATCGATCAAGCTGGGATGCAATGTGCCAACGATTATAAAGATTCAATGTTGAGAAAAAGCTATAAAGATTATTTCAAAGTTAGTTTGCTTAAGCTTTTTTGGCCTATAGTACCCAACTGTATGTTATAAAGGAAAGATAACAATCACTAAACAATTTTATATAAATATAAAAAAAAGCTAAGATGATATCATGTCATGTTTTTATATAGAAAGATTTCAGAATTTGTTAAAATATGCCTAATTAACACATATCATGTCCAAAAAGTTGAACTAAATTAGTAGGTGATTGTCTAACATTTGAAACAACAAAATCAACCATGATTATGGCATAGAATTGTACTTATGTGACCAAAGATTTAGGTACTTGTCCTTACTCTGTTATGAAATACATATATTTATACATATATAAATACAAACATAGCCTTTTTCTTTAAAAGTAAAAAAATATCTTATAATAAAAAAATATACTCCTTGTTATTTATGTTATACTAGGAAATTTGCCCATCGCTCCGTTCCGGGAGATCGAACCATAGATAAAAAACAATTATATAACGGAACCGATGTTTTTTAGTCAGTGTCGGTCTAATTCTTCACGGTAGCAATACGTTACCGACAGTCGATATAACCCACGACACATAAAAAATACCCTACAATGAATACGACGCCGTTCTTAAGGAAATTTATACCGTGACGTAAAGAAAATAAACAATGAACAAAATTTAATTACGAAAAATCAGATTATATATACTATAAGGGGTAAACGCTAACTTTTAGAGACTTGAGGTGGTAAAATTAACAATTTACAAAGCTAGGGTGAGTTTTGCCATTTTACCAAAGTGTGTGAGGGGGAGTGGTGTCAAATTAACAATTTACAAAGTCGTGGGTGAGTTTGATAATTTAACTAAAGTTGGGGGGAAGTAATGGTCTGTTTAAAAGAAGAAGAAAAAAATAAGATGACTGTAGGAATCGAACCTGCAACCTCCTGACATAAAAGAGTTTTAGTAACTAGGTTCTAAACAACCCATCAAGCCCAAGTTTTGATAATTATCCTGAACATGAATTATGTAACATAGAATGGAAGTGTTGGTGGCCTCCTTCCATTGACCAACGACATTAGGTTTTACGGGTTTTAGAATACGCTAAATATGTGTGTATGTAAATCTAAGTATTTCATAACATATTAAGACATTTGTTTAAAATCTTTCTCCACATAAATACACTTCTAATTAATAATCATGATTGTGTTTTTCTTTTTTGTTGTTTAAACAATTAGTTTGGTTAAACAAGGATCATCTACTTACGGCTTGAACATTTTGGACAAGACATGGGTTATATTCATAAATAACTTTCGATTAAAACACATTTTTATAAAGAATCTATACTATATAATAAATAAAGGTTTTAGAGAGACACTTGTCACTCTCCTATGAATTCTCATCATTTTTTTCCCGCCTCTCTCTCCTATTAATTATACAAATTTTCTTTAATTGTTTTTTTTATAATTTTTTGTTTACCACCTCTATCTTCTATTAAATAATAATGATTTCTATAATTATTATTATAAAACTTTTTTCATTTAAAAAAATAGGTTGGTTCATAAAATATTTTTAAAAATTGAACATTTCTTTCATTCTTTTTATAAAATATTTTTAAAAAATAACTATATAACGTTTCTAAAATTTGTATTAAAAAACTATATATTATATCATAAATATGTAATTTATAAAAAATTTTTATCAAGTGTATAACATTGTATTTATTCTACACGTGTAATACACGGGGTTTTAACCTAGTAATTTAATATAACAAAGTGAAATCGTTTTTTTCATCTTAGGAAAGTGTTAATTTTTTTTTATTTTAGTGTAAAATGAGGTTCCATGATTTATTTACCAAAGGGTTACAAAGTTTGCATACAAAACACAATTTAAAGATTACACAATATTTTTGCCTCAAAAACATCAATAACCCACCTTAGAGCATCGCTGATAGTCGTTCTTGGGGTCGGTTTTGACACATCAACCGCTTTTAGCTATTGGGGTGCTCGATTTTGGAGCTTGTTTTTTGCAGGTCGGTTTTCCACAAGAACTCCCAAAACCAACTTGGTGGCGGGACTCGTGCACTTTTAATATATATAATATATGAAGAGAGAATGAGCAGTGGAAATGAGTGGTTAAAAACTAAAAAAAGTGATGATGATATGACAATGTTTTCGGTTTTCTTACTAGAGTAGTTTTTGGTGTTTTTAATGAATGGTGTTTTTCTGATATGGCAGTTGACTAGGCACGGTTTTAGGTGGTTTTAAGTCTCCTTATTGTGGGGGCTCCAAGACCATCAATGGTTTTTGGTGTTTTTGAGGAGGGAGAGGGTGAGGTGGAGAAAAGAGTGTGTGAGATGGAGGAGAGAGGGTGGAGTGGAGTGGAGTTGTAAGAAATAAAAAAAGAAACCTGAAGTTTACTGTACATGCGGCTGCTACACAAATAAAAAAAACCAAGTTTTATCATCAACTTAGGTTCATATTTTATTCCGTATGTATTTCTTTCTACACTAATCTATTGTTTCACAAAGTTTGATAGTTTATATGCTCGAAAAACAATTAAAATCTTATGTTAAATCTTAGTTTAAAGTTTTAACTTTGAAGTTTTATGCGTATGTTGATTTTCACATTATATCCGCATTTAAGAAACATCATTCTTAAACTGTCAACCACTTGGGGGAAATGATGAGGGTTTATAAGAATAAGATTTAAAAATGACCCCAAATTTTGTTTTGCTTTGATTTGGACACTAAAATGCTTGAGCTTATGGGCGAAACTTAATAGGGACTACAGGACCAGGCTCTCTCCTATTTTTTTACTAAAAAATATTGATTTCGGCCCACTATGTTTATTTAATATTAGTTATAGTGTTTGAGCCTTCCTAATCCAGACCAAAAGCCAAAAAAATTTAGTTTTTTTATGTGTAATATTTTCGGCTCCCCCAATTTAATTGTTCAAGTTCTGTCACTAGTTGAGCCGGCCCTGCTTTCACCCCTCTACTTTTTATTTTTCAATCCTTTTAATTTCATGTTTTTCTATATTTTAATGATTGGACGTTTCGTTTTACAATTTACATTAAATTTTATAAAAAAATCATCATGAGATTTGAACCGTTACGGTACCGTTACAGACCCAACCGCTTATGAGCGAACAACATCGTTGCCACTATTTTGGCTTTATCCTAACCAGTATTGTTGTTCGTTATTATGATCTTCGACGACCCGAACCGATAACAACCAAACTCCTGTCACGTAATACGGGGGAAGACAACCACGGTCTCATCGCAAAGTGCGGGGTCCAAATACTAGTTTAAAATAAAGAGAAACTTTAAAAGAAAATTTTAAAAATTAATTTTGATGAAAAAAAAATTGCTTCTTAAAAGTCGTTAAGAGACCAACGAACAAGATAATTACCAAGTTGGGTTACCGGTCAAATCATTTATATTTTAAATCTTTTTTTACTATATGTTATATAGACATGTCCACTTGTATATAGGGATAATTACATTATTGATAGGTTACGTAGGATATTGTTCTATAAATGTTTATACTAACTACACGTATCTAATATTTTATATCAATTATTGACAAAGAATATACTACCATTCACAATTACAACTTATTCTATTGTACAACTAGTGATTGATTTTCAATTTGTGTATATACAAATCAAATCTAACATAAAAATAGCTTACATATTATTTTCGGTGCTTTTAGATTTAATTGAACTTAATTATAAGAAAATTTGTTTTTAGTTAATAAACTACTCCAATTTTTTTAAAAGAATAAACTAAATGATGCAAGAGCATTGTTGGGCTTAACCTTACTGGGCTTTCCTTCGGATCTCGGGTTTGTGAAGGGACGGGCCTCGCAGGAAGGGTCGCGCATGATGGATTGTTTGGTTGGACCGGTCTAGGAGGGAACATTGAGAGCGAGGTGGTGGCGACAAGGAGGAATGAGAGAAGATTAGCATCTTCTTTAGTTTTAGTATTTGAAATTTGAATTCCTTAATTATTGTGAACGAAAAATCGGTTTTTGGAAAAACACAAAACCGAACTGTCAGTTTTTGATTTGGTTCGGTTATTTCGGTTTCACGCATACCCCTATGAGAAAGTTTCTCTTTCTTTTCTCCCGATATATTTATGTCTCAAATCACCCAAACAACAAACCTAAAAGATAGCCCCTTCTTTATAAATTGAGAACTTTGATATCTCATTCAAGTAGGGGTGTTTATCGGTTCGGTTAACGGTTTATTCGATTTATTCGATTCGGTTTATTCGATTTATTTGATTCGGTTTATTCGGTTTTTATTTTTTTAACCCTTATCCGTTAACCTAACAGAACCTAATTGAAAATTTTTCTAACTAAACCGAATTCAACCGAATAAACCTATTTCAAAATAAAAGTATATCTGAATAAACCAAATAAACCGAATTCAACCGAATAAATCGAATAAACCGAACCGTATTGGAAATATGTCTAACCAAACAAACCGAATTGAAAAAAAGGTATATCCGTTAACCGAACCAAAAACCGAATTCACAATTCGGATACGGTTAATAACCGAACCGAAAACCGAATTCACAATTCAATTCGGTTTTTTCGGTTACGGATACGATTCGGATTTCGGTTTTTTTGCACACCCCTACATTCAAGTAATACTTGAACCCAAATTAAAAAGGGTAAACAAGTTTAATTAGTACTTGAAACCGAGCCGAGACTGAGTTCACAAATTCAGCTCGATTTAAAATTCGAGCCAAGCCGAGCCGAGCTAGCTCGATTAGACTTCGAGCCGAGCTCGAGCTAGCCTTGGTTCGGCTCGTAAACTACCCTATTTAAAACAATTATCGTAGTAAATCAATATATATATATATATAGGGTTGAGATCAAATGTTAACCAAGTTTTTAGATGATAATCATAATAACCACCATCCAACCAATCAAATAAATTTGATTTAATCTTTTTATTTATTTTCAAAAAGGGTTGTTTGGTAATTTAGCATAATTCTATTTTTGGTATTTTTATAAATTAAAATCACAATTAAAGTTCCACTAAATCAGTGAATTGATTTTGAAAGTTTTGAAAACTTTATTAATTCACGATTACCAAATTTTGAATACTTTGAAAAGGGGCGTCCGGGGTGGTGAGGGCGTGGGACGGGTTTATGAGAGGGGCCACGGCGTTGATCTCTGTCTCTGTCTCTGTCTCTTGCTGAATGAGAAAGGGGCGTCCGGGATGGTGAAGAGATCCACTACACATAGCCTTAGATTCATGTCTATAATTGCTAACAATATATATCTTCTTTTTTATTATTTACTAGTTTAGGTCCCGTGTTTACACACGGGGTGAAAAATATTAATATTAAAATTTTTTAAATCTTTATGTATATATATTTCACAGGTGTAAAAATATATTACATATACTACGGATATAAACAAACTCAAAATATGTAAAAATTAATATATAATTAGGTTTCGAAAATACGTTAATTACTATTTAATGTAATTTCACTTTCAATTACTATTTGATTTAAATAAAAGTTACATAATTAAATTTTAAAGTTTTCTTATAATAAGGGATAATTTAAAATAAATGTGTTGTATTAGTCCAATTAATACTTTCTTTAAATATATATTATTATTTAAATATAGAAGTGCATTAAATAAGGGAGAGAGACGGGAAAAATATGATGAGATTGAATGTGAAGATGACATGTAACACTAAAAAACCTTTATTTATTAGTATGTATAGATTCGAGACGATGAAAATTCCAACATTATCCTTATAGACCTCTTGTTAGTTGTTACCACAAAACATGGATTAAAAAAAGGGATCCATGATCCAGGACCCGTCCGACATTTGACATGACAGGCCCATCCACATTTTAATAAATACCAAACATTTCTTTTTAAAAAGGTCAACTTCCAAAAGTCAGATGTGTCATTTTCCATTTTAACTCTATTTCGTAACTATTATATTTTTCAACTCTATTCCCAAATATTGATAACGGGCAAATAGCCATACCCCTAAAATATCAATTTAAATTATTTATAGATTCAATAGTTCTGATATAAATACTCTTCACTGTAATTGTATTCACATTTGATTTTATCATATTTCTTAACTTTTTTAGATTAATTGTTAAACGTATCAATTAGCCCTGTTGATAACTATATAAATTTGACATCACTCAGTGTAGGGGGGGTTGAGTCAGGACGAGGAAAGGGGTGGGGTGCCGTCGAGAACACCGGCCCGCCACCTAACGGTACCCGAAAATTTGTGAATTCTCAGCTTGGTTATGCTGAGTGAGCACTGAGATTAAGAAATTTATTATATTATTATTATTTTATTTAATATTTAATTTGATTTTTCTTTTATAACCCATGCTCGTTAACTTAAAAAAAAATTAAGTACACAGTTTTTTTTGTCAACATATGATATAACATTTACTGAAAATCAGGTTTTATTCAAAATAAAGTATTTTTGGGCTTGTAAACGGCTTTAACACGTGCTTTGATCGACATTTCGGAGATAATGAAATCAATTAATATCTGGGAATTATGTAACCGAGAAACACATTTAAACGCACTATTGTTATTTTTAAAATTTATGAAATGTTGTTTTTTAAATTGTTTTTATTTACTATATATTAATCTAATACCATGATTATTATTTATTTAATTTAATTTAAAAATGGATTAAGGATGAAGAAAGATGGACGCAGTTCCTATAGGAATGGATCGGGAACGACGTGGCACGGGCGTGTGTTGACGTGGCAGGGGCGTGGGACGATGGGCAGGGGGGGTTGGGACGTAAAACACCGACCCCTAGGGCGTAGGGCGGCTTCGTGAGAGGGGCCATGGCGTTGCTCTCTTTCTCTTGCCTAGCAAGAAAGGGGCGTGAGGTGTGGGCGTGAGACCCACTACAGATAGCCTTATAACATTTGAAACACTGATTGCAAGGATTCAAGATTTCATTAGAGAAATTTTGAAAAACTATGTTAACTAACATCTTATATAAAAATGTATGGAAAGTGGGTGATTTTTTATTTAAATAATATCGATACTTTCGTTATTCATACGAAGTAAAATAGTATTATCCCATATACAAGACGAATTACATGAAAAATTAAATAAACATTACATAAACATAGAAAAGATTCAAACCAAACGTCTTCAACATGGAGTGTCTTCGATTTCCTCCTTGACTATAACAATTAATAAACAAAATCATTACCAGTTGTGGTTAATGCACATATTCAATACGTTTCCCTTAAAGATATTTTGCGCCTCTTCTTAGACGAACACGTATGTCTACCAGGGATAACAACCTAAGCAGAGTGTCCGGATTAAATGTGTTTTGGAGTTTGTGGAAAAAGAAGAAGTTAGGAAAATGAATTAGAGAGTTCTTCTCTTTAATTTGTTGCAAGGTTTCTCTAGAATATGTTAGAGTGGTTATTTTTCTATATATCAAAATTGAAGTCTCAAGTCCATATTCTAATCACATAAACTAGAAACCCATATGCCCATTAATCTTGTAATAAACAAGATGAATTAAAATGGATTTAACTACTTAAATCAAAACTGTCATTTTCATTCATGACATCAGTTGAAACAGCCTATTTAAACCGAGCAGTGGGAACCACGACCCAGTAGTCACAATGTCGAGTGACTCCATATGCACTATATGAGCTGCAACTCGGTAGTAACAACATGTTGGTAGCAACCTCGGTAGGAACTAGCTCAGTAGTAACCTTAGTAGTAATCAGAGGTCAGTAGCAACCTTGGTGCGGTAGCAACCTCGGTAGTAACTTCGAACCAATGGTAGGAACCATTCAGTCACACTAATTGGTAGTAACTAGCTAGGTCGGTAGCAACTTACATAATGCTCAGGTTGGTAGTAATATTGAACCAACCCAGCTAACGGCGTCATCAGTAGCAACTTCGAATTAACTTTCAAAAGTACAAAGGCGGCTCTCAAGCGTGGATGTGAAGTGCCAAGTGTGCCATGAAAATTTCACATTACGCCCATCACTCACGCCACACACGCTCGTGTGTTGTGCGAGTGCGAGTTAGAGTGCTTCACACTCTTTAGGGTCCCAAATTTTGTTTGCCTTAAATGAAACAACAACTAAAGAGTACTCCTATTTATATACCACTCAAAGTTTCATCCTACCTCCTTTGTGAGACATGTTCCATCCATTTCTTTTCAATTTTTGCAACTTCGGTATTTTCAAACACCAACTTCAATCATCTATATCTCGTTAATCTTAGCTCCGTTTTGGATACATTTTGTTTCTTTACTAAGCTCTCACATAGTATAACACAAACCCGATAAATATTAAATATATTAATCTCAATTACATATAGTTAGAAATAGCCGCGTATTCCGATTTTTTAGAAAAGTTAATGAAGTGCTCGCTATAGCTTATGATACAAAAAAATACTCGATTACGAATACAACTCCGTTTTCAAAAAAAGATATATCGGAATGTTGACAAAAAAACTAAAGATAGCTACATATTCCGTTTTTTTAAGAAAAGTTAACGAAGTGTTCGCTATAGCTTATGATACAAAAAAAATACTCGATTACGAATACAACTCCGTTTTCAAAAATATATACATATCGGAATGTCAACAAAAAAACTAAAGATACTACGTATTCCGTTTTTAGAAAAGTTAACGAAGTGTTAAGTGCTCGCTATAGCTTACGATACAAAAATACCCGATAACGGATATAACTCCGTTTTCAAAAACAATTATATCGGAATGTCAACAAAAAAAAATTAAGGATAGCTGCGTATTCCATTTTTTTAGAAAAGTTAATGAACGAAAGTTATTACAAAAAAACGAAATAAGTAGAAAACTAAACGGCTTAAAAACGTATATTATATCTATACTATATAATAAATAAAGGTTTTTGTATGCCACGTGTCGCCACTATATTCAATCTCACAATTTTTTTCCCGCATCTCTCTAATAAAACATATTTATTTTAAATTATCCTTTATTATAAAAAAAACTTTGATATCTAATTATGTAATTTTTATTTTCAATCAAATAGTAAATTAAAGTCAAATTACATTAAATAGTAATTGACGTATTTCCGAAACCCAATTATATATAATTTTTTACATATTTTGAATTTTGTTTTATATCCTTAGTATACAGTAATATATTTGTACACCTGTAAAATACATAAATAAAATTTGAGAAATTTATGTATTGATATTTTTTACCCGTATGTATTACACGATGTCTAAGCTAGTATATTATAAAGGGCTAAAATAAAAAAAAATAAAAAAAGAATGTAAGCACTGTTTATCATATAGTATATAATTTCTTAAAGTGAAGACTAAAGATGCAACATCACTCAAAGTAGAGTTGCTCATGCTGAATACATGTTACTATGCTCAAAATCCGAGATCAAGATTTAAATAGTTATAGGTACATTCCTAAAATGTCCTTTATACCAATCAATCAAGTTTCTCAGTTTGTTTATTTGTTTTTCTTCTGTCACAAAATTCCCATTCAACATGGCAGACGACAGAATAATATGGACATGAGACCGTATAATAGAGACGGGATATGGACATGAGACCGTATAATAGAGACGGGAGACCGTATAATATGGACATGAGACCGTATAATATGGGTAGACGACCGTATAATAGAGGCAGGCAAATATTGGAAGAAGATTGTATAATATGGGCACACGACCGTATAATATGGGCGGAAAACCATATAATATTAGGCGAACGAATAGAGGCGGACGTCCGTATAATAGAGGCGGAAGACCGTATAATAGACGCGGACAACCATGATAAGGATGTAAAACAGACGTTTCAGCCAGGGCCGGTCCGGAGGATTTAAGTGTCCCGGCCGTGCCGGAAAAAAAAGGCTCCTACGAACAAAATATATAAACTTTTTTTTTTAAACGACGATTACGTTATAGCAATAAACATAGAAAAAATATAGGGCCCAACCAATCAACCATTACATATTTCGTTATAAAGATTAGAGCCCAACCATTACATTTTTACATTATAAAGATTAAATGGATTACTGGATTAGGGCCTAACCAATCAACCATTACATATTTACATTATAAATATTAAACGAATTAGGGCCCAACCATTACATTATAAAGATTAAAGATGGCTCAACCATTACATTATAAAGATTAAAGATGACATTATAAAGATTAAAGAGGACCCAACCGTTATAAAAAGGGCCCAATATATTTTTAAGTTTTTATAAAAATGTCTCAATATATAAAACCGGTACATAAAATTTTATAAAAAAACATATATCTATATATATATATAATATATAAAAATTTTAGGCCCTTAAAAAAATGGGCCCTGGCCGGTGGCCAGGCTCACCCTACCCCAGGGCCGGCCATGGTTTCAGCCCATGTTGATGCATGGCATTATATCATTGGCTTTAAGTATGGCGAAGAAAACCCGAACCCGAAACATCCGAGACAGGTATAGGGTCAAGTAATCAGGCATAAGACCGGGTATGAGATTACTTTTGAATTATTTCGCGGGTATGGGATTTGCTGATATACCCGTTTTCCGATTATATACCCGATATGATTTCTTTTTTCTAGTTTATTTTAACTAGTTTTTACCCCCGCGCTTCGTGGCGGGAGTATAGTCGTTATTGGTTTGACTCGTTTGTGTGGATAAAACTGACATCGAATCGCAGACTCGCCATAACGTACGATACAAAAAAAACACTCGAATTTGAATACAACTTCGTCTTCAATAAAATTTTAACCATAACGTTGAATTTTTTTTTTAATAAACCGGCGATTCCGTTATTTAAAAAAACCTAACGAATGAAAGTTATCATAGAAAACGATGCGGGGCCCATCGTTAATAAAATTTAAACGAAAACGTAGGCACAACGGTAAAAATAATGTTAATAGAAAGGAAACATAAAACTAAATAAAAAATAAGGGAAAACAAATTAAAAAAATTACCGGTTCGGGTCGTCGAAAACCATAAGGCGAATACCGATACAGGTTCCGATGATATCAAACCGACGTTCTTCGCCCATAATAGGTTCGGCTCGTAACGGTATCACAACGGTAATAGCACTCGCTATAGGTAACGATAAAAAAAGTCAATTTTGAATATAACTCCGTTTAAAAAAAATTATATCGGAACGTTGACAAAAAACTACAAACAGCACCCCGTATTTTGAAAAAAAGTTAACGAACAAAAATTATTAAAGGAGGACGAAAATAATAGAAAAAATGAAACGGGCTAAAAACGTATATTACATATACTATAAGGGTTAAAAATGAAAAAGTAAATAAAAAACTAAACATGCGAATCGGAAAGTGCCAGACAGGTGCGTGGCACTATTCCTTCCCATGCCCAATTATAGGGCAACGATAAAAAAATACGATTTTGAATACAACTCCATTTTAAAAAAAATTATATCGGAATGTTGACAAAAAAACTATAAACAGCGGCGCACCCCATATTTTAAAAATGTTTACGAACAAAATTTATTATAGGAGAACGAAAATAATAGAAAAACGAAACGAGCTAAAAACGTATATTACATATACTATAAGGATTAAAAATTAAAAAGTAAATAAAAAACTAAACAGGGGAATCGAAAAGTGTCAGGCACTCCTATGTCCAGTATTAGATATATAATTACATATGCTATTTATGTTAAGTATGATTTTTTTTATTATTATTATTCATAAATTTCTGTCTACAAACAATCTTAGTTTATAAAGGTTTGCACACCATGTGGATTATTTTCATTACTCATTTGGAAAATTATTTGTTCTTTTGAACTTGTTATTTACAAATATGCTTTCATCATAATTTACAATTTGAAATAAATGGTTTATTTTATTCTCTGTATAAAGGGTGAGAGCTTACATGAACAAGATATAATAAATAGAACCATTCAACATTTCTTTTCTTTTTTTCTGGTAATTATATGGATATGCAAGGAGAAGAAATTACAGGTTTTGATATATACATTTTAGTTATTTGAGATTATGGTTATCCGACAGATACCTGACGGATTTTGAGCCAAAATACCCAACAAGTATTTTTATTAAACTAACGTGAATACCTGAAACCTGCGGGTAAGCCCTATACCCGACAGACAATTACCCGACAGATACCCGACGGGTTTTGGGTTGGGTATAGTACAAACTCTTATAATCGGGTATGGGGTTAGGATTACCGAAACCCGTCCTATTTTCATCCCTAATTGGCTTCATATACAGGTAGACGATCGTATTATATAGGCATCGTCACCCATTGTAAGGCCTCGAATCCCGAGAAACCTCACTTGTTGGATTTACTCATTCACACATAGTTTTTAAACATAAAACTTCATTAACATAGCGAAAACATCACTAACGCAGCGAAAACTTCACTAACGCAGCGAAAACTTCATTACATAACATGTAATTGTCCAAACAATAAAAAAAACATTGTCTTTACATAATAAACTTTCAAACATAACATAGTGGGATGTCAGATTTTCGATATCCGGGTAACTCATTACCACAAGCCAAGAATCCACGGGTCATCTTGCAACATACACTTAACCTGATTTGCATGCTAAAAGTCAGCTAACCTGATGTGGCTCTACTTTACATAAAACATAACATATAATAAAAAGAAGGACTTAACACACTGTAACATCCCAAACTCCTAAATAGGTTAGGACCCGTGTTGGCTAAGAAACGTGAAATTAGAACGTAACCGGACGCGAAAACAGAAAGACGGTTCGACCGGAAATAGCCTAAAACTTCGCGTAAGCATATACCGGGTTAGAAAACGAGTTATGGATGCCATAATATATGAAACTTGGGTGTCTCGGCGAGAAGAATTTGAAAATGGAGTCATAACGGACCATCATCTGGTGTAACGGTCCGTCACGACCCCCCAGAAGCCATAACAGACCGTCACCGTACGCCGCAAATCATGAAAAGTCACCGTTTTACGCCACGTATCACTAACTCATCCAACCCTAAGGCCATGACGGACTGTCATGGGCTGTGACGGTCCGTTACATGGTCAGAAAGTGCTTGAAGTCCAAGAAAACGGTAACGGACCGTCACGGGCGATAACGGTCCGTTACGGGATCAGAATTTTGCCTATAAATAGTTAGAGTTGGCCGTTCACTTGCAAACACAACACACACAAACACCATATCACACACATACAATTTGGAAAAGAATTAGGAGCTGGTGCGGAGCGTTAAAGTGCGAGTGCGGTTCGAATCCGGAGAGACGTTTAAGCGAGAAACGAGCGTAGGAAACGACCCGAGATTATCGTTAGTACAATGGACCTGTACCTTAGATAAATTTTTATTTGAATTATGTGATTATGTGTTATGTGCTGTGTGTGGAACTAAGGTACGGGGCAATGGGGATTAGTCTAGACACTAAATTGGAATAATGGAGTAATCACGAGGCATCAAAGGGGTGGTGGATACGCCGCTAGTACTTCCTATATATAAATCTCTTTGACACTCCATTGTGAAACCATTATGAATGTTTAGGGGTATAGACTAAAACACAATGATGAGAATACTATGATTTCATTTGGACGGGTAATCTTCCAACCAGTATGTAGTTATCTGACAAACAGAATGTTCTGTCTAAGAAAAGAGTGGTGTATAAATCCCTCCTGGGCCCATCATTCTCACATGGGAACATCTCTGTTTGAGGTACTACTCTGGGAAGATAATCACCCTAATTTACAAAAGGTGATAAATGTAAATGAATAAGGGATGGCTTAATTCTAAATAAAGGAATATTTATGATGTATTATAGGGGTGGTAGGTACGTCGCTGGTACACCCTATATATAAACCTCTTTAATACATCATAGAGACACATTTAGGAGGAATTAGAGCAAGGATTGGATAAATACATGAGGAAGTCATGCTATTAAATAAAAGAGAATTAACGAGGAAGCTTAATTCTAAGTAAAGGAATATTCATGGGACGTTAAAGGGGTGGTGGATACGTCGCTGGTACTTCCTATATATAAACCTCTTTAACGTAACATGGAGAAACCTTTATAAGGAATTAGAGCACGGATAAATATGAAAGTATGACAAGAGGTCAGATATGTGCGAATATGCGATGTGTGTTAAATGTGAATATGTGAATGCATGATAGATGATCATACTATATGTGTAAATATGAATGTGTGATGGAAACGAGTCTAAGTCTTAAAATGGAATAACGGAGAACTCACGAAGTGTTAAAGGGGTGGTGGATACGCCGCTGGTACTTCCTATATATAAGCCTCTTTAGTGCATCGTGGGGAAACCGTTATGAAGTTTTAAGGTGATGACTAGTTGGTAATACAATGGGAGACTGTGAGTCTATGATACTCAAGATCCCAATGAAAAGAGATGTCCAGCCTACGGGGCGGGTCTCAATGAGAAATGAATGAATGGAATGAGATGTCCAGCCTACGGGGCAAGTCTCAATAAGAAATAAGTGGGGAGAGATGTCCAGCCTACGGGGCAGGTCTCAGGAATGAAATGAATACTATGACCGGAGGTACGTTCGAAGATGGTCATGAGAGGGTTATCACACCCATAAAATATATGAATGACGTGACTGGAGGTACGTTTGGAGATGGTCACGGGGGCGCCGAGAGCCCGATAAACTTGAATAATAAGAACCTAAAGGGTTCATAATAAAATGAACAATGCGATGCACTTACTTAGAGTAAGCTAATTCAAAAATGTTTTCCAAACACTGTAGGAAATAGGCACGTGGAATAAAAGCTTCCTAAGGACGTAGCCAATCGGAGCTGAAGAATCCCTATGTTACATAATGTAATAATTTATTTCTAATAAAATATATCTTTATGACTTTAGTGATAAGGTTTTGAAAAATCTGAGACCCGTTTTCCGCATTAAACTCTGATAAAATAAGGAATAAGTAGGGTGTTTCACACACACACATACATCAAAAGCCGGTAAAGGCATAACTTTCACAAAACTTCGCTTTCAAGTCATACATTATTTTTCTAATGTGTTTCTTTACCTTAAGCGTCAATTCACACTTGGTATTGTACCTCATGTCTCATTGACCATAAAGTATATTTACCCCTGACCATAAAGTACCAGTAGTGTAACTTATGGCTCGTTACGTCTAGGATTACAACTACCTAACGTGTCTCCTAAGGCTCGTTAGCTCTAGGAAGACAAAAGATACTGAGGGTTGCGCTTACCCTATGAATGGCCACAAACACACCGTCTATGTTGTTCTTATGACAGTCATGAACTTAGTCCATGACGCTATCATAAGGTTTGGGGTAGGCCTAGTCACGAGGACTAAGCCGAATTCCCAAGGCTCCTTTCATGAAGTAACATCTGTTCCCGAAGGAACCCTTCCCTTCCTTTTCCCAGATACAGACAATGTAACGACTTATAAAAACATTCACCTTCTTACTTTTATTAAAAAAAAAACATTCTCTAACTTTTGTTAAACTTTCATAAACGTCTTTACTTGCATAAAACATTCGTTTGTCTTGCTTTATCTTTCTTTAAAACTTTCTTCACTTTCGTTTACTAACACACAATTATAGTAAACACTTACACAATATGCACACACCCAAAAAGTAGACATAAAATAGGATCTAGAACTCACCTGACTTGCTGTATTTTCTCAAACAGTCAACTCGGTTACTATACTATCCGCATAAGTATCCATGCGAATACTCTAAGTATGCGCATAGAGCATTCCTTGCGAATACTTTAAGTATGCACATAGAGTATTCTATGAGAATACTCCATAGAGTATTCTATGAGAATACTCTGAGTATGCGCAGAGAGGATTCCTTGCGAATCCTCCCGGTATTTCTTGCAAGTACCCCATTTACTCTTGCGTGTACTTGTTGCGAGTACTCTGAGTATTCGCCTAGAGCATATGTGCGAATACTCAGTTCATAATTTTCGCTGAAAAACCCTAACTTGCATGTTTTAACATCTGATCCGAGAATTGCATCAAGATTCTATCTTTCTTTGTTCAAAACCGTTGTTTAGTAACCATGAGTCCAAATTTATGGGTTTTAAACTTTTTAACACGTAAAAATCTGACCTTTATTGATTAAACTCAAGTTTTCCATAAAAACCCATTTTAACCAAAATAGAAGGTTTAAGGGTTGATTCTTACCTGGAAAACTCGCTGATCCTCGTACTCCACTCTTCGGCAACTACCTTCAATCGGAGTAGAACGTTTTGAGGCTCGAGGTGATGATTTCACCAACTTTCTCACTCAAACTCGTCTCTCTCTCTAAAAGTATGCGCAAGGGTTGATGTGAGAATGAAATGGTGGAGGCGGCTTGGTATAAGGGGGTTTCCCCTTGTTACTATTTTTCCACTTTTATTCCCCAACCTTTCTTGTATTTGTCTTATAATAAACAATATATTTAGGATGTTACACCCATGTTAAAGAGGATATTTTGTGGTAGAAGAAAGTCAATTGAACATTTTGAGAAACTTGGTTGGTGAAAGTGACATTTTGGGAATTTTCTTGTACTTATACTCATGAGCATTCAGGCTTCATACCAGCATCGAGAAAACATGTTAGGTGTATAATGTATTCTCACAATCTCCACCAAATTAATAATGTCAGAAACGTTTATACAAAATCCAATGAGTTTTCAGCTATAGACCAACCTATAAAAGCTTAGGCCCCGTTTGGCTCACAGAATGTAATGGAAATGGAATTGGAATTGAAAAACATTCGATGAGTTTTTATGTTTGGTTGGTTTGTGATTGGATGTGAATTTGAATTCTTTCCATCCAATTCCCACAATTAAAGGATTTTAACTTTCCTTCACTAATGTAAAGGAATTATAAACATTCCAATGGAATGTTGAAAGATTACCAAAAACCCCTTACAATATCTTCCTTTCACCTTCAACCTCACCAATAGGGTTTCACCGTCGTTGCATTTTGGCACCATTGTTTCAACAGAAACCCAGAAACGATTTTTAGAAACAAAAGCGAGTAAAAAACAATAGAAAAACAAATGATTCAACCAAAACAAAAAAGACATGAATCGAAAGAAACCCAGAAACGATTTTTGAACCCATATGTGATTGAACCCGCTGCACAGATCGATTGATCCCAGAAATCGAAAGATCGAAGACTATGATGTAATTTACGGTGACAAAAGATCGAACCTTTGAACCGACTCAACCTGTGATTAGGGCTGGCAATTTCTACCTGTTTAAGACACGATTAAACCCGTTTAAGAAAAAGTACACTATGTAATTTTATACATTTTAAAAAATAAGTAAAATTAAGAGGCTAGACTCCATCATTTCTCCTTCTTGGTACATAAAAGATACAACTGTCTTATAGACATTAGATATAAAGGAGTTAAACGAGTCGTATTCATATTTGATACTTGTGTTATCCGCGTCGCCTATAACCTGTTTAGACACGAATTACCTGTTTTGCCAGCCCTACCTGTGATGGAACAATCGAAGATCTTTTACGGGCAAACGAACAAAAATCAAAGAAGACAGCTAGATGAAGAACTCATAGTCAGCATCGAAGATGAAGAAATCATAACCATATCGAAACGACGGACCAGGTGAAGAAGATAAATATGTCACAATCGAAGCTACTTTTTGTTAACCAATTTATTTATACGAAAATTGTTGAGGAATTATTTGTTCATAGTTTACAGTCAACAGGAGCTGTGATGAATTGGGGGTGGGGGTATTTTAAAGGGGTAATTTTGTCCATAAAGTTTTTTTACATTTCAATTCCAATCGAAACTTTACAAACCAAACACAATACAAATATTTGATAGAATTAATTCTAATTCTTTTAAATTCTAATTTCTTTGAAACATTTCAGTTCCTTTATAAATATTATACGAACCAAACGACTCCTTAGCTTCTTCTCTAACATTACAAGAAGCTTCACTCTCCTCTAAACAAAAATGTTCTGAGTGAATCAAGTTTGTGCCTTGATGTAATTCGTTTATCACGGGTACTATATATGTGAAACTATGAGAAATTTTTATATTTGTAATTAGTGTGTCTTTTTGTTAGCAATTAATTTTTCAATACCAGGCTACAAAAATATGTTTTCTATGGTTTGTTGTTTTTTGTAATTAGAGTTTTAAGTTTCATTTGCCTTGAGTTTTAACCAACGGACAAGTCAAACATAACTAAACTGCATCTACAAGTCTTGAGTTTTAACCAACCGACAAGTCAAACATAACTAAACGAGAACCAATATCGTTATCACTACCAAAAAACTGAAAAACTTGCGATAGCAGATTTCGTCGGAAATTTGTCAAAATTGGCCGTTAGAGACAAGTTTCCGACAAAAATTGTTTATTGGAAAAAAAACCTGTGGGAAATGTTTTTTCCGACAAAGTCCCGACGAATTAGTGACAAAATCCTTTCATCGGTAATTTTCGACAATATTCTGACGACTTTATAAATAAATAAGTAAACTTATTTAATAAATTTGTCGATTTTATAGCACTATACGCGGCGTATAGTGATGTGATGGTTGACTAGTTGCAGAAGGTACCTCGTACCCTAAATTGCATCGTATGGCCCTATACGATGCGTATAGGGGTTGGAATGACCAGGTGTACGATGTTGTCGGGCTTGAGAAATTGTGAAGAGCCTGTACGATTCGTATTGGCCTATACGCCTCACGAGACGTACAGGGTCCGGTCCCCTTAGTAATTTTCGTGTCTTGTTAGCAGTCCCCTAAGGAATATATGCTTACTTTTAGATTAGCAATATAATATAACAAAATAGAAAAAATATCTTAAATGAATGGATTGGTTTGTTAATCATTGAATTTATGAGTTTTTAGTGACATATATAGTTTTTTTCTTTATTAGATAGAATATATATATTAGTTATATTATATATACTAGTTTTTACTCTCCGCGTTTGCGTGGATAAAACTTACTACTCTCCGCGTTTGCGTGGATAAAACTTACATCTAATCGCAGACTCGTTATAGCGTACGGTACCAAAAAAACACTCAAATTTGAATACAACTCCGTTTTCAATAAAATTTAAACCAGAACGTTGACAAAAAATTTTCTAGAAAAACCGCGCATTCTGTTATTTAAAAAAACTTAACGAACGAAAGTTATCATAGAAAACGGTGTCAGACCCATCATTAATAAAATTTAAATGAAAATGTATGACCAAAGGTAAAAATAATGTTAATAAAAAAGAAACATAAAACTAAATAATAAAAAAAGGGAAAAAACAAAATAAAAAAAATTACCCATTCGGATCGTCAAAAACCATAAAGCGAATAACGATACGGGTTCGGATAATACCAATATCGATAATGATGTTGTTCGCTCATAATAGGTTCGGCTCGTCACGGTACCAGAACGGTAACAACAGCTATAGGCAATGATAAAAAAATGTCTCGATTTTAAATACAACTCCGTTTTAAAAAAAATTTATATCGAAACGTTAACAAAAAAAAACTACAAACAGCTGTGCAATCCGTTATTTGAAAAAATTTAACGAACGAAAGTTATTAATGAAAAACGAAATTAATAAAAAATGAAACGGGCTAAAACGTATATTATATATATTATAAGGGTTAAAATTGAAAATGTAAAAAAAAAATGGACGAATCAAATTGTGTCATGCAGAAGGTACTATTCCTTCGCATGGCAAATAATATGTTATTAATTTCTAGAAAAACCGTGCATTCTGTTATTTAAAAATTTTAACGAACGAAAGTTATCATAGAAAACGGTGCCAGGCTCATCGTTAAGAAAATGTAAATGAAAACGTATGAGCAAAGTTAAAAATAATGTTAATAAAAAAGAAACATAAAACTAAATAATAAAAAAGGGAAAAAACAAAATAAAAAATTACCCGTTCGGGTCGTCGAAAATCATAAAGCGAATAACGATACGGGTTCAGATAATACCAATATCGATAATGATGTTGTTCGACCATAATAGGTTCGCCTCGTCATGGTATCAGAACGGTAACATCAGCTATAGGAAACGATAAAAAAATGCCTCGATTTTAAATACAACTCCGTTTTAAAATTTTTTTTATCGGAACGTTAACAAAAAAAACTACAAGCAGCTGCGCAATCCGTATTTTGAAAAAAGTTAACGAACGAAAGTTATTAAAGGAAAACGAAATTAATAGAAAATGAAACGGGCTAAAAATGTATATTATATATATATATATTATAAGGGTTAAAATTAAAAATATAAAAAAAATAAAATAATTGGACGAATCAAATTGTGCCATGCAGAAGGCACTATTCCTTCGCATGGCAAATAATCTATACTAATAAATAACGGTTTTTTGTGACATATGTCACTTGCTGGTGCATCCTTAGTATATTTTTCTCACCTCTCTCTCCTATTAAATAGTTATATTAAAAGAAAATATATTTTTAAATATTTAATATAAATTTAATTATGGATACTTATTATTTAGTTATAGATAATTATTATATCATTAACCAAATTAATCTATATCTATATCTATACTGTATAATAAATAAAGGTTTTTAATGCCACGTGTCGCCTCCATATTCATTCTCATCATTTTTTCCCGACCCTCTCCCTTATTAAATACACCTCTATTTTTTAATAATAATATTTTTTTAAAGAAAATACTAATATTTATATTAATAAATCTCATGCATATTTTGACGAGTGTATGTGTTAACAGATTATATTGTATTTTACGGGTTTATTCTAGCCCGTGTAAAACACGAGTTTTTAAAAAACAAATTTTTTATTACTCAATATATAATATTATATTTATTCAACTCGTGTAATAGATATGATTTTAACATAGTATGTTAATAATGTAAAGAATATCAAACATAAAAAAATAATGCAAAAAATATCAAATATCAAAAATATTAAAATGGTATTTATATGGTTAGTTAATGTAGTAGTGGGTATATTCTATATCTAGTGTAAATCATCTTCTCTATTTTAATTTTATCAATATATAGAATATATATCAGTTAAAATCTATTGTATAGAAAATGCTTATTATAATTTTATTTTATCATAATTAGAAGTTACACTCATAATATATCTTTATTATAGTTCTATAATAATTAGTTAATAATACATAATTTGTTACGATTGTTAATTATTCTATGCTTAAATTTTAATGAAACGTATATATAGAAGTAAAAATATTTTTTTAACAAGATAAAAAAGCCTCACATATAACCCTATTATTATCTTTTCAAATTCTCAAAGGTCACTTCCATATAGCGAAATGCACTCCTCAACGTGTCATTTGTTCAATTAAATAGATTGATAGTTTGTCCTTATGTCAGTTCATGTCGATGAACATTTCTTTTATCTTTTCTCATTTCATACATTAGTAATATTTTAAATATGTAATAACTCACCGTATTGATAGAATAAGAGATTGATAGAAGACTGAAAATCGAAGTATCCGACCACACATGTTGCTAGAAGATAATAAGTTTGCAGGTTGATTATACCACATAAAGATTAGGTAACTCATACTTTAAATTTGTTAAACTTATAAACTTGAAATTATTAAAATTTAAATTGTTAGAATTATACTTGAGTATTTGATATTTCAAGCTCTCTTTTTAGATGAGTTTGAGATCGAGTATCGAGTGATTAGAATTCCAACTGGCAATTTTTAATTAATCACTATATTATTATAAACAAAACTCACAAGGAAACCTATGAGTAATTAGCGGGTATGAGACAGAAATTTACAATCAAAACATAAAACTGGGAATAACAAAACTCATCCCAAACCCTAGCCGTTGTCATCCATAGTAACTGAACAACATTTTCTTTTTCACAAATCTATTGCTAACATGTTAACCAAATAAGCGGTCTATGTCATAAAATCTTATTCATATTGTTTTTTATTTTTAAAACTATAAAGTTATATAAATAATTTTATGATTGCACACTCTCTCCTCCTTCACAAACAAGCCATCCCACCTCTCTGATCAACTCCTACCATAGTCCGCCATCACCTTCCCAACTCGGACAACCTCACTTCATCAAGTTGAATTATACATGGAAGTAATGTTGATATATTAATTGTACGTTAATTAGTATATAGCACTTCGTTAAAAAGTACAAGCATGTAAGATCTAAATATGTATAATTAGCGTAGAACTTTTTCACTAAATTAGCTTTAATCGTCAGTTCTTGCATATGTTGATCAAATGTTAATCAGTTCAGTTACACTTAAAGTTTTATCTAGAAGAAAACTTGCAACAAAAGTGAAAGAAGAATGCTCTTAAAGCTTTAGATCAGAATATTGAAGGTTTTTTAATACAGTAAAATAATAAAAAAGTGATTGTCTAGATACTATATATTTATATAAAATAATAAAGAGAAGGAGCAAGCTCAAAAAGTACACTAAAGGATTTTTTACATATATTTATATAGAAAATATATATTTATATATATTTATATAGAAAATATATGATCGAGATGATGTTACAAAGTCACTTTTAGTGATGTTATGACATGACACCTTAAAGCTAGATACATCAAATTATATGATTTGTAAAAGAACGTGTGAAATTTGATGGTAGCAACACGACCTGCCAAAAGAAGAGCTTCTCAGCCTCTTAAGGTGCCCTTTAGGCTTATTTTATTTCTAGTGGGGATCTAGGATTTTATTTGGTTCCTTATTTTTTCAAAAAGAACTAGAAAAGGACATGAACAGAATTTATATCAAAATATGTAACACACATTTGTCGGTAGATGTTTCTAGAATTCGATTTGTATGGATATAATTCAATATGAAGCAGTTTTTTAGTTCATTTTTCTTGTTTTGTTTTGCTTATTTTGTTGTTTGATGTACTAAAATATACTTCATGATAAATTATAGGCACACTTTTAGTAATTAGTGATGATAATATGATAGATGTTGGGTTAAATGTCATAAGTAGCACTTTGTATCCATTTAGAATCCGAAATGGACTATGTGCTACTCTTGTTTCCCGAACATCCAATTCGCATACTATTCTTACTTGTACTAGTTATTACAGATTCAGCGAGGGTCAAAACGAGTCGGGCTAGTTAAAACATCATTAGAGTCAAAACATGTGAGGTCATCAGCAATTTAGCATAATATAGAAACCTAATCTTCAAATTGTCTTATTACCTTGATTGTATTATAACTTATTAGTAATGTACATATTCTGCTAATCATAAGTTTTTAATACATTCTACCGATGTTTATCCTAACTTAATTAGATTAACTAATGAGCTCCAGATCAACTGTTTTGGGAGAAGGCACCCCATGGCCTTCAAATGTTGAGGTCATGGGTTCGAGTCTCACTTGGTGCAATATGTTTAGGTGGGCCTTGTGTTTTTTCACAATGGGCCTTCGGGTGGTGGGTTTCCCCTGGAATGGTGGGCGGGCTGGGTCACCAGCGCTGTCTGTGTTCGCGGGTGTGGGTGGCCTTTCGCAATGGGTTTACCCGGGTGGCCCGGCTTATAGTATTCGTTGGCCGTTAAAAAAAAGCTTAATTCACTACTAGAAAATAGACCTTTAATGACACGCGAACTATGACACGCAAAAGTGTTTGTCATCATTTTAGTGTCAAACTAGTAAAACTGGGTTTTAATGACACGCAAGCTATAACAAACAAAAAATGTGTCATCTGTTAGTGTCATTAAAAAAAAAAAACACGAAGTATACTTTTTTTAATATGCATATCATCTTGAACATGTCATCTTTTAATTTAACACCCACTCATCGGTGCTTTGCGCGCTATCTCCGAAAAGTTGAATATCTATAGGCGGGTTTCATCTTCGGTCCTTACTCCTTTGCCCTAACACCAGGCACCAGGCCACTCCTCCGGCGATAACACCACAAACCACTCCTCCGGCGATTCAAACCACAAACCACTCCTCCGACGATAGCACCAGGCACGAGAGGGCAAACGACGGCGATTCAAACCACTCCTCCGGCGATAACACCAGACACATATGATCAACGGAATCGGGGACACTGATGCTGTCGGCTGCTACGATCACTGATGGCGACATTCGATCTGATATTCCGATCAGTATTTCACCGACAAAACGGAAAGTAAAACGTTTCGTTATCTCTCCGCCTGCGTCCATTTCGAAGATTAACAACTTCTTTGTCTCGTCTGATTATATTCATCTTCCTGGTAATCATTTGTGAGTATGAATCAATTTCTGCCTACTTTTTTTTTATGAAATCAATAGCTAACTACAGCGTCACATTTGTCCGTTAGGGTTTTTGATTCAATTTTGTTTTCTAGCCCTTACAAATCTGATGCAACATTTGTAATTTGTCCAGGATTATTCATTACGATCTAATCTTACACTCTGAAATTCAGATGCAAAATTGCTATACTTATGTCGAAAACCTAGCTCCGACATTATTCTGTTTACTACCTGTTTAAAATTCTTTACAATAGCTTGAAATCCATTATCAATTATGAATTTACAGTTTGAGAATTGCAGCGGATTTATAGGGTTTCGTTCAGAATCCACAATGTCATCAATCAGGTCAGGGTTCTTTCTATTGATTCTGTACATGTTTATAATTTTGTCTCATATTAGATCTGTAGATGTTGTTATCATTTCTTTATTGATATATTCTAATGGATGTAGTTAGATCTTAATTGTTTATGTGTTTATTAAGTTAGTAGCATTTGTGCATTACAATGATTCAGAATATGTTTTTGTTTTGTCTTATTAGATATATAATATATATTAGAATTGGTATGAGATTCTTGATTAAAATGGTTCCTATCTATATACATTATGGTTCTGTGAGGATAAAATATCCTAGATTCTTGACTAATATGGTTCATATCTATATACATAATGCAAATTGTTAGATATCATCTATTGATTTCTTGCAGCAACGATCAGTTTCAACAGGTTTAGAGTTGTAGGTTGGCTACATCTTGCGAGTCATCTTTTGTTGCTGGGCTTATGGAAGATGAACTTGAACAGGAGTTGAGGAGACAAGATGTCGAGTTTGATAGGTTTATGAAAATACAGGTATATTTATGCTAAACACTCCGTTTATGGTTTCAAATCAGTTTAAAAGGGCATGTTTGGTATATACTAGTTTCAAATTGGCCACTTGTGGTTTTCTGACTTCAATTTTCCAACAGGAAAAGAGTAGCTATAGTTGGAAGTGTTAGATCAGGCATTTGTGATTTGTGATTGAAACAGAAAACAAACAAGAATTGAAATTATGATTTTGCTGCTGAAAGTTGCTCTTTAAGGGGTGTTTGGGATTACTTATTTCCTTCTCCTTATCTCCTTTTATAAGTAGTTTTGAGAAGTAACTCCCACTTACTTCTCAAAATCTCCTTTTTCCTTCTCAAAATCTCCTTTTATAAGTAGTTTTGAGAGGTAACCCAAACAACTTATTAACTTATAAAAGTTAATAAGTTAATAAGTTGGTTTGAAAAGGCAATCCAAACACAATTATGCTACTGGGCTCTATAAATAGCCAAAAGAAAAACAAGAAAATTTCAAATACCTACTTCCCCTAAAACTTTCTATTCAACAGGTGGACCTTGACCCAATAAAACTTAAACAAACACATGCTAAAATGACTTATTTTGCTGACCCGTTTGACCCATCCAAACTTGACCCATCCGACACCAAAATTACCCAATAGGAAGTGGGCCTGCGGGCTTAGCCACCGCTGATCAACTTGCTATTGGTGGACTCATGATGTATGGGGTTCCTAACATGAAAACAGACAAATGTTAACTTTTTAGTCCAGACTTGATCATTTTTTACTTGACTGTTTGCCAGTGTTGTAAAAATCGCGCCTAGGCGCCGATTATTCGCTAGGCGCTCCATTAAGGAGGAAATTTGACCTAGTTGGTCCAAAAATCACTGGGCGGTCCAAATCGGGTCTAGGCTGTCCTAGGCGGCCAGATTCCGGTGAAAATTCCGGCAAAAACCTGAAATTTTCGGCCAAATTCCGGCGAAAACCTTGGATTTTCCGGCAAAACCTTGAATTTTCCAGCCAAACCCTTCAAATATAAAAATGTGTGTATATATATAAAAAACTGAAAATTACATATAAAAATTCCAATCCGATTAATCCCGCTTAGGCCCCGATTAATCCCGCCTAGGCCTAGGCCCCACCGCCCGCCTAGCGCCTAGCGATTTTTACAACACTGCTATTTGCTGAAATGCTTGCACTGTTGTTAAGACCTAGTAGGTTTTGAATATGTTTATGCAGTTACTTCTATTGGCTGCTATCAGGTCCAAAGCATGTATCGACATTTGAGAAAGATAGGGCAAAGATAGGGCATGGCATGCACCCGAGGAACTGGATCTTCCAGCGATGCAGGTTAGTTGATATTTTGTTAGGGAACTTGTTCTGAAACTAGATCAGTAGGATCTTCCAGCGATGCAGATTGGTTGATATTTTGTTGGGGCCAAAATATTGCCCGTATTGCTATAATAAATGTTGTTGAATTGGCAAGTTATGATCAAGTGAAGTAGGTTGTTATACGATCATAAACTCTGAATATACAAATATAAGTATTGGAAATTGAGATGTTCTTTTTAACTGTCTATTTTTTATATTACATTGCAGATGACTCTGAAGATCCCTGGATTCACTGATAATGTCTTCACCCATCTTTTATCGGGTTTAGGTGTAGGATTTGTTGTAGTTTGCGTTGGATCCCAGTTGATGTGGTACTTATAAACAAAACGCTATTATTTATTTGAATGAAGAAACATATGAATGCATTGTGCTATGTTGCCGCCGCCACCAACCACCCACACCACCGACCACCTATGTTGCCGCCGCCACCAACCACCCACACCACCGTTTTCGTCGTCGTCACCGCAGCTACCCCCAACCCCACCCGTCGTCGTGGACCACCACCGACCACCCTCGTCCCCGTCAACGCCACCACCCCTCTCTACTGTCGTCGCCGTCGACTAGAGGTGCACAAAAAAACCGGTTTGATTTTTCAAACCGGTCAAAACCCGAAAACCGGTTCGCCCTAAACCGGTTCAAACCTGAAAACCGGTTCGCCCTAAACCGGTTCAAACCCGGAATGAACCGGCAGTTACAAATCGGTTTGCATGTTTCTGAATTTGATCGGGTTAGGGACCGGTTCTTCCAAACCGGTTCGGAAAACCGGTTTTGTAGCTGAAACTTTAGTAGAATGGTCACCCCTACACCATGTTTCGCACTTCGACAAATTTAACTACTAGATGTCTGTCTTAAAAATCAAACCAGATCAAATCTCTGTTCCCACATACTACTAACATCACCGAGTAAAACTCATATAGTAGAAACAATAAAGTATTAATCCATGTCATGTGCCATGATTCCAACCCACCAACAATATCCTTTGTTGAAGTAAACCCCATCTTATGAAGCAATTGAACCACCCTTTGTGAATCATTTACCTCTCCTGCATACTACATACAAGCCAACATCTGACCCGTTAAGAGTTTCATTGCTTTCCCGCACAGATTTCAATTCAGATGATATTGGGTAACCGAGATTCCAAACTTGCAAGAGGTATGTTTTTGGATTTGTGAAGAGAAACAATCTTCTGATGGTTTTCGTGAGGGATTGCTAAAGAGCTATGAGCTTCTCTAACATGCTAGCCCATGGCATATGAATATGGAAGCCCTTTAGGAATCGTTGTCTAACTTTGAAAGAAGACCTGCAGGTCTCTTGGAAAACGAAATTGCATGTCTCGTGAACCACAGTGGAAAAGGAAGAGACAAATTGCATGTCTCGTGAACTAGTGAGTTTATTAAATTGCATGTCTCGTGAAAAACAAAATGTGCAGGCCTGTAGAGATATTCAAGCGAATTTATTTATTTTTTTGAGAAAAAACCGGTTTAAACTTCAAACCGGTTCATAACCTACCCTAACCGGTTTGATAGGGTTGGGTTTTCCTCACTTGAAAACCGGTTTAACCCGAACCGATTTAGGGCCAAACCGGTTTTGACCAAATGTTGACCAACCCGGTTCGGGTCGGTTCAAGCCAGTTCGGTTTGAAAAAACCGCTTTGTGCACCTCTACCGTCGACCGCACCCGGCACCACTCAACACTGACCGTTCCCCCACCGACCAACCGCCGCCGCCAACCACCCCCACCGACCAATCACCACCGACCACCCTTGTTCAACCATACCCTACTTACCCTAGCTATCTAGGTTATTTAGGTTTTTGCATAAATAATATCAAGGAAGTTGAACAATAGCGGCTTTCACCACAGGAACTTGTATATCTAATTTATATGGGCTTTCACTACAGGAACTACTATCTCAATTGGGCGACTTCAACTAATTTATATGGGCTTTAACATGAAAACATATGGGTTGCAGTTAACTAGTAATTGGGCTAAATTAAAAAGAAACTTGTTCATGTAGGTCACGTGGGCACGACTCACGATCAGAAGAAATAAAAAGAGGACACATCGGCGGCTGTTTTCGAACGAAGAAAAGGCTGGCTGCTGGCACGCATCAGAAGCAGGAAGAAGACAGCCCTTTTGGGTGTTGGTTCGTGCTGACCCGAGACGAAAGAAGCAACAATCAGGGCACGAAAGAGTCAAGTTTTTTCTATTTTTTTTCTTAATTGATTTTAGAACCAAATTGTGTATTTTAGTTGGTTAATTTTAAATGGATAATCTTGTGGTGACAACATTTGATTTTTGTTTATTATGATTAGCTAAACTTATTGTTATCAACCTGTGTGTAGGGTTTGAGTTAGTAATTGTGTTCAACGTTTTTCTATGTATGGCATGACCGCATGAATCCTTTGTAAATCAACATTTGAGTCTCGGATTTGTGGGTTTAGCCTAGTTGATAAAACAATTTATTTTCTTTATTCAATCATTAATCTACCAGTCATTGGTTTCTTATCATTAACAACTGGTTATTTGAATTTGAATTTGAATTGGTGGTTGTTAGATAGCATCCCACTTGTGTTCTTGTTATTATTAACAAAGTGCTTCTAAGAAACCTGCTGTGATAATATCTTTTTATTATTTGCAAATCAATTAGTTTATTTAAGTTTTTTGCTTTTCATATTCAAAACCACTTCTCAAAGTTTAGTTTAGTTAATTATTTAAGTTAATTAGGTTTAGTATAAATAATCAAATAAAATGTATAATACTGACCATATGCTCCTCATGGATACGATACCTTACTTACCCTAGCTATCTAGGTTATTTAGGTTTTTGCATAACTCAAAAAGCGGTCATCAAACACCCAATATTTTGAAACACAATTTCATAATGTTTGCAGAAATGGTCCTAGTTTAAAATTTATATTTACTGAAGATATTTCATGTCAAATCCCCCATTAACAAGAAGAACCATATAAGGTTTACATTTAATTACACCAAAACATTAGTTTGAAATCCCTAACAAGAAGTTTAACCATGACAACAACAAAAACATGCCAAAAAATCACAATTGATAATCCAATCCTTAAGACTTGAGATCCCGAGCTTACATTGGAGCTTTTCCTACACCAGATACACCCTATAAAACACATTAGTAGTGGTTAGACATTGCACAATAGCCCCCAAGTGCATAACAAATAAATTTGCCAAAAATCCCTGAATCAGCGTAGTGGCCGGCGTAGGTAGTGCCCAACCTACGTAGCCTACGCCAGCTACAGATTAGCTCCCTCAAATTTCGTTTTCCAACTTATCCAACCCATTTGGTTCAGTTCCAACTGGTTTATAACATATTTCAACCATAATAATGTTTATACACTACCCATTTACTTCCCCATTGATTAATTACCCCCAATTAACGAAGTTATACAATATCCATTGAGATTTAAAGATCTCATTCTATATAATTTCCCATTGAAGTTCAAGGACTTCATTCAATACACCAATTGTGAAATTCTATGACTTCAAACATCATAAACCCGTTAAGATTCATGATCTCAATCCATTTATCCCCATCGGGATTCAAAGATCCCATTGTGCAAATGCTATACTCTCGGAAGTTCAAGACTTCTAATCATACCAATTGATATCCCCATTGGGTGGAAAATAAAGCTTTAGCATTAGCAAGTGATTCAATGCATTTGATGGAAGCAGTGTAAGAGACCGCAGACGTACGCATGCCTAACAAAGATGGAAGAATGGTTTGGTTGTTAGGTCTACATAATCTTTTTTTTCTTCCAAAAAATCCAACTATAACATTCGTGATGATTCCGATTCCAGTCGATTCACTAGTATCCACGTTGGTTTGAACATGATTGAGCAAATGGATTGGGGTGCTAAGTATAAATATAAAAGTATTTATGTGCTTACCATAGGCTAAACGAATTAAAAAATAAACGTGTATAATATTAGTAATAAACATAAAAATCAAATATGCTTTAAAATAATATTTAACGAATGTATATAACGATCGTAAATGAATGAACACAAACGAGCGAACATAAATAAACGTAAATGAGCGAACATAAATGAACGTTCACGAACGAACATGGCATGTGTTCATGTTCGTTCGTTTACTATATAAACGAACGTGAACGAACTTCCCGCTTAACAGTTTGTAGGAATTCTGGGTTCGTGTAGTTGTGATTGCCTAGATTCTCTGATAATCACGGAAAGGTTCGCTTTCAAATTGAATTATTTCCGTGGTATACATAGAAATCAATCAGATAAGAATCGGAGAGTCAAGAATGAATATGTGAAAGTCTGTTAGGAATTTCGTGTCTTACAATGACCAAATTTGCATGTATTTAACGGGTAAACATATACACCGGAACGTTATGACGGTTATTGGCTGAAAACCGCCACAATCGTAAATCCATAGCTGTTAAGTCATTTTACCCCGGAGAAGCAAATTACTTCGAGGAACAATCTACTCCAGATTAGAGGTGGGCATTATAACCGGATCCGAATCCGATCCGATGGATTATCCGAAATCGGTTTTTTTTTAACTGGATTTTTTGGAACCGGATCGGATATTTTTGGAACCACCGGATCTGGAACCGGTTATATGGTTTTCCAAGGGACCGGATAAAAACCGGACAAAATCGGACAAATTTGGAACCGGACAAAAACCGGACACAAAAAATCCGGACAAAATCGGATAAAACCGGATAAAAGGTTCCAAACCTCACACCCCAAAACCATATCCACCGGATCCGGTCCTTGACCAACGTTGACTTATCCGATCCGAATCTGGTTAAAAAAAAATCCGATTTGTGCACCTCTACTCCAGATGAGTAAAATTAACCCCGGCCAGGGGCGTTGCCCCTTGGACCCCACCAGGGACTGCCGCCCCTACGACCCTGCTAACCAGGGGCGCTGCCCCCAGACCCCCGTTGTTCATTGGGCTTCGGCCCCTTGATACGACAAGACGTTTTAGCACTAGAAGTCATAAGATTATCAAACAAGTGTGCACTCCACACTTTCCAACTTGTTTGACATTTCAATATGACTTCTCATTTGGTCACCAAGTAAATCCGAATACACTAAATAGCTTGATGACACTAAAATCACCAACACAGTTCACTAACAGTTAATTGAGCATTTGGTTCGTTTACAAGCCTAGTGTGTTGATTTAGATGACATGCTTAATTTATTCTCATTAGATGTATTTACAAGTAAAAATTGTTTTGATTAAAAACCTGAAAACATCCTTAAATTGTATGTTTTTGTTATAGAATTATTAGTAATTTTGGGATTTTACTTCTTAAATTACATCTTAGGGAAAATATTGCTGACATGTAAGATCGGACAACCAAAAGTAAGCCGCGTATATTTTACAACATTAGTTTTACCAACGTTTCCTCATTGTTTACTAGCATATTCAAACATGAGCTCTCGTTCATGGAATCATGGTTCACCAAACATGGAACATTACTCCATCAAGCGGTCTTGTATGTTTCATGGATGATGAATGTACGTTTGTAATCCCATCACTCGGGAATATAAAATTCTCAAGACTCCGCCAAGCCAAGATTTCCCGGTTTATAGCACGTTGGCATTCTCCCTTGACCAGTCAAAATCAAATTACACTATCTCTTTGTTAGGTCAATGCAAGCTTCTAATGATTTCTTGTTATGGAATGTTTCTATTCATTTTTAAGATTCAAAAGAAAAGACATGGTTACCCCCTGTGATGGGAGCTATGGAAGGGTGGATGGTAGTGTTTTCAAAACCAGACCAGAAACCGGTGAACCGTTTTCCTTCGAACCCAATTAACTGACTGAATTTTCAATTTTTTTTCTTTCAAAATCTTATTTTTTTTAATTAAGAGTTAATTACACAGATAGTTCTTGTGATTTGTGAAAAATAACAAGTTTAGGTACTAAGTATTTTTAAAGTAAAAGTTTTGAGGTTTATGTTTTCAATTTTGTAACGAATTTGGGTATTAAGAGTAACTTCCGTTAACTAGGGGTGAAATGACCAAAATACTTTTTTACTTTAAACCCGTAGTAACCAAACATGTTACTTTTCGCAAAGGGTATTTTAGTCATTTCACCTCAAACTTAACAGAAGTTACCCTTAATACCCAAACTCCTTACAAAATTGAAAGCATAAAACCCAAACCTATTACTTTAAACCCTTAGTACCCAAAGCTGTTACTTTTCGCAAACCAGAAGGACTATTTGTGTAATTAACTCTTTAATTAATTTAATATTCCAAGTTACATATTTTATTTATTTAAGTTTTCATATTTCATTAAAATAACAAACTGACACCAAAACACAATATTTTTATATTTTGTATCTATATACATAGTTTTAATATTTATATTATTTACTACTTTATCAGGTTTTAAATCATGTTCAACCAGTCCAACCAGCGCGCGGACCTCTAGGGCTACCGGTCCGTTTCTGAAACATTGGTGGACAGAAATTACCAGAATGCCCCACAAGTTTGTGCAGAGTTTTGGGGGAGTTTGATGATGTTTTTGTTAGCAGTGGGGGTGGTGATCTGATATACATACAGAGTTATGGAGGATCAGCTTTGCTGGTATATGATATGTATACAAGACAGTGGTTTTTGGTCTCAGAAGTGTTTGGTGCATAAGAAGTTTCCTCTTGAATCTTTTCTAGATTTTGCTTTGAGTCCAGGCTCGTTCATTTAGTAATCAAGGTCTGTTTTTAAGTTATCTTTTTTGGTATCTGAAATCTTGAAATTGTGAATCTGTTTTTATACATGTTCTTATGTTCCTAGTTGTGGGAAAACCTATGCGTTCTTGTTGGTTTTGATGCTATCAAACATTTGTCATGTTTTTTGGTCGGGACTCATCTTTGGTGGAGAACACGTGACTCGACAAAACATCAAATTTTGAGGGCCTGCACGAGTCAAACCGTATCTTTTACTCTATCCAAATTTGACCGATATAAATGGCAGCGAGTTGTTCATTCTATAATACATTATTAGGGTGTCAAATTCCTAACATGATATAAAATAAACGGGTTGGCTTGATACTAAATGGGTTAGGATGGATTGACTTGGCTAGCCTTCTAGATTTAACCTGCTAACCCTTTTAACTTGATTACATGAACTCTTGGACAGTTAAATTTTTTAAAATCACGTTTTTTAAGAAAGTTTTGTAAGTGATTTATTTTATAGTTTCTATAGCAACAAATACTTTTTTGTTTCAGTTTTAATTATTTTACCTAAAGATATTATTTTATATATTTAATAAATTTCATTTCATTTAGTTTAGTATTTAGTATTAAAATATAACCTTATATATGTAAAAAGATGTATTCAAAAGAGGAAGTAAAATTTAAGTCAATTAACTTAATTATACTCTATTAGAGCATTTCTAGCCGGTTCTTTATATTTCTTATCCTTATAATTACACTAAAAATCACTAGTTTTTCTACCTTTTTTCTCTCATTTTCCTTATCTTTATCCTTATAATTACACTAAAAATCACTACCTTTATCCTTGTATTTACAAAAAAATTATATATTTTTTTCTCTTTCACTCACAACCACTCATTAAAATATACAAAACTCACTCATAAAATTATACCAAACCGGCAACGAATGCTCTTACTAGAAGTATAACAAGATTTACTATTCATATTCTCACTTCTAGTGCATCAAAATCTCAAGATAATACAACAAAAGCAATCTTAATCTTTTGACTATGGTAAAAACTAAAAAGTAAGAAAAAGATTGATCACATCCACATAAATTAGAAACCCCACACACTTCCATAATTCAAAACAAAGTGGGCCCTTCAGCCATGAAAACCCATGGGTCCCACATCTATGATTCCATCACATTTCCACTGTGCACACTCACTGTTGAAAGAACAAGAAAGAAAAGAACACAGGCAGAAGCAAAAGAACTCAACCAACCCTCTCCCCAGTGATGATGTTAGATTCAAACTAATAAAAAACAAAAAATTAAATGGAAGTCTAGAGAGAGAAAAGTTGGTGGTGGGTAAAAAGATAAAGTTTAAAAAAGTTGGATGAAAAAGTGGGGTGAAGAAGAAGGTGGGGGAGAACCACAAAAGCATCAAAAGTTGAAGAGAATAGCAGGCAAAAGAGGCGGACAATTCACACCTGTTTTGCCCTTCCCTCTTCAATTTAGCAACGGTGGTGCGCAAGATAGCGACTTGAAGACCCCTGCTTTGTATTTGACAGTTTCTTTGCCTCTTGGTGCTTCTGCTAGACACCTAGCTGCCACCGTTTGGGAGCTTCACCAATACAACCTACCTTTGGCTAAAATGCACCGGAACCACCGGTATCTGCAGCTCAACCACCACCACCATCATCACCACCACCGGCAGCATGTTCCTGAAGATAACCCTGATCCTTCCCCTGACCTGGTATCTAATTTCTATGATGCTTTTTTAATTCTTGTTTTTCAAAAATTTTAATCAGTTTTTGTTGATTTTATATTTGATCTCTTAGTGTAGTTTCTGAATTATTTAAGATTGTTATTTGGATTACATTTATTCACATTTCAGTTATGATCTTTGCCCTTTAGGCCATCAATTTAAGTTGAAGCATTTATGAGGTTTTAACATGTGAGTTTGGGAGGAAAAGAGGGGAGATTATTGCAGCACTATATGTGCAACATGTTAGGAAAAATCTTTATTTTTTATGAATATGTGGGAAGCCTGAGTACAAAAATAGATTACAATAAGATGTAAAATATATGTAACAAGAAAAAGAAAGATTTCAAACTAAACTCTAAATCCTAAAGATGTAAACAATAGAGGAGAAAACAGAATTAGTTGAGACCCATGGTTGATATGGTTCCCTTAAAGCAGATTTTGGGTTTGTGAATATGTGAGAACAGAAGTACTGCCGAAGATAACCAAACTAGCCTGAAATTGCATCGGTAATTATGAGTTGTCTCGTGGAACTTAGGAAGAACATGGCATCGAGCTTTCACTATGTTTGTGTCCCTTTGTTGTTTTCTTCTTCATGCTTTATTGTAATGAACCATACTTTCACTATATAGTCCAAGAGTCTTGAAAGGTTTTCTATTTGCATTTAACATGGTTTGATGGTGCAACTAAAAGTGACCATGAAAAATCATGAAATCGGTTTAGGTTTATGACCTTCACTTTTTCAAATTTCAACATTACCTTCAATCTTTTAAATTCAATATCAAGCACTCCTTTTTGTGTATTGAGATTTCATTGTACTTAGCTACATCTGGACACATCTTAACTCGTTGCGGAACTCTTATCAAGGAGAACACAAACCTGTAAAGTATTTATTAAATATCTCATATTGCTTGTACTTTACTGTAGCATGCTTATCTTCCACTTCATTAATCTCAAGCCATCCTCAGTATTATCCGTTTAAATTCCTTTCTCAGTTCTATTTTCTAGATCTAGCTTCTCGCCATCTTCCTTTTCATCCTTCTGGGTGTTCGCTTTTCTCATTGTTTGGTTCCTCGTCTAGATAAGTTGGCTCTCAAAGCCCTCAAATGTCTCTTTCTAAGTTATTCTTGTCTTCAGAAAGGCTACAAATGTTTCATGACGACACATGTCAACTTTTTTGACAATCAAGTATATTTCTCTTGTTAATTATCAAGAGTCATCTCAACTAGTGCCTCCCACTGCTTTCACTCCTCTAGATCCGCATTTCAAAACCTACTTTATATGTCTTTGCCCTACAACTCCAACCGCCAATAATCCTTTAGAAGCTCCACCTATTGTAGTCTCTTTAACTCTTCGGTCGTTTCTCCGGTTCAGCTTTTGCAAACTAACGATTTGCCCATTTCCCGGTGCAAAGGTAATTGATTCACCACTAACCCTTATCCCATCATGTCTACTTAAACTATGATTGTTTATCACCTTTCTTTTCTGTTTGCTTTAAAAGTCTTGCCTCTGGCCCTATTCCTAAGACTGCAGAAGAGGCTTTATCCCATCTTGGCCGTCAAGCAACAATTGATGAAATGACAACATTGCACTCCACTGAGACTTGGAGGTAGTTCCATTACCTTTAGGGAAAACCAATGTAGTATGTTGTTTGATTTTTACTCCCAAAGTGAGACTTGATCGCGTTAAAGACCGCATGGTTGCTAAAGGATATAACTAGATCTTCGGTCTCGATTATAGTGATACTTTTTCTCCTATTGCCAAAATGACCAGGGTACATATTCTATCATCTATGGTATCTATTAGTGATTGGTCTCTTCATGAAATTGATAAAAAAAAATGCCTTCATCGTGATTTGCAAGAAGTATACATGGAACAACCTCTTGGTTTGCAAGAAGTATTCTATTATCTATGGCGGCTATTAGTGATTGTTCTCTTCATCAACTTGATAAAAGAAGGCCTTCCTTCATCGTGATTTGCAAGAAGTATACATGGAGCAACCTCCTGGGTTTGTTGCTCAGGGGGAGTCGCGATTAGTTTGCAAACTTCGGATGTCTCTTTATGGCCTTAATTACTCTCCTATGGCTTGGTTTGGTTGAGTGTTGTGATTAAAGAATTTGGGATGAAACATAGTGAGGGAGACTAGTCAATCTTTTATTGGCACTCAAAGACATCTTGTACCCGCTTGATGGTCTATGTTGATGATATAGTTAATTGTCGGAATGATCTTATGGTATCCAACAATTAAAGGATCATATGTTCAAACATTTTCAAAGGGTATGGGAAGACTTAGATATTTTATAGGCATTGAAGATACACAATCAAAAGCTAAAATTTCAATATCTTGATGTAAGTATGCCTTACACATCCTTGAGGAAGTTGGTCTAGTAGATTGCAAACCAACAAACACTAATGTATCCTAATGTTAAACTCTTACACGGAGCCTCTCGTGGATCAAGGGAAATATCAATGGTTAGTTGGAAGACTTAATTATCTCATAGTAACTCAACAAGACATCTCGTTTGTTGTGTGTGTAGAGTTAGTCAATTCTTGAATTCTCCTTATGACTCCGTAGTTTTAACCGAGTCTTGATGGGATCATTGTGACTACGTTTGTCAACTCTAATGATGAGCTAGCAGATGTGTTTAGAAAGTATCTTAGAGGTCCTTGCGTTGAATATATATGTCACAAGCTTTGACCATTTGATATATACGTCCAAGCTTAAGAATAAGTGTAAGAATGTGCCTATTAGGGTTATGCCAGTTAGGGATCGTGTTTTATATTTCTATCTATATGTACATGTAAATTGTATCATTTATGCACGATAACTCAATAGAATATCTCGTTTACCTTCAAATTTGGCTTCTGTGCAACCCCCATAACGGAAATAATGTAAATTTGTTTACTGATGATTGTAGGGGAATGCTGGTGGTTTGAGAAGACATGTCGCAGCATCACTAATGCAACATAACCAGGCAATTCAAAGGACCCATAACGCTGCACGAGAAGTCTCACCTGCAAGTTATGGTAGTAGTTCCATGGAGGTACAAAATCACTTTCAATCTATTACATTTGTTCCTAAACTGGAAAACTGCCCACTTCTTTGATCATTTTAAGAATCCATTACTATTGCAGAATTGTAAGGATTTAGAGGAAAATGATAAGTTGCCAGATCTTTTCTCTGTCAATTGGTTTGTGTCCAGGATCATTATTTTCTCATAATTATTTAGATTTTAAAATCTGTAACAATTATATGATAACTTTTTATCTTGATTTGACCTGTTCAATTATTATTTTTTTTGATAGGTAACACCTTATAACCCTGCTGTTACACCTACAAGTTCTATAGAGGTTAGGGGAGGAAATGGTGAGACAGGCTATAGTCTCAAAACATCTACCGAGCTACTCAAAGTTTTGAATAGAATTTGGAGCCTCGAAGAACAACACGCAGCCAATGTAACCCTGGTTAAGGCTTTAAAACGTGAACTAGACCTGGCCCGATCAAAGATAAAAGAACTTGCCCGTGATCGCCAATCTGACCACCACGAGATAGAACACTTGATGAAGCAAATGACTGAAGACAAACAAGGTCAAGCTAATGCCACCATTCAATCTGTGAGAGACGAGCTTGAAGGCGAGAGGAAATTACGAAAACGGTCAGAGACACTTCACCGGAAACTGGCTCGGGAGATTTACGAGACGAAAACGTACCTCACGAGTGCTTTAACTGACTTGGAAAAAGAGAAGAAATCGAGGGTACTTTTGGAAGATCTATGTGATGAGTTTGCTTGGGGGATTAAAAACTATGAACAAGAATTGCATTCTTTGAAACATATAAATCCTGATAGAGGTAAAGGCTCTAACTTTAGATCCACCCGGGATGGAATGATTCTCCATATATCCGAATCTTGGCTCGATCAACGAATGCAAATGAAACAAGAAACTACATTTACAAAGGAATCCATAGTGGAACAATTAAGCCCGGAAATTGAGGCTTTTTTTGAAGTGAAACAAAAGGGTATGCAAAAAGTCGGGCCAGGGTCAGTGTCAGTGGTGGGACCCACGGCTCGAAGACGGCTTTCTCTCGAGTCCATCCCTACGAATTTGGCTACTAGTGCTCCTCCTGATGATGGAGACGATGACGATGTTTCTTCTGATGGCGGTGATTCACCTTGTTTTGAGCTGGATAAACCTGTTGCCCGGGGCAAGGACGATATCGTAAATTCAACAATCAAGCCGGACCAGGGTAAGAAAAAACTAGCACCTGATTCCTCTAGTTCGCAGGTGAAGTTTGAAGAACAAATGATTCAGGCGATATTAGATCAAGAACATGGGAAAAAGAAACCCGGAGAAGAAAATCACACAAAAATAACAGAAGATGAGGTCAGTTTCAACTCTAAGTACTTGGATAATTTACTAAAAAACCGTTATCTGCCAACGGTAAATGAATCTAATGATTCCAATAATAAACCCGTGTGGAAGAGTAATCCAAGCCCTGTTCGAGCATGGTGGACCACGATGCTACCAACCGAAGATCTTGAGGTTTCTGAATCATCATCAAAAGTCCAAACTGAGTCTAAGGAGCAAACTACATTGAAGTCGAAGCTACTTGAAGCAAGAACACGGGGTCATAGATTGGGCTCTCGTGCAAAAAAGTAACTAGATCTCGTTTCAGCTTTACATTAGTGGCGGATCCAAAAGTTTTTGTGAGCGGGTGCACAAAGTATCAAAGCGAGTTTGGTCAAAACAAATCGGTTCAAAAAGGGTCGGGTAAAAACAAATACTTATTTACATAATGATACAATCAAAATATTTATATCTATTTACTTAAAGATATTGTAAAACTATTCATACTTATTACTTAAACGTGTACAGATGACTGATTAAACACAAGAATATGACAATAAGGAAAAAAAACATCTGTAAACCATAAATAAGAAGAAAAAAAATATAATTATAAACCAAAAGTAAAAAATACAAAAAAAAACTCATAAATCAGTTGAATAATCAATAATAAAACATATTATTTATCTATAAAATTTAATTTGTTATGATTAATGTCTATTGTTTAGATGTTTAATATAAGACTATGTAAAAATCAAATAAAAGTAAAAGGTTTAATGTGTAAATTTAGTTGTATTACAAGGGTTTATATGAAATTTTTATTTATTCTTTTAATTATCAACATTTTGGTTTTTCACTCTCCCACTTTCTCACTTTCTCATGTCACTTCATCTTCTTCTTCTCTTTTCCTCTCTCTCTCTCTATTTTTTTTTCTCCACTAAAGTTTTAAGCATTCAAGGCTTTTTATATAAAATTATTATCTTTACTTAAAATTCTCATCAATCTCTTTGGTTTCTTTCTCTCTTGGTTTGTTGAAAATCGGATGACGGGTGCCTCTTAGCATATTTTGGAAGGTGCCTGCTAAGAGAAATCGAAAATTTCTCACTACGCAGATGAATCTCAGCAGGTGCCTTGCCCCCCACTGGAGGCTACATAAATTCGTCCCCGCTTCACATAATGTACATGTCATCGTACCATGTCTTTTGGTTTTCAACGCGTATATTTCTTGTATCGGTTTTACAGGGTCTTTTAGAATACAAAATATGCGTAAAGTTCCTTACAAATATTGTGGAAATAATCAAATAGATTACGGATTAGCCATTGTGCAATTTGCAATTTAGATACCTTTGAGGTAGGATTATATATGACAATTTCAACTCATTTAGTTATATACAGTCAAATAAAAAGTTATGGGAAATGAAATAATTGAAGATGATATTTAACTCATTTAGTTATATACAGTCAAATAAAAAGTTCCGGGAAATGAAATAATTGAAGGTGATATTTAATTGGTTCCACGATTAGAATACTTACAATTCAAGGTGCACAAAACGGTTTTTTAACCCGAACCGGTTCAAAACCGAACCGAACCGAACCGGTTTGGTCAACAAAAAGTCAAAACCGGTTTGAGTTCAAACCGGACCGGTTTGAAACCGGTTTGAGATGGTCCGTTGACCGGGTTAAAAAACGGTTTGAAACCGGTTTGACCGGTTTAAAAAACGGTTTGAAACCAGTTTTTAATCGGTTCGGTTCGGGTTAAACCGGTTTCAAACCGGTTTAAATGTATAGGTTTCAAACCGGTTTTAAACCGGCGGTTTGAACCAGTTTGAAACCGGTTTGGTATAAACCGGTTCACGACCGGTTCGGTTTTCGGTTTGAAACCGGTTTGGTTTTTCAAACCGGTTTTTTTGTGCATCTCTACTTACAATGAGTATATAGCACAGAGTTGATACATAAGTTACAAGTTTTCAATACATAAACTATTTTTTCTTTAATGGAAGGTGGTGGGGATTGTGTGGTTATAGGTTCACTATAAGAGAACTCCAGCTCAATCCTCATCTACAATCCCATACTCAAATTTTAACAAAATCATCTAAAAAATCACTCCAACCCATTCCTCATCCTCATGCCTCATTCAATGAAACGCCTTAAGTGCGTTTGATTGTAAATTGTATTGAAAATGTCTGAGGAATTAGGTTACAAGAGCAGTTATATACTATAACCATATTTACATAAACTACCTTCTATATTGATCTAATATTCCCCCGCAAGCTAAGGGCGGGTTGCGACCTGTAGCTTGGAGCGCAAGAACACAAATCTTTGAGTCGGCAGCGGCTTTGTAAAGATGTCTGCAATCTGCTCATCTATTTATATAAACTGAACCTTGAGTTTACCTTGAGCCACTTTTTCACGAACGAAGTGAAAATCGATTTCAACATGTTTTGTTCGGGCATAAAAGACTGGATTGACTGCAAGGTAGGTTGCATCGAGATTGTCACACCAAAGAGTAGGAGCGGATTTTGTATTTATCCCAAGCTCTAAGAGAAGAGCCTCTAGCCAGGTTAATTCTACAACTGTGTCTGCTAGGGCTTTGTATTCTGACTCATCATATGACCTGGAAACTGTTTTATGTTTACGTGCGGTCTAGGATATGAGGTTAGATCCCAAATATATAGAAAATCCCTCCGTGGACCGACGATCATCTGGGCATGCGACCCAATCAACATCAGAGAAAGCTGTAATAGATGAGGTTCCCTACCCGTGAACATCAGTGAATGCTTGAAGGATTGAACTAGAATTGTGACGAATCAGTAAGCCATGATGCATGGTGCCTTTTAAGTATCGGAGTATGCGTTTGACGGCAGACCAGTGATTGTCATAGGGCGCATGCATGTATTGGCAGACTTTGTTGACTGCAAAGGCAATATCCGGCCGTGAAAGAGTGACATACTGAAGGGTGCCAACAATTTGGCGTTATCGTACTGGTTCTGAGAATAAGGGACTGTCTCCGAGGGATAACACTTGTGAAGTGCTCATAGGAGATAAGACTAGTTTAGACTCTGAAAGTCCAGCACGTTGAAGAACCTCGGTTATATACTTTTGTTGAGACAGCAGGATGTCATGGCCATGACGCATTATTTCAACACCGAGGAAGTAGTCAAGATTCCCTAGGTCTTTAAGGGCAAAAACATGGCTGAATTGCTTATCAGAGTATTCACAACGCTGGCGTTGTTACCAGTAACAATGATGTCATCAACATAGACTAGAGTATACATGATTGTTTTACCAGACTTGTATGTAGATAGGGAAGGATCATTTTTGGATCCTTGAAACCCGAGCTTATGAAGAGCTTGCGACTTACGATCAAAGCATGCGCTAGGAGCCTGTCGAAGACCATATAAGGACTTGTGTAGTAAGCAGACATGATCCGGGCGTTAAAGATCAACAAATCCTTGTGGTTGTTGAAGGTAGACCGTCTCCTTGAGATCACCATGTAAGAAGGAATTGTGGACGTCCAATTGACAAAGAGGCCATTGTTGTGTAACGGAAAGAGAGATAACCACTCTGATTGTTGTGGATTTGACAACTAGACTAAATTTTTCTTTAAAATCAATACCCGACTATTACTGAAAGCCCTTGGCCATAAGGCAAGCTTTGTAACGAGTAACTGCCCCATTTTGATCCTTCTTTAACCTGTAGACCCACTTACAATCAGTAACATTAGCTTTAGGGGGACGTGGTACTAATGACCAAGTGCCATTTGTAGTGAGAGCAGAAAGTTCTTTGGCTATGGCTTGACGCCACTCCGGATGTTGGTTTGCAAAGGTAAAGGAAGATGGCTCAGATGTAGAACTGGAGATGTGGACACGTGATTGGCGGAAGGACTATAAGGAACATAGGTTTAGGATTTTAACGAAGATTTGGGGGACGAGTACGAGGAGATGGTATAGGAGATTGGGAGGAAACATAGTTTGAGGATGGAGATGACGGAGTTGAATGTTGAGGAGAAGGTGGTGGAGTTGGTTGAGAAGTTGTAGGAGATGATGGTCTAGGAAGATCATAAGGATAAGTTGTGAAATCAAAGAAGGTGGTATATGGGTTGGAAGGAGTTGGAGGAGGAGGTTTGGCAAAAGGAAAGTGATCCTCATTAAAGCGGACATGGCGAGCTATATAGATCCGATCCGTGGACGGATCATAGCAACGATAGCCATGATGAGAGGGACTATAACCTAGAAAGACACATGGTGTAGAACGAAGATCCATCTTGTGACGATTGCATGTGATAAATTACCCATTTTGAAATCATGATCGCATGTTCCAAATTTTGAAGGTTACCACTAAACATTGATTGGCACTTATTGAGAAATTTATGTATTTCATTGCTTAAACTTGATTATCCACTTCATTAACCTCAATACACGAGCACATCCGCCTATGGGGATACAGGGCGACGTGCACCATCCGTGGCAGTGCGATTAGCTCACGGTTTCTTTGTTGTGTACGAGGTGAGTACACTTATTGTTTAGAGGCGTATAGAGCGCTCTTAGGAAACCATTGTTATTGTTATTCGTGAGATGGTTAGGTGTGTGTGTGCCCACATTCCTATCTCACATATTGGTGCATTAGATATGCAGACCTATGTACATATTGATTAATGTTATTGGCTCATATGGGTATTTCCGCATGATTACTGCTTCTTACTGTTACTGCTCTTGATTTTTCCGTCACTGAGCAACTTTTGGCTCAGTCATGTTTCATCTTAAATCTTTGAACATGTACTCAAGGAAGCCAAGGGAATATGTGGAGAGAGTACTAAAATGAACTAAGGAATTGTAGAAGATAATAAAGATTATTGATTTGTTTTCAAAACTTTGGACTTTTATTTTAAGACTATTGTAAGACTTCACTTATGGAGTTGATTTTGGACATCTAATGAATTATTAATCTTGTCTCTGAATTACTATATCGTGTGACACGTTAGCCCTAAATGGGTTGGGGTGTTACAACTCATTACAACCTAACCTAACCCAACCCATTAAGATCTAAATATTACATATGAAAGCCCGTCATGTTTCTTTAAGAACTATCACGGATCTTAAGACCTGATATGCCGCATTCTCTAATATGTTTGGTTTTCATTCAATTAGACCCAACTGGTATCACAACTGTTGTCCATTTTGTTTCTTTGCAGTCGATCTTAAATTGTAGAACATACATCACGGTTCTATATAGTTGTACACTAACCTTACACCGCATAGACGGTATAGTCCATAGCGGGTTGGTCTCATATATAAAATATACCATACGACAACTACTTTGCTGTGTCTTGACCAAATGACTCACTATTACAAAGCAACATAACTAGCGCAAGTGATTATATATCATCTTTTAGATTTTTAGTTTCTGCTTGTTAGTTCTTTGACAAATGGCTAGAAAGGCATGGTAAGATTTGTATATTTTGGGAGGCGAAAGCCGAAAGGCGACCCATGAAATTGAATCTATACCTAATAAATTAGTAACCGGTTTGCATCACGTGACAAAATTCAGTGAGCTCAAGATTTCTTTTTTACGCTTATTTTTTTTCATTACTAATTATTTAATATTTATTTACTAACTATTTAATATTTCCTTTATTAATTCTTAAATCTTCATTACTATTTAGGATTTCATTTATTAACTTTCTTAAATCTTCATTATTATTTAATATTTCCTTATAAATCTTCGTTACTAACTATTTGATATTTCCTTTATTCAACCCGTGTAAAACACAGGTTTCTAACCTAGTATCATAACATATAAAAATTTGATTCATCAAATGTGCAAAGAAAGAAGATAAAATAATGTCACCAGAAATCTAGTAAAAATCGTCTTTAATCGATGAACGCGGTGACAAAATTATTCACACTAATTCTGAGCAAGTTCTGTAAAAAGCTTATAGAATAAATGTTTTTTTTATTCTTGGATTTGTACCATTAAACTTACGTAGTTAAAATAATTAGAAAAAAAGCCTGTAAGTTAAAATAATTGTTACAAAGTTTTCTACTTTGGAGGCAAAAACAATTTAAAGTTCAAAAATGGCAGAATATAATGGAAAAAAGATGGACCCTTGAGAATCAAATCAATCCAAAGACAAGACAAATGGATCTTGGAAAAGTTTGATGGCTGTCAAAACTCAGAAGGTAAAATAGTTACGAACTTTAAAATATATACAATTAATTAATTATGCTAAAGCCGCAGTTTCATGACTGTAATAACACATGGTAATCAAATAACTTATGTCGATATTTAATTTACGCAAACACAAATTGTAATAACACGTTTCATAGAAAACTACTAAGATAGCAATACTATATATTCAAATTAAAGATAAAAAATATTCTTAATTTTATAATGTAGTTTGTTTAAAAAACATTGAAGTATATATAAGTTATTTGATTTTAAGAAAAATTGGTGAAATTAGATAAAAAGTTAACAATCGATACTATTCCATTTGTCCCTTGCAGCCATAAAAACATCCTTGATTAGTTTTGAAACTCCAGATCACTTCTTATATGTATGTGTGTGAAGACACACACATAGGGTAGCCGGATTAAATAACAAGTGAAAAATGGTGAGAAGTATGCTAAGTGAATCTAGACCCTTGATCAACGTAAATTAAAGACTAAGATGAAGCGACTAACAATTTCATAATTAACTGAATGTAAAAGGGGAAGAAAAAGGGATTTTGAATTTTCATCTTATCCCCACCTCTAAAATCATCAAATCAGAAGAATATATTTTGTTTTAGTGTGAAAAGGGGGAGAATACAACTAATGTGGTGGTCTTGGGTTCGAATCCTCAAGACTTCCTATAGTGAAGGTCTTGGATTCGAATCCTAACAACAGCAAAAAAAGGGTCTGTGGTCAGGTCAGAGGGTTTACCCAGTTGGTGGGTTCCTCCTGTGGTGGGCTGCCCTGGATGCTCTAGATGTTGCCACGGGGAAACCCAATTATCCTAGAATATCTAGGTGTTGTCGTTCAAAAAAAAAAACTGATGTTAAGGAAGGGGTGCAACAAATGAAAATTAAGTGATGAAGGGTACGCTTAGCATAACGAAAAAAAAAGTAAAGTTACAATTATTGACTTTTTATCTTGTTCCATCATTTTTTAAACACATATAACTTTTATATACTTCACATAAAATCAAACATTTTATTCTTTTGAATTTGATTCTTTTTAAATGTTGATATACTGTGCCTAAGAAGTGTAGAAAGTGGTTGTCGCCTAAGAAGCGTAGAAAGCATGAGGTGACGACATGTATACCTGATTGCGAGGGATATTTGTGTCAATTTATACACACAAGTATATAGGGTGTATAACAACATTGTGTGAAAATGGTATAAGAGCATTCACATCAGTATATTTATCTCTATCTCTATAATTTAACTAAATATCATATTTTTTTCAAAGTTTTCTTTAAATTTGTTTTAACCTATCACATCTCATTCTCTATCTATATCTTTATCTCAATCACAAACACTTATTTTATTATTTTTTCTCTTTCCTATGCACTAAAAAATATATAGAGACTAATGAAAATGGATCTCTATATTTAGAGAATCTCTATTTACTAAACTTTAAAATTTAAAGATGAAGATAAAGATCTTAATGGAGGTGCAAAATAGGAGAAATATCTAAATAATAGAGATTGAGATGAATATAGAAATACTGATGTGAATGCTCTGAGTGCACCTTGTTAATGCGTAATAAAAGCCCATTCACACCTGGGCATCCTTTTATCCGCTGTCCGGTTGCAAAAGAGATATGTAAAAAATTTCAACGTGGGTTAAAGTGGATTTTTCAAGTTCTGCTTCGATTCAACAGATTGTGAAAATGGTGAATAAGAATCATGCCCATTTTGGAAAACAAGGAATGCTTGGATCTTATCCAAGCTAAGGAAACCGACTAATAAGATAGTTAGTTGAAGAAACTAAACACCAAGCTTTCAATTGGATTGCTAATAGAGGAAATAGGATCACTCTAATTAATTGGGAAAAAATGTGTTTATACCACTCTAATTCATGGTTTGTTTGGATTTTTGTTTCTTCCACTAGTGGTGATTAATGTATAATATGTGATATTGTTATAATTCTTTAAAGAGGGTGAAAAACAGATGGGATATTGCACGTTTGACTTGTCACCCCATCAGTCACTTCAAAGGTGGAAAGAAATACAATCACTTAAGTATTTATAGTTATATGTTTTTGTTTTTTAGGCAAAAAAGTAACAATACATATTCGCAAAAAATCTGATGTTTATGAACTTCTAGGCCCCCCCTCTTTAATTTGTCATGTACATATAGAATTAATTACTATCTACGGCATGTTTTATATTTTATTCAAAATGCTTAAATTAATTGTTTTATTAACCACTGGTTTTGGTCCAGTAGTAAGGCAATGAAGGATTGAACGAAGCCACGCAAGTTCAAACCCGAGCCAACCCGGGTTTTAGTTCGGAGTGCGTTACGCTAGCGGGTCTTGGTCCGTGTAGCGGCGCAACTGGTGTCAAGGGCAGCAGGCTCCATGGTTTCCCAGGAAACTCCTAACCCCTCGCTCTGAACCCGCGGGCCCGGTTCAGACAACGTAGTGGTCAGGTATTAAGGGGTGATGGGTCTCCGACTTGTCGGAGATGCGACTGCCACTCAAAAATGAAAGTGGCCGTTCAAAAAAAAATTGGGTTTAATTATTTTAAATAACTAATTGATTTCCTATATTATTCTAAAATATTTAGTTTAAAATTAATCATTTTGAAACAAAAGAATTGACTAATTTATTTTTTAAACACCAAAGTATTTTCATTTTTCTCATAATAAAACATTTCACTGTTTTTCCTCCTCTAAGTCATTTAAATAATTAAAAATTGTTTCAATTTTGTTAACTTTATCGTCTTTGTTGTTCAACCCGTGTAGTACACGAGTTTCTAACCTAGTATATATAATACAAGAATATAATAATTTCCTCTAATTTTTCCGGTGATACGTTGTTGGTGATTGCTAATGATGAATATTTACGAAGATTGAGATCACATTAAAGCCAGTTAAAGAAAATTCAATAATATATAATGAAACAAATTCACTAATATATATGAAACTGAATTTTTGCAAATAGGAACAATTATCAGTTCAATACAAAGATGCCAAAATTAATATATGATAAATTCTACAAAATATTAGATATATTAGCATAAAAGAGATTAATAATAAATAGTTTTATAGAATTTATTATTGTAATAAAATAACAATTTATTTTTATATAATTTGTCTCATTTTAATTAGTTTATATTCCTCTTTGTTTTGTGTTATTTGAATCATTAGGTTAAAATCCAGTGTATTACACGGGTTGACAAAATGTAATATTATATACTTAGTAATAAAAAAATTATATTTAAAAAAATTAGTGTTGATAAAATGTAATGTTATATACTTAGTAATAAAAAGTTTATATCTTTAAAAACCCGTATATTACACGGTTTGAATACATTAATTTCTATTTATCATAATTTGACTTACATCACTATTTAGTTAAAAACAAAAGTTACATAATTAAATTTTAAAGTTTCTTAAAATAATAGATAATTTAAAATAAATATGTTTTATTAATATAATTAATATTTTTTTAAATATATATCATTATTAAAAAAGAAAGGTGTATTTAATAAAAGAGAGACGAGAAAAAAATAGTAAGAAAAGATGTGGATACAACATGTGACATAAATGATTTTTATTTATTATATAGTATAGATATAGATTATAGAAAATGTCACGTGATAATATAACCATCATTTTATCATTTATGATTAACGAAAAAGACAAAATCATCTTTAGTTTAGACGGTATTACACGTAAATGGTCGTATTTAAGACAATAATAATAAAAGTACCTTAGTATTCTTAAAAACCTTTAAAATACTCCAATAGTTGACTTTTGAAGGGATTTCTGGTCAGTATAACATAATATTGTTTAATATGTACAATTGATACTAATGTAAACTAAAATTTTAAAATAAACTGTGTTTCAAAAGTATATATATTTATGTTTTTGAACATCTTTTAGTAAAAAAGTTTGCATTCCTTCTGAAATTAAGAACTTTACTATACCATGACCAAGGAAAAGTTGAATGTTTTTGGATAGGAGGATATGATGAGAGTTTGAAAAGTTTCAATTTTACCAATTTTTTTAACCAAAGAAATTAGCTTATCAAATGGAGTTCAAACTCTGAAATTGAAATTTCCTAACCAAACACACCTAAACTTTTACTTTGAAATTGCCTAACCTTTTAATCTCCATTATCTTTCTAAACCAAGAATCCAATTGCATGTCACCTTTTTAAGGCTGCCAAGTTGTATGGATGACGTTATATCTTTGCTTTGATTATATATCAACTTAATTGTGAAGCTTTTTTTGAGTGTTTATACACAAAAATATGTTCTTGCCTTATAATTGAAACTTTTTGTGACCGTGGTATAGCCTCCATCCTTGGTAGGACACTAATCTATGTGATTTACGTAGAGCGTCTTCTTCATATAAACTAAACATATCTTCTTCCTATCATTTGATCAGAAGATCGACGGGCATGATATCACAGCCAGATACAACATATACAAGGTTTAAACTTGGGTCTCTTCGGAGATTCTCAAGCCGGCTGCCTTTAGGTTGCGCTCAATTAAGTTATCTATGTATCCTTGATTCAGTTATATTGTTAGGCTAGGCAATAACACAACTAAGCAAATCACGGAATTTCGATATCTTATTGTTATTTATTATAAACTTATAGGCCTAAAAATTGAATTTTTACTGTATATATGGATCTGTAATTTGAAATATCATCAAACAATCACAAAAAAAATGTCTTACAGGGAAAAGACCATTTCAAACAACCACAAAAAAATACTCATCAAACGAGCAGACCACCAAGGACTTGATGACTTGGAGAAAATCGTACGAACTAGAAAGATTAGGGTTTCAACCGTGTCTACAGAAGTAACTTCAGTGGCTAACACTTGTATGTTGACAGAAGTTTGTAGCATTTTTATTCTGCAGCCATGATCTTCAACTTATTAGGTCAAAATGCTATTCAGTGTGAACATGCATAGATAAAGTTAATTAAAAATGACTAAATTTTCAAAATTTTTTGTGCTTTTTCTGCTTTCTTAATCTATAAAAAGAAACACTATATGCATGTAGATGAGTAGATATAAGAAGCAAAAGATGGGACCATTAATTATATCTCAAGAATATTGGGTTGAGCAAAATATGTCTCTCTAAAAAAAATGATGGTTTGTTTACATATATAGCAAGTGAAAATATGAAGGGAGCTCCCTTCAGTCCAACCACAAGGAGCTTAAGATCCAATTTGTCTCCCGCATCATTCACTCAGTTACCAAGTAAGTACCATGCTTTTGACTCGGTATTTGGATGAATGAGTCGGCAGCTAATTGAAATCTTACCACAACCCATGAATGGATTGAAGACAGCTCTATTCTCGATCTTAGAACTGGTCCTAAATAGTACTCTTAGAACTACTATGTGCCGGTTCATACGAGGGACATGAACAAAAAGTGGATAGCTAGCTATAGATATATTAGGTAGAATCATGGAATATAGTTGTCCAACTTCTATTGAAGAATCAAGTGTACAACAACAAAGGATCTTGAAGGAAGCGTCTATGCATATCTTGGTGTAGAGAGGAGAGAAACAATGATTCTCAGGGTTTCATGGGTTTTTTGATGGGAGAGAGAAATAATTGTAAACATTTCATGTGCTCTTTGAAGGGGAAGAGTGGCCATTATATAAAGTCTTAAAATGGGCCAATAACCTTGCTAAAACTTACAGTATTGATTTGAGAATAACGTCAAAAGATGTATTTAAGGGAGAATATAACAAAACAAAAAAAGACCTGAAACCATGACGTTTAATGGGAAGTTAATGGGCTTGATCACAACATCTAATAGCCCACACGTATGCCTAAAATTGCATACACCAATTAAATTTATGCTTGCAGTGAAAATTTTAATTCATCATTAAATCCTTTGCGCTTTGACATAACACGCACATTTATAACCTAGGGACATCCGTTATCAGAATAATTTCGAAAATATGTTTCTTAAATTAACAATGCATATGTTGCAACTTGCTGTAATATTTGGTTTGGAACTTCTCTTCTATTTGAAGGTCCATTTCTAATCTGCAATATGAAAGAACATCGTGTTAGACTTGTAGGAATTCTTGGTTCGTGTATATGATTTGACTTAGATTCTATGACAATCGTGATAGTTCACTTTTTCGGTGGTATACATTGAGTTCAATTGGAACGTTATGACGGTCGTTATTGACTGAAAACTGTCACAAACGTCAACCACAACTGCTAAGTCATTCTATTCATTAGAGACAATCTACTCAGGAGAGTCAATCTAGTCCGGTCAGCCAATCTACTCCGGAGAGGCAAAACTCACTCAGGGGAGCAAACTTACTCAGGAGAGCAAGTTTACTCAGGAAAAACAATTTTTAGTCCGGAAGAGTAAACTGGTCAGTATGACCAATCTGGTTCGGAAGACCATTCTTCAGCAGTTTTTACTTTTAAACTCAGTTTTTCAGCTTAACCCCAGCCAGGGGCATTGCCTCTTGGACCCCACTAGGGGTTGCCACCCCTAGGACCTTGTTAACTAGGGGCGCTGTCCCCGTACCCACGTTGTTCAGTGGGCTTCGCCCCCTTGACACAACAAGGTCTTTAGCACCGGACGTCATAATTAAACAAGTGTGGACTCCACACTTACCAACTTGTTTGATGTTTTATTATGACTTCTCATTTGGTCACCAGGTAAACCCAAATACACCAAATAGTTTGATGACACTAAAAACACCAACAAGGCTCATCAAATCGTTAGCCATCGTGGAGAAAGTGTGAGATTAAAAGAAATTGGTGTTAAGAGAGACGTAGAGAGTTCAATATTAAATGTGAGAGTATTGGATGCTTGCATTCTCCTAGGAGAGAAGAATTTATTGGCGGATGACTAGGCGTTGTCATGATATTCTTAATCATTTAATGCATCTACTTTAACGAAGAAGAACACCTCGTCACGTTTCATGATGTGTCATGTGAACCCAGAACATACAATGGTATCTCATACAAACACGTACCAGCCGAGAATAACTGTGTGGTGGTGCGGTGACATTGTGCGGTTTTGGGTGTTTTAAGTGTAAATTAACTAAAGTGTGGAAAGCTTGAGATTGTTCCATAAGATCTAGGTGAGTTCTATATGCCCTATTTCAAAGTTTTAAATTTTTTTGGGCTGATTCACTTATAAAGTGTATTAACGGTTTAAAACTATTAAACATGGGGTTAACATATTTGAACCGATAATTGTTTTATGTGTGTTTTTGGGGCTGTTATGGAAGTGGGATGATCAGGGATTTAATTGAGTTAATTGACCTTGATAATGTGTTGTGGTGGTGCTTAGTATGTGTGTTAAAGTGGTGGTTCGATTACATTAACAGTTATGGTTAAAGTGTGATATTTCAGTATGATTAAAGTGTGGCTTGGGTGTGTGGTTTGGTTTATGTTATTGAGCCATTTGTGTGATGTTAAAGTTTGTTGTTGCATAATAATTAATCTGTAGATGATGATTATTATATGCATGGTGTGTTAATCAAGTGGGTGGACACTATGTGTGTGTAGTGAGTTGTGTGTTGAATGACTAAAGACTTAGGTGGAATTGGTAGTGTAAGTATCTTTATGAGAATAGGTTATATTGGTGAGTTTATATGAATGGAATTGTGTAGGTAACTTTACTAGAATTTGTTTTGTGTAAATGAGTCTTTGTAAGAAAGTTCACATAGATGAACTAGTATAACTACATCTGCATGTATAAGTTTATATATCCATATCTATGTAAGTTAGCTGTCAACAGTGAGTTGGTTGTGTGTCTATGTGTCATTAATGGTGTGAGTTAATCAGTAAAGCAATAAAGATTTGGTTTTAAACATGTGTGGTGTAAATAAATGTTATTAAACTAAAGGGTGTGTGAAAAAAGTGTTTTAACTAATGTTGAGCTAAGATTGGAATGTTGTGGCATGAAGTGAGAAGATTGTGTGTGAGTGTATGAAGTCCACAAATGTGGCAAATCAGTGGAAAGTCCACGACGGTGTCAAAACAATATGAGTCTCACGTTTATAATGTGCCTGACACAACTAAATCTAATACATGTGTTGGTTGTGTGAAGTGGTAAGTGTGACTTATTAATCAAGTGGTAAAGCAGTAAGTGGATTAGTGTGGTGTGAGGGGGCTATATGTAGTGTGTGGTGTGAGTGTGTTTATATGTTGGATGGTGGTTGTGATTATCTAAACTCAAACATTTAATAAAATGTGTTTTGAAATATTAAATGTTGTTTTACTAAAGTAAAGTGTGTTTGTTAAACTATAGACTAACCAGCGAAAGCTGGCTCTTCTTAGTACGTATTTTAAGATGAGTCTGGGTGTGTAGTAACATGGTATCTCCGGGCTATTTGACAATGACAATTGACATCCTAGAATAGTGTGTATTTTAAAAGTTCAATATGAAATTTAAACTGTCATGTGGGTTTGAAAGTCTTTCATTATATGTTGTATACAAATCTAAGCAAAGTCACGCCCCCCTTTTGGGATGTGACATCATATGCGCGGATCAATGTTGGAGGTGGAGAAAGATGTTAACATAGTGGAGACTCATGAAGTCAAGACAATAAATGAGGTCGAAGTTGATGAATCTGAAAGTAATGATAATGTGCCACATCAATATATAGAGGTTGAAACCATATTAATGAAGGTGAAGAAAGATGTTAGCGTGGTGGAGATCCATGATGATAAGGCAACAAAATTCGAAGGGAACGATTGATCGCGTGTCGAAGGCTAATAAAAAATATAGTTAAAATGATGTTCTTATCTACCGTAAACTGTAATACAGAAAAGTGAGGTTGTCGTATGCATAGGGAATTTGTGAAGAATGCTATTAGTAACTCACGTAACCAATTACACTAAAATCAAGATTTAATTGATTGAAGAAAAACTTGCAGTTAGCAAAAGCAAACTTTAATTGAGTTTAAAACAATTATGAGAAAAAGGTAATTACTTCCAGGATTTAGATTCAAAAGATTAACAAGAGTTTAGGTTCAACTAGTTAGAATTCACTAAACGTGGCCCTGTTATATTTTGGTTAAAGTGATAAATGCGGGACAATCTTTTAAGACTCGTTCATTTGCACAACTATCAATCTATAAGTGCTAGGAGGTACAAGATAACAAAATAGCTAACGATACAAGAAAACCGAAATCAGATAGCAAATCATACAACCTCAACACAGATAAATCATTTAAATTAAACAAAAACAAGTGTATTCAAGTTGTCACTCAAGAACATGATTCAAAACGTAGAAACAACCCAAACTAAAGTATCACTTACAAGAATCATCCACCCTGTAGCAATCACGAGGAGACTAGCCGCTCACGGTAGTCATACGATCACAAGAATTGATGAAATACATTCGTTTTTTGATTCAAGAGTGTTCTTGCCTTAAAAAATCGCCTTATAAACTCCAAAAAACGGCTGGGAATAAATGATGTTTCGAAACCCTAAAGATATTCTTTAAATATAGCCAAAATCCCAAAAAATCTGTACGTGCCCGGCTATCAGCGCATATTGGGCTGGGGTCCTCTTAGCAAGCCCCAATCCTTTGATTTGTGATGTAGTGCAAAGCACATATCTTTATTCCTATTGTTTAGTGTGTTTTTACCTAGTTTTGTGTTTGTTTTGAGTCGTTTTTGTATACTATTGAGTCTTTGTCTTGTTTGCAGGCAGGGGCGGAGGATATAAAGGGCCAGGGGGCCCCGCCCCCCCCCCCCCCATTTTTTCGCTCAGAAGTGTTAATATATACGTATTTTCGCTCGATTTTTCACTCAGTAGTGTTAATTTATATGTATTCGGCCGAAAATTTTATAGTTCCGGCCCCCCTATATGAAAAAAAATTCCCGCCCCCTCCAGCGAAAATTTTCAAGCTCCGCCACTGTTTGCAGGTGCTCGAATGAATTACAAGTGAATACGTGAAGAAACCGAGCAAGAGAACGAAGCCGGAAGAAAGTCCAGGGATAAAAAGTGAAAAAATAAAGAAAATGGGAACGAAGCCGGAATCCAAATCCGGCCGCGACTATTTTGTTCCTCGCGGTACGCAAGGAACCCAACCCAAATGTCTCGCGGTACGCAAGAGAGCTAATTTCCACAAAACCCTAATTTTTCAATTTAAATAGAATTTTAATCCCATTATGCAAGGAGTTCACAACCAGCCATCTAAAAAGAGTTCCAAAGGCGATTTTGAGGCTGGAAAAGACATTAGAGGTCGAAAGTTAAAGACTTTGCTTCCGGGTTCGTTAATTCTAGCGTTCTAGGTTTCAAGCTTGATTTTTATCTTTGATTTGATTGTTTGATACCATGTTCTTGTTTAATACTTTTGTTTTAGTTGTTTTGAGTATGATCTTTGGCTAAAACTATAATATTGCCTAAGTCAATTGATGAATACTTGCTAAAGTTCAGTTTTTATCGGTTTTTGGATTCAATTAATGGGTTTATGATTTTGTAAAAGATCTTGAGTTGATAATTTTGATGTTATTGCATGCTTAGATCTGATCTTGTGTTTGATTTCAATTCCTTGCGTTGATTGTGGTTGTCTGCCAGTTTGATCTTCGTATCCTGGTCATAGATCTTAGGGTTTGTGATTAGGGTGGTTTGCTAGACGTAGTAGCCATAGGAGTTGTCTTTGATTGCTGATTAGAATTAAATGTGTATCCTAGTTCAATACCCGAGAGGTGAGAATTAGTCATTTAGTTTTCGTCATTAGGAATTCGAGTGCCAGTTGTCTGAAAGGAAGCCGGTATTAGGTGTCTAGTGATTGTTGCTATTCGTGTCATAGTTGTTATCTTGGGATTACCCGGTGCATTCTTCGAGTGTATTGGTGGACGGAGAGACTGAGAGGTAATATGTCTATTAGGGTACTCTATCATAGTTGGAAATACATGAGAAGTGATCCAACAATCTGGTGAGTTAGTACAACTTTAGGTTCCTTAGTTGGTGACACCCTGAGAGTGATTAGTGATATCGTGAAGACTGAACACTAATTGGCCCTATCAAACATTCATCTAAACCAACTGATTCGAGGAACTGTAGGGAATGGGGGGACGTCAGATTTTGGGTAGATGCCTGGGTCTCAAAAGACCCGCTAATGTGGCTTTTCCCTGCCATGTATACCCTTGAAGTCTTTAAAGATTGTTTATCCAATCTAGCTACCCAGCTTCATGGTTGCCAAACTGGAAAAGAACCCTTTCTCAGGCCGAAGAATTGAATCATCTGCATAGTTGCTCCAATTTGCTAAGTCAGATTACTTTTACAAATCGTTCAGACAGTTGGTCGTGGCCAATCAATCCCTCCGAGTCGTTTTCTATTAAATCGGTGAAAGTTCTGCTAAATTAGAAAAATTATAGGGCCTAAGATTGGTGTTTTGGCTGGAATAATTGGCTCCCCTTAAAGGTAAATTTATTCGGGTGGCGTGCAGAACTGGTTCGGGTTCCTACCTTGACAGTCATCCTTAATAGGAGAGTTCAAGTTAACACTACTTCATTATATATTAGGAACACTTCGATCCATTTTCTTCATTATATATTAGGAACTTTCATTTATTACAGACTGACCCTCTAACTAATAACACATACATAATAGACTCCAAACTATACTTATCTATACTATATAATAAATAAAGGTTTTTGCATGTCACATGTCGCCTTCATATTCATTCTTACCATTTATTTTACCCTCTCTCTCATATTTAATTCACTTCTATCTTTTAATAATAATATATATTTAAACAAAAAAATACTAATTATACTAATAAAACACATTTATTTTAAATTATCTCTTATCATAAGAAACTTTAAAATTTAACTATATAACTTTTATTTTCAATCAAATAGTAAATAAAAGTCAAATTATATCAAAAACATAGTAATTAACGTATTTTTAAAACCTAGTTATATATTAATTTTTACATATTTTGAATTTGTTTTCTATCTTTACTATATGTAATATTTTTTACACATGTAAAATATATACATAAAAATTTAAAATTTTTATTTATTGATATATTTCACCACGTGTGTAGACACGGGATCTAAACTAGTTAATAATGAATCAAAGACCCCTATACTTTAATAACATAATAAGTTTAGTTTAAATCTAATAATAACTACCATAACTATCATAACTACCTTTTAATAATAGACATATCCTAATTTGTTTGTCCTCCTCAACAAAGTCACCCTTTTGTACCCATCTCCCTCCGGTATGAAGCAGCACTTCAAACTCCCCTTCAGACAATCCACCAGACTTAACCTCGTTGTTGTTAGATGATTCCATTATCCTAAATATAACAAAAAACAAACAAACAGAATCCATCAACAACTAAAGGATCATCAGCCGATCGATAGGGTTTGGTTTGAATTCATACGACACAGCATCGAACAACGGGGATTACCTTCTTTCTGCAGCCGATCGATAGTTAAGAAAGCTAGGGTTTGGTTTGAAGGCCTTATATTTATCAGCAGATCGATGATGGGCCGGGCTCTAAATTCTAAAATATATCTAAACTAACAATTCCTGGACTAAGGGTACATACAATTTAATACAAGGACTATTTTTTTACCCCTTTTCATATGATAATATTAACATGAATATTTGAAGAGTATCAGAAAAAACATATACAACAAAACATAACAAATAGATGATAAATACGAAAGAATCATCAATTAATTAGGGACTCGTTTTTTATCAAATACAACATAAACTACCTAAATTGATATGGACACAACTCAAAGTACCATATATTCGAAACCAATACCCGCAATGCTCCTCAAAGTACTATCATCATTCGTGCTCAACTTTGAGAAACAGACCCGAAACTTATTATCGATCGTACTCCTCAACCCAATGTCCAAAGTTCATTGAGAATCTAAACTAGGCCCCGAGTTTATTCGGGAACGAGAGGACCAAATGAAGCTCAAGTATCCACACCTCTTTGCTGATTCAGTAGCCTCAACTAGTTGAATTTCGGGACGAAATTCCCTCAACTAAGGGATACTGTAACATCCATGTTTTTCCTAATATTTCATGTTGTGCAATGAATAACAATTTCAATTTCATTTTCACATTCAAAGTGTGGTGTCACAACATTTATTATTTTCATGTGCAATAACTATGAAGTATTATCATAATGATATAAGTACATACACACATTTTACCTTGTTACAATAACAACTGAAACAAACCTTCATTATCTCACAAATCTCGATGACCAAAACTGACAAAACTCAAAACAACATCAAGATTACAAAACTGCAGGGACTATTCTTGTATTTAACCAAAAACTCAAAGACACGTCGCACTGTTGCTTGAGCACGGTCACATTAAGCCCACAGACACGGTCGTGCCTAATTCCAAGCACGGTCGCGCCTCGTGCAGTAAAGACGCAAATCATTTCAGTAACGTCCCAAACCGATCGGATCCTCAACGGAAACGCACCTCAATGTCGATTTTAAATCATCAGTAAACCGTTTTATTACGTTTTAACGACTTTGATTGCGAATTAAGAGTGTCAAATTTGTAACCGTCAAAACCATTCTTAGAATTCATCAATTCGTGGAATAAGGGTACATACAAGGACTATTTTTTACCCATTTTCAGATGATAATATTAACATGAATATTTGAAAAGTATTAGAAATAAATATTAATAAGATTATTATACAACAAATAGATGATAAATATGAAAGAATCACCAATCAATTACGGAGATCCACCTCGCGGTCGGACCGTTGTAAAGGCGATCAAAGCCAGAAAATAGAAGCTAAGTTGTGATGATGATGGAACTGGGGTAGCAGAATGCGATGATGCAAGATCTGGTTTGAAACATTTGAACAAAAAGGTGAAGTGTCTTTACTCTTGTAAACCCTAGCTTCACAAACATAAACAAGAGGGATGAAACACTGTTAGTCTCCATTGTTGGTAGAGAAGGTTTGAATTTATGAGATGATGGGAACATCTCCTTTTCTGATTTTCCTTCCAAAAGAGTTTGATAAAACCAACAAGACCTTTGAGTGTAAGGTGAAAATGCAATTAAAAATATACTGGCATTATTATTGAAACTTGGAATTTCTTTAAATTTATTTATTTATCTTTTAAATTTATTTGCTTTCTAACCATCATTCAGTATTCATCTGTTATTGTATTTTGTTTATTTACTATATTATTCCTTCAATTATATGTTTATGTTTTTAAGTTTCTGTATTTCTAAATTTTAGAACAACTTTAATCTAGCGTAATCCAATTTTAAGTTTATATTTAGTTAATCAATATTTACAAATTCATATTAAAACACAAAAAACTTTCATAATTTTATATATTTTTCATATTGAAACAACAAAATTTTACTTCAATTATATGTTTATTTTTTCATCAATCATTCCGTAAAGAACTCACGGATCTTCAGATAGATCCTCCTCTATGTTGCGCTATCGCAGGTATCGTTTAGATCCTCATTTTGTTGTTAAGTTCCAATTAATTTTTTTTCTTGTGTCTTGAATCATGTTCTATTGGATGTAACAAGGATTTGATTTTGTTGTTTGTTGCATAAACTTTTTAGAAAAAAAAAATCAATTGTAGGAATTTGTTTGTGGGAATTGTTGGGACATGGGAGGATGGTCAGACTATCTAAAATTGCTTGTTTCCAGCAAGAATCATAGTACTATTTTATGAATTAAAGGCGCGAATCTTACGATCTTAGTGTGTGTATATATATATATTTTTTTTTAAAAAGCAATTTTTTTAGTGTATTAAAGTCGCGAATCTTACAATTTTAGTGTATGTGGGGTACTTTAAGTAAATCATAAACAGTTGGTAATGGAAGCTTATATTGTCATACCAATTACATTGGAGATACATACATGTTCATGGTAAAATGTGAAAAGATTCAATTGTTCCTCCTACTGTCCATGTCTGAAACTGTTTTTCCAGTAATGAGTAGAAGGATTTTGATCAAATGATGCAAAGGATAAGTACTAAATAATAAATATGGAGTATGAAGTATTAGTGAGATTTTATAACTTGAAATTATGTTTTTTCATGTATTGCAATTTGTAAGACAGAGTTTAGTAGGAAAAGATAACAAACATACCCATCCTTTGGAACCCATTCCTAAGGCCAAATTGAATCAAAATAGGCCCAATGGGCTTTTAGTTATCAATTTTTCTTTCATTATCGAGGAAACATACACCAAAATAAGAACAATGTTTAACATGGAGCAAATCGAAACTCCATTTTCATCTGACCGAAGACGACGAGGAGGCATGCTAGCCGGAAATTCCTCGTCTTTGGTGAGAGGCACGTGGCGCTAAAAATAGATGGGCGTTACTGTAAAAGACGAAATGTGTAAACAAATTTAAACATAAAGTACATTTTCTGGTATTACCTTGTTTAAGGAGGAAATCTGAAATTTGGTAGAAACATAAAGGACGAAAAGTGTAATTTGTTTTTTTATTAACGATAAAAAGATGTTTTTGTCCTCACGTGACCATACTTAACGTCTGAAACTGACGGACGTTAGTCGAAAGGATGAAATGTGCAAACTTTTCTAAACATAAATGACAAAATCTGTAATTTCCTTAGTTAAAAGACGTAAACTAAAATTTGGTAAATACCCAAAGGTCGTAAAATGTAATTTACTCTAAATTCATTAATAGTTATTATTTAATTTTTAATTAGTATTATATTTTATTGACAAAATTACATAAAACGCCATTTAGGTTTATATATAATTGCACCTTATGTCCTTTACCTTTAAAATGCACATTGGCTGTCCTTTATGTTTTCAATTTGTCACGGATTATGTCATTTAAAGTAACTTCCGTCTATTTTGTCTGTTAAGTTATATCACGTGAGTTGCACGTGGGGGTATAATGGTAAATTTACCCCTTTCTTCTTCTTTTTCTCAAGCCTGTGTTGTTTAACCCTTTCAACTCCTTTCAAAAAGAAAAAGTCCTAAATTTTCCCCAATTTGTCTATGTTCAATTGAAGAAAAATGGCAGGCTCTTATCATATTCGAAGTGAAGATGATGTTTACGATATCAATGAAATATACAGTAATGATTCATATCCCTTTTAAAGATTTACGATTTCTACTGATTCAACATCCCTTTTTAATCGATCCTTGATTTTGAAAATGCAGGCATGTATCCGACCCTTTTCACTATCAGAATGCATCATGGGGGTTATTTCATTGTTTTTCCTGGCCGTAGGTATGAGCATGGTAGGCCTTCTTTCATTGATTTTCTTGAAATTAAAAGGCTTTCAATGCAAGAGTTGGAATCTGTTAAACAAGAATTAGGTTACGTAGAACCGACGACCTGGATTTCTAGAGAATTTGGAGAGGAAAAAAAACAATCACTTGCATACCTTAATTGGACAAGAATAGAACCGACGACCTGGATTTCTAGAGGTCCAGGAAGTTCTTATCGTTGCTTGCATCCCACACGAGCAATAAATCATCATTAACAATGGTTTCTTGATGCTGATTTACGAAGAAAGTGAAGTTTTTGATGCAGGCGTGAAGAAAATGGTGTGTGAGATTAGGTTGAAGAAAGGGGTAAATTTACCATTATACCCCCACGTGCAACTCACGTGATATAACTTAACGGACAAAATAGACGGAAATTACTTTAAAGGACATAATCCGTGACAAATTGAAAACATAAAGGACAGCCAATGTGCATTTTAAAGGTAAAGGACATAAGGTGCAATTATATATAAACCTAAAGGACGTTTTCTGTAATTTTGTCTATTTTATGTAATAATTAAATATTATTTAAAAGTTTAAAAAATAATAATGATTTTTTTTTAACGGCCAACGAAAACTATAAACCCGTCACCCGGGTAAACTCATTGACGAAAGACCACCCACACTTGAGAACACAGACAACGCTTGTGACCAGAGCCGCCCTCCATTCGTGTGTTCATTCATGTTTAGAAATATGAAGCTATTAATTGTTTATTTATCATGTTTAGAAATATGAAGCTATTAATTGTTTATTTATAGGAAAATTTTGTAGTAAATGATAGTAATAAATTTAGTTTTAAATAATGTATTCATGGTAAATGATAGTAATAAAATTTCAAGTCATTAAATTGATGTATTTGCTTTATACAACTAATTATAGAACTAGTGGCCACCTTCCAAAAGATTTTGGTCCCAAAAAACACATTTAGATCAAATAGTGGGTTGCCCGGTTCAAAACGTCGGGTATCACCGAGTCTTTTTTGAAGAGCACAATCTAACCCGAACTGTCTTAAACACTGATTATATTTGGGTATTATTATGATAATTATGTAAATATTTAGTAAATATATACTTAAGTATTTAAATAAGATTATACTTAATTTAAATAGTATTTAGTTAAAAAATGTAAATAGTAATTGTAATTTAAATCTTAATTTTAAGTATTATAAATAAAATAATACTTAATGTAGTGAATTAAATAGTCTTGTTTGCATTAAATAATGGTAATTATTGAATGTTGAGCTTTAATTGTAAAGATGTGATTAAATGGTAATTGAACACATTTTATACATTGGTAAAATATACTTTATGCATAACAATTTGTGTTAGGTGTCTTAAAATTTTTTAATAAATTACAAGAATGTCTTTCTAATATATATTATATAGTAGTATAGATATAGATATAGATGTATACTACAAAACCATTTGAAGTTAAGGTGACACTCCCCTTATAGTCAAAGGTTCGAGTCTCAGATAAACGGATTAATGTAAATTAATTATTGTGTAGATCAGGTGTTGTTCAAATAAAAAGATGATTGTATATGTTTTTATCTTTCAGAAACAAAAATAACGCACCTATAATTTTTTTATCAAGGTTATTTTTTGAATATGTACAATGAATTGGAGACACTCTATATATATATTATATAAAATAACAAGAATCAAATATTAGATAACAATAAAAAAAATCTACAATTTCACCGCCCTGACCAAATCTAATAACCTCATACATTATACTTGGCTTTGGCTCTTTTTTGCAATTAATAACATTTTTAAATCAAAATATAATAAACTTATTACATTTGTTTATGGGATATTCAAAAGATCGAAATTGAAAAATTGAGAACGGTAATGAAGAAAATACATGCAAGAAACTTGCATACATAAGAAGCCATTAATATGAATACAAGGGAGAGTAGGCTACATTTTGACCAACACTAGGTTTTGTCTCCTAACGTTTTACTTGCTAAAAATCATCATAAAGTAAACCTCATTTGGGAGTATCTCTTTAGTTTAATGTTTCTATGGATAACAAACAGATCTAAAATCAATAATATTTCGTGATGCAAATCAAGAAATCTACATTTCTATGGATAACAAACAGATCTAAAATCAATAATATTTCGTGGAAGGATTGGAATGCTTTTCAGTTTAATGTTTTTTTATGCTTAGACGATTTTGATTTTTGCTGGTTTGGCCGTGAGTACGGTTATGTTGTAAATTCTGCGGCTCCCCCTAGCTTCTGACTTCGGGGAGTATCTCTTTAGTTTTATTTATATTCCGCTTACTTTTCAAAAAAAAAAAAGTAAACCTCATTCCAATCAATTAAATAATACTTTGAGTAACTGTCATTTTCATTCATATAGTTTAGTTACTATTGTCAGTTTCATCCAAAAAGTTTATTTTTTCGGTTTATCCTCATGGTTTACAAAATTTGGCATTTTCATCCTATCAGTTAATTCCATTTATAATTTAACGTTAAATGAGGGTATATAGATCTTTTTATATATTTCTTTATTTTATCAATATTTTAACCCTTAATTATTCCCCTCATCCCCTTAAACCGTATTAACCCTAATTACCTTATTACGATCATCCATGTGACCATCGTCTTCTTAATCTCGATCGTCCTCGTGGCTACCATTTTCTTGAATTACGATCGTTCTCGTGGCTATCATCTTCTTGAATTACCACATGAACGATCGTAAAACTGATTTTAAATGAATTATCGTTTTTAGTAGTACTAATCATGCTAGATTTTTTTTGTTTAGTATCTTATGTCACGTGAGTACAAATCTATCTAATAGACAAAGGTGGCATGAACCGTGGCTTTTACTATCCAAACTAACTATTTAATTTAATAAATATAGATTTACTTCTGATTTTAGTTCTACTTTTCAATATTTTACAATAATCATCTGCAACTAATTTAAAATAATATAAAACCATGTGAACAATATAAAAATACAGTAAACAGAGGGTCGTGCACACGAGTTGGGGAAAAAGAACCTGGACCCCCATAAAATCTGGTTAACCATTTAATTAATTAACTAAAATTATTTTTTAATTAAAATATACTTTAAGAATTTCTTTTCACGAATAAATCTTAGGTTTTATTATATAGCAAATCTATATTTATATATATTTATTGTTGGATTTCTCAAAAAAAATATATATATTAAAACTAATACCAAATAAATTGTTCAGCGTTAGATGTAAATGAATTAAATCGTTCAAGACTCATATTTTTTTGCAACATTTTCACACAATATTTTGAATTAATAAATTTATTAAATTGAAAAAAGCTGACTTTAAAAATCTAAAAATAGTAAACCTCAAATCTTATTTAACTTTGGGCTACATTCCAAGCGTATGCAAGTACATTTGTGTTCCCTATCTAAAATCTAGTTTTTTTTAATTAAATTATAATGCAACCTTAACTACAACATGAGTCAAAACACTCGAAACATTTCAAATATATTTGGTGTATCACTTAAGCAACAATTTTTGAAATTTATATACTTTTTGAAAGATATATGTAGAAATACATCAAATTTATATCGACCATAATGTAGAATGTCTGTAATTTTATTTCTAATTTTCTTTTAATTAATGTTCTTTAAAATTTACTTATTATATTTTCATGAAAATTGCTCATAAAATATTAAGTTGGTATTTATATGGTAGAAGGTTGAATCACACCTATAAATTTCATGAAAAATATTAAACACCAAGAAAAGATATTTTTGTTGTACTAAAATATTAAAAGGTTATGCATAATTGCACGTACACTTATAACTAATTAATTTTGTAAAATCTAGTTGAAAAAGGTGTGGGGGCACGTCAGTGTCACGTGTTAGACGCACGTGGCGGTCACGAGGTGGGTGACCGGCGCCAGTAGCGGAATGGCACAGAGAAATCAGGTTGACTCCCCCACCGTTGTTGCTGACTCCCTTTTCTTCGAGCTCTCTCCCACACAATTAGTAACTATTTTACCACCCTTTTGTTTTATATAATTAAATTCCATATTTTAGGTGAATCAAATGGGATTTTGCTATAAAAGGTTATATCAGAACATTTTTGTTTAATAAATCTATCTAGTAACATGACACCGTTCACCATTTAGTGTAATGATAAAAAAATAAAAGAAAGTGTAAGTTTTCGGTTTGAATCCTGGCCACAGTAGGCCCGTTGATTTTACCCGTACCCGATTAACCCGGCCCGAACCAACTTCACCCGAACCGATTAAACCCGTACCCGAATAACCCGTAACCGATTAACCCAAAAACCGTTTAAACCGATTGTTATTCGGGTCGGGTTTCGGTTAGACTTTCAAGCATCAAAAACCCGATTAACCCGAACCGATTAACCCGAATAAACCGAACATTTATATATTCTACCATTTCTTTTCTCACCACCACCACTAACACCACCAAAATCCGCTTCTAAACTATGAGTTTAAAAAATCCACTACATAAACACGAATACTTCTATTTGAAGCTTTAATCTCTTGGAAATGTACTTATTTTTGTTTCACATACACGTTTATTTTATGTTTTTAAACTTGATTTATTTTTTTTTCAACCATGTGTCCCGACCCGATTAAACCGAAAACCGATTAACCCGAACCCGATCTACCCGAATGTTATTCGGATCGGTTATTGGATAAATTTACACACACGGAAAAACCGATTAACCCGAACCGATCTACCCGAAACCCGATTAAATTACCCGAACAACACCCCTAGGCCACAGCAAAAAAAGGGATATGTGGCCAGGTCATGAGGTTTACCCAGTTGGGGGTTTCTCCTGGGGTGGGCTGCCCTCGATGTTCTAGGTGTTGCCCTAGGGAAACCCAATTATCCTAGAATATCTAGGTGTTGCCGTTCAAAAAAAAAATCTAGTAACATGACAGCGTGCATTGCGTTGCACTAGACCGAGGAAAAAGGTAACGTTCTCGAAAGTCTATAAAAGTTTGAAACTGTAACATCCGGCCTTCACACCGCTTTGCCCACTAAAACTCATCCCTAGATTACTCTCACTCGAGCACACGTAACTCTGAAGTTTTCCTCTCTTCCACAGTCAATACGCTCAAAACGCGTTGATGATATTTGAGATGGATAATTCTTTATTAACTCATCATCTCTAATATCCACGGTCGATGTGTGATTTGCCTAGAGTGCTACTACCACGACTATTAGATCATAAATTAAACAGAAAATATAAATAAATATATTTAATTTAACAAAATCTTGAAATTCTCAAAGCCTTGATGGAAGCTATCTTGTGAATCACCAAACTGCCAAAAAAACAATGAATAGAGAACAAATTTTAGTTATATTAATGATTAATTTTCTCCAATTTAGTGGCTCAAAGAAAGGCCGCTTGGGGTTGATGCATAATTTGACTTCTATATCACAAAGTTGCGCAAATTTTTTATATTTTTTTATAAAAGTTACATAATTTTAAAATGTGTTAGGAAAAGACAAAGCAAAGATCAATGCAATTATGTTAAGTATAACTAAGGTACAAAGAGAACCTCCTTGGCATTTGTCGAATCTAGTGTACTTGTTTACTTGTCGATTGTTTTTGTTTTGTTTAACCTTGATTGTTTCATGATTGTGTTTTGTTCAACTTATTAAGCAACACATATGCTTTTATTTATATTATCAACAAATAAAAATGTTTTATTTTATAAAAACAACAAGAAAATCATCTTTAATGCATTAGTTAGAATTATCTTCTCACTCGTAGTATCATATTAAAGTCTAACACGTACACTATACACTCATCAAACTTATATGTATGTTACTCAAAGTTGGACTACAAGATCAAATCTATTCTAGTTTGCTTTGGAGGTTCGAAACGTCTTCATAACCGATCGACTCGGCTCCATTGTCCTGCAAACATTATTCCCATGTCGGCCGCGAAGGTGCCATAAGATCGGAGACAAAAACGAGCCCGACTTTAACATCCATGTCTATAAAATGACACTCACATTCGTATAAGTAGAAAATGATATGATATAATCCAAATTCAATAGGAAACAAAACGGCATGTGGTAACTTTTTTAAAATATTAACAAAAATCCTTCTTTCTTCTTTTTTTTTTCTCTAAAAGACACCATTGTTAGTACTAGAAAATATATTGTTATACGAAGATCCTTTTTATATAGAGATTCAAAATATTTTCTTTTTTTGAAAGGCAAAATTTTTTATTCTCGTGGGAATGAGACTTGAACCCATAAACTCCTCAAATCTTGGTGTTTCTAGAGAATTTTTCTCTACTATTGGGCCACCAACCCCAATGGCTTCTTTTTACTTCTACTTTTCAAAAAACACATTTATACCCTATACGCGTACATACATATCTTAAGATATGAGAAGCAAGTCAAGATTTCAATTTAATTTAGATTATTTATACATCACTTGTAACATTTCTGATTTTTAGTATTCATATTTCAATTCAATGTAATGAAATTTCAAGTTCTATACTCGTGCAATGTCTCAATATTTTTCCCGCGGTAAATAAAATGCAATGATTCTATACAAGTTCGCAAGTTTTACTCGATTATATGCACATAAACGCTATACAAGTAACTATATATTTCAAATTTATAAAACCTGAAAAGTCAAGGACTAAAGTTGAAAATTTATCAAGAAACCCTAGTTAGCACGGTCGTGCTTCGTTCTAGCACGGTCGCGCCAAGTGCCTCGGCACGATCGCGCGGCTGGTCCTGGAACGATCGCGCCCGGTTCCTAAGCACGGTCGCGCCAATCTTGGCACGGTCGCGCCTGCGAAACAGTCGAAACGTAAATGTGATTTCAAAACGCTCAATCGTTCGAATTTCAAATCCGATTACGTTTCTTTTCCTTTAACGCGAGTTATACCATTTTCAATTACTCAACGCCTCAGTTTTTCTCCATCAATCTCGAATTCTCTCTCAAGCAATTCAAACAAAACTCGAGTCTTCCTCCTGGAACCCAAATTCTCCCGATCAAGAAAGGATTTATCATCTCCCGGCTCTCTCCAAGACTCTGGACTCTCTGGCCTAGCCGGAATCGCAGTCGAAGTCACCGGAAACCTTTACCTCCGTCGCCGGAACTCATCTCTGCCGTTCTTCATCGATTCGTTACGTTTCAGGGTAAGTATACTCTCCATCTCACTCATTTCAGTAACATTATCAAAAGCCCTCATTCAATTTGGGCTTCCATTATAGAATTCGATTAGAATCAGAAATCATATTTTAATAAAAATGATTTAATCGAACCCATGCTTAAACTCGATTTCCATACAATTAAGTTATATGAAAAGACTCTTAATAACCCATTAATCAAAAGCCCTAACAATTCCTGTGTTCAAAATACAAGAAACTCTCGATTCGTGTCTGATTTGGAATAGACACGGTCGCGCTAATCATCTAGCGCGGCCGTGCCTCGTTTAGCGCGGTCGTGTCGACTAGCAGCGCGGTCGTGTCATCCGTCCAGACCTTGTCATGCCCTTTGGGCTAGTCTCTGTTGTGTCTAAAAATCATAGACGCGACCGTGCCGGGCTAAGGCACGGTCGTGCCTGATGACTTGTCTAGATTGTGCTCCTGATTGATCAACCCGGTCGCGCCCGTGGCTTGAGCACGATCGTGCCCTTCCGAGGCACGGTCGTGCTAGACTCATAATTTTTAACAGAATTATAATTTTTATATTTTAATCAGTAAATGTTTCAGATTTTATAAAAATATGTTTTCTGTATTTAAAAATAGATTAAAAGTTTAATCTTGGCATAAACGTAATTTATTGAAAAGTTTATAAAAATTAAATTTATATTTATCATCTTACACTTAAATGATATTTTAAATAATTAAGTTACAAAATTTATAAATAATGATGACTTATTTACTTTACATTTTAAATCAAAATCGTTTTATTTATTTATACTTAATTACAATTAATATTGACATTATTTCATAAACTATAGTTATACACTTATTTATTTAATTCAAACCTAATTAAATTGTTTCAAACATATTTTACCTCAAACTTTATATATTTTATTCAATCCTTTTTAAATACAAACCAATGGTTTTATATACAAATCCAACTTTCATTTTTAAACTTTATACATCTATGTGATTCAATGCATATTACTATTTAGGTTAAAGTGTGCTTTTCAAGGATCTTTTTGCTATCTATATTCCTTGTTAGCTTCACTTCCATACCAAGTGAGTATTCACAACCCCTTTTACTCTTTTACACTTTTGGGGTGGAACATGAACTCTATACTCATTACACATTACACATTTACATTTACACAAACTACACAAGTGCAAAAAAAATCCTATTTACATACATGTGTGCAAAAATTTGAGCTTTGTGCCCGAGTGCTAGGTGTGTTTAACCTTTGTATGCTCTTATGTGCAATCATTAACTATACAAGCCGACGGTTTTCAATGATGGATCTATTGAGTCTGACAAACCCACCCATGGTACGCGGTGATTGAAACCGACAATACACTTTGTTTTGCATGCTAGTTACAAGGTTTGATTGTACATTTGGTTACACAATAGTTACTCCCCATGAACGCCTTATTTATCATGTCATGTAAAGGATTTGTTTTCAACTATATGCTATCTATATACAACTGTGTTATACTCACCAACTTTTTAGTTGACTTTATTTTATTCATGTTTCAGGCCCCAATATGTGAGATTGATTCAAGACGTGTTCAACATAGGATTTGGACTTAGCAAAATAAATCAAGAATTTTATGAATTGTTTATGTTTCTTGTTTGAATTTGATCTTGTACTTGGATTTATTGTAATGCAAATTTGACTTTAATATATTTCAATTTAGTCAACCATGTGCTATGAACAGTCTTACATGTCCCGCCCCGATGATTCCGCCATCGGTCGGGGTGTGACATCATTAATCATGAAAATGCCAATTATAAATACGTAAGATATGTAATGACGAATACCGTTGATTTCGAATTAACTAACCAACTTTCAAATCGTCGAGACAGTTAGGTTAAGTTCTTCCTAAATCTCGAGTAAAGGTGTGAATTTCAGACACGACACGAACCTAACATGAAGTTCAAAAATTTGGGTTTAGTTTAATCATGTTCGGGTCTGTTTTGGTCAAACCCGCGACATATTTACTAATTGGGTTGTCTTCAGGTCGACCTAGCAGTTATTCAGTTATATCAGCATAAAAATTTGCCAGTTGAAACTCATTAAGCAATAACTTAGTTGAAAATCTATGTGCCATTTATAAGAAAATCGTTGATTCTATTTCTTGCCATATTGCTCTTGATAATCATGTGAAAGAAATTTGAATTTTCGTCGCCCTCCATAGCCTATTTGATTTTAGCTTTTTTGCTTTAAGTCTTTGGTTTTGGCTGCTTCAATTTCCTACATATGTTATTTCCTTTAGATTCTATGTCATTTTTCTTCCTTGTATAACATACGATTTTCAGCTAATAATTCCAGATTATTGATGTTTTTTTCATTAAATCTTTAGCAGTAAATTAGTTATTGTTGGTGACTGATATAGCAACTATTGATCGCTCAAGTTGCTACTCATGCACATTTATTGATGATAGAAGTTGCTATTGATTTCTAGTTGCTCGATGGACCAAGTTGTTGACGATCATAGTTACCATTGACGATTAGTTACCACTGACGACCAATTATCACCAATAATATATAGCAACATACTATTAATGATCTGTTTTGTAACACTTGGTTTAGGGGTCGTCAATTTTAATTTAATTAGACTGGTGAATGTTAATTATAATATATATTATATGTATGTTAATAATTAAAGTTTGGATAAGTGAGGTTGGAGAGTTTAATTCAAATTCGAATTCGTAAGGGATAGACTTTGACTCAAACAAACTCTCCCCTCTATCTTGATCCGAATACCATCGATCCTTTCCCCTTCTCCTTTCATTTGTTTTGACCGGCTCCAAATAACCTAGAGAAAGAGAGATTCATATAGAGAGAGATCTAAAAGGAGATATAGTGGCTGAGAGGTGGTGTGTGGTGGCTAACACCGGTGGTTAGTGGTCCACAGCTGACCAGTAACTGTTCAGACGGTAGAGCAGTGGCAGTGGTGGTTAGTAGTGATACGTGGGGGTCGAGTGGCGGATGTCACACCCCGGCCGACGACGGATTATATGCCAGGGCAGACGCGGTTGTTCATAAGCACATGATCATCTATTAATAAGTGATAATATTATTTCAACATAGTTAAAGCATCCGTTACAAATAGAAATGAAAAAACAAGAGGGTTCAAACATAAAACAAATTAAATTTAATATTTATTAAAGCTAGGTCCATAGTCCTATGTGATCATGTAGTGTCCTCAAACTGGTGCACCCGAAACATATGAGTAAATATCAACTACAAGTAATTGGTGAGTAACATAGGTTTTGACACCAAACAAAGTTAAGTATAGTTTTACAGTTCAATATGTTCAAAACATGTCTAAAGCATAAATGTGAAAACAGACAAGGTTCCAGGCGTACAATTAAATCCTGGTAATGGAAAACTAGATACGCAATCCCACTGATTGCCATTTTAAAAAAAGGGGCAAGAGGATACCCAAGTTGTAAGTTGATACCCAACAAAACCTGCCAAGGTTTTATGGTAAGTTATAGTTTCGGATTCCCATATAAATGATCATGTTAGGTACTACCTTAGGCTTGGGCTGCAAGTTAATGAATGTATTGACATGAACACATGTAATGGTCACCAGGTAGTTCAAGACATAAAGCATAAAGATCAAAGCATAAGAACATAGGTATTGAATCGTGTAAGTAAAGCATTTGTAAACATGTTTCACCACAAAAGTAAAAATAGTAAAAATGAGCTATGGAAACTCACTTTGCAATGGTAGCTTGAATGTCACACAAGTATGTTGTTTGTTACACAAGTGTTCTAGCTAACCACAAGGTTAACCTATGTTTGATGGAATATATGTATCAATAATTTGTACAAATGAAATAGGGAATCCTAATGTGCGAGAAGATTGATGTGGGTGTCCTCATTTTAATAATAAAATAATTATTTGAGTTGCAAATAATATTTTATGTAAATCTTTGAAAGAATGAATAATGTTTGCAATAATTATATAATTGTATGAATAAATAATTAGGTTTATTTTGTTTGTAAATAAATACACAAATAAATAAATGAGTAGTTTTCTTTTATTTGCAATCATAAATTAATAAATGGATAAATAAATTTAATGAGTAATAATTAGTTGAGTAATTAAATAATTTACTACATAAATAAATGAATAAAACCTTTCATTTGATTTATGAAAAATAAATGTTAAAAATAATGATTTAATTAATTGACAATTAAACCAAAATTTAAAGTATAATAATAATGTTCTAATTAATTAATAATTAAACCATAATTAATTATTAATTAAAAGTATAGAATTGTGTTTTAAATGTTCTCATATAATAAAAATAAATTATATAAAAGTTTGTATAAATATTTGCATAAATATTTGCAAAGAAATGGGTTTATAATCATAATCATAATCAGTTGAAAGTGGTTGTTGTACACTATGATGGTTATCATTCCAGAGTAGTACATCTAACAGAAAAGTTTCCAGGAAAGAGTTGGTCGGATCAGAACCTCGTCTTTTTCTAGCCAGAACTTTAATGTTTGTCAGATAACTACATACTGGTTTGAAATTTACTTTATTTGCATATTTAACCAAGTTCAGGGTGTGTTTGAAAAGTATATGGGCTAAAGTAAAAATATGAGTTTAGTAAAGATAGAAATTGAATATTAAATAATTTAATTTGAAAATAAGGAGTTTTAGTAAAAACATGATTTTTGAAATTGAAAGAAACAAGAAATATCAAACTAAGCTTTTAAATAAAAGCTTTGAACAAGTTTAATTAAAATTGGGCTTTTGTTCTTGGATAGGTCTATGATTATAATATAAACATGTTATGGATCATAGATCTAGCTAGTTATGAGGGATTTTTTGAAAGGAAAAGTATGAACAAGCAAGAACATAAGAAGAACTTACTTAGAATGGAAGGATTTAAGCTAAAATCTTCCAAAAGATGAGAAGAACGACCTTTAGTAGCTAGAGAACCCTAGAGGATCGTTGAGGTGCGAATAATACATGAGAATAAGGGCTCTATTTATAGGGTAGGATCAGAAGCTTATTCACAAAATTTAATTTGTTGTAAGGACTAGATTGCAAAAGATGAATAATAGTTTTTAATTTCATAACATATACTAACTTAAGTGCTTATAAATTTTATGTTTATGACTCCATTTCATCATAAATGTAATTATATATTTATTTGTTTTATTTATTTTTAGTAATTTAAAACACTAGTAATGTTAACTAACAATGTTATATTTTCATAATAAATTGTTTAAATGGTTTAATTATCATGTGTATATATATATAGTTACATATATATTTATAAGTAGACACATAAAGGATATCAAATTCATAATCAAAGCTTGTAAGTTTAGATTTGGTTATTATAACAATGTATATATATTTATTTCATAACAATCATATAAGTATGTATGCACACTCATGAATTATAATGAATAAATAGGATACTTTCATAAATGCGAATCATAAAATAATGAAATTACAATTTGCCGGAATAGTTAAAATAAAGGTCGGAATTTCTTAGGGATTACAGCGGAGTTAATCAAGAAGAAAGAGAGTCTCGTTAGGTGTGCATGATAGGCGACGGGCAAGAGAGGAAGACAACTGTAAGTTTGTACTTCGTCAACTGTGCGTGTGGTAAGTGGCTAATCATGTTTGTGGGGGTGTGAATTTATGCGGATTTTATTTATTGAAATTATTTAAGAATGCATAGTAATATAGATAAGTCTATGTGAATAGGTAACACGAGTATGTTCATGTTAAAGGACTTATGTAAATAAGGTTGTATGAATTTGTTTCGTACAATCAAGTCAATGTAAGCAAGATTGCATGAGTTGATATGTATAAATTTATTTATAATAATGAGTCTATCTAATTGTGCTTATGTATATTAATTTCCATGATGAATCAGGGTGGGATTGTGTGGTTAATAAATGAGTTAATCACTAAAGCAGTAAATTCAGTTTTAAACATGTGTGATTATAAATTAAACTAACATGAGAGTGGAAAGTATTTTAAAAGCTTTTGACTAAGATGTTAGACTTGAGTATGAAATGACGTGTTGGCTAAGTGTGGTGTATGCAGGGGCGGATGTATGTGGAGGGCAGGGGTACCTATCGGTACCCCTCAACTTTCGACGCGTAGTGAGAATTTTCGACGCGCAGCGGAATTTTTTTTTTTTTTACCGTTTTATGTATCCAGATACCTATGAACGAAATTTTAGATACCCCTGAATTTTTTTCCTAGATCCGCCACTGGGTGTATGTGAGGGTTGGGATTGTTGTTGCCTGAGATTGGGATGGCGTGTTGGCCAAGTGTGGTATTAAGTGTGGGCGAAGGGGTGTGTTTGTGTAAGTGTGTAAGTGTGAAGTCCGTGTAATATGACATGGTGGGAAGTCCACTTTGGTGGCAAGTGTGGACCTCACGTTGACGGTGTGTCAAGCGCAATTAATTCCAATTCCTTTGTACAACTATCACTAAGGTGTCGTATTTGTGAGTTCTTGAATTATGAGAAATATCAAGGGGTAAAGTGGCAAATGGGTTGTGTAGTAGGCACAAACTAAGTGTGGCGTGTGTGTTATATGTATATCAGGATGTTGTGGATATCTAAACTAAATATCTAATAAATTGTGTTTGAAAGTTAAAATGTTTATTTTGATAAAATAATGTGTGTTTTGTTAAACTATATATTCATGAGTGAAAGTTGATCTGCTTTAGTACGTGTTTCAGGTAAGTCTAGTGTGCAACGACAATGCATCTCCGGGTTATCTGAAGAAGACGATAGACACCTTATAGTAGTGTAGAGTTTGTTATATAAAGTTTTAACTTGTAATTTAAACTCTGTAACGTGGTTTTAAAGTCTTCCGTTGTATGTGATGTGTAAATCCAACAAAAGTTGCATGCCCAGATTTTAGGGTAAGACAAGTTCCTACCAACAATCATTTAATTCTCATGCAACTTTCATCGACCACGCAAATCTAAAACAAATTACTATTGATAATCATTTTCTATCAACTACCAACATGACCCTCGCAAAAGGGGAGATGTCCCCTTAGAACTCCTATTAGTACATCATAGATGATACTAATTCAAAGATACGATAGATTTAGAGGATGTGTGAGTTGGTCGTTAAAAAACTAAAAAAAGTTTAAGATGTTCACAATCAAAAAATCATTGCCTAATAATGTCATCATATGAGCATGTTTAAAATTGCACGAGTAAAGTGGTGAAATAATTATTGAAACATGATTAAAATTGTTGAGGGTCGTTTCTGACTAAAATAATATACACCTAATTTTGCTGTGTATTAATAATTGAAAACACCAAATTAAATCGCATTAAACCTAACAAAATAATTAAAAAGTTAAATAATTAAGGTGTTCATGGTCCATTGATCTTTAACTAGGTCTTGAAATTATTGAGGTTGCCCATTCAGTCATTTATCCCTACAACAGATCAGATATTAATCTTCTTATAATTTAGATTTTAGATGAAAATTTTTAAGTCCGACCTATCAAATTACTTTTAAAACAATTAAACAAGTTTAAATAAACTAACCTTATATAGAGAGACGGGGGATAGGATATATAAAATGATTTTTTTTACATACAAAGGATTTTAGATGCGAGAGTCGAAACATTCTTTAAATTACAAGTGATTTTAGACGACAACATTATAGTGGGTTAGAGTTTAGACTCACCATTGTAACTGCTTATTTTGTTTGTGCATCGGAGTTAGGACAACCTAGACGCACCTTTGTAATCACATTGTATGATGTATCAATATATTTTTTAAAAACATTTTTATTAAAGTAATTTTAGTTAAAGAAAATGACTTTTAGGACCAACGAAATAAATAAATAAATATGGAAAGGGGGCAGATGCAATGCATAGAAGAGCATAACGACCATTTATAAAGGGCGCCAAAACCGATGTTGCCTCCCACAAGTCACCACGTTAAGTGGGTTAAAAAATATAAAGTTAATAACTCCAAGACCTTCTTTTTGTTAGAGATTTTAAATGATTATTAAATATAATCTTTCGTATCATCATCTTACACAAAGTGTAAGGTAAAGTTGCGTACATTAGATCGTGAAATGATCCGACCCCTCTCCAGATCATGCGTAAATACGGGAGCTAAGTAAAGCACCGGATACACCCTTTTCATATCATCCTCCTAATTCCGTCTTTAATAATGAGCCGGCGGCACATGATATAAAATAATCAACGAGAGATAAAAAGACGATGACACATTTAATTTTATAATTTAAATCAATCCAAAATCAAAACAGGTACGTGTGCGCGAATAACGTATCTTATATGAAATGCTAGCTACGGTTGTTGACCAATTAATTAAGGAAATCCATTGTGTAATTTAAACTTAATATCTTTCTAAAGGAGAAGTTTTAAGCTCACAACTAATTATTATTATTATTATTATTATTAATTACATACTTATAAATGTATTGTTATTGTCGTACATCGTGAAACTAATGGGGTTCGAGGTTCGTTAACCCTTTGGTTTGATAAATTTCTATTGATAGTGGTATTAAAAAGCGTCGTATTCTTATATTTTAACTGTTTAAATTATCGTCATAGAGTAGTTAAAAGAATATATTATAATGATATGGAGAGTGTTTAATTTTATAAAAAAATTAGATTTTAATACCAAACTATTACTCATTTGATAATAATCCATACTAACAATTTGGTCGGTGACAATCCTAACTTCCACTTTTGTTGTCAAGGACAGTCCTGGTAACATAATTGTCATACATTTACACTTGATTTTGCTTGTACATTTAGTTCAAAATCATCAAAACAAGTGTAAATCTATGATAATTATACTATTGGGACTGCCTTTAGCAACAAAAGTGAAAGTTATGACTGTTACCGACCATATTGTTAGTATGGATTATTATCAGCCAATAGGTTATAGCTTCGATTATTAAAATCCATTTTTTCTTGATTTTATAACACTACTATGGTGCATGATCTTTGACTACTTGAAAAACATGTTGTCTTGATATGAGATCAATATTTGTATCAGTTAAACTTTTATCTTCTTCTGATTACTTAAAGTTATTTAAAAATATAACACTAAAAAAATAGGATATAGAATCTTGTCATATTAATATGTTACATTTCTAATAAATAGAGTAATATCTTAGAAAATTAAAAGGATTTGAAGGACGACCGGAGTTGGTTGGGGGATTATTCGGGTGAGTTCAGTGTTGGGTCGGTCAAAAGATTAACTGACAGTGGGATCGATTTTAGCAATATGTATGTCATGAAATGGTGTAAGTAGATCCCGGCTAAATGTAATATCTTCACTTGGCGCGCGGAGATGGACAGAATCCCTACTATGGCGGCCCTTAGGAGAAGGAATGTGGAGGTTAGTGAAACCGCTTGTTCGTTATGCGGGGCTGGAGACGAGTCGACCGATCATCTATTTTCTTCCTGTATTGTTGCCTCTGTCAATTGGCAAAAGGTGAGCAGATGGTGTCGTGTTCCGAATATTTTTTCTTTCTCATTTAGAGATCTCTTGGAGCTTCATAATTTTTGTGGGTTGAAGGAGGTGGAAAAGGAAGTGTTTCACGGTATTGTCTTGATTACGTGCTGGAGTATATGGAAAGCAAGAATGAGCTTAGATTCAAGAACAAGGAGGAAAAGATTGAAGACATTTTTAGTGAAGTTAAATCGATTGGGTTTTTGTGGCTTAAAAGTAGGTCGAAAATTAAGTCGATTTCTTGAGGTGATTGGTGTAAATTTGTAATTATGTAGTTGTTTGCTGTTTGTGGCTGTCTCGGTTTTACAGGGCAGTGTTGTTTGTGTTTTTCTAACGAAGTTTGCCTTTAAAAAAAGGATTTGAAGGTGCATTAAATAACCGGGTCAAAGCAAAAGTCATTTGCAGTGTAAACCGGCTTGACCGATAAATTAAAAGAACCGACCCTCCGGTGTCACGTGACCTGTTTCATAACCCTTTTAAAAAGGTTAATTGGAAGAGAAAAAAAATATTTATGTCGAATTATAATTTGATAATCGAATTTGAAATTATTGATATAAATTTGAAATTTGTAAATATTTCCTTCATGTTAATATAACTAGTTAATTCCTCCCGCAATATGCCATCAGAAACCTGTATATTAAAAATAAAAAAAAAAATATTTATAATAGTATTATGGTTAATTACATCTTATAATCAAAATATATAGCCGTAACATGCCTAAATAGATGTCGGGATTTTACATTGAAGATAGTTATGTATATTATTATGAAAAAATGGTTCCTAATCTATCACTTCATTGATCCGTGAAAGGTAATAGTGATTTTTATTCACGGAAAAATAATAATGTTAAAATAATAATAAAGGAAAAAAAAATAATAATAACAATAATTAAAATAATAATAATAAATATAATAACAAAACTTAAAATAATAATTTAAACCATTTTCTATACTAAAATTAATAACTATACCATTTTCTATACTAAAAATAATAACTAAAGCAAAACTGTGGCTCAGTATACAAAATGATGTAAAAATAACGACCACACTCAGGTAGGTTCAAACCCAGAATCAATAGATTAGAACTCAAACACCTTATCCATTTGCCCAGAGCTACTTAGGCTGAGGGTATACCTTCACGAAAATTGAGTGTGAAAACTAACACGTAGGTGGCACATCATTTTTACACGGTTTTCACATATGGAGGACATGGTGTTCTACTTTCCACTCACGTGGAAAATACCACGTGTATACACATCATTACTCCACACCACACCCTTGGTCCCACCTCCCTCGCCCCCACCATTTCCACACCCGTGGAAAATTCCACAAAAAACACCTACACCCGTGGACCACACTAGGGGGCGGTGTTCCACGGGCCATGCTCGCCAACTCAACCTCCACGGGTTGTTTCCACGGGGTATAGCCCTCAACCTTATTGTTTATAAGACTATGTAATGGGGGCGTTTTTTGGTTTTTTTTTTTTTGTTGCGTGGGGGGTGGTTTGGACACGTGGCCCGTGAAGGAACGTGAACGATGGCGCGAGGCGGAGCATGTGAGTAGATTCACGGGGCATAGGGCTCTTCAACGGTAATATTAGCTTTACAAACTAGCCGTTGGCTATTAAAAAAATTCCTATAAGTGTCTAATACCTTTAAACCTTAAAACCACAACAACTTTCTCTCAAACTACATACAAGTTTCTCACAGTCTCCAACCATGAATCCTTGGAACCCAAACAACCCATTTTTCGCTAACCAACAACAACACATTTATCGCTAACCAACAACAAATTAACGACAACCAACTTAACGGCCCAAGCAACCTCTTCAATCTCAATTTTTATAGTAACGTTTATAGTCCTCAAGCACCCAAACCGCAATACACATTTAGTTTTTGGAACCAAAACCAAGCCCCTCCCTCACTCAAAACCGTACCCAAAACTCAACCTACACCGGAAACCGTCCCCGAAACACAACCAACAAAAACGAAACGATCACACAAGAAAAAACAACCAACAACATCACTCGATTCAACCCACGTTCGCATGAAAGGTGGACCATAGACGAGGAAGTAGCTTTGGTACAAGCTTGGGTTGACGTATCCGAGGACTCTAAAGTTATTAAATTTTATCAACATTATTTATTTTTTGTCTAAAATTTATTTTATTATTTTTAATAAGGTGTATTATTTATTCATTATAGAGAATAATCAAACGTCAAAAGATTTTTGGAAATGCATTTGTGATAAATTTTACATTGCAATGGGTCGGGTCGAATACTGTAACCCCGACAAGATATCATCCAAATAGATGGATCTTCTTCATAAGGTTTCTAAGTTTAACCATTTGTATAACAAACACTCAAACAACCGTCGTATTGGTGCAAGTGACCACGATGTTTTTCTAGAAGCATGTCAAGAGTATAAAACCGATATGAGTGCGGCGTTTACTTCCGAGAAATGTGGGAGATTTTGAAAAAATGTTCAAAGTGGACACAAGTCCCGTTGATGAGGCAATCGTCTAAACGGCCAAAAACGTCATCATCCGGTGATTATACTACATCGCATTCCATGTCTTTCATATGATCCATAAAGTAGAAGAGAATTTTCTCACCTCTCGTATGAACCTTCGAGGAAACAAACAAAAAGTCAACATGGGATGGCAAAATGAACTAAACTCAAGATTGGTGTCGAGTCTTAACACTCACATTATCTAAACCCTTTTATAGCATTATTTGTTTTTCTCATAAGCGGTCCCAAAAATTACCTCAATTTATGAGCATAAGTTATAACAATTTGTTGGAAGTGGAATAAAAAAAACAAGTACCATTACATTTTTGAAATAACTTTTCCTTTGATCCATGAAAAGCTAAATTATGTTTGCCAAAAACTTCACTATTGTAGTGATTCTCAAAAGGACTTGCATTCAGTGATCTCTTTTTTTCTTGAATTGCTCGTATTAAACTTTATCAACTGTTTCGTTCAACTTCAATCTTTTACGCATATCAAACCACCTATTGATATTTGTGAGATGATCCGGGGAAACTTCGTGGTTTTTTATACTAGTAGGTGCATGGTGCTAATCTACATAACCTTCCTCATCCAATTTACCTTTTGGAACGCCTTTTTTTAACACTTTACAACAGAAACAAAATAATTTGTCTATTTCTTTCGAATATACTAGCCATGGGCAATCAACCTTCTCCATATTTGATAAAGTTCTTGTATAAAAAGTTGCAGAAAATCGTCTTCTATTTGTATCGTACGGACCATAGACTATATTATTATCTCTTTTATGACCTTTCTCGACCAAAATTTTAATCTCATCAGAATTAAGTTCATCCCACCTTCGTGGATCAAATATATCAATCGGATTATGTTCTTCATATTCCGGCTTTCAAGTTCTACTTCCACATGCTCTTGTTCTTCAACATGTTCTTGCTCTTCCGCCTCTTCTACTAGTACATGCTCTTGCTCTTCAACATTCTTTTCAATAGGCGGTTAAAGAAAAAAACTTAAATAGAGCACCGGCTTGAGACTTTTTCATTGCTTCATCTAGTTTTTTCCTTTTACGATTTTGAGCACCGGATGATTGTTTAGGAGGCATGCTTTCTAAAAATCAAATCAAAATTCAACAATTAACAATTCTAACTTTCTAAGCCAACCAATTAACAATTATAAGTCAAACAATTAACAAATAACAATTCAACAATTCTAAATCAAACAATAAAAAATTCAACAATTCTAATCATGGAATTGGAAACTAAATAACTAATCAATAATCAAATCATGGAATTGGAAACATGAAACTAATCATGGAATTGAAAACTAACCTGATGGCGGTGGACCGTGGTGGCTGATGGGCTGATGGCGGTGGAGGCAGTCAGGCAGAGAGCCGATCAGGGCATCAATTCATCCTTTTTTTTTTAAAAAGCCGATGGTTTGATATTGGTTTTTAAGTTTAAAGAGGGACCAAACATTATAAAAATTAAAGAGGGTCCAACCATTATAAAAAGGGCTCTATATGTTTTTAAGTTTTTATAAAAAGGCCCCAATATATAAAACCGATATATAAAATTTTATAAAAACACACACACACATATATATATATATATATATACAGGCCCCCTAAAAATTTTAGGCCCCTTAAAAAAATAGGCCCTGGCCGACGGCCAGGCTCGGCCTACCCCAGGGCCGGCCCTGAGCATAACATAATACTTTTTAATAGTTAACAATATTAAACTTGAAGTTTAAAATCTCAAACACAATTCGAAATATGTTGGGAGTAAGTTGAAACCAAATCATGGTGTAAAGCTTAATAATTAGCATATATAGAGAGAGACAAGCTTGGCTCTTTAAATTCGTTAATCCAACTTCGGTGTTTTATCTGAAAGTATGTAGTTTATAACAAATTAGTAATGCTAAACATAATTAGAAAGCACTTGAAAATTCACTTTAAAAAAGTAAACAAAAATAAAAAAGTAAAGAAATTCGTCGTTCTAAAAGAAAGTTCCATTTGTTTGTTGTGACCGGCATACGCCTACTTTGGTTGACGTAAGCCTACTCCAACTCTATAACACATTTTTTGCGTATTCTTCGCATATTAACAACTTAGGTTAATCGTAAAATGAGGTTTGAGGTTTTTTTTAATATTTTGAGGTCTAACTATTCTCTAAAACACCGCAAGTATAATTTTAAAATTTAAATCATATGAATATTTTTAACATTAAAGTGAAACTTTTATGATTTGAGAATCACCGTCTAATTATCTAAACTATTAACCTCTAATAGAAATTTTTGCTAACTATATATTTAAGATAAAAATTTATAATAATATTGACGTACAAACATTAAAGTGAAACTTTTATGATTTGAGAATCACCATCTAATTATCTAAACTATTAACCTCTAATAGAAATTTTTGCTAACTATAGATTTAAGATAAAAATTTATAATAACAAATGCTATTGACGTACATTTTAGTACGCAACATTTCCATTTTATAAATTGTATATACCTCTTATTGATGCAGGAGCATTGGGTTTAGACTCGTTGGGCCTTCTTAAGGTTGACGGGATTGTGAAGGAATGGGTTGGCTGAGCCAATGGAACATTTGATAGGGCCAATCCAGGAGGAAGTCCACGGGCTGGTGGTGGCGATAAGGAGAAGGCTTGAAGACTTAGAGATTTGCGTTATCTTTTAATTTTATTTGAAATTTGAACAATTTGTTCGGTGTTCTTTTCCTAAAACAATTTGTTTGGTGTTCTTTTCCTAAATTACTGTTATTCTCATGTATAAGATGAGATTTAGGGTTTGGTTTTGATCATGCTAATTTTGATATTGTTTTCTTAATTGAAATTTCCGATCAAAGCTTTTGGATATATCGAAGCTTTTGATCCGAAGCATTCAGTTATTTCCGTGTGTTTTTGTGTGTGCCATTTTATGTGTTTCTGTGTGTATCAAGTGGTATTAGAGCTGCGTGGAAGAGGACGCCCTCCTTTGCGTAGAAACGCCTAACGAGGCAACGCCGAGGATGCGCCGGATCCGCGGGATGAGGATTACTCAGTTGCGAGAAAGGATCAGGGAGTTAAGACTGAACCAAAATCAGACAGAAGATACGGAGACAGATACGGTGGGAGGGTATGAATCGGAAATAGAGGACGAAAACCCATGCGGGGTTTTCCGTCAGAGAGACCGAGCCCCATGATATTCCGACCCGCTACGGGATCTAGGTCTCAAGGTTGAGATTACGGAGTTTTATGGCGGTGTTCAGGTGAATGACTTCATTGATTGGATCATCACAGTGAAGCGAATCTTTGGCCTCAAAGATATCCTTGACCGATTGAAGGTCAAAATTGTGGTTGTTAAATTAAAAAAAAACAGCTTCCCTATGGTGGGAAAGCATCAAAAGACATAGACAAAAGAGAAAGTAAATTGTAGGTGAGTTCGTGGGCGAAAATGAAGAAATAATGAGCCGGAAGTTTCTACACGCTAATCACCACTAGGAGGCTTTCCTGGATTATAATCAGGTGGCGCAGGGTACCATATCAGTAGAGGAGTTCATTGACTTTTTTGACAGGTTACGAATGCGTTGTATTGTGGATGAAGAGGAGGAACATGTGATCGCGAAATTTCTGGGTGCTTTAAAACCCGATATCTTGTTGGGCCTTCTTAATGTTGACGGGATTATGAAGGAATGGGTTGGCTAGGTAGATGGAACATTTGATAGGGTCGATCCAGGAGGAAGTCTACGTGCTGATGGTGGATAAAGATATGTCTCGATCCCTAGTTATGAAGCATTTTGACCTAATTGAAATCCCATTCAATCTAAGTGCAAATGTAATATCTTTCTATATTTAAATCTATATTTTGTTTCATGTACATTTAAATCTAGAACTTGCAAGTGGAAATTCCCTGCCCATTTAAAGAAAGTAAATTTAAGGAGTAAACGATCTTTTCTAAGATAGAAAGACCCTACTTGCCGCCTCTAAATGACACCTCTAAACAACCCAAATACCTACACGGTTAACTAAACCCCTATTAATCTAGGTTAAGAGTTGAAACCGTATTGGTTGACTAATCGAGAGAGATATAGGGTACGTAGTTGGTTAATGCTGCTCATACATTATTAGTTGAATACTGTTAGACCATTTTGAGGGTTCTGGTAACGATTAGGGTCTGAATTCAAGCAATAGGCCTGATTCGTCATGGTTTATTAGGGAGATCATGGAGTCGTCTCTTCATATCATGTCTATGGCACGAAAATACTTGAATCTTTGTCGGTCGATTATACGTACATTTAATAACATTTAACATGGCACGATGTGATTATAAGAATACGTCGAAAATGATTACAACGACGTGTCTAAACTCATTGTAATAACACATTTAACATTTACATTGCCAGTGGTGGATTGAAACTCATTACAACGGTATGCCTAAAGTGTATTGACGTATGAACAACATATGAGATTACAATGACACCTTTAAAAACACTTGTAATTATATAAACACCCATATCATCATCATATAAAATATACATGTCACGCCCATGTTTCTTCACAAAAGAAAATCAATTTACACTCCGCCTTTATTAGTTCGTGGGCATAAAAACACGAGAATTTATCAAGATATGAGCTTACTATAATAACATTCGGCCTAGACATTAATCAGTTCAAGGGGTCCTATTTTTCATTCCAATCAACAAGGCAAATTACATAAGGATAGCAGGTAGACGGGCAACAAACTGCGCCGCCATCCCCTTCTGAATGGAAAACCCTAATCTACTAAAAACAAAGCCTCGCCCCTGAGGAGTCGTAAAGTTGCTGTGGACTACACGCTGAACTCTAGCCAAGAACCGAACCGCCTCCGGCGCCAAGGAGCCGAACGTGTCAAACGCTAGGGGGACAAAGGCATGCTGATTATCCTCACAAGCTTTCGCGTGCTTTTCCACCTTCTTTGACTCTGCTTTCATAACAGCTTGCCCCGCCACAAACCCATTTTCCCGCAACCCAACTAGGGGGGATACACCTGTGAGATCGACACAAGCATGTTTCCCGCCCTCCCAACCAAAAACTAGCACGTCCGATGGGCGTAGGGTGGACCTCCCTTCCGCCGGGTCCGTAAGAAAATTAACCGGCGCCTCTTTCTTTGCTGAGATCCCTGCTCGTCTGAGAATATCCATTAACGCGTCTCGAACAAAGTCATGGCGATACTTAAACCCCGGCAGCTCTCTCGAACAAAGTCATGGCGATACTTATCAAGATGTTAGAATTATATTTCTTTATATTTATATTTTTTTTTTGTCGTTTGAGGTTGGATGTGATTATTTCCATGATACATTTCTTGTATCATTAATTGCATACTTGTTTATTTTAAATCATAAAATCCAAGCGATGTGGCACTTAAATCCACGTGGCATTAACCCCCAGTGTCCCTATCGGATACGGCATTTCCTAAGAAAGTAGATGATTAAACAATATAAGTTTTTAATTTTGTACATGTTTCAAAGTAAAATTTGATTTAAGTTTAATTTTTTTTTTCAAAATAAATATTAATTAAATAAATAAATAAAAAATAAGGTAAAAAAGATGTATTAACAAAATGCCAATGAGGCTAAAGAGGTTACGGTGTAGTGGTTGAGGTAAGGCCTAAAGTCCCAAGGGACCCGGCTTCGATTCCTGTCACCACCATTAATTTCCGCGGCATCGCAAATGAGGCCTAGCTCTTAAGCTGATGCACCAGGGTTTTACCCACGCCGATCCAGGGTTCGAGCCTCGGCTCTCCCTCAAGCCCGGAAGAGGCCGTATTGGGTGGGGTTTTTCCTTGAAAGCTCTCCAACTCTGACGCTAAGTGGGTCCGGTTAAGACAACATATTGGCCGGAGTTGGACGAGGCTCTCCCATGTGACGGGAGGTGCGACGTCACAATATTCAATGTTCGCCTTTCTAAAAAAATGTCAATGAGCCTCAAATCAATTGGTTTTGTAGAAGCCACCCCCATGGCCTTACAATGTGAAAGTTATTGATTCAAGTCTCACTTAGTGCAAAATGTTTATGTGGGTCAGGGGTTTTTCCACAGTGAGCCTTTGGGTAGTTGATTGATTTCCCCTGGAATTGTGGACGGGCCGGGTCACCAGCGTTGTCTGCGTTCAAGGGCGTGGGTGGCATTTCGCCAATGAGTTTACCCGGGTGACTGAGCTTATAGTATTCGTTCGCAGTTAAAAAAAAACAAAATATAAAATAATGAAATATTATTGCTAAAAAAAATAAGAAAAAAAAAAGAATTGCAGGTAGCATGATCCTATAAAAAAGCAAGCCGGGGATACCAATTCCGTCGTCACGGCAATTTACAATTTTTCATCATCGTCTTCACCATAAACCCTTCTCTCTCTAAAATTCATCACTACCGGAAAATAGTACAGTCAAACGTATATCTCTTTCGATATATTCCTTGATTCCTTCACCCCCTTTTCTTTTTTCCGGCAAGCTTTCTATCTCTCTTCTTTTTCGGCACCTTTGAGATTTTATCAATCTTCTCTCTCGCACGAGTATTCCAACCCTCTTTAATTTATTCTTCTATCTTCAACGAATCTACGCTTTTCATCTCTCGCCATATAAATTCATCTCCCCCTTTCTTCCAATGCCACTTTGATCAGACTCTGTTAATAATGGAAACTCCAGGGGCATTTTCGTCTATTAAGTTCACTGAGCACAAAACACACATTACAATGCCTGCCGGAGAAACAGCTTCCGGTAGAGTCGTTAGGATATCGGTTACTGACGCGTATGCTACCGATTCTTCTGGAGACGAAGAGGAAGTGTTTTCTGTTCGGAGAAGAGTGAAGAAATTTGTTAACGAGGTTACGATTAATGCTAGCTCCGGTGAGGGTGTTGGAACTGGAAATAGGGGTTTGGGGAAAACGGCGGTTAGTCGGAGGAAGAATGCGGTGGTTAAAGGTGATGTTGCGATGAAGAAACGGTTGAAGGTTGGTTCTGGTAAGAAGTTTCGCGGCGTACGGCAACGGCCGTGGGGGAAATGGGCGGCAGAGATACGAGACCCGACCCGGCGCGTGCGACTGTGGCTTGGAACTTACGATACTGCTGAAGAGGCTGCAATGGTGTATGACCACGCGGCTATCCAGTTGCGTGGTCCCCACGCGCTTACAAACTTCACCGTTCCAACGTTGGAGAAGAAACTGTCGTCGTTTGACTCCGGTTACCACTCCGGCGAAGAGTCACAAACCAACAACAAAGTTTCTTCGCCGAAATCAGTTCTCCGTTTCTCCTCAGCCACGACCGACGAGTGCGTCGCTGAGTCGACTCAGCACAGTCCGTTAAACGAAGTCGTTAATGATCCTTCCGAAATTGCCGGAACCAACGCTTCAGTCTCCGAAAGCTTCTCCGATTTCCGGCCGTTCAACGACCATTTCTCAACCTCCGATCTATTCGACTTCCCGGATTTCGTACCGGATATTTACGACCCGGCAAGCTTTCCGGGTACCATATTCCAAGGCTCCGATCCATCAGAAATATTCCTCGGGTGCGCCAACGACTTCGGGTTCGGATCCTCATGTTGGCCCGTTGACGATATGCTCCAAGACTTCGGTGACATATTCGGGTCGGATTCTGTCGTAGCCCTTTAACGGGTACTGGTCGGTTGCTTGTTTTTTGTACGGAAATATTATTTTATTATAAGGTTTAATTCGTTTTAACGTATACATATTTTAGGTGGTGAACTCCGTTATAGCTAACGGTAACGGACGAGTTAGAGAGTGTGTAAAATATTAAAAGTGGTAACGGCGTTAGGGTATTATGTAATGCTTGGCACGTGTTAGAACACGTGACTGGCAAATGTTAACTACTATGAAATTAGGTGAAGAAATGAGTTGGAATGAATGCTACATGTTTTATCATGCATCCTTTTTGCTACATCAATTTAATGCTTAGAATTTTGTACCACATTTACTGCATGTGGTACAACCCTTGTGTTCATACAATGCCACTTTAATTACTTCGGGACAAACATTATACATGTAACATGAAATCAAGTGGTGTATTGTTTTTTTAGTGTAAGTTATAGTGTTGAATTTATAAAGTTTATCAACAACTAAATTCTATGTAATAGAAAAAACTCATTTTTCTATCTTAACGGCCAATATGGTAAGAAAACCAACCAGCAAGAAGCTAGAAAAAATACACAGAAAAAACAGGGGTGAAAGAAAGACAAAGACACCCAAGACATACTTTCTAGCTTACACATCATAAACATGCTAACGGGTCGTGGCACCACTTAGACCAATCAATATCTGCATTACGAGATCTATATTTAATCCATGAGAATAGCTACGCTTTAATATCAATCATGAGCTTTGCTTGATTGATCTTAAGTTTCTTGAAAACCAATTCATTTATAGCCTTTCACAAAAACAAAAAGATAGAGTAGATTAGACCCATGTAGAACTTTTTCACCTCAGTTGTAACTATGTCGTTTGTCAAGCCCCCCGAAAAGTTGCTACAAATTTGAGAACCCAGAAAAAGCCCCTCAACTCCACATCGATAAGAGATTCCAAAGATCAGACGCAAACGGTGATAGAAGTAGAACGTGGTTAAATCTAGTTATGAAAGGGTAAAAAATGAATGACCCATGTTGTTGACTTTTTTTTTGTGGTTAAATCTAGTTCCATCAATTTGTTTAAAATCTGATAACTTTTATATGTTTTATTATTATTTTTTTAAAGTTATTTCATAAAATAGAGAGTTTTATTATTTTTAATTTGAGTATAGTATTGTTATAGTTAAAAAAAAAATTTTAATGTTACGTAATTATGTATGTGTTACTTAATTATGAATGATTTTGAACAATTATAACAGTGTGCAATTATATGTACCTGATACGTAATTACGTATACATGGTACGTAACTATATATAGATGTTTATGTCCCTCACTAAAGTACGCGTGTCACATTTTAACGGTTTTCTACGCTTCACACGAAAATAGCCGTTGTACAATAATCCACCATATATGTTTATGTATATATGTATATAGTTTGTTTTATATTGATTGGATCATTTCACTCACATACATGAACACATGATGCATGGTCTTCCCATATTTCGAGAGAATTCATAAGACAAGGGTGGTCCTTTCTGTGTGTTGTTTGTTTGGTTGATTTCATGATCATGGCAGCAACACCACCCGACAAACCCCAAATCTCTTTCCTGCTCCGTTTATCAAATTTACCCCCTACACTATTCATTATTTACAATTTTAATATTGGAGATGAGTAACTTCTACTTTTGTGTCATTAACCACAAATTAACTATGACAAATGGCAGTGTAAAAAAATAACTAAATGAGATGATGGTATATTAATTAATGTATTGTTGACACGTAAATCACCTCTTTTTTAATTTTAATACTAGTTAATTCCACCGCGTGGTGTCACGGGATAAAAAATATTACAAAATAAGAAATATAAGTTTATTTACTGAAATGATAAAAAAAAAAATAGGAGTAGTAGATTTAATGAAAAGGTAAAACGTAACCTCGCTAAAATTGTTAGGAAAAAAAGTTAGTTTAACGAAAAGATAAAAACGTAGCGTAGCAAAAAAATATTATGAAACAAAAATTCTATTTACAAAAACATTAGCTTTAACCAACAAAAAAAACACATAAGAGCCCTAAATCATGAAAATGAACGTTAATAAACAATAATTAAATTGAAAAGTAAAAAAATAAAAGTATATTATAGTCGACCCGACTCATAAATAAGAGAAAGTAAAAAAAATATTATATTTAAGCGGGCTCGATTTTAAACAAAATTTACATCGAAACATAGATAAAAATATACACGTCGCGAAGGTATATTTAGAATTTGAGAAAAGATTATTGTTTCAAAGTTATAAGAGAAAGAAATTTTAGCTAAAAGTAATTATAAACATTAAATAAAAAATGTGACACAAGTTATGATTTTAAATTTGTAGAGTAAAGTACACGGATGGTCCATGTGGTTTACCTAAATTTTGGATTTGGTCCTAGTTTTTTAAAAGTACATGGATAGTCCCTGCGGTTTGCACTTTGTAACGCGTTTAGTCCCCAGCCAATAAATCTAAAAGTTTTAGAAGGTCCAAGTTAGAGATTAAATGCGTTACAAAGTGTAAACCACAGGCACCATACATGTACTTTTGAAAAAGTTTGGGGACTAAATGTGTTACAAAGTGCAAACCCCATGGACTATCCGTGTATTTTTAAAAAGCTAGTGACCAAATCCAAAATTTTCGTGTATTTTACTCAAATAGTTAATAACATGTGTGTTTGATTTTATTATATTTTTCTTATGGCCTACCAACATTAAGTAGTATTCTATGTTATTTCATGTTTTTTATTTTATAACCACCATGAACCTTAAGCAACTTAAGCTTTGTTGTCTATCTATTGTTGCCTACTAGACCGTCTATTCACCTATTAAGAAATAATTTTATCCTTGACATTATAAACTTCTAACTTATATTTTATCTTATTTAATTTAGTGGTATATAAACTTTAATTGATGATGAACAGTTTAACACACTTTCTTTTATTTTTTTAAGGAGGAAAAAAGAAAAGAAAATGAGGTTACTTCTATCACCCAAAAGTACTTCATAGTTCATACACAAACCAAACTATATATAAAAAATAGCTACTACTATCTATTAATATAATCCAATTTTCTAACTATGTGTCACGTGCTAAAGAAAGTAACAAGACCCAATTTGTTGCCAAGATCTATTATAGAGAAACTAATAGAATCCGGTTACTTATAAAAAAGCCCGTATTCTATATTGCGAAATATATCACGGACTCTATTAAATATAAAAATAATTTTTTAAATGTGATAGAACTCAGAATTTTTTTACTAAAAAATAAGGTTCTATTACACTTCAAAAATAAATATTTTAAGTTATTTTCTAAAAAATAATAAAAGTCTTTTTTCATAAAACCGGGTTCTATTACATTTAAAAAAATCTGATTTCTTTAAATGTAATAGGGCCAACTTTTTATAAGCAACTGAGTTCTATTGCTTTAAAATGACGACTAGTGCTTGGTTTTGAGTAAAAAGAACTAAGGTTATATTTCATAAAAATGGTGAACTAAGGTTTTGAGTAAAATTATCTTATTTATAAGAAAACTTGTTGATAATATCAGAAACTATATATCTTAGTGACGATCCTGATTTACATCTCACACAAGTTCAACGGAATGAATTATTTTCATTTAAATAATTTATTTATAGCTTCTTTTTTTCTTCTGTTTGCTAATTAAATGTTTTTTAAGTGAACATCTATGTAAATTTTGTAACTTTTCAAACTAAAAAATGCACTTTAACTATGTGATGGTAGATACTTTTTTTCCTTTCCATTATGGTAAGATCGTGGTCTTGGGTCCCCATAATCATAAGAAATATATTTGAGTATCTATATTTAGAACCAAAAATGAAATCGTAAGGCTAGGGTTGTTTCATATACATAATTGAATTTGGATTCAAAGATTTTGATTTTGACTACTCACTACATGCGGATGTGTAGTTGACTATCTATTGTCTTGGTGGCATAAATGTAAATATGGCATTTCATATAAAAACTTGGTGTTAAAGATCAACCAGATTCATTAAAATGCACATTTAGACTTGTCGGGATACTCGGATCTAGAAATAAATGGCTCTAAAACGGGAGGCCCTGGACACATAAACAGCACGCGAATGCTATGAATAAATTATTTAAATGAAAATAAATCATTCTGTTCAACTTGTGTGAGATGTAAATGAGGATCGTCACTAAGATTTTGGATATTATGCACGACTAGTAAAAATTGGTCTCTAAAATATAAATATGACGGCAATTGTTATAACAATAAACAAAACAAAATTACTGTAGCAAAATGATCAATTTTGTTAACATCCTGGAAATTTGTAATATAATAATTTGGGTTAACGGATAACCCGAATCCGTGGTAACAACGTTGATATTATGGATGTCACGAAGAGCTTGAATTAACGGGATTAAAGGGACCGGGTGACCGTTTCTTTCATAATTCGAGATGGAATAGCATTTGACAGTTTAGGAGGGACCCGAAGCGAAACATTGGATGGTTTATAAACCATCTTTGCGCAAACCCTAGACCATTGGTGGCCTAGGAGTGTTCGACGGCAAAAGGGGAGGAAGAGCACAGGAGAAAAGCAACGGTGGTGGTCTAGCGGAGGTGGTACGGCGGTGACGGGCTAGGAGAACTCCATCACGCGTAAGGTAGCTCTCGTATTCCATTCTTTACTTCTTGTTTCCGTATTTGCATAAGAAAACCCGACTAGGGTTTGGGATTTCGAGCACGGTTAGGGACAGAGACGACGGGACGAGGATGGTAGATGATGGTAGCAATCACGGTTAGCACGCGGGGATGGCGGGATAGCGGTTCCGGCGGGTGTAAGGTGACGGTGGGGACGAGGTGAAGGCCGGCCACGGCCGGTGATGTCTGTAAACATGAGGGGTCGTGGTTTCTTGCATAAACGGAGGGTGACGAGTGGTGGTGCTCGGCGTCCGACGTGAACATGGTGGTGGCGCACCCACGGCAGTTGTGGCTAGAGGTGTGGTGGCGCACGACAGGGCAAACAGAATGGATCCGGGTGGGGTTTTTGGTCGCATGTTTTGCATGAACCGAGGGTTTAAGGTTTCGGCTAAATGAAGAAGATGATGGCGGAGCTCAGCGGTGTCGCACAACGGTGGTTCATGGTGTTGAACGTAAGCCGGGTGTGAAGTAGATCCAATTAGGGTTTACATGCATGCATGGGACCCGGTATGTGTATACGAATTCTAAATGGGTCACGAACGGTTCGATACGAAGAGGTCATGAGATTAGGGTTACATGGTGTTGGAAGGACAAGCAGATGGGACTCAGGGTTTTATTATATTGTTGTACGTTATTCAACGTATGTCTTAAACGTATCTTGATGGTGTGATCATACGTTAATAGGTTCGAGCCCGTACGAGGTGACGTTGCTGTACGTGGGAGGGATCTTCAAACCAGTGAGTTTCTAATCCCCTCTTTTAAATGTTTTACTTTTTTTTTTGGAGCTATTGTACATACTTATGAAAGATGTTTAACGTATCAAACGTGTTAAGAGTTTTGGGTTTTAACCCGAGGTGTTTATGAACTAAAACATTCAGTAGGGTGTTTATGATATCATGTGATCTAGGCTTAAAGGTGGGTAAATGGTCACGGGTTGTATAGTGACCTAATAAGGGTGAGTCAGGATTGTATTCACAGGTCGTACGGGTACGACTAGGAAGTGTCATAGGATGTGCATGTACGTGGTATATGCCTAGATAATGAGGTATAGTATTTGTATGGGTGTTGCTATATTAGCAGTGTATTGTGTTATGAGTTAGTCGGGATATAAGCTAAACGCTTATGAATACGTGTAGGATATCTTGTCCTAGTGCTATGTGTGAAGTGCAGGTGTAGTTAATAAATCATGTATATAGAGTATATTATTACGTGATTATACATGTGTTGTGTGCATTGTGTCGTTGTCCTTGTGACACGGCGGGTATTGTGTTTGCATTATTGTCAATATGACATTACAAATGGGATTATGGAGGACTAAGTCCTTCGTGAGGTCACCAAAGGTGACGAGGTCCAACAGGACAGTGATGAGCTCGGGGTGTGTCAAACGCCCTGCCGAGGGTGCAGCGAAGAGGTATGTGTTTGTGTGCTTATATATTTGTGTTAAATTGCATACAAGAGTTGAGTTATATTTATTGTGCATGAGATAGTATTATTGTGGTGAGTCAAGTAGATTGACCGTTGTGTCAGGATTATGATGTGGTGCTTACAACTATTATGTCAGTTGATTTGTAAGAGCCTTGGTCAAGGCTGAGTAAGTTGATGTCTAACCAAGTGTCAAGTTAATACATGTACTCGAGTATGAGTTATTAGTGTAGGTAAGTTCGACCTATGTCGATGAGACTGCGGGATTATTATTATTATGGGGTGAGTCTTGGGTAATGAACTATTATGGGATATCGGGTGATAACAGGGGTTATCTATTTGTTAATGAATTGTGGACCTATTTTATAAGGACTGTGGATCCTAAGTAAAGTTTAAATAACTATTGAGACGAGTTGGCTTTCATTAAACTAAACTATTAGAACTCACTCAGCGTAGCTGACTTTGTGTGTGTGATAGATTGTTTTGCAGGTAAGTGTTGCGTTGACGTATCTTGGCTTGGGAGCGGTGCTACTCGTATTGGTGTGCAAGCATTCGTGAGGTAACTTAATGACATTAAAGACTAGTTAATGTTTTTAGAAAGACTTCCGCTGTAGCTTAACATATCTAAAATGAGTATCTTCAAGGGAATACCCGTTATAAAAACCAACTGTAGGGTGCCCGGTTTTGGGGCCTTACAATTTTACATAGTTAAACGAATCGCAAGCTTTCCTAGCATTCTTGAATTACACGAGCCGAGGAGCAAAGTGTAAAAGTTCACCGCTTCACGTACGTAAGGCATTTTGTATTAAGAAAATATTAATAAAATTATTTTTAGATAATATTTTAATTTTAAATACTAACAAATAACTAAAATAAATACACACAAAAATAACTATTTGTACAACTCGCACACATCAGTAAGCAACCAAGCTTAAGGAGGTGCTAGCCAATATCACCAAAGTCAAAGATTTAAGCTTTATTGGAACCGAATGACTCATTCCTTGTTCTCCACGCTACACGGATTGTACGTGTGTTGTAGGTTTTCAAAAATCACCTCCTTGATGATTTCCGAAAATTGTCTCTCATTTATGAAAATCTTTTTTGTTTATGTATAGTATTTGCAATGGAATTTGGCTTGGTATGAGTGTTGTGCAATTCATCCGGTGCCATGTCATTTAAGTGGGACTGGAAAAAGGGGTTGGTATCTCATAATCGCTTGGATGAAATACGGTACTTAGAAGATTTGTTGAAGGAATACAGGTTCAAGGAGGGTCCGGATAAATGGGCTTGGGTTGGGGATCCTTTCGGTACCTTCACTACTGAGGCATGTAGAAGATGGATTGATGAAAAATTGGTCCAGGGTGCTACTGTGGATGTAATCTGGTTAAAATGGCTTCCTCTCACGGTTCGATGCTTCATGTGGAGATTACTTCACTACAGACTTTCGTTGGCGAAAGCGCTGAGTGAGAGAGGAGTCCCCCTTTCTTCTGTCAGGTGTTCTATGTGCCTCCTTGAAGACGAGGTAGAAGACCACTCTTTTGTTAGGTGTCCTGTGGTTGCCAAGACATGGAATGCGATCTCAAATTGGAGGAACCTGGATGTCTCGCCACTGCCATCCATCAACGCAAGAGTAAAATTTATCTCAGAAGCACATGGATCGGGTAAGGTTAATTAGATTCGGGTTCTGATCGGATATTGCACGTGTTGGGTAATTTGGAAATCAAGGAATCAGTGGATATTCTCAAACGAAAGGACTCCGGTGGAAAAAAATGATGGAGGATATAAAACTGTTTGCCTTTATGTGAATGGAAGTTAGGGGTAACAAAAATCATTATTCTTGGAAAGAATGGGTACTAAACCCTACAACAGGTGTGGGGTGATAACCTAATTGGTAAAAGCATAGCCTTGTATCATGTAATAGTTGCAGGTTTAATCATAAATAGATTGGTGGAACTGCTCTTTGAGAGGATGATGTATTTGGGGTTTTGTTAGTCCACCGCTAGCTTTTTCAATGAGTATATCTCATTGTTGTTGTTTAAAAAAAATTATTATTATTCTTTGATTTATTACAAAGGATAGGATGAGAAATATAAAGATGAAAATTTAAATAAATATATTAAAGTAAATTATTTAGATTAAATAAAATAAACTAATAAAATAAAATAAAAAAACAAATACAGATTACTTTCCTAAAATATATGTTGCCTTACATTAACCATTTTACCAAGATTTTTTGGGGGTTAAACTAAGAAATTTATATATATGCAATACATAATTTTTTTAAAATTTTGAGGCTCCCGAAAAAATGGGCTTTATGTGGTCGTTCACCCGACACACCCACAGGGTCGGCCCTGATGTAAGTGATATCACCATTTACTTTGCAGTTTGAAAAACCGGATTTATCAATTTTACTAACGGTTTGAAACTTGAAACGAATCATGAAAACTGAATGAACAGTTTAACATTTATTATTTTTTTTATTTTGAAATATTCATTTATGTATAAAGATAATAATCAGTGACCATAAATTCCTGGGTTCGAATCTCACAAGGAGGTTTTTCCAGAAAAATTGGGTTTCTTCCTGAATTGGTGACTTGGTGTTGTAATATGATCGGGTGGTACCACTGGTGACACGATGATACGCCAGTGGTCCGTCAGTGATCCAAATTTCTCTTTCAAAAAAATAAATAAACAAGATTTATTATTTCAATAATTATTTAATTATATTTTGATAAAAAAAATATTAAAATAAATATTTTTTTAGAAAGGCTATTAAAATAAATATTTAGTATGAAACATGAAGATTATGTTGTTATGGAATATAAATGCTGACATTTCCTTTGTCTATTTTACTGAACGCATTTACTTTTTATGGTTGTAGTCAGTTTTCTTCTTAATAATTTCCAAATTTTGGGCCTTCCAAAATCCTTTTGGAGATTCGGTTTTTTTTTTTTTTTTAAGGCGACTTTCATTTTTTAAGTGGCAGTCGCATCTTCGACAAGTCGGAGCTAGGCTTTCACCGGGAAACCATGGAGCCTGCTGCCACTTGACAACAGTTACGCTGCTACACGGGCCAAACCCCGCTAGCGTAACGCACTCTGGACTAAAACCCGGTTCGGCACGGATTCGAACCTGCGTGGGCAGGTTGAATCTTCATCGCCTATACCACTGGACCAATGCATTCAATTTTTAACCACCATAATTATTTACCATTCAATACTATTGACCCATTTATTTGTTCTTTTTTTATTTTTTACCACAAATTAAACATTCCAATTAATATATTGGTATGCCATTATTATTTACACCAATCACTTGCCCCAAGTCAATAACCATTTGTTTTAAAATATATATATATATATATTTCAGTGCAAATACTATACATAAACAAAAAAGATTTTTTATCATAAAAAATAGGTATATATCATGATTCAAAATTTATATAAAAAAAGTTGTAATTTTCATTGTTTTATTTCAATTATTATGCATAGAATAACTCCAAAAATAACGAAATGCTAATGAGACTATGCTATGGCAAGTGGCCAATTTTAACCCATTCCTTTTTTGCTTTACTTCTTGGAAACTAACCAATTAGACACACAGACTACTGTGTGTGGCTTTGGAAAGTGTTCCTTTAGCCAGGGGTGAGGGTCCAGTGCCGGTGCAGCCTTTCAGATGTATTGGCTAGAGCCTACCTCTTTTAGGAAACGTTCATGTTGTCCTCTAAAATCGTATATATGTACTATGTGCAGTGGAAGGGTGGATCTGAGAGTTTTTCTGTGCCACATAGGCGTCACGTAGACACTGGTTTTTTTCACCTTCACTTTCACCCAGTGTGTAATGGTGGGGTGAGTGTGACCAGTTTTGTAATAATTAGACAATTATTGTTTTTTTAATTTAATTAATTTTATAAACTAATACTAAAAACATTTAATAATAAAAAACAACATAATATTAAAAAACCATAAAAACATAAAATAACTTTTTTTACTAAAACTACATATTATAAATATGATAATCTATTTCTAATTTTTTTGGGCTCTCTCCTTCCTTGGGCTTTTTGAGTTGCTGATTTAAGAGTTAACTGGGCCAGCAACCCACTTAATCAATAAAAGGTTGTGGAAACGTGGGATCTTCATCTCCAAGGAATCCAGCAGCCCTCTCTAGAGTTTCTTTTTCCGCCCCCATTCAAGCAATCTTCATCTCTGTTCCTGGCTCCATGATCTTCATCTTCAAGAAAACTTTTTTTTTTAACCAAGAGCCCAACGGCTCTTTTTTTATTTTATCAAGTTCCAACGGTCAAAAGATGGCAAGCAAACCCAGCTCACGCTCGTGAACACCCCCACGCTGCCCTCCTCACGCCCCCCTCACATCCACCTTGTGCTGTGTTTCACGCCTGTGGTGGGGTGAGGTGGCATCATGCCCTCCTTCTCACGGGTGGACTACGCACAGTCTTAGCAATTTTAACAATTTTAACTTAAAAAAGTCAATATCAAATTACTAACATTTTTTAATAAAAATATCTTTATAGTCATGTAAGAAAATATATACGTTAATAGTAATTTGATATGTAAATCGTGTAGGATTTTCTTGATTTCAAACTATTTTCTGGATAACTTTCTGAATCATGTAATATATCACTTTCAAATTAAAGTATTTCGCGTGTGTACGAAATCTTCAATCAGATAAAACAGAAAGTGTGTTTCATATGAACGAGATTTGATTTTATGTGGAATTTCGTTTGAAACTGATGTCCTGATATTAGACCAAATAAATATATGGGTCGAACAGTCACAAAGAAATGTTGCAACTAGAGGTGAACAAAATAACCGGTTTGTGAACTGGGACCGGTTTAGAAACTGGCCCGAATCAAAACCGAAACCGGTTTGGGTGAACCTGATTTGTAACAGGATAGGCTGAAACCGTTTTGAAACTAGTTTAACCCGAACCGAATCGATCAAAAACCATTTAATAACCGGTTTCAACCCGATTATAAATCAGTCAAACCCCCCTCAAAAACCAGTTTCAGCCTGAATTGGTTTGACCAAAAACCGGTTTTAACTTTTGTTGACCAAACCGAAACCGGTTTAAGGTTTGAAAACGATTTGTGCACCTCTAGTTATAACTCTTCATGAAAAGTCATAATAGTTGACAGTTATAACCACTTCTAACTGCTACAGTTACATCAATAGACTCTTCAGTAGAAAACACTATCAATAGTAACAAAGTTACTACCGATCATCAAGCCATAAGTAGTAACAAAGTTACTACTCATCATCAATATTAAATTTTTGTTACTACTGATTGCTCAGTTCCTACCGAAGTACATAGTTTCTTTCGAACTACATAGTTGCTAGCGATTCTCAAAGTTTCCATCAAAGCTTCAGTTTAATCTGATCATCAATTAATGCAACTTTTCACCATCTATAAGATCTGATACATTTCCAATTTCTGCACGACCCTCGTCGGGGCGTTGCCCCTTTGACCCCATCGAGGGGCTAGCCCCCGACCCCCATCCACCCGCCAGGGCGCTGCCCCAAACCCTGCCAAGGGGACGGTGTCCCTAACAACCTTAGAGGTTCCAGAAGTTAGAATAATTTTGATTAAGTGTGCACTCCACACCTTCTAACTCAACCAATGTATATTCTAACTTCTTATACGATCTTAAGTAAATACAATTACATAAAATGACTTAATGACACTAAAATCATCAACAAATCCATGGTCATGTATTTATTTTCACTCGCATATCCGACTTAATCTTATTATTACGCATGTTATGTCCTATGTGAAAGTAATTAGATTATATATATTACACGCGAATCTACAATGGTATAAATTTCTGCTCGTACTGTAAATTTTTTGTGCTAAAATGAAGATAGTTCATAATGATTAAATTTAAACATCTACATAAAACATAATATATTATTTTAATATAATGATTACAACAAATGAAGTTACATAAAAATAATATCTTTCAACGATCATTTATGTTTATAATTTCCTTGATATCTATATAATACTTTGCTGGTGTGTGAGAACTATAATACATAACGGTAATACAATTTTAGGGCATATAGGAGTTACCGAGCATTACATAGCATATTTTTTTCATTATGAGTTAACTATGTTGTAACTGCAACTCCAAATTTAACTACCTTCCAAGGATGCAATAACTATATTTTGCGTTGAACATGTTAGCGACCAAATATCGTCTTACATTAAATTAATAGTATCTAGAAGTTGTTAGACCTTATTAATTTAGCCAGGGCCGGCTGGGATAGAGGTGCAGGTTGGGCCGCTGCACCGAGGCATGTTTACGAGTGAGGCATAATTTCTTATGTCGAGACGGATACTTAATTTCTTAGGGACGGCCCTGAATTTAGCGACCGGTTTTAACAAAAGATGTGATAACCCTGAAATTAGGGTCAATTACTCTCGATAGATAACCTACCATAAGCGGGCCTGGCCCATTAACGAATATAAATGAACACATTAACAAACGTTCACGAACATAAATGAACGAACGCGACCTCTGTTTATGTTCGTTCATTTATTAAACGAACGGACATAAACGAACTTCCCGTCGAACTGTTTATTAAACGTTCGGTTCGTTTACGGCTCTACTTGTATTTACATCAACAAGTTTCTTAGCAAAACAATTGTAATGATTTTGAAGTTTAAATAGGTTGCAATGGAATGTCACGAATATACAAAGGAGAGGCTTAAACGCATCTAAATCTCTGCGTGCTACCTTACTTTTTTTTTATTATTATTAAGTTAGGGATTAGTATGTTTATTTTAGTTAGAGGATGCTCATTGTAAGATCAAAGTTTATTTATATCATTAGGGATCATGTGAATGAAATATGAGATTTGAGATAATTTCCATCCTTCCTTCTAGTATTCTCTGTTCTTTTTTGTTCTAACCCTATCACTGCGCCTACGATTTACTATACATTATGAATTAATATATTTTGCCTCCACCGGTGGGAATATGCGTTTACTGCAATATAACTTGTACCCTACGCATTGAACGTTGTAGTGTATGCCTTTGAGGTTGTACCATACATTACCTTGTGTACACATAAATTGCAGAAAACATAAGTTTCTTTTTTCTATCCTTCATTTAAAATCACTAGAAATAGTAAAATAAAAAAATGCACAAAACATAAGTTTCTTAATTATACCCTTGGTTTAAAATACAAAACAAGTCCATTCTAATATACAATAAACCTTAAGGTGACAGGTTTTCTGTTTCAATTTGATTTGAAGACCATTTTTGTCATCTGACATGTCCATTTTTTGGCGGGAACCACCGTAAACAAAACGAGGTTGTTACTTGAGTAGTTGAGTAGTCTATAATGCTTGGTTTAAATATTCAGATGCAACTTAACCATTTGGGTCAATTATCAATATAAGATCTAGGTTATATATGCATAAAAACCTGGACATGTTGCACAAACCTTATCCACTGGACGATCATCCGCCGAGATTAATGGTCCATTTAAGACATCTGCTGATCAAAGATCTGTAATTTTGTATGCTCAATCAAGAAAATACTTCAAAACTGATCAATCTTTGAATATTTCTGGAAGCCGATCGTTGGGAGATAACCCTAGGAAAGAAAATAGAAAGATTACTGATTTTGAACTTTTGAAGAAATGAATCCTAAATATCACATTAAAGAAACTCAAAAGGAAAGCAAAAATTCAATAGCTTACATGCAAAGAAACAAGCAGTTTTGAGATTTTAGCTCATGAACAATTAATGAAGAGCCAAGCAGTTTTGAGATTTTAGCTCATGAACAATTAATGAAGAGCCAAGCAGTTTTGAGACCAAGATTCCGGAGAAGAAACCTGTGTAAAAACAAGAAAATGAAAAGTATGCTACTTTTATCTTCATTTCTTTTAATGTTCAAATTCAAGATTGCAAAAAAATAGGAAAATATTATGCTAACCAATGAACATGAACACCAGTAGACGAACTTCATCATGATTTTGTCCACTGAGCCCATGTGCTAGTATGTACAGAGAGGGACCCATCTGCCATGTGGCACTTTCAGAGTGGTGACGTGACATCATCTATTGCCAGGTCATCTGCACCATAATCACAATGTTTACATACATGAAGCTTCTAAGTTCTACCTAGGTCCATTTACTTATTTTGCCTTACAAGCCACTTAGTGACACATGGCATGGGAGGAGGGTGGAGAAATGGAGACCAGATATAAAGCAAATGTCAACTTGAAAAATAGTATGGTAAAATGAATATATTAACCTCAGAAACGGGAACTGTACAAGTTAATAATCGACAACCGTGTTTAACAATTTTGATATACTATAACTCATATCACAATATACATGTAAATAACATTTGAGGCGAAACTCAAGATTATGAGATGTACAGGCTACCACTAGGTCAAAGTCAACACCAAATCTTGAAGGGAAAAAAGTCAAGACCTTTGTTAGACCATCTGCAACAGTTTCAGACATCCAGTGGAGTTAGCTGCAACCACCATGTCTGATTTTTGCCTCCAGCAGACACTTGAAACAAAATGATTGCTTTCAGTTTCAGTCTCTTTACCAGAAACGGGATCAATAGATCCAAACTTGTGGGAAGTGATAGGCATTGGCAATGATCTATAATAAGCAAACACCTGCAGACAGACATCATTAATCAAAAATAAAATAACTTCTTGTTTGCTTATGTCCAAACAACAACTAGATTATAACTAAAAAGGGCATACCTCATTAGTTTCTGAACCACATGCAATGTACCCATCAGAAACAGATAACCCAACAAAATTCTGAAAGACACAAAATTCATAAGGAATGTAGTAAATGTAATAATGGTGCAGTAAATTAGAGTAACATACCTTCTCATTAGTATGGCCTTTAAAGGTTGAGATGCAACTGCTGGTTGATAAGAAACCAAAATCGGCTTTATTGAGGTCCCAGAGTTTTAGTGTGCTGTCAGTTGATGCAGTAACGAGGGTCCCAGAATCCAAGAATTTGACATAACTAACAGCTCTGTCATGGCCAAATAATGTACACAAGGGTGTGGAAACATTTCTAAGATCATAGCAATAAGTTTTATAATCAGCTGACCCTAAAGACAATAAATGAGTGGAGTAAGGAGAAAACTGAACACAGCAGACATTTGCAACGGTTTTGATTGTCGCTAAGCTCTTTTTCTGCAAATGAAAAAGAAAATTTTAATTATATGAGTAACTTATATAGAAGGTTCTTGACTTAGAATAGAAAGATACCAGATGAATAAGGGGTAAAATAAACTTTTAACAGGTTCAGTATATGTCCAAACATCATTTGATGAAAGGGTTATTGCATAAAAAGGTAACCAACTTTCAAAAGTTGTGATAAGGTAATCTTTAAACTTGTCAACAGGTAAATGGTTTTTTTGGGAAGCAGGCAATATGATCAAACTTATAAAGATCATCATATATCAAAATTTATAAAAGTTCAAGTTTTGGATGAAGATAGAGATGGCTACCTAAAACATAAATTATACCAAAGGTGGTTTACCTTTTTATGCAATAACCCCTTTAACAAATATTCGAATTATTAACTATGTAACATATTAGTTAATGTGAAACGTATGGATAATCATCAAATATCTAAAATACCCTGCAAAAAGGACCGAATTTAGTACTATCTACCTATTTTTTACAATTGATAATGGGAAATAATATTAACTCAGAATCTAGCAAAGGAAATGTTGTGATTTTCATGAGATTACAGATTGCAAAGTACATGACTGGTCTTTTTAGGAAACAGTTTTGATTTAGACGTATAGGTAGAATAAAAAGGAAGGTAGCATAGAAGCCGGAGTTTTAATTGAACAGGAAGAAGCTTACCTCATTAATGCTCCATAATTTCACAGAACAGTCATCACTTCCACTGGCTAGCTTTATAGGGTCAACTCGAGAAAAGTCAACAGACCATGCCCTCCTTTCATGCTCAATATGATGAGAAACTGCTCCACCAGTTCCAGCATCCCATATCTGGACCCATCAACAAAAGTATGCAAGAAATATTATAAAATAATAAGTTAAAAGACCATATGAAGTGTTTTATTCACCTTTTACAAGCCCTAAAGGTAATGAATTTTTAACTTAATCTAATGTGTGTGTGTTCTTCTGATTAGTATATCTTACCTTCTAAAGTAATTTCCCTTTTAAGAAGCGTTCTAATGTGTCTTACCTTTTTTGGGGAAGAATTACACTCTGTCCTTAAATGCATGCAACATTTGACTTGATAAATGATTTACTAACTAGAATTTTGCCCGCGCGCTACGGCGTCTTAAACGCGAAATAAATTGACATCCTCGAAAGCTTATAAAATAAAATAATAGAAAAACAAAACCGTCAAAAAAGTTATCGTTTATGAATTAAATAAACGTATTAGGAAGTTTATATAAAAAAAGTAGAACCTTTACGTAAACCCACGCGTTGAATCGAAACATTTAAGTTGTTATTATTTTTAATAGTATAATTAACGAAAATACAAATAAAATAAGTAGACATGTAATCATATCTTTAGTTAAAAGGGTAAATTATAGAAAACTTTAGAGGATATTATTTCTCATGTGAGACCATTTAGAATTCTCAATTCTTTGAACTTTTTCTATGTTCGGAGGGGCAGGTGTGTGCCAGAAGTCCAGAACATAAACATGCATACAAAGTTGTACATCATGCATCAACAGTTTCTCATATGGCTTTTGTTAGTATTGTAATAGGGTTTAACTTTCAGTCATATCTCTAAAATTTCTATCAAGGAAAAAGTAGAGAAACATTGTATACCAAAATCAATTTTAGCAATTTCTATTAACATGATAAAGCAGCAAAAAAGGTAAATATGGACTGAAACCTTACACAATGTTTTATAATCAATGTTACTTAGGATCAGTTTTTGCAGGGGTGGATTACACTTTGAAGCTACAGTTGACTATTTATATACATGATGTAGATCAAGTGCTTATCGAATTATGTAAATGATATAGATTACACTTTGAAGCAAACCTCCTAAGTGCAAACTCAACAGTGGACTGATTATGTAAACTATGTGGCAAGTCAAACCTTGCAGTTTTCATGGGACAGAGTGAGAAAAGGTTAAAAATACCCAGAAGCAATAACCATTGACATCTTGTTTATGAAACCAAATGAAACATATGGTAATATATTATGAGTTATGACAGAGTACTTGATACCACATTACAGCAATTAGCAAATTTCTCATTGGCCTATTTGCATGAGATTTATTAAGATGTGCCCTAGTTCATATTTATGCATTTGAATATTGTAAGTGCTAACCTTGACCACACCATCATAGTCTGCCGAAGCCAGATAGTTCCTGATATAGCTATTCCAACAAATGGAACTAAGCCTTGATTTGTTTGACATCTCAGCAGCTGGATAATGAATGTCAACAGAATCATTCAATAAAGCATGAAAATCATATACTTTTATCTTTTTTGACACTCCAGCAGTTGCAAAATAATCCTCATCTCGGTCAAAACCAAGTGAACATATAACATTTCCCGTACTACTAAAATCACCATTCCTTACAATACCCCGTACTTCAAACTTACTATAACGGGCATATTTGCACAAACCATCAAAAAAGACCCCCAGATGATCTACTGGTTTTTTATCTGCTTCCATCATTTTTGTCACAATATTATTTTCCCGACTTCTTAAGACTTCATACTCCCCAGATTCCTTCATATCATTGTCAGGATTCCCTATGGCTGACCTCAGCGAAAAGTAAGCGTGTTCAAGATGAATTGTATTGTTTATTAACCGCGATCCACCTGGACTATAAACTGTAGATGATTTTAATTTCTTCCCCAAAGTTTTATTTGGCTGTCTTGACTCAATCTCTAAAATGTCGGATTCTAAGCTTTCTATATCTTCAATTAATTTTGCGGCACCTGTCTGCTTTTGTTCTCTTAGAGATTCAAGGAAATGCAACATCAAATCTGATTCAGCATCTTCTTGATCAATGGATGTTGACAACTGTGTCATGGATGATGACAGCTGTGTCATGGATGATTGTTGTATCCCATTCATAAGCTCGGACTGTAGGATGTCCCTGTTAAAAGATAATTCATGTATGTTAGATTAAAAGAAGAACGAGGTTTTCAACTCATAAAGGGAAGGTGCATGCAATGCCAAATATACAATACAGTAACTACTTTTGCAGCCTTTGATTATGCTCTTGATTAGTACTAACGTCATAATTTTTTTAGCAATACAGGCGAAGTAAAATAAAAACAGGGACATGTGCCACGATTCATATATATGAATTATGAAGAAAATATTTCACAACAAACATAATTCAAACAATACCTAGTTGTTGGGCGTAATGACGGCTCAGGATGAAGCAACCAAAGACAAAATCCAGCTTCCCTGGGATTCTCTGACAGGTAACTAGGAGGAAGGATCCTCTGACGTAGGTCCATCATCGCAATAGCATGGGTTCTAGCAGATTCAAATGACCCAAGTAGCTGAAAATCAATAAACTACCATATAAGTTACAAGCAATCATCTTTCTATCTAAACACTATAACCAGACCCAGGATGCACAATGTATTTATATTGATTAAAAGAAGAGGGGAAAAGCTACAATGAAACACAATATGCACCTCAAATAGAAGAACGCCTAGAGAGTAGACATTTGAAGACATTGAGCACCTCTCCCCAGAATCCTCTGGACTGGCATACCACTGCTCTTCCAATGGATCACCAACAGAGTTAGAGACCATTTGGGATGTAGCATATGGATGTTGGCTGTTGGACATGTTTTGGATTGTATATGTATTATCTTTTGTATGGCTATTCAGTTCATTAAATCCGTACCCAGAATCTTTGAAACCAGATTGTACTGCAAACTGAGGCCACCTACGAAACGAGTTCCCATACTTTCTTCTTTTTGAGATTTGGCTAGCACCAAGAAGATGACCGTGCTCCACTTCTCTCTTCTTATCTACATTCTTTTCCAAATTGCAGAATTCTTTATTCCCGATAATAGGTGAACCCATGTACAGAACTTGATTTAGTGGCGTCAACTTGAAGCATGATGGGCGTAAGGCTTGCAAAGCTTCTCCACGAGAATGAGATGAATCCACCAGATCTAGAATCTGCTTGAATATATACAGGTTTCTTGATTTGTCTACCTTGTTCTGACCAGATTTAAGCCATTCTCTCAGACTCAAACCTTCATGAACAGTAGTTTCGTTACTTGAATCGAGTGCTGAATTAAAATTAATCAAAGCAGCCTTTGGATGATACTGACCACGAATATGACCAAGAGCATCATGAGCTAAACCTTCATGAACAGTAGCTTCCTTACTTGAATCGGGTGCTGAATTAAAATTAATCAAAGCAGCCTTTGGATGATTCTGACCACGAATATGACCAAGAGCATCACGAGCTAAACCTTCATGAGCAGTAGCTTCCTTACTTGAATCGGGTGCTGAATTAAAATTAACCAAAACAGCCTTTGGATGATTCTGACCACGAATATGACCAAGAGCATCACGAGCTGGGCCAGGGCCACTGCATATAACACCTTTCCCCTTCAATGTACTTTTCACAAAATACTGAGAAAACCCTGATTGAGAAAGAATCTTTGTCCGAATCCCATTAGGAGATAACAACGTATTGGATGAAGCAGGTTGCTTGTCCTCACGCCGTGAATGGTCCACTGTGTCATTTTGATTTTCAATCTGTTGTTTATGAGGATTATGCATCTCGTCTGGGAAGAAAGCATGCCAAAAGTTATGTGGACTATGCATTTTGTCTTTAGTGCTTGAAGCACCTGTCTCCAAGTTCCCACTGTTATAATTTCTAACTGTTAACTCCTCAACCATTGTCCCTGCTTCATCCACTCTGCGAGGGCTGGTGCATGCATGCTCTGATGTGTCAACCCTAGCAACATTCTTTCCCTTTAAACCATCTAAATGAAAGCCCACTTTCCTCTCCTGAATATTAACATCACCAGGTATAATCATTTCCTGCATATTTGAGCTTTCATGCTCCATTAAGAACCCACTCTCTTTGCTCAGGAACCTTTTGCTATCAATCACATTAACTGAAGCTGCTTCACCATCCACTAACTCATCCATTATCTCAAAAGAAACTGCATTCAATGATGATGAGCTCTATTCTATCATGAAATCTAGGTTTCAGATGAGGTAGATCTGAAATTCATGGAAAATAATGCATAAATTCATAGCTTAAACATAAATCTAGGGTTTCAAATCTAGCATAATTCAGAATCAAAACTCAACTCGTATCTCGTTATATAACATATTAAACCAAATAGACAATCAACAAACAGATATAACACAATCCAAATAGAAGAATCAGATTCAGCTTTGAGCTGACCCAAAATTTAGGGCAACTCCAAAACGAATCCAATTCCCAAAACACACACTCGAATCACATAAACCCTAACTCAACCAAATTCAACTATTAACTTTCAGTTTTCTTAATCCAAATTACTTCTGTAAGATAATCGATCATTAAAGCAATCATCGAACAATCTAGAACTCAACTCGTCGAAATTCTTCTACTCATGAAAATTTCAGATTGAACTAAAATTAGTTCTCAATTTATCAAAATAAAAAAAACTAGAACTAATTCAATACCTTCGTTGTCCCAAAAGTAGAAATCGAACAAGAAACTACCGATTTAGAAGGAAACAAGTAACAAATTCATCAAAATCGCGAGTATTTGAGGTTTCTTCGTTTCACAGTATTCCTTCTAAGTTTAAACATGAACTTGCAAAAAGATATCTTCCGGGGGTGGTTTTTTATCACTAGAATTTTTCATATTATTATTCTTTTTTAAATATTATATTTGTCTTTTCAATTATTTAATTATAAATATTAATGTATAGTTTTTATCTAGCAAAATGTGACTATAAAAGAGTTTTATCGTTTAGTTGGGACTTTCATTCGATCACAATCACCCCTTTCTAAGCTTGGCATTATGTCACGAGTTAGATGTTTAAAGGTGTCGGTTCATATGAAAAGATATTACCGCACATGTTCTCGATTATGTTTGTTTATCTTATTAAAATGCTCTGATACCATGTAAATTGACAACATATATATAGACAAACGGCTAGGGTTTCAATATTATGAAAAAGTGTGAATACAACAGATCTGAGGTTAACCTCACTAAAAAAGCCTAAAACAAAAGCCCAATATAATATGTGTTAGGAGTGTATACTCGATTACTCATATTGACATCAGACTGATCAGAGTTGCGTCACTCCCTTGATGAGTTCAAGACATGACAAAACTAATAGATCCGTGGGAACCGAAGTTAGTTGTTATCAAGATAAGGACGCGGCATGACACGCGTGAATTCAAGTATGTGACAATCAAATGGATTTGCCTAAAATATACAAAACGAAAGATGGTTTCATGATTGACTATGGTGCTATATACACACACTTCAAAGTCCTATCTAGTGAGACATAATATAGAAAACGTAATCAAGTACCAAAAAAATTTTAGTTTAATGTTTAAGTAATTAAATATTAGCTTTTAAATATTCAAGAATATTATAATTTTAGTTATCCAAAATGAAAAATATTTTTATTCTCGGAAATGTGGTTTTGCAACTTTTTTTATTGGATATATTATTGTATTTTAGCATTGAGTCTAAATTTCAATTTATGTTGAAAAGAATGACGATTACAATAAAGTGGCAGGTAAACGGGCAACAAGTTGCGCTGCAACTCCCTTTTGAATAGCAAAACCGATCTTACTAAAAACAAAGCTTTGGGTCTTAGGGGCCGAAATATTACTATGCACGACTCGTTGAACCCTGTTTAGGAATTTCACTGCCTCCGGTGCTAGGAACCCAAAAGTATCAAAAGCAAAATGGATAAACACGTGTTGATTCTCTAAACAAGCTTTCTCGTGTTTAACAACTTTGCATGATTCCGCCTTTAAAACAGCATGGCACGCCACAACCTCATTTTCCCTGAGTCGGTTGGGATGTGACCAAAGATTTTATGTGGTCTCTGAACCACGCACGTAGCCATCGTCACTGTATTAAAACAGACCACAACCCATCAGCTGGGTCCACCCCACATCCACTTGACTGGCTGCATCCAATGGTATATTATAAACCACCCCAAAAAGGGAACAAAACATAACTTGATCTATTGATTTCAATACGTCATATAGTTTCTAAAACCGTTAAGTCACTTGGTGTAACGGTAGTTTCAATACTTCTCATAGTAGAGGTCTTGGTTTCGAATCCTGACCACAGCAAAAAAAGGGTCTGTGGTCAGGTCAGGGGGTTTACCCAGTTGGGGGTTCCTCCTGTGATGGGCTGTCCTGGATGTTCTAGGTGTTGCACCGGAAAAACCCAATTATTCTAAAATATCTAGGTGTTACACGTTAAAAAAAAATATATAGTTTTCTAAAAGTAATATATTCTCCATACATTCATGAAGTACTCCAACTATTGTACGATTTTTACATTAAAAAATTATTTTACACACGATTTTATACAAAATGTGTAACAAATTATAGAAACATATTAGAACAAAGTTTAAGGTGTGTGGTCACTTCTTTAAAAGAAATTGTCGTTGTTAAGGATGTATCTATATGTTTTCTTTAAGTATATATCTTGTAAGATTTGGTTAAAATAAAATAAATTTTCTTCTTTACTTGTAAATTTTCTTGTTAAATTTTTATTTACTTTAAAATTAAATTCATAACCTTCAACAACAAAGCAAATTTAAGTTTCATAAATTTGTTTGTTGAAATCATAATTGTTATTCAAATCAAACTTGAGTGTATTATCGATCTTAGCCTTCACGTCACATGTAACCCTAATATGGTTTGGCGTGCATATTAGCGACTTTGATCCATCCATTATGTTGGTGATTTTAGTCTCATCTAGGATGTTTTAGTTTAGTTAGATTTACTTAAGGCCATATAAGAAGTTAGAATATACACTGATACGAATTATGATGTGTGGAGTGTACACTCAATCAATATTATGCTAACTTCGGTACATATGAACGTTTAAGGTTGTTAGCGCGAAGCCCCTAAACCAGGGGGGTTCCAAGTGGGTGTCGCTCCCTTGGGCGAGGTCCGGGGGGCAGCCCATTATGGGATCCAAGGGGCAAAGCCCGGTCAACGTGAAAAAAAAATATTTTGGCTTATTGTTGCTTCATTGGAAATGATCATATCTGCATGAATAATGGAAATTTTGCATGAATTGATGATCTGACAAAAACTGATAAAACAGTAGTAAATTGGCAACTTCATGCTTCCTCATTCTGATTTCGGTCATCCTGTAACACCCAAAAATTCAAACCGATTTAAACTTTTTAAATACGACGCGGAAGCGGTCCCAATTACAACATTTAACGTATCCACACGTTTTAGTTTTACAAACATGAATTAAACTACAATATTTTTCACAAAAGTTAACAACAACAAGTTATCCACAACTTTTAAAGACTCCAAAATGTTTGTAAAGATTCCTCACGATAAGGTAAACGAAGACCAATTATAAAACATGACCATGAGAATCCAATCCACATGATGCGAGACCCGAGAATCACTCTGGAGCTTTCTTATATACAAAACATCAATTTGTATATGGTTAGTAAAGATAAGTAGCCCTAGAGACCTCTCCACAAGTCCCTACAACGATTACCAAGTCCGTGACCCCCCCCCCCCCCCAATGGGTAAAACCCAAGAAAATAGTCATTCAAAAGAACAAAAGTTTCTGACACGGTTGTGTTCATAATGAACACAACCATGTTCCCTGAACACAAGCGTGTTCAGAATGAACACAATCGTGTTCCCTGAACACAACCATGTTCCCTGAACACAAGCGTGTCCAACATGAACACAACCGTGTTCAGAATGAACACAACCGTGTTCCTTCTCAGCACCAGAAAAAAAAAACAAGGTTGTTGACATGGTTGTGTTCAGATGAACACAACCATGTTTCCTGACAGCACCTTCCATTCTCACAATTTCTACAAATCCTTGCATTTAACAAGTATCTAACACATATTTACTTGTTTTTCGACCACACAATGTCTACCATATTAACTAACATTAATTTGTTAGCTTATCCTCCCCCATTACGAGCACCATTACTCGTTTTTCACCCATGAAGTGTTTAACTTCAAGTTCTATCAATTAATTGTTTATGAATACAACGGCCTATAACTTAGACATGTATTGACCCATACAAGCCTTAACGTTTCACCATTCATCAATTTGGCATATCCACATGTCTATTGCGAGAACCACCACTCGTTTTTTTTCCGCATGGAGTATTTAACTCCATGCCGACCCATGAAGTATCCACACTTCATGTCACCCGTGAAGTATTTGACTCCACTTTCACTCGTGAAGTACATGACCTCACTACCACCCGTGGAGTATCCACACTTCACGTAAACACCTCCATGAAGTATCCACACTTCATGTAATCAACCAATTTACCGTTTTACTACCAACGATTGACTTTTATCACATTAAGTCAATTTTAGTCTAATGTTACCACATTCTACATTTTAGTTGACTCTTGACTACATTGAGTCATTTACACTATTCATCCACATATCACACATTAGTTTGACCAATAACCACATAAGTTAACTTACATCTATTTATCACATTTGCATATTCAAGTTTGATTATTAACCACATAGTTTAATTACACATATTTACCACATTTGCACATTCAAGTTTGACTATTAACCACATAGTCTAAATACACCAATTTCAACATAATAGTTTAATCATATACCACTAAAGTCAAATTACACCAATTTCACCATTATCTACAATGGTTTGACTTATATCATATTAAGTCAATTTTATAACAATTTCACCATTATCCACAATGGTTTGACTTATACCACATTAAGTCGAAGCAACATACGCCATGTAAATATGATTTACCACATTTTACCCGTTAGTTTGACTAATATCCTCATTAAGTCAACTATACCAATTATAATACATTCACACCTTAGTCTGACCATATACCACATAGTCAAATCAATATACAACATGAAAATAGGATTACCACATAATCTACTTACATGTAAACTACTTATCTACTACTAAGTAAGTGCAAAGCACTTACATTGGCTAATGAAGATTCCAACCGTTCTTCAAAGCTATCATCTTTATCGCCTTGATCACCTAAACATTCAACAAGTTTAAGTAATCTAGTTTACCCCAAAAACATACATCAAATTGAAGTTTAACTCCCACCCAAGATCTTATGATATTCTATATCATCTAATCTTGGTTTATTAAGCTCCATACAAGATTTTAACCATTATTAATCCAATTCTACCCATTTTGACACGTTAAGGATTCCACCAAATTTTCACAATTTCATCAAATTAATAAATCACCAAATCAATTGGGTTTTCTACTTGAAAATGTGTTTATATAACATCATAAACACTTTATCCACACTCAATTCACCATTTAAACACTTCAATTGCAAAACCCCCAATTTAGGTTCCAAGAACCCTAATTTTCAAAACTCCCAATTTGGTGAATTCAACATGAATTGATTACTCCTCTAGCTTTAGTAATGCTAGATTATCAATCATAATCAACATTTAAACCACCACCACCCCCAATTTTCGTCCATTTAGGGTTCATCCACCCAACCCTTTCAAGAACAAGAGTTACATGGAGGTGATCGCGGTGTCAAGGTCAATCAAAAACATTTATAAAAACTACTACGTATCTACCTTAGACTGTAGACAGGGAAGTAGGGTTGTCGAATCCACAGGGAATCAGTGGAAAGTTCAATTGTTTAGATTAACAAATTAGAATAAAAACACACAGATTAGATAAAGATGTAACCTCCTCCAAACTTCAGGTTCTAGGTTTCACATAAAATTCAGTTGTTCAATTGGACACCACATAGACATAGTGTTGGAAAATTAGTTGAAACAGTAATTGAAGACAGATTCTTTGTCAGAAAACCCATACAACTAGTTTCGTCACAAACCAGTATAATTCAATCACCCAATTTATGAATGCCAAGTTACCCCCTTTAGTCACCCAACCCTGCTACTAGGTTTTGTCATCAACCGAACAAGATCGTAAAGCAAGTAAACTCAAAGCATAATCATAAACTGTTTAAATCAACTAATACATCAATCTCTCAAGTTATTGTCAGAAACTAACAAGATCCAAACATGAATAAACTGAATCAAATACAAAAACCTATACGAACCGTCCGCCTGGAGGAAGCCACAAGTGAATCAACCACTCATGGTGAGGGAGATCATCTTCAATCTTCAAGTCGGTGTGTGAATCCTCCCAAAATCGCCTAAAAATGTGAGGTAAGAGATGGATTCGAATTTGGGGAAGAAAAACCTAATTAAACCTGAAAATCGGGCTGTTTCGCCCAAACCCCGCGTCCGAAACGCACCCAGCGTAGGCTTACGCTGGGTGGGCGTAGGCTTACGCTGAGGACCTGAAGCAAGCTGTGAAGAAAACAGTTAGGCGTAGGCCTACGCTAGTGGGGCGTAGGCTTACGCTGGCCTGCAGTTTTGCCCAGTTTCTTCCGTCTTCCATCCAACTCTTCCGTAATATCTTCAAAGATCGCATTTTAAGCTTCCAACACCTGCACATGAATGACTACACAAAACCTTTGTATTCCACATATCAAATTGCATAAATATAACATATTACACCTTTTAATACATGAAACTTTGGCCACTTATCATATCCCCACACTTACTCTTTTGCGTCCCGAAAAAGAATTATGCAATGGAATCATAATTGAAACCTGCTCTCATAATCTCATACAATTAAAACATAATCACGCATTGACTGTAACAATTGGTATTTCTATCCGACTAAACCCAACCACCGATCTATTGAGCCCCCGATTATGTGATCTACTATCCTATTTATTAACAAGCAACAGTTTCTCTATGGGTCTCACATTCAGGAAGCTACAACTTAGTCTAATCCCATCTCAAAGTCATGTTTAGGCACGGGTTAAACCTTATAGATTTCCCACCACTATAAACACTAATTTATGAGTTTTTGAAAATTATGGGAATATGGATCGATGGATGCATGTTTTTGAGCTTTTTATATTATTTTATGAATGAACCTAACCCAGTGGTGTTTCAATCACGCTGGAACACGATATATGACACGTAGACTGCAGTTCTTAAGCCATGAAGTACATAAGCTTCGGAGCATGGGTGTATTCTTCAAGTCACCATCCCGAAGGGAAACACGTACTCCTAACTTAGTCATCCAATATTGATCACTTAAGTCCCGCCCATGGGTGTATCCTTCAAGTCACCATCCCGAAGGGAAACACGTAGGCTGAACTCAAGCTCTCAATTTTGTTTAATTAAGCTCATGCAAGATGGATTATGGATTGCGGGCGTCACCAATTTTCGGATTTATTTTCATAAAAAGAAAGTGGTGTGCCAAGTAATTTTTAAAAACTTATAAATTTTTGCTTATAATGGTACCTATCACCCTATGATGACAGTTTCAACCTTGCTGAAGCCCCTAAGATAAGAACCCACAAGACATCCTGAATTGATTGTCAATTAACCCTAGATACAATATCAGGATATTTAAGCTCCTTAGATCGGTTGGGCCTACCAAAACATTACAAATCAAACGCGTTTTCTATTTATTATTGTTTTTAATCACAAAAGCATAGTTTCCAATTATATCTATCATTTTCCATTTAGTTACAAAAATTCTGATCCAAGGACATTTTTGAAATTTTTTTATATATATATACTTTTTTTTTCTATACACACTCAGTCTCCCATCCCCACACTTAAACTCTACATTGTCCCCAATGTAGGATGAGAGACGATTAAAATAAAAATGCAAAAATAAAACTATATACAGAATTGGAAAGCACGCACACTCACTTGACAACCCATGAAAATTCCCCACACTTGGCCGGCTCACACACAAAACAAAGAAAACAAATAAATGATTTCCTAACTCACTTTCGTAGGAATCACGGATGCATTTAGCATATGCATCAAGCCTTTTAAACCCCTCGGTAGCCCGAGTGGACGAGTTGAGTCTCGTGAGGGTTTCTATTGAACACACCCGCAAAGTTCATTTAACTAGACATGAATGTAAAACATACCTTAGGCTACCTCCTAAGAGTGCTAAGTTTAACGTTCTCAGCCAAACGCAGTGTACCTTGCTTGCATCATGGTGGTCGGGTGGGATGTTTGCAGTCCTCCTTCCCCACACTTAAATTCCTCTCATCATCCACTTTTCTCCAAGCCTTCATAAACAGAGAAAAGAGTTCTTGATCTACATCATGAACTCGCGGTTTCTTCCCTTTCCGCTTTCTCTTTCTGACCCTTTTCTTCCCATTGTCTGGAGTCTCACCATTCTTCATCTCAGCTGACCTGTCAAACACAACACAAGCATTATCGATTGTGTAATTCACCTTTTCAGGTGATCCACATTTGTTAGCTTTCGGGGTTGGCAAGTTTGAAAAAATTTTAAGACTCATTTTCTGAGCCCCAAACCTCATCCTTACCGTTCCCTCAGCACAGTTAATATTTGCCTGAGCAGTGGCCAAGAACGGTCTACCCAAAATAATAGTTGGCTCTGTGTTCTTGACACAATCCAACACCAAGAAATCCACTGGGTAATAAAACTCTCCTACCTTCACAATCACATCCTTTACAATCCCCCGAGGATGTGCGGGAGTCTGATCAGCCAACACCACGGTGGTGTTAACTCTTTGTAATGGACCAAATTCATACTGATCATACAGACTCCCTGGAATTATGCTCACAGATGCTCCAAGATCCAGCAATGCTCTATCCAGTTTAATTTCACCTATATGTATAGAAATAATAGGTGTCCCTGGATCTTGGAGTTTTGGGGGAAAGATACCCGTAAACACAGCATTCACATTAGCACTTAGCTTTACCTGTTCGGGACATTTGTGCCGTCGTTTACGGGTACTCAAACCTTTCAAGCACTCAACACTATCAGAATTTTCTTTAAGTTCTTTCAAAAATGGTAGATTAATTTTATGATTTTCAAATTTCTCCCATCTTTCATCTTGTGTTGGATCCCGTTCACTTAACACTGGTGGGAACACTGGTGGTAACAAAGCCGAAGGGAATGGAATTTTCAGAGATTTATTCACATTTTTATTTTTCAGATTATTTTGTGAAATTAAATCATGATTATGATCAGATTCAGACTCACTATACTCCACCACTCTCTCTACTACCAGTGGTGGAGTATGTTCAACATCAGAAATATCAGATGAGGGTTGAAGACTTACATCATTTAGGTGTGCGCTGTTTATGGTTTGGGAACTTGAGGACTGATGTGAACAGCGAGGCTTACCTACTTCCTTGATGATGCTTGCAACAACCCCAGTTAGGTTGGTAACTAGATCTACCAAAGCTTGATGAGCTTTGTCCTGGCTCTCCTGTTGTTGCACCACTGCTTGTATCACTTTGGTCATCTCCTTCATATCTGACCGGATGACATCCAGTTCAGATTGATAGTTGTCTTGTTCAAGTGGTCCGCTCGGGTGGTAGTCTTGATTATAATTTTTCTGATAGCTTTGATACTCAGGACCACCACCATGTGAATTGTATCTTGGGCAATCCTGAGCCCAATGGCTAGTGATGCCACAGTTATTGCATGGCTCATAGTAATACTGGTTATCATGATAATTCCTGTCCATGCCGACCTGCACAAGTAGCACACCCAAGCAGTTCTGAACGATAAAAATAAAACAAAATAAACAAAAAAATAAAAAATAAAAACAAAAGTAAAGAATATCTTTTTGGGGGTTTGATAAGAAGTTTGATAAGAATTAAAATCAACTAAAGACAATAAACTAAAGCAATCGAACTAAGCGCACCGATTCCCCGGCAGCGGCGCCATTTTGATCGCGGTGTCAAGGTCAATCAAAAACATTTATAAAAACTACTACGTATCTACCTTAGACTGTAGACAGGGAAGTAGGGTTGTCGAATCCACAGGGAATCAGTGGAAAGTTCAATTGTTTAGATTAACAAATTAGAATAAAAACACACAGATTAGATAAAGATGTAACCTCCTCCAAACTTCAGGTTCTAGGTTTCACATAAAATTCAGTTGTTCAATTGGACACCACATAGACATAGTGTTGGAAAATTAGTTGAAACAGTAATTGAAGACAGATTCTTTGTCAGAAAACCCATACAACTAGTTTCGTCACAAACCAGTATAATTCAATCACCCAATTTATGAATGCCAAGTTACCCCCTTTAGTCACCCAACCCTGCTACTAGGTTTTGTCATCAACCGAACAAGATCGTAAAGCAAGTAAACTCAAAGCATAATCATAAACTGTTTAAATCAACTAATACATCAATCTCTCAAGTTATTGTCAGAAACTAACAAGATCCAAACATGAATAAACTGAATCAAATACAAAAATGATCGAATGTCGTCGGTTCGGTCAAAAAGTAATTTATAAACCCTTAATCACTTCTTAAGTAGACAGCGGTAGTAAGGGGTCGATCCAAGGGAATCGTGATCTAGCGTTAATCTATTATCAGAGTTACGCATAATAAATTGTCACAATACTTAAAAATCGGATTTTGTAAAATATTAAAGAAAGCAATGGTTCTCTTTCGGATCCGGGTTTGCCAATCACAAGCATTTCAGATAATAACTTAGTGGGAATCTCTTAAATGGAGATTTGCAAATGATGAATCTAACCAGTGTTGCAAACAAAACTTAACAGGTTTTGATTATCACAACAAACAATCCAATAACATATATATGACGGATTAATCTTAACAGGTTTAATCACAACACATAACATAATCAGATTTCTAGCAAACACATCATAATGATTTAGATAAAACTTAAATGGTTTACAATCTAATCCCACAATCAGTTACAAATCAAGAAATACAAGCAAGATTAACAAACCCATTACCTAGGAGAACCATCAAGGATTTAGCCTCTCATTTCTTGAAATAGATCGAGAGCTCCTCTAATCTTCTCCAGGAAGATTGCTTTTCCTTTTCTTGTTCTTGCCTCAACGATTTGCTCTCCACCAATAATGTTAATATCTTTTGTTCTCTGGCCAAAGATGAGATATAAAAGAGGATTTGATAGATTTGTCAAGTGGGAGCAAGTGGGGGGCGGCGGATTTGACTTTTGTGGCTGGGTCACCGTAAGTTACGGTGGAACCACCGTAAGTTACGGTGAGACTTAATTATTTTCTAGCTTACGGCCTTTAGGTTCTGGTTTACGGTCCATTTTTCTCCCCTGTCCACCGTAAGTTACGCTCGATTCACCGTAACTTACGGCCACCGTAAGTTACTGTGGCCTGGCCGTAAGTTACTGCCAGCCCTTTTTCACTTCTTCGTTTCTTCGTTCTGATTCCCGTAACCTGCGTTCCTACTTGCCTTAACACCTTCGGTTTGTGTGATTTACCTACAAAACCACAAGTTCTTGTAGTTAATCAATTCAAATGGTATAAACACACAAAACACATTAAAACCCATATATTTGTATCATTTAACGCTCGGGTTTTTACCCCTCGATCAAAAAACCTATACGAACCGTCCGCCTGGAGGAAGCCACAAGTGAATCAACCACTCATGGTGAGGGAGATCATCTTCAATCTTCAAGTCGGTGTGTGAATCCTCCCAAAATCGCCTAAAAATGTGAGGTAAGAGATGGATTCGAATTTGGGGAAGAAAAACCTAATTAAACCTGAAAATCGGGCTGTTTCGCCCAAACCCCGCGTCCGAAACGCACTCAGCGTAGGCTTACGCTGGGAGGGCGTAGGCTTACGCTGAGGACCTGAAGCAAGCTGTGAAGAAAACAGTTAGGCGTAGGCCTACGCTGGTGGGGCGTAGGCTTACGCTGGCGGTGTAGGATTACGCCATGTGGCGTAGGCTTACGCTGGCCTGCAGTTTTGCCCAGTTTCTTCCGTCTTCCATCCAACTCTTCCGTAATATCTTCAAAGATCGCATTTTAAGCTTCCAACACCTGCACATGAATGACTACACAAAACCTTTGTATTCCACATATCAAATTGCATAAATATAACATATTACACCTTTTAATACATGAAACTTTGGCCACTTATCACTATTCGGTAAACACTAAAATTGGAACCCATATTTAAAACCAATGGTCTATGCCATCCTATTATAAGGAACACTTGGAGCATAAAACGAAACATCGGTGTTTGGAGCCACAGCACCGCACTGTATGCGTAGTTTATCCTTCCAAGGCGCAAGGGTTTCGTTGACACATCCGGCCCTTCCGCAAGTACCTGTTTTAGGACGACTATTACTTTTATCTCTTGTTACATGCCCCAGCTGTCAAGAGATTAAAAGTGGGCATAGATGAGGCTAAACGTATCAATGCATAGACATGTCTTGTCTTAGCGGCCTCATACACGAGAGTTGTGCATCTTTCCACAATTGACACTAATTGTCAGTCTAGTTACCCACTTACTAATGTTGTATGCCACAGCTACTGTTAGTGATTGATTTAGCTAGATTCTCACTCCTTATTCTAATTTCTGTAATTGGGTCATAAATTAATAAGGATTTTTCACTTTCTTTATACTAATTTATTTTCTTTGCTTATCTTGACAGATGTCTACTGAAAATAATAATACTAATAATTCCTTCGCTCTCAAGTCTATCCTTGAGAATGAAAAGCTGGATAACACCAACTTTCTCTCGTGGCAGTGCAATCTGAGAATAGTTCTTAAGATGGCCAAGAAGCTCTATGTTCTCGATGCACCAGTCCCTAAGGCACCCGATGGTAACACGGCTGCCGGTCGTAAGGCCTGGGAAAAACAAAGAGATGATGCCACTGAGGTGGCCTACCTTATGATAGCCTGCATGTCCCGTGAGCTCCAAAAGAGCATGGAGGACGTGGATGCCTTTGACATGATTGAGCAACTTAAGGTGTCACACCCCCGGATTTATCTACTTAATAAATAAATACAGGTTGCAACGATTGGTTCATTGCACGATAGCGGAAGCTGTAATAGTGATTTCTAAGACTTGATTACATATACAATTACTAAAACTAAGTAATACTATGATCTAAGTTCTTCTAGATCAACGATAGACTTGAGACTTGATATTCTACGTCCTTCCAGCCTTTAGGAATTGATCCAACATAGCTAGCCTATTCCAACCGCGCCATGGCTAAAGGTTACCTGAGAAACATACTTGAAAGTGTCAACACAAAGGTTGGTGAGTTCACAGAGTTTGTTCATTTAGTACAGTTAGTTTTCCCCGAAAACGTATACATGACTTAGCCGTCATAAAATACGTAGTTTTCCTTTGAAAACATTACCATGACTTAACCGTCATAAATTTAATGTTTGAACATGATCCTTATAACCTGATCAGAATCCTTTTGTATAAACATGATCACTTTAACTTGATCAAAACACTTTTGTTTAAAACCTGATCACTTTAGCCTGATCAGAACTCTTTTGTTTAAAACCTGATCACTTTAGCCTGATCAGAACTAACACTTTTTTTTAAAACCTGATCACTTTAGCCTGATCAGAACTCTTTTGTTTAACCTGATCAGAACTCTTTTGTTTAACCTGATCACTTTAACCTGATCAGAACTCTTTTGTTTAACCTGATCACTTTAGCCTGATCAGAACTCTTTTGTTTAACCTGATCACTTTAACCTGATCAGAACTCTTTTGTTTAACCTGGTCACTTTAGCCTGATCAGAACTCTTTTGCATATGTTACCAATGAATTATGAATACTAATCCGATCTATTGACCCCATTTGTAAGCTTGCAATGAATACAAAATAGTATGTAATGTACGAGACCGTAACCAAACCCCAACATTCGGTGCCTCCCCCTCGCCTTTCTGCGAGTAAGACAATATGCGGTCATTCGGCCATTTGGACCCCTGGTTAGCGCGACTAACCATGACCGGAGGCGTCACCCCCAATAGTACTATTCATATAATCCCGGGCTAAGTCCATAGCTAATGGTTACTAATTTATTCAGAGGACTTTAAGCGCTTTATTGTTCCCTCAATACATACATACGGTCAGATCATTAGTTTCATTCATTTACATACGAAAATTCTTTACAAGTATGTTTCCACCCCAAATCATTTCAAAACTTTAGAAAAAGGGGATTAGTGAAACTCACAAAGAGTTAAACCAGAGTGTTCATATTTTCAAACGTGTAAGCAATTGTATTTCATATTTTCAAAACATAACAAGTAAGTATGTTTCTCCCCCGATGTTTACAAAACAGTAAAGAGTAAAAAGGGGGCCGTGAACTCACCTTGAGTTTGTGTATACTTGTAATGATACTTGTTGTAGTCAAACTTGACTATTCGTACCCTAGATACCAAATGGTAAATTATGTTAAGACCGAACGTCTCATATTGCAAATTGTTCACCGACCTAGTAAATCTAGTTGCTTTTGTTTAAATATCTTCTTAGATTTTCAACACTTGTTTTGCTATAAAAACAGTTCTAAGTTACTGCCCAATGTGACTGATGAACAGGTGTCGAAACTACCTAGTTTCGATTGAGTAGTTGGGTATCGAAACTACCTAGTTTCGATTGAGTAGTTGGGTATCGAAACTACCTAGTTTCGATTGGCAAGAAGGGTATCGAAACTACCTAGTTTCGATTGAGCAATATGTATCGAAACTACCTAGTTTCGATTGAACAACTAGTATCGAAACTCTCAGTTTCGATTGAGTAAACAGGTATCGAAACTCCCAGTTTCGATTGAGTAAACTGGTATCGAAACTCCCAGTTTCGATTGAGTAAACTGGTATCGAAACTATAGTTTCGATTACTGGACTTCTGTTTGACAGAATCAGTCCTGCATATTTTTAGGTTTTAATCTTGAATTCGACACACTTTTCTTGTTATCTTTCTTGCGTTTGAATATTTTGTATGTTTAGCTACAGTTTTTAAAGAAAATATTGTAGATAGTATTGAGTTTTTACCTAAAACAGAGAATGACGATTTTGAGAGAAACAGAGAATGATCTTGAGCTCCTTAGCTTGATTCTTGAGAAAAATACTTGGAACTCTTCTTATAGCACCGAATTATGGTGGATTTTGCCATAAACTGGACTTTGACTTGAAGAAAATGGGGAATATTGCCGTAAGAAAATGAGGAAGGCAAAAGAAATTATGAGATTTTGATTGAGGGGAGTATGGTTCATATCTGCATTCTCGCAGGTATGGTATGGGTTTAAAGATAAGGAAGATGAGAGAGAAGAAAACAGTAGTGTGAAAAGGGGGGGGGTCTTCTCTGGCTTTGGCCGAGAAAGTCAAGGAAAATGGGTTGGGTTTAAATAAATCAAACAATTAGATTTAAGTGTAAATTTAACCACTAGTGTTAGTATTTAGTCGGGTTATCCTGGTACGTGAACCGGTAACTCCTAGAATTACCAAATATGAAATGAGACCATGTACGGTTTTTGTTAGACCTTAATATCCTTGTTTGTGAAATTAAGTAAATCACAAAAACAATTATAATGTAAACTCGTTTATAACATGTACGGATATTGACCTGAAATGTCGGGTGTCACATAAGGGCATGTTCCTGAAACAAGCCCGACAAGAACGCTATGAAACCATGTCTCAGCTCATTCGTTGCACGATGCAAGAGGGCACGCCTGTTAGTACTCATGTACTTAAGATGAAAGGGTACATCAACCAGATGAACAAACTTGGATATCCCATGAAGGATGACATGGCTACTGATTTCATCTTAAACTCTCTCCTAAGCTCTTATGCTCAATTCGTAATGAATTTCAACATGAATGGCTTGGAGAAGACAGTGGCCGAGCTACATGGTATGCTCAAAACGGCCGAGATGAATATCCAAGGAAAGAAAAATCAAGTTCTGATGGTCAGATCTGCTGGTGTTAAAAAACCTAACCCCAAGAAAAGAGGTTATAATAGCAAAGGCAATAAGAAGGTTAATGTTGTTGTCAAGCCTGCCACCAACAATAACAAGAAAGCTTCAAAAGCACCCCCTCCTGAGGAGCGCCAATGCTTTGAATGCAACAAAATGGGGCACTGGAAACGTAACTGTCCTGAATATCTAGCCAAGCTGAAGCTGCAGAGGGCCAGTGGTGAGTGCACCTCTTTAGGTATTCTCATTTATGTTATTGAAATTTTACTGTTTCTAGCAACACATGGGTATTTGATACCGGATGTGGATACCACATCGTTAATGTCTTGCAGGAGCCTAAAAGTTGGAGGAAGCTGAAACAAGGCGACATGGAGCTCATCGTTGGTGATGGGAAAAGAGTACCAGTTCTTGCAACTGGAACATATCATCTCTCATGTCCTTCTGGCCTTATGGTTGTTTTGAACAATTGTTTGTTTGCACCTGGTTTAACCAGAAACATTATTTCAGTTTCTTTATTGTTTGAACAAGGATTTAAGTACGTTTTTAATGGTATTGCTATTTCTGCCTACTTAAATGATATCTTTTATTTTGAGGCTAAACCTCAAAACAGTATTTATGAGATTGACGTTCAAACTGACAATAACATATATAATCTTTTTAAACGTATCAAATCTGGCATTAATGATACTTTTCTATGGCATTGTCGACTTGGCCACATAAGCAAGGCACGCATTAAAAGACTCCAATCCGAGGGAATTCTTGAACCTACCGGACATGACTCATTTGATAATTGCGGATCTTGTTTAGCTGGCAAACTCACAAAGGACCCCTTCACCCATGTTGGTGAACGAGCCAAGGATCTGCTAGGCCTTATACACACTGATGTGTGTGGCCCTTTCAGAACCATGTCTAGAAATCATGAAAGATACTTCGTTTCATTTATTGACGATTATAGTCGATATGCTTATGTCTATCTTATGAAACATAAGCATGAAACATTTGAAAAGTTCAAAGAGTTTCAAAACGAAGTAGAGAAACAACTCGATAAATCTATCAAGACACTTCGATCAGATCGAGGTGGCGAGTATCTCAGCTTAGAATTTCTTAATCATCTGAAGGAGCACGGAATTATTTCTCTGCCCACTCCTCCTGGCACACCCCAACTTAATGGCGTGAGCGAGAGGAGAAATCGAACGCTACTTAATATGGTTCGATCGATGATGTGTAGAACTAACTTGCCTCACTCCTTCTGGAGTTATGCTCTTATAACCGCCGCCCGCCTTGTAAATCTGGCACCGACTAAGAAGGTGGACAAAACCCCATATGAGATATGGCACGGGTCTAAACCCAATTTGTATTACCTTAGAGTATGGGGATGTGATGCATATGTCACCAGCGATTCTGATGACAAGCTCGATCCCAGAGGCGAAAAAGTTGTTTTCGTCGGTTACTACAACAAAAGCAGATATTATTTCTATCATCCTGATGCAAACATTGTTTCCATCAAAAGGAAAGGACGCTTTCTCGAGGAAGATCTTCTAAATCGAGGAACCGGAAATAATATTATGGATCTTGAAGAAATTCGAGAAACACAAACAACCGCTGAGGAAGTCGGAGCGTCTGATCAACAAGAAGTTGTTGCTGATGAATCAGACATAAACACAAGCGTTCGCAGAAGTAGCAGGTCTCGTAAAGAACCTACTAGATACCTATGGAATCTTGAAGCTTCTAAAGTCCTGTTAGTAGCTGAGTCAAATGACGAACCTACAAACTACAAATCTGCTATCTCAGATCCTGAATCCGAGAAATGGCTTGAAGCCATGAACGCCGAGATGCAATCTATGCGTGATAATCAGGCCTGGGACTTGATTGAGCTTCCCCCCGGTTCTCGGGCAATAGGGAGCAAATGGATTTTCAAAAGAAAAACCGACATGCATGGTAATATACAAACCTATAATGCACGGCTAGTTGCAAAGGGTTTCACTCAAACTCAAGGTATTGACTATGATGAAACTTTCTCACCCGTTGCTATGATCAAATCGATTAGGATATTGCTTGCCATAGCCGCGTACAATGATTACGAGATATGACAAATGGATGTCAAAACCTCTTTTCTTAATGGACATCTCTCTGAAGATGTCTATATGGTTCAGCCTGACGGTTTTGTTGATCCAAAGTATCCTAGTAGGGTCTGCAAACTGAATAAGTCCATTTATGGACTTAAACAGGCATCTCGAAGCTGGAATCTTCATTTTGATCAGAAAATCAAAGAATTTGGTTTTGTTAAGAATGAAGATGAGCCTTGTGTTTACAGAAAGGCTAGTGGGAGCACTATATCATTTCTCATCTTGTATGTGGATGATATACTGATCATTGGAAACAACATCCCTATGCTTGACAAAGTCAAACAATGGTTAGGATCTTGTTTTGAAATGAAGGATCTTGGAGAAGCTGCTTACATTCTAGGAATCAAGATCTACAGGGATAGATCTAAGCGGCTTCTAGGGCTAAGTCAGAGTACTTACATAGACAAAATGATGACACGCTTTAGGATGGAAAACTCCAAGAAAGGAGGTGTTCCGATGACTAAAGGGACTGTGTTGAACAAATCGCAATCTCCTTCCACGGACATTGAACTTAAGGAAATGGAACCAATTCCATATGCCTCAGCGATTGGTTCTATCATGTATGCTATGTTGTGCACTAGACCTGACGTCTCGTATGCTTTAAGCATGACCAGTCGTTTTCAGCAAAGTCCTGGCATTGCCCATTGGACTGCAGTCAAGAACATCCTGAGGTACTTAAGAAGGACCAAATACATGTTCTTAATATTTGGAGGAGTGAAAGAGGAGCTCACTGTACAGTGTTACACTGATGCTAGATTTCAAACTGACCAAGATGACTCTCGCTCACAGTCGGGTTTCGTATTCACTCTTAATGAAGGAGCTGTTTCATGGAAAAGCTCCAAGCAGAGTGTAGTGGCGGATTCAACCACCGAATCTGAGTATATAGCCGCATCAGATGCTGCTAAGGAAGCTGCTTGGATGAAGAAATTCATTACTGACCTCGATGTGGTTCCGAGTATTCGCCAACCAATCGAGATACTTTGTGATAACACAGGTGCTATAGCTCAAGCCAAAGAGCCCAGATCTCATCACAAAGCCAAGCACATTCAAATGAAGTTCCACTAAATACGGGAAATTGTGGAACGTGGAGACGTCGTGATAAGCAAAGTAGACACAGATCAAAACCTAGCGGACCCGTTTACTAAGCCCATGATTCAGGACAAGCATGATCTTCACAGAGATGCTATTGGTCTTAGATTTGCTAGCGATATGTTTTGATTTAGTATTTTGAATGTGCGAACATTTAAACAGTTGTACTTTTGAATTCTTTTGGTTTACTGATTTAAATGCAATTTTGAATTCTTATAACTGTGTTCGATTTTAATACGTTTAATACATGAATCTTGTATTCTTAATTATCCGTAGTCGGTCAGACTCGTGGGAACGTCTCTGAATTAAGACTATTCTGAACTTCGGCTCAAGGAGTTGACTCCGAACTTCACAAGCCTCATTTTAAATGACGTTGGATGTAACTCGCATCAAATCATCTTCATGGATCTTTGTCATAATATGTTTTGCTATTGGTATACTCATTAGTATCCTCTGACATGAGATACGTACTAGAACTGCCGTTTACCAAGAACCATTCTTTAATCACTGTCAAACGCTGTCGCGTAACTGCCAGTCATAAAGGCTTTGATTAGGAATAGTTCTGAAGTTCAGTGGGAGTTGTATGTAGTCAACAAGGGATTCTGTACTCTTGCATTTTATGTAACAGATAAGCATCGTGGCGCCCTCGTTGATTCAAACTGGTGAAGTGTAAGGTCTTACCCAAACTTACTGTGTGTTTGATTGGACCACTTTGATTCTTGATCGAGAACAATAATAATTGAACGCCATATGAGAATGAACTAAATCTATGTCTCATTGATTGAATTGATGTTTTATACGGAAAGGATGAATGACAACTATTGCCATAAGTCTATTGTCTTGCTTTAGTTAGCTGTTACTAACACCGAGATATTTGGTTAATGACTTTAAAGCGTCATACCTTGTTAGGGACAGCCATGTGCAGCTAGAACGCCGCTGATTGTTTGCGTTGATTTATCGTGGATCGTCCAAGTGGGAGATTGTTGGATTTTATGGACCGACCCGATGGACAACGCAGCTGACCGAGCTATGACCGGCAAGAGTTACACCTATGGCAACGAACATTTAAATCCACTTAACCCGCTTAACTGGTAATTACGAACTATTAGCGAGACGATATATTTTATATATATTCGTTACACGGGATTTATTATTTATACATGTTTATAAATAATAATTTATATTTATTTGTTTTAATATTTTATTAAAACAAATTAAATGGTTTTTGGACTTTAATATTAACTATTGGGTTTAGGCCCGGTATGGTTTTATTAGGTTAAAAGGATTAGAGTTATAACATTCCATTCATAATGGCCCGTGGGGACAGTAAAAGCAGTTTTATATCTGTCCTCAATAGGAAATTTTACTAGACCAGAGCAAAACTTCTAAGATGGTGTAGGTGAAGGTCAGACTATAAAAAGCCTTATGGAAGTCCATCAATAAATTTGGATTTCCAATGAGAACTATTAGCCTCTAGCAGTTCCATGACTCTACATAAAAAGGTATCTTTATACCATCTAAAAGATGTTAGGGTTCTACATCTTAAATTCTGGAGAAGAGTTCTGATTTTTTCAGAATCTTCAGACCACCTTCCAGTAAAGTGTTCTATAATATTAACTATTAGGGTATACACAGCATTACTCTCGATATTGCTGGTACTAGCACCTTCTTCTTGTTTGATGCTATTAAGGATTTTATCCTTATCTGGTTGGGATAAATAATTGTCCCACCATCCTTTTAGCTGACCAGTAAAACCTGATATTATCATTCCAGCTATGGTTTTTATAGAGTTGTTATTATTCTTACAAATTGTGCTATACATAAGCATCCTATGGACCGTGTTATAAATCTGTCCTTCAGACTGACCATCTATGTTCCATTCATAGATCATTTTCCCACTATAGGAGTTATTAACTATGTACTCCTGTTCTTCTATAAGAACATCCTGAGGGGTTGGTCTTGGGTAATAGTATTTTCTCTGAGTAGGCTTATCGGCCCATTTGGAAAGTTTTGAGATTTGATCTCTTACTTCCTCATGATAATTCTCTTCAGAGAATTCAGTCAGGGTGCTAATCTCTAGACCCTTTAAAGCATCCATTGTCTCATTCAAGGTTGCTACTAGACTATCTTTTGATTTTAATTTAAAATCAGTAACTTCCGGGGGAAGTTGTATACTAGGAGTAGCTAATTTCTCAATTTTTTCATTTCTTGTAGTATATAAGTTTGTATAATTATTTTGTTTTATCAAATCATTTATATGAGAAATCGTAATAGGTAAAGTATTGTCTTTTAGTAATTCTTGAAAAGTTTGATAATACCTTACTTCCTTATCTTTTTCAATTTTAAAAGATTGAGTAGGAGGAAAAACCTTAGAGACTATTTTTTCTCCTTGAGTAATATAATCTCTTTGAATTACAGAAATTATACTTTCTGTATATCTTTCTATAAACCAAGGGACAAAAGGAATAATTTCATTTTTTATACTTAATTCTTTATAATAATTTTCTCTAAAGAAATTTAAATCATTTTCTTTGAAATTATTAAAAAACCAATTTCTAAATAATTCCCATTTGGGTAATTCAAATTCTTTGTTGATCTCCTTTCTAACCAGAGATCCTGGTTTAAAATCAATTTTTTGTTTAAAATCCATTAAACAAATTCTATTTCTGATTCGGTTAATTCCGGATCTATATGGACTCCCTGGTCTTCTGTAACTATATTATCAGGATTTATTCTTAATCGATTAAATGTCTCTACTGCAGGAAAAGTTTCCCTGACTCTCGAGGTTGAAGCTCTAGAAGGGCTTTTAACAGTATATCCCAAAGGAGATATATGTTGACGAGAATATAAAGACCTAGAGGATATGGATCTAGGTATTGAAGAAGTGTTTCTAACTTGTTCAAACTGGATTTGGACAGTTCCTTCTTCTGATTGTATAATTTCTAGTGGATTATTATCTATACATTGTCTAGATGTGGTAGCCTTATCAAGGACCCAATTTTCTGGAAAGTTAATTTCTTCCCATTTTTATTTTTCTCCTGGTAGTTATATTAGACTTACCAAAATTAGTTTTTATAACTATCGTTTCATTTAATGGTTTATCAACCATCCTACACATTGGATTTAAAGTGTATAAAGGTTTATAGTAAATTCTATAACAAATACAGATTACTTCGGAACCTGGAGCATAGTTATAACCATGGGTTTTAACATTTAAAGTTAAAGCGTCTGATATATTTATATTTACGTCAGATAAAGATAATTGTAAGTTTGGATAAACATTAAAGTAGACTGGTCCATGGGCCAGGCTAGTCTAGACAATCCCTATTAGAGACTGTTTCCAGTCAAGGTTTCTAGCATCTCTTAGAGCTGCTACAAAACTTTCTGGAAGACCTTCTAAGGTCAATGGTTTAAATGCAATTTGTACCAAACCAATATGGAGAAATTTATAATCCTTTTTATATTTATTCAAATATTTATTTAACAATAATTTAATTATCATATCTTCTTTGTTTAAAGAAAATGTTTCTTCAGTTGTTTTTACAACTTGTTTTAATCCCAGTTTTTCAAAAGTTCCTAATTTATAAATTAGCTTATGTTCCATCTTTGGAATAGTCCATTTATTTAATAAATCAAGGTTATGAGTAATTTCATATTTCTCTTCAATATTGTTTTTAACAGTATCGTTGCTCTTCAAAATATTCATCATAGATGAATAAGTGAGTGTTGATCTGCACAGTCAAACTTGAACATGTTTTTATTTTAAGAGCACATGGCTCTGATACCATTTACACAAGATCTTTTTATAACAACTTAAAATAAAAAATTATTTTAAACAAAGTAGTATGATTTTAAAAACATTCAAAAATTTTAGACCATAGGAAATTTTACTAGACCAGAGCAAAACTTCTAAGATGGTGTAGGTGAAGGTCAGACTATAAAAAGCCTTGCGCCTATTCACGGCATTAGCGGCTACAGAGTCCCCAGAATTTAACACCACCTTATAATTTTACTCTGTTCTTAACCCGTCTAAATTCTATTTAAAAATATTTTCAAATTCATACTTTTTTTTTTTTCTGTTCAAGTCATCCTGGCATTTCAACACTAAGAACTTAGCCTCTGAAAGAGGCAATCATAAGATAAAATAAATTAAAAAATTTTACCAGTATACTGGGGCTTGCACCAAGCTTCAAACTTCAAACAAACTTCTGATATTATAGAAGAGATATTACAAGAGTGAGAGAGAGAGTTGGAGTGGTTCTCCGGGGTGTTTTTCTACAAAATACAAGAGTCCTCTTATATAGATGGGGAAAACAGAAACAAACAAAACATAATGGCCACATGTGAGGCCTACATGACTAAATTGTCAAAAAGAGAATAGTAAAAGCAATTATTTTGCTAGCAGCTGGCAATTATGATTCCAGAGCGTATCATCTTGTCGGCTGAATTATTGTTGCCTTTTTTTCTTCACGTGAATGTGGGCCTATTGTTTCTTGGATTTTTGCTTTCCGAAAGATGCTTCCTCTTGAAAATCTTTTTTATATTCATTATTGATGTAATCTTCATCAACTGGATCATCATTGATCGATTGAGCTTCTTCTTCATCATCCTCAGCCTGTGATGAGGTGGACATTGTTGAAGGAGATGCTCCTTCTTTTCTGAAATTCTTCAGCATGTCCTTCTTTATTTCGGACAAATAGAAATCCATAATTTCTTTATTGCTTATTTCATCAGTACCTTTAAGTGTCTGAATCTTTCTAATAATATGCTTAAATGGACTAGGAGCCTCTTTATGAGGAAGGCTATTCATTCGGGTTTTATTGTCTTCAATAGTTTTCTCTATTAGAGTTATAGTATCATGGCTTTCTATTACACCATCAATGTTGTTAAGAGTCATTTTCTTCCAGAATTTTGAATGGAAGATTCTCTGTATGCAAAGAATGTTTTGGTTCTCATAGGCAACCTCTGGCGTCCATTTCTAGATCCATGGAATACTGAATTGAACATAAAAGTGAAGAGCAGGAAGATTAGTTATGAAATTCTCTTCTTGCTGGGCCTCTATAAGGGCTGGAGAGACCTCTGCCCATTGCTTATAAAGCTTCTTGAATAGGTCCGGTAGAATATTAACTGAAGGACCAAAGGTTAACCACCAATTATAGAACCAGACTGGAATTTCCTGTCTGTAGGTATGAGAACAAATTTTAATAAACCACGAGTGCTTATGCTTCGGGTTTTCATACAAAAATGTTTTATAAAAGGCATTCTTATAGTCCCAATAGTTATAACGGATTGGGGTTTTAGTTTTGGGGTGTATTAACTCCCTTTCTTTAAGTGGGGAAGTTCCCTAGGCTTCAACAGATATAATCTGTTTGATAATGATCTTACTGAAGTTATGAACATCAGGTTGACCAGCATGATAATGCTCTATCTCACAGGATTCATTTATAAGAATCTGTTCATAAAAGAATCTAGGCTTATAAGCCTCAACAGGATAGAATCCTGTATCCATATATCTGTGTATTAACAGCCATGGATTATCTTTCCATTTTTCGTCTTTCTTTTCCAAAAGAAGTATGACTTCTTTTCCTGGAGTTTTTTCCCAGTTAGAAATATCATCCTCTGCTTCATTTGAAACAGTTCGAGCATATGATGCTGATGATGATGAGCCTTTATTAGACCCTTCCTGTAAGGCTTTATAAGCCAGGAATTCCTTATAAAGGATGTCTTCAGATTTTGAAGAACTTGATGAGGATGCAATATTTTCGGCTATGAGCCTTTGTCCTCCCATCTGGGCTATAACTCTTGGATAACCTCTTCCTCTATATGATGAGGATGATCTTCCTCTTCCCCTGCCTCTTCCTGGATCATGGGGAATCATGGCTGAAAAATAAAAAATGTTATCCACAAGATAATATAATTGCTGTCTGCTTTAAAGAACAAATTTTTTCTTTAAAGTAAGCAATTCTTTTTTCTGTGTTATGAACAATTATCCATTTAATAGGGCTAGAGAATGGGTAATTTCGCTGAATCCTATCCAGGAATTCTTCTTCTCGAATAATTTGTCGAGTTCGTACTTCAATTTCTTCTTGAATTTCAAGAAGAACTTTTCTTAATGGTCCACTTGCATGAGTCATAAATAAAATATTTATCCACATGAGATTATTTTCTCCTTTTGTTTTAATAAACAAATCTGAAATCTACAATAAGAGAGATGGATGTGAAAATTTTCAGTCATTCTTCTCTTTGCTTGAGGATTGAGAAAATCGTTTCGCATTATACCCTCCATAGCTATTTCATAATTATTGATTCGAAGGGTGTATTCTTCTATCATCTCCTGGATCTCTAGGAGAGTTCTTCTAATTGGACCTTTAGAATGAGCCATTAGTTCAGATATTCTCTGGTAAGAAAATCAGGGAGACTATTATCACTACCCTTTTTATAAATTATTTCAAAATCAAAGGGGGCTAAATGGGATTGCCATCTTGCAAACATTTGTTTTGAAACATCATGTTTGAAGTCTTTAGTGAACATAAATTTCGCTGCTTGGCAATCAGTTGTTATAATGAATTTTTTATTATATAAATCATCTTGAAATTTTAAAACACATTTTACTATTGCAAGAATTTCTTTTGCAATAGTGGCATAATTTTTTTGACTATTATTCCATTTTCCTGAATGGAACCTAACCAAACTTTCTTGTTTGTTTATTGGTGAGATTTGTTTTAGAATTCCACCATAGCCTATGTCAGAGGCATCTGTCTCTATAACTTTTTCCTAATCTGGGTTGGCTATCATTAAGCAAGGAAGATTTTGAACCTTTTGCTTAATCTTTCTAACAATCTTAGTATGATCTGCTGACCATGGCTTAGGATTCTTTTTTAATCTATCATATAAGATAGCTGTATCTTCTGCCAAATTCTTATAATAGGGAAGAATATAATTTAAACTTCTTAAAAATCTTTGAAGTTGGGTTTTGTCATAAATTTCATCCGAAATTTTTGACCCGAACTCAATACTTTTATTAATAGGAATAATGTTTCCTGTTTCAATATTATGTCCTAAGAATCTTATCTTAGTTTGAAAAAGCATCATTTTTTGCCTAGAAATTACCAAACCATTTTTTATTATTATATTTTTGAATATATCAAGATGTTTAAAATGAGTTTCAATATCTTTTGAAAAGACTAATATGTCATCAATATAGACAATTATAAATTCATTATAAGGGATGAAAATATCATTCATAATATTTTGAAATTCTGAAGGGGCATTTTTTAGCCCAAAAGGCATAACATTCCATTCATAATGGCCCGTGGGGACAGTAAAAGCAGTTTTATATCTGTCCTCTTCTTTAATCTGAATTTGCCAATATCCAGATTTTAAATCGAATTTCGAAAATACTATAGTGTTATATAAATTATCCAGCAAATCTTTTTTATTAGGTATAGGATATCTAATCCATTTTAAAACCTTATTAAGAGGTTTATAGTTTATAACTAATCTAGGAACACCTCTTTCTTTTTCAGAATGTTTATTTACATAAAAAGCAGTACATGACCAAGGAGACTTGGATCTTCTAATTAGGTTTTTATCAAGAAGAGAAGTTATCTCTTTTTTGCATAACTCCATATACTCGGAGTTCATTTGACAAGGTCTAGCCTTGGTAGTGATTTGGCTATCACTAAAATCATTTTCATAGGGTAAAGAGACAATATGTTTCTTTCTATCCCAAAAAGGTGATCATTACATATTTGTAATGTAAACTGATTATTTATCATTTTGATCTTATCCTGGAGTTTAGGATTATTTATCCTATCCTAGATGTTTAAGGAAAATATTTCTTTTTGTAAAAAATTAATTTGATTTATTTTTGCTTGTAAGAGAGATTCTTTTATATTATTCAAAGTCCTAGAAAAAGGATTTGTAATAAATGGAAAATATATTTCTTTATTTTGGAAAACTCCAGTTATTCCTTTATTATCAATGTTTTTTAAAGGAAATATTTTATTAAGAAAAGGGGTTCCCAGTATAACTTGGCTAGTAAGATTTTTTACTAGAATAAAACTAGTAGGAATACAGGTTTCATTATGACAAATCTGAGCCTGTGGTATTTTATAATTAATTTTTAGTTTTTCTCCTCCTGCAGAACTTAAGTTATGGGAGGTTTTATGAAAATACCTAGTTAGAATAATTCCTTCCTGGATACAATTTAAATCAGCACCACTATCAACTAATGTTGTAACAGTTATAAAAAAGTTATCTTCTATGAGAAGTTTTATTTCAATATTCCATTTTTGTGTAGTTATAATATCTACAATACTTTCTAAAAATCCTCCTTGAATATCAGGGGGTTTTTCTTCAGAGTTTAAAATCTGAGGAATCTCTAGTTTAAAAATTCTTTCCTCTAGGTTTTTATTATCTCTTTGAAGAATTTTTATATCCGTTTTAAGATTATCAATTTCAATTTTTAAATCCTGTATATTAACAGGTCTAGAAATCTGATTTCTTTGAGCTAATTGCCTCTTTAGCTCCATAAGTGAAAAAGGTTTCAAATCCTGAGGAGGATTATTTGAGGAAGAGCTTTCCTCATTTCTTCGTTGATTTAAATATTCAGAAATCAATTTTTCTTTTACTTCAGGATCAGATATAACTTTTAAGAGATCTAAAATTTCATTACTTATGACATTTATTTTCATATTTTGAAATTGAGAAATAATTTGGTAAAGTCCTTCTTCTGTTATTTCAGAAGGGTTTTTGCAGCAATCTTTTTTACAGTTTGCTGTACAATGGTCTTCCTCTGATTCAGAGGAATTAAAACTCTCATAGTTTAAAACATTTAAGTTTTCTTCTTCTGAGGAATCATACTCAGAATCAGTTTCTTCAAAACTGTTATCAAGCAAGATTTCATTAATCTTGTCTTTGAGATCTCTGTCCTCAATCTTGTTTAGTTTCTTCCGAACCCAACAAGTTTTTGCCTTGTGGCCTAATTTTCCACATTTTCTACATTTTATAATTTTTTTAAAATCATTAGAAAATTCTTTTTTCTCCTTATATTTTTTCTTTTTATAAGGTTTTTCTATTTTTCTAGATTTCTTCCTTTTATGATATTTTTTAGGGGAAGAATCTCTTTTTTTATTGCCTACCGTCTTATCAGACTTATTTTCTATGCCAAATTGACCACAGAAATCTCATAATTGTTTTCTTTCATTTAAAGAATGTTTTTTAATCTGTTGATTAAGTTTAATTTCATTACAGAGGCTTATGCCTTCTTGAACACATGTTCCTATAAATTTACCATAGGTATAACTGTCATAATTTATGACTCCATCTATTCTTAATTTGCTTCTAATTCTTTCTGCAAATAAGTATAGAAGTCCATCAATAAATTTGGATTTCCAATGAGAACTATTAGCCTCTAGCAGTTCCATGACTCTACATAAAAAGGTATCTTTATACCATCTAAAAGATGTTAGGGTTCTACATCTTAAATTCTGGAGAAGAGTTCTGATTTTTTCAGAATCTTCAGACCACCTTCTAGTAAAGTGTTCTATAATATTAACTATTAGGGTATACACAGCATTACTCTCGATATTGCTGGTACTAGCACCTTCTTCTTGTTTGATGCTATTAAGGATTTTATCCTTATCTGGTTGGGATAAATAATTGTCCCACCATCCTTTTAGCTGACCAGTAAAACCTGATATTATCATTCCAGCTATGGTTTTTATAGAGTTGTTATTATTCTTACAAATTGTGCTATACATAATCATCCTATGGACCGTGTTATAAATCTGTCCTTCAGACTGACCATCTATGTTCCATTCATAGATCATTTTCCCACTATAGGAGTTATTAACTATGTACTCCTGTTCTTCTATAAGAACATCCTGAGGGGTTGGTCTTGGGTAATAGTATTTTATCTGAGTAGGCTTATCGGCCCATTTGGAAAGTTTTGAGATTCGATCTCTTACTTCCTCATGATAATTCTCTTCAGAGAATTCAGTCAGGGTGCTAATCTCTAGACCCTTTAAAGCATCCATTGTTTCATTCAAGGTTGCTACTAGACTATCTTTTGATTTTAATTTAAAATCAGTAACTTCCGGGGGAAGTTGTATACTAGGTGTAGCTAATTTCTCAATTTTTTCATTTCTTGTAGTATATAAGTTTGTATAATTATTTTGTTTTATCAAATCATTTATATGAGAAATCGTAATAGGTAAAGTATTGTCTTTTAGTAATTCTTGAAAAGTTTGATAATACCTTACTTCCTTATCTTTTTCAATTTTAAAAGATTGAGTAGGAGGAAAAACCTTAGAGACTATTTTTTCTCCTTGAGTAATATAATCTCTTTGAATTACAGAAATTATACTTTCTGTATATCTTTCTATAAACCAAGGGACAAAAGGAATAATTTCATTTTTTATACTTAATTCTTTATAATAATTTTCTCTAAAGAAATTTAAATCATTTTCTTTGAAATTATTAAAAAACTAATTTCTAAATAATTCCCATTTGGGTAATTCAAATTCTTTGTTGATCTCCTTTCTAACCAGAGATCCTGGTTTAAAATCAATTTTTTGTTTAAAATCCATTAAACAAATTCTATTTCTGATTCGGTTAATTCCGGATCTATATGGACTCCCTGGTCTTCTGTAACTATATTATCAGGATTTATTCTTAATCGATTAAATGTCTCTACTGCAGGAAAAGTTTCCCTGACTCTCGAGGTTGAAGCTCTAGAAGGGCTTTTAACAGTATATCCCAAAGGAGATATATGTTGACGAGAATATAAAGACCTAGAGGATATTGATCTAGGTATTGAAGAAGTGTTTCTAACTTGTTCAAACTGGATTTGGACAGTTCCTTCTTCTGATTGTATAATTTCTAGTGGATTATTATCTATACATTGTCTAGATGTGGTAGCCTTATCAAGGACCCAATTTTCTGGAAAGTTAATTTCTTCCCATTTTATTTTTCTCCTGGTAGTTATATTAGACTTACCAAAATTAGTTTCTATAACTATCGTTTCATTTAATGGTTTATCAACCATTCTACACATTGGATTTAAAGTGTATAAAGGTTTATAGTAAATTCTATAACAAATACAGATTACTTCGGAACCTGGAGCATAGTTATAACCATGGGTTTTAACATTTAAAGTTAAAGCGTCTGATATATTTACGTCAGATAAAGATAATTGTAAGTTTGGATAAACATTAAAGTAGACTGGTCCATGGGCCAGGCTAGTCTGGACAATTCCTATTAGAGACTGTTTCCAGTCAAGGTTTCTAGCATCTCTTAGAGCTGCTACAAAACTTTCTGGAAGACCTTCTAAGGTCAATGGTTTAAATGCAATTTGTACCAAACCAATATGGAGAAATTTATAATCCTTTTTATATTTATTCAAATCTTTATTTAACAATAATTTAATTATCATATCTTTTTTGTTTAAAGAAAATGTTTCTTCAGTTGTTTTTACAACTTGTTTTAATCCTAGTTTTTCAAAAGTTCCTAATTTATAAATTAGCTTATGTTCCATCTTTGGAATAGTCCATTTATTTAATAAATCAAGGTTATGAGGAATTTCATATTTCTCTTCAATACTGTTTTTAACAGTATCGTTGCTCTTCAAAATATTCATCATAGATGAATAAGTGAGTGTTGATCTGCACAGTCAAACTTGAACATGTTTTTATTTTAAGAGCACATGGCTCTGATACCATTTACACAAGATCTTTTTATAACAACTTAAAATAAAAAATTATTTTAAACAAAGTAGTATGATTTTAAAAACATTCAAAAATTTTAGACCATAGGAAATTTTACTAGACCAGAGCAAAACTTCTAAGATGGTGTAGGTGAAGGTCAGACTATAAAAAGCCTTACGCCTATTCATGGCATTAGCGGCTACAGAGTCCCCAGAATTTAACACCACCTTATAATTTTACTCTGTTCTTAACCCGTCTAAATTCTATTTAAAAATATTTTCAAATTCATACTTTTTTTTTTCTGTTCAAGTCATCCTGGCATTTCAACACTAAGAACTTAGCCTCTGAAAGAGGCAATCATAAGATAAAATAAATTAAAAAATTTTACCAGTATACTGGGGCTTGCACCAAGCTTCAAACTTCAAACAAACTTCTGATATTATAGAAGAGATATTACAAGAGTGAGAGAGAGAGTTGGAGTGGTTCTCCGGGGTGTTTTTCTACAAAATACAAGAGTCCTCTTATATAGATGGGGAAAACAGAAACAAACAAAACATAATGGCCACATGTGAGGCCTACATGACTAAATTGTCAAAAAGAGAATAGTAAAAGCAATTATTTTGCTAGCAGCTGGCAATTATGATTCCAGAGCGTATCATCTTGTCGGCTGAATTATTGTTACCTTTTTTTTCTTCACGTGAATGTGGGCCTATTGTTTCTTGGATTTTTGCTTTCCGGAAGATGCTTCCTCTTGAAAATCTTTTTTATATTCATTATTGATGTAATCTTCATCAACTGGATCATCATTGATCGATTGAGCTTCTTCTTCATCATCCTCAGCCTGTGATGAGGTGGACATTGTTGAAGGAGATGCTCCTTCTTTTCTGAAATTCTTCAGCATGTCCTTCTTTATTTCGGACAAATAGAAATCCATAATTTCTTTATTGCTTATTTCATCAGTACCTTTAAGTGTCTGAATCTTTCTAATAATATGCTTAAATGGACTAGGAGCCTCTTTATGAGGAAGGCTATTCATTCGGATTTTATAGTCTTCAATAGTTTTCTCTATTAGAGTTATAGTATCATGGCTTTCTATTACACCATCAATGTTGTTAAGAGTCATTTTCTTCCAGAATTTTGAATGGAAGATTCTCTGTATGCAAAGAATGTTTTGGTTGTCATAGGCAACCTCTGGCGTCCATTTCCAGATCCATGGAATACTGAATTGAACATAAAAGTGAAGAGCAGGAAGATTAGTTATGAAATTCTCTTCTTGCTGGGCCTCTATAAGGGCTGGAGAGACCTCTGCCCATTGCTTATAAAGCTTCTTGAATAGATCCGGTAGTATATTAACTGAAGGACCAAAGGTTACCCACCAATTATAAAACCAGACTGGAATTTCCAGTCTGTAGGTATGAGAACAAATTTTAATAAACCACGAGTGCTTATGCTTCGGGTTTTCATACAAAAATGCTTTATAAAAGGCATTCTTATAGTCCCAATAGTTATAACGGATTGGGGTTTGTATTAACTCCCTTTCTTTAAGTGGGGAAGTTCCCTAGGCTTCAACAGATATAATCTGTTTGATAATGATCTTACTGAAGTTATGAACATTAGGTTGACCAGCATGATAATGCTCTATTTCACAGGATTCATTTATAAGAATCTGTTCATAAAAGAATCTAGGCTTATAAGCCTCAACAGGATAGAATCCTGTATCCATATATCTGTGTATTAACAGCCATGGATTATCTTTCCATTTTTCGTCTTTCTTTTCCAAAAGAAGTATGACTTCTTTTCCTGGAGTTTTTTCCCAGTTAGAAATATCATCCTCTGCTTCATTTGAAACAGTTCGAGCATATGATGCTGATGATGATGAGCCTTTATTAGACCCTTCCTGTAAGGCTTTATAAGCCAGGAATTCCTTATAAAGGATGTCTTCAGATTTTGAAGAACTTGATGAGGATGCAATATTTTCGGCTATGAGCCTTTGTCCTCCCATCTGGGCTATAACTCTTGGATAACCTCTTCCTCTATATGATGAGGATGATCTTCCTCTTCCCCTGCCTCTTCCTGGATCATGGGGAATCATGGCTGAAAAATAAAAAATGTTATCCACAAGATAATATAATTGCTGTCTGCTTTAAAGAACAAATTTTTTCTTTAAAGTAAGCAATTCTTTTTTCTGTGTTATGAACAATTATCCATTTAATAGGGCTAGAGAATGGTTAATTTCGCTGAATCCTATCCAGGAATTCTTCTTCTCGAATAATTTGTCGAGTTCGTACTTCAATTTCTTCTTGAATTTCAAGAAGAACTTTTCTTAATGGTCCACTTGCATGAGTCATAAATAAAATATTTATCCACATGAGATTATTTTCTCCTTTTGTTTTAATAAACAAATCTGAAATCTACAATAAGAGAGATGGATGTGAAAATTTTCAGTCATTCTTCTCTTTGCTTGAGGATTGAGAAAATCGTTTCGCATTATACCCTCCATAGCTATTTCATAATTATTGATTCGAAGGGTGTATTCTTCTATCATCTCCTGGATCTCTATGAGAGTTCTTCTAATTGGACCTTTAGAATGAGCCATTAGTTCAGATATTCTCTGGTAAGAAAATCAGGGAGACTATTATCATTACCCTTTTTATAAATTATTTCAAAATCAAAGGGGGCTAAATGGGATTGCCATCTTGCAAACATTTGTTTTGAAACATCATGTTTGAAGTCTTTAGTGAACATAAATTTCGCTGCTTGGCAATCAGTTTTTATAATGAATTTTTTATTATATAAATCATCTTGAAATTTTAAAACACATTTTACTATTGCAAGAATTTCTTTTGCAATAGTGGCATAATTTTTTTGACTATTATTCCATTTTCCTGAATGGAACCTAACCAAACTTTCTTGTTTGTTTATTGGTGAGATTTGTTTTAGAATTCCACCATAGCCTATGTCAGAGGCATCTGTCTCTATAACTTTTTCCCAATCTGGGTTGGCTATCATTAAGCAAGGAAGATTTTGAACCTTTTGCTTAATCTTTCTAACGGTCATAGTATGATCTGCTGACCATGGCTTAGGATTCTTTTTTAATCTATCATATAAGATAGCTGTATCTTCTGCCAAATTTTTATAATAGGGAAGAATATAATTTAAACTTCCTAAAAATCTTTGGAGTTGGGTTTTATCATAAATTTCATCAGGGAATTTTGACCCAAACTCAATACTCGTGTTGATCGGAATAATATTTCTCGTTTCAATATTATGACCTAAGAATCTTATCTTAGTTTGAAATAATATCATTTTAGGCCTAGAAATTACTAAACCATTCTTTATAATTATATTCTTGAATATATCAAGATGCTTAAAATGAGTTTCTATATCTTTGGAAAAAATAAGAATATCGTCTATATAGACTATTATAAAATTGCTATACGGAATGAATATATCATTCATAATATTTTGAAATTCTGAAGGCGCATTTTTTAAGCCAAAAGGCATTACGTTCCATTCGTAATGGCCAGTAGGTACTGTAAAAGCTGTTTTATACCTATCTTTTTCTTCTATTTGGATTTGCCAATATCCAGACTTCAGATCAAATTTTGAAAATATTATGGCATTATATAATTTATCTAATAGATCTTTTTTATTAGGTATAGGATACCTAATCCATTTCAAATTTTTGTTTAGAGGTTTGTAGTTTATGACTAATCTAGGAATACCTCTTTCTTTTTCCGAATGTTTATTAACATAAAAAGCTGTACAAGACCATGGAGACTTGGATCTTCTAATTAAATATATTAAAAATATAAGGGGAATCGTGTGAAACAAGTCCACAGCCGCAACAATTAGGAATTTGGAAGGGCACAAAAACGAGGTAGGAGCCTTCGGCTCTTTGGCGGCTGTGACCTCACGGTTAATTCCTTTTGGCGTTTCCGGAACCTCCAAACCAACCTAAGCCGGACCCTGCCCCGCTGGTCCCGTTTTCGGCCAGCCCCGGCGCTACTCGTCTCTCGTGTTTTCAGTTCGTGATCTAGCATTGGTTCGTTGTGCCTCGGTGTCTCGAGCGGTTATTTATTAACCACTAAGGTATAATTAATCTCATCAGTAGATTAATTATTTTTTTTGTGTTTGCGTGTTCGTAACCAGATCCTGTTCGGTTTATCAGTGCTGTTAAATAGGTTATGATTTTATTTTCCGCTGTGTATTTATTAATTAACTGAATTAATTAATTTATCTGTAAAAACCCGTTTTTACAAAAGTCAAACTGATCACCACTGAATCCCAACAACTTATTTGTTTCATCATTGGCGTTTATAAGATATAACCTCCTCTTGAATTCACGCATAAACTCAACCTAAGTTTTAATGGTGCATGCACCTCACCTAATGTTCATATGCCTACTTTTCCACCGAAATGTTGTTGTATCTTTCGTACATCATGACCGTCTTAATTCAGGTAACGTCAATCGTAATTTGTACCCCCTCTAGGTACTATTCCATCTCCCCTTTTTTGAAAAAATGTTATATTGTGACCATGCGTCGGTTTGAGTATAAACTGTGAATTGCATATTTGTTAATAAAAAAACTTGGCGAATTTCACTAAGTTAAGCTTTGAGCTAATCATATTTGTTCAAAAGTCCGTGTAATATATCAAGTCGGGTCAACTAAATGGTCGATATAAAAATTCTCAATAACTAACCATATACGAAGTTTTCCTAATCTTATAAAAAGCCTAAATGAAATTCTCTAAAGTGTTTAAGTTCTACTAGTATAATCATATCATGAAGTCTTGATGACTTTATGACCAACTAAAGACCTATTGATTCTTTAGAGAACAACCGGTGAATGTTTCACTAACCCTATCGGTTAGCACAAAGCTTATCTCTCAAACTTACTACGACAAGTTCAAGCACTTTAATCAATATCGAAGATCAAATTTTGAAAGATAACGTGTATAAAACTGCAAGCAAGGGCGTCTGTACATTACAAGTCAGCGGAATGATGTTTGTATTTGTAAAGGCTTACCATATGTCTCACAAACAACAATAGATCTTGAACACGGGTTTAATTAAATATTTAGGTTAGTCCGAGATCTCGCAACCATATATTCACAAAGACTCACAAGCAACACATCTTCGACAAATATTTGAAATTACAAGAAATTAGGAGAATCACACATGTTGTAATAGTTTAAAAGAGTGTCAAAAGTAAACAGTAAACGAGTTTTATAGTGTTATAAGGTTTGTTTTATGTGATTTTAGTCTGATCCACGATCAACTTGTTTCAGTAGTTTGTTTGTTTTCGTTGAATGAACATTAGTTCTTTTTTATTTGTTTAAACATATAGAACAAAATATAAAAAAAAACTTATGGTGTTTGTTACTTTTTGTGAGTTAGTTAACCTAACCCCTTTTCATCTGTTGATTTTCAGGACCAACACCTTCTTACAAGTCCATAAGGGGACATGCTGGTGGTAAAGTGTACTCATTAACTAAATTGTTATGGATTCAAATCATGTGGAATGCAGGTGTGGTGATTTTAGGAGTAGATTATAATGTGTGTTTTGCATGTAAAAAAACACCTTCTTGCGGAACACGCTGTTTCAAGATAAGTGTGAAACTTTTCTTGAGTTTGAACTCAGGACCTCTCATCTAAATAATTCACCTCATGCCTGAGTTTGAACTCAGGACATCTCATCTAAAAGACGAGAACCTCTACCAAACAGGCTAGTGTATATTGACAATTTTGCTTTTTATATAAAGTAATGTTTTCCCTTGTTGTTAGTTTGAATCATGCGTTTTTAAATGAATAGTATGTAAATCCAATAAACAATCCAGTTTTATGAATCTAAGACGTGTCAATAAATTAATTATACTTTCAAACAATTTGCATGATGTTTAATATATTAATTACCATGCCGTCTAAGCTAGTTTTAGTTTGTCTATTCATATATTTTTATTTAATTTTAAATTTGTTACTAGTATATATATATTTAATTTATTTAGAAATCACCGCTTATTTAAAGATTAATATAAACTAGAAATGTTGCCGCGCGCTCCGTGGCAGAAGACTGATCTTAAACGGCTGAAGCGGTGACATTAACGTGATTAAGCAAAAAAAAGAAACGTGGTCAAATACATAAAATTAACGTATGAAGTTATGGTGACTCCGTTGTGGAGTTCGAAACATAGATAAAAGACAGTTATATAACGGTACCGATGCATTTAGTCGGTATCGGTCTCATTCTTCACTGTACCCGCGCGTTACGGCGGGGCTGTACGATAAAAAAAATGTATGAAGTTACGGCGGATCGTCTATAGAGATTGAAGCATATATAGAAAATATTATCATAGCCCGAACGTTGTGGTATAAGAAGTTAAAAAAAATAATTTAATAGAAAAAACTATAACAAAAGTCTAAAAGGAAAAAAAAAAAAACCTGCAGGCCAAAGGGATTGAACTGGTGACCACAAAGGTCATAACTCTGCGCCTACCAACTCAGCTAGCCTAATGTTTTTGTTTTTTAAGGGAATTAAACAAACTTAACTACTAAGTTTTTATGGAAAACAAAAAAAAAGATTTAAATTGACCATCAACATGATGACACGTAGCATGCCTTCCATTTAAAAGTATTAAAAAATTATAACATAAATCTAAAGAGAAAAAAAAAAATAGTTGCAGGCCACAATCGAACACTACCACAAAGGTCATAACCACTGCGCCTACCAACTCCAATCTTTGTGTTTTATAAGGGAATTAAACAAACTTAACTACTAAGTTTTTCTGAAAAACAAAAATAAAAGAAAAAAAGATTTAAATCGACCATCGGCAGGATGACACGTAGCATGTCGGTAGGGAAATCCATCGACACCTCCATTTAAGAGTATTGATAATGCAACGTATCTTTGTATATGCTTTTTTTAGGGTCCCCGACCATCAAAATACACAACTGATTGAAAGGGTATGCTTTGGATTTTTGGGTAATCAACGTCTCATGATAGATGTGACTATTTGAGTACGAGTCGAATTAGATTGGTAATTTAGAATTCAGGGCCGGCTCTTGGGCCAAGCAGCCCAAGCAGTTGCTTTGGGCCTCACATTTATAGGGCCTCATTTTCAAAAGCTCTTATATATTAAGTTGGGCTTGGATTATGTTTCTATTTGGCTTGGTAAACCAGTTTCTGTTACCTGTTTAAGAGGCTATTATTGCCACCCCTAGATAAGGAAGATAAGTGGCACAACCTGCTAATCATCTAGAAGAACACAAAGATTGTTGGTGTGGATGTCGTGGCATAAGTGTATTTATATAATCTAAAATGGTTGAATATAGTATATTTGGTCACAACAATGTATTTATATAATCTAAGATGGTTGAATATAGTATATTTGGTCACAACAATGTACAATGTACTTAGAGGACTATGAAAAATTAGAGAAAAATTGTAACTTAAACAAATAACTTAAATTAAAATAAAAGAAAAGATAACAAAACATTTGATGAATTTATCGGTACGGTACCGGTAAGAGAAAGACTAAACAAACGAAAGGTGTAACTTTCGTGCGGAACAGGTAAGCAAAAGTTTTGTAACTTTCACGTGAAACTTTATGAGACATATTAGGGTTCTAACCAATTGAACTTTGAAGCAACAACTACGATGAAGAGCCGGGAGAGGATGAACATGTCGCGATTGTGATCGACGATGAACAGTTGAGCTAAAGTTGTGGACTTTGCGTAAATAGTAATAGCAGTGATTGTGATTGGCGGCGGAACGATAAACAGGCAGCACGATTTTGATCGGCGGCGGCTAGGTCTCCTTGGCTCTGATACCAAGATCAACCTTAAGTGTGTAAATGTGATTGTATTGATAATTGCAATTAGAATAGGGTTGCAAAAAGTGTTACATATGATAACTTATTTACATAATACTACCTTCTAATATAATTGATTACAATATGATCCAATAGGATAAGACAAGAAGTGTTCTACAAAAAATGAAATGTTATTTTCTGTGAAAAACAAAGTTGTCATTATCGTGTTTGAACAAACCAATCAAATTCCTTTATATAGGGGTTGAACCATCATAATGATTGAGGTGAATCGTGTAACTCTTCACGAAAGAATATGACAATTGGAGTTATATCCGTTGACATTTATTCCGTTATATCAGCGGAAAACATCAACATGAACTCCATAAATAGTAATTAAGGTAATGCTAATCAATGTTGTTGATGTTCATTTGCAAATAATGCTCAGTTTCCACTAATGTTTCAACTGATGTTCAGTTGACGCTGATGGTTAATTTGCTACTGGTGATCAGTTGTCATTGATCATCATTTCCCAGACAACTTTTCAACCCCTTTAGGGGCTCAACACCTTAGATCCAATCGTGGCGGTGTCCCCTTGGAATCCCCATGGTTCAGGGGCTTCACCCTATAGAACCTTGAAGGCTTTAACGCCAGAAATCAGAGTGATCTTGATCGAGCGTGTACTCCACATCTAATAACTCGTATCAATGTATATTCCAAGTTTTCATTTTGTTTTAAGTAAATTTAGTTTTACTAAAATGATATTAATGACACCAAAAAGGCATCCACTTGTGCGGGGCCTGTAGCATTCTTATCCACACTTCCTCTTACGAGGAACACACGTACCACTTTTACTTCCCTTTCAACCCGCACGACTATTATCATCTTAGTAAGATCGAACATGAAAGGATAATCAAATTAAAGATATACACTATATCAATACGACCCTGATTCAACTTTTAAATTTATTTCTTACGAATCAAATTTTATAAACCCTTTTATAAAATATTAGTAGTGGGTGGGTTAAGGACCAGCATTTGGGCTATCCCTTGGTGGGAGGGTTAAACAAATATTTTTGGGACAATTTCGGCCATAAATAAATCCAACACGCGCGCGCGTACACCTTCACAACACACTCGCATCGCATAAATCATTTTTTTCTTATCATTTCGCTTTATTTTATTTTATTCATTTTCTACATCACACTTGAGTCCCCGGAGGCGGCCTTGCGACGGCGAATCTTCATTTATTTTGCGGTGGGGTTTCGCTTCAATTTATAAGGCTGTTGACATGGCGTCGGAGGATGTGGTAGGGAAGACCAGCGCTACGATCGCTAATCTCGCTGAAGAAGCTAAGATTGCCAGTGAAGGTGTTAAGGCTCCTAGCCGTCACGCTCTACTCAGCATCTGCAAGTCTCTTGTCGCCGGCGGCGTCGCCGGTGGAGTGTTAGTTCTCTGATCTCTCGTATTTCAGTTTAATTGATTAATTATCTGTCACTGTCACTGATTTATTGTAATTCGAGTTTTGATTTGGTTTGAGTAGCTTTACACTGTAGACACATTTATTTCGTGCTAAATGACCAAATCGATTAGAATTTCAACTCTGATTGCATGAGTTACTAGTTACTTTGAATTTTTCTAGGGTTTGACAATAGTTCTGGAGATTAGATTTACTTAGACAAAACACATCAGTGATATGATAGGTTTTATTGTTTAAAAGCTGGTTATTTTGTAAGTTATAATTAATCTATTTTCTGTATATGCTTGAGGTAAGATTATCAATTTTAACCTTCTATTAAGATTTTGTGATGAAATGTATTTATAAAGAATTTATTATTGTATAGATGTATGCATTTGTTTTTATCTATTTTCTAATAGTCTACTATTTCTATACGCGATAGTCCTTGCAAGTAATGATACTATAATCCGCCCTGGCGTCAATCATGAAAATATAATGATAGATCATATCAGTTTTTTTTTTGTCGCGGTGCAAGAAAGTATAAACGAATCATAAGTTTTAGAGAAAGAGCCTATATTTTATCTTAAGCTTTGACGGAAACAACTATGGTGTATCCTTTCTCCCCACGAAGGTTATCCTTACAGATTACATCGATTAGGCCCTTTGTTTATAGCTAGCTGCTTGTTTATTTGGTTATGTTATGTTGCAGATCAAGAACTGCTGTTGCTCCTTTAGAACGACTGAAAATTTTGCTCCAGGTAGATCATCTATGTAGTTTTATTTTGTTTGAATGGACAATAAACTCATTAATTGTATTTTATCTCAAAATCGGCTCAATAAGTGAAAATGGATCTCTCTCACTAAATCATTATTGAACACAAATGTGGAGAAAGTGCAAGAATTTAATGGTACTTTTCTGATAGGAACATGGCCTTAGCTGTTGATCTTTTGGATAAACATATAACCAAATTGAGATAACCTTATTTTCACCCCTTAGCGAATGATAAAATATAGAAAAACTCAGCATACATGATTTGCTTTGTTTGCAGGTGCAAAATCCTCATGCAATCAAATATAATGGTACTATTCAAGGGTTGAAATATATATGGAGAACAGAGGGTTTTCGTGGACTGTTTAAAGGAAATGGCACTAATTGTGCTCGTATCGTTCCAAACTCTGCTGTCAAGTTCTTTAGCTATGAGGAAGCATCAAAGTACGTGGCTTTGCTACATTATTAGTTTCTTTTTTTGTTTTGTTTTTAGTTCCATTAACTAATTTGATGCATCTGTTTCAATTGTAAGGCTGCTCTAGAACTAGTTTATTGCATTGGTAGCAGTAATATATGACGTAATCTAACTTCCCTTTGTATTATTGTATTTTAAATGTGCCTACCTAAATATAAATTTGAAAAGACAGGTTGAAATTTTGGGAAAATGAAAATTAAATTAAAATAACGTGAAAAGTCAATGTCTGGTAGATTCAATAAATAAATGGGCATTCCACACAAATTATAACTTCTCGTATATTTTGTTTTGAACTCTCTAAATTTTCTAGTAAGTTGGGTTCTTTTTTTTCTTTCCTATTTTCATATAATTACTGTGTTAAAACAGGGGGATTTTGTGGCTCTACCGACAGCAACCTGGAAATGGTACACCAGTTTAATCTTTTCTATTTTTATTACATCATTAGATCATTAATTTAACAAATATCTGTTCACACATGAAACTAGAAGCTGATGATTTCTTATATTTATTTTCCAGAGGATGCTGAACTCACCCCTGTCTTACGCCTTGGAGCCGGTGCATGTGCTGGAATAATTGCCATGTCAGCTACTTACCCGATGGACTTGGTGCGAGGACGGCTTACTGTGCAGGTATGGTTCAAGATTTCTAGATATTGAATGTTGTATTAGTGTTTTTAAGCATACCCACTAATTTTACTAGTTTTTGATAATCGTTTCACATATTACAAATGCTTTGATGTTTACAGACTGACAAGTCTCCTAGCCAATATCGAGGAATTGCACATGCTCTTAGAACTGTACTGCGTGAAGAAGGTCCACATGCATTATATAAAGGGTGGCTTCCTTCCGTCATTGGTGTTGTAAGTAATAAATTCGAATATCTTGTAATAGTTGCAATAATATAAATTGGTTATTACAGTATATTGGTATGCATCGTCTGATTTGAATTACTCATGCTGTCCCAAAATAAATGCAAAATCTATCTCTGCAAAGTTCCAAAGAAATGTTCGACTAGTCATATGTCTAAAACACCCCAGTAATGACACAATATGGCAGTTTAATGAACCAATATAAATGATATTATAAGTTAGTGATGTTTGGTAACTTGTGTTGACTAGTTGCCAAAAGGGGATATGCGGCTGTTGCGTTTATTTTGGGATGTAGGAGGTATTGAGTTTTGTAGTTGACCTGCTATTTAAAGAAGAAATATCTGTGCTTGTTTCCTTTTATTTAGAGGTGACTATTTGGATCCATTTTTTATAAATGGGTTGGTTTGGATTAAGTTGAGCAAATTACAAATTACGTCCTTTAAGTATTACCCAAATTTCAGAATACGTCCTTTAACTAAGAAAATTACAGAAAACGTCCTTTATGTTTAAAAAACCTTGCACGTTACGATCTTTAGACTAACGGGCGTTAAATTTAACCGTTAAGTCAGGTCACGTGCCATAGGGTATTTTGGGAGCTTTAACACATAAAAAGACTATTCTTGTAATACATCCAAGCATACTCTTTCATCCCCAAATTACAAGAATGGTCCTTTTATGTGTGAAAGCCCCAAAATACCCTCATGTGCATGGCACGTGACCTGATTTAACGGTGAAATTTAACACCCGTTAGTCTAAAGGACGTAACGTGCAAGGTTTTTTAAACATAAAGGACGTTTTCTGTAATTTCCTTAGTTAAAGGACGTATTCTGAAATTTGGGTAATACTTAAAGGACGTAATTTGTAATTTGCTCGATTATGTTTTTATCTCTAATGGGTTGATAGTTGCCCAAAGTGTACTTTTAATGCATAAATCCTTGTAAAATTATTTTATTTAACAAATTATATTGGTTTTGAAATAATATAAATTTTGCAATTGTATTTGACATGCTGAAAAGATAAAAGAAAATTGAACAGAAAGTGTTTCAGGTCAACAAAACCAAAAGTTACCTGTTTTGACTCTTACTGGCCAGCCTATTTTGCCATCTGTACTTTTAAACTATTGAGAGCTCTAACAGGTTCTCATTTTTCTTTTTGGTGCATGTAGATACCATATGTGGGTCTTAATTTTGCGGTGTATGAATCTTTAAAAGATTGGCTGATTAAATCAAGACCATTTGGGCTAGCCGAGGACACCGAGCTGAGTGTCACAACAAAGCTTGCATGTGGGGCTGCAGCTGGAACCGTGGGTCAAACCGTTGCTTATCCTCTTGATGTAATTCGCCGAAGAATGCAAATGGTTGGTTGGAAACATGCAGCTTCAGTTGTCACTGCAGATGGCAAGTCTGCACTTGAGTACACTGGAATGGTTGATGCTTTTAGGAAAACTGTTCGTTATGAAGGTTTTGGGGCTCTGTACAAGGGTTTGGTCCCCAACTCAGTTAAGGTAAATATCAGTGTTTTTATTTTTTCTTTTTCTAAATTTTTTTATAAAAAAGTTGTAATTAAAGTTTGATCTGTGGAAACAGGTTGTTCCTTCAATAGCGATTGCATTTGTGTCATACGAGGTGGTTAAGGATCTACTTGGGGTAGAGATGAGGATATCTGAATGAAAAACATCCTAATAGCAATAGTAACAGTAATAACGTTGTTGAACGAAGGAATATTCATGTTATTTTTGCGTGCAGAAGAGAAAGTAGGGGGTATATCTTATGTAGGTCTTTCGGTCGATCACTACCCAAGAGATTTAGAAGTGGTTAGTGTTGATATAGTGGACCCTGGTTCGTACCCGACACTTTCTCTTTGTGCTGTGGTTTTTGGTGTTTGTCATTCATGACACACCAACACTATCCAATAAGGATATTTCATAGAGCTGGTGAGTTGTTTGATCAGTATTATGATTATGATAGTGGTTTTTTAAACAGTTACTCTTCATCTGTGATGATTGTCTTTAATCTGCAGGTCTTCTAACCCTTTTTAATGTACAAATGTTTATACGATTCTCTCGTTAAAATTAGTTTTATATTATACGAAACTAGGGTCCATATATATATAATACATTATGAATGCCAATTTCTCTTGAAAATGTCTGTTACAAAGAACTTGGTTTCTGATATTTAGCTTCTAACAAGAAAGGGTTCGGGTTCAGGTTAGGTTAGGGATCGACTGAACCCAGGACTCAGAGGCTAACATGATCTTTGATATCTAGCAGCGAGCTCGAAAAACGCTTTTTTAAGAAAATCAGACCGACTACGGTGATGATCAATCCACACACACAATTGCCTGATTGCCTCTCTTTTCTCCTCTTTCAAAACAATCATGGCATCATCATTCTCCTTCACAATCTTCTTCAAGTCCCTTAACTTGTTCTCTAGCTTCAATGCCTTTTGCCTTGACCAAAGTATCTCCTTTTCTTTATCATCCATTTGAACCACAAGTGCATCAAAATCTTCCTTAACTTGCACCAAAGCACCATTCTTTCTCTTCACCCAATCTTTCACAAAATTTATCTCACAAGACACTTTCGACACGCGATTCGTGAAATCCTCACAACATTCGGCAAACCGAAGTCCAAACGTCTCCGAGACGCTTAATGTTTCACACACCATTGACATTATAATCTTGATGCTGTGAAACGCTAACTCGTTGTCTTTTCTGTCTTGCTCGTGTTGTTCTCGGGTTTTTTTGTACCAATCACGGGTTTCGCTGTGAAGTTGTTCCGCCACACAGATTCTTCTGTTCAATATCCGGACACTATCCTCGGATTTCTTTCTGAATTCATCCACCATTTCTCCCATTTTCTTGACTGTGGTTTGGAGACTGGATTTCGCCTCGGGGTTTACTCTGTTCACTAGCATGTCCGCGTCGTTTTTTCCTTCAAGTTCCCTTTTGTCAATATCTAAAGATTCAAACTTTTGTTGGAGGGATTTCATTTTGTTTGATACATCCTTGACATTCTCAGTTCTTGATTCGGGAGCCGAAATACTTTCAATCTTGACCTCCAAACCTTTCACTTGTTTCTTTAAACTGTTTCTTTCTTGGACTAAACCCTCTTCGTGCGTCGTCTTCTGCTTCAACTTTTCTGTCAAAGAATCCACTTCCGTTTCCAAATTCTGGATACGATCCATGGATTCGTGAATCTTGTCATTAAAAAACTTCTCACACTCATCGAGTTTCTTGAAAACATTACCTTCTTTAAATGCAGATTCAAGCTGAAATCCTGAAGTTTCCTTCAATCTTTTATGAATTCTATCATGTCTACCTTTGAATCCCTGTTCATGTTCACCCTTTTGACAGTTTAATGACTCGATCTCGTGCTTCAAAGCAATAACTCTGTCTTCTAACACCTTCATCTTAAAGGGTGACTTATTTTCAAGCTTCTCTACTGTTCTACCCCTTTCTTCCTCCTTACATGAACTTTCAGCACTTGATCCTTCTAGACCATCTGTTACTGATATCACTTTCAGTTGATCAATATTTGGTGTTTTTGATCCACTACCCGGTGAATAATATCCTGCAGATTCCATACCTAATGAACCTGAAGATGAACTAGACTCATTGTCTTCTTTATCTTCCTCATTATTGCACTTTTTCTTCACTCCTTCCCTTAAATCTTCATACAAAGCACACATCGATTGGTACTGTTTATAAAAATCCTCAATCAGGTTAACAACTTCTAACCGTTTCCTTTGTTTTGCTTCTTTGTTGCCAGAGTTTACACTCTTTACGAGCTTCACGATTCTCTCCACCTTAGCATCCGCCTCTGCGTGTAAAAATTGTAAAACTATGATTCATAATAGGTGAATACTGAATCCATTCTAAGGATCAATGATGTTGATAGATAACAGTTACCTATTATGATCTGTTTTCGCTGTTCTACTTTTTCTGGATCAACATGATCCCGAAACATATTCATTGATTCATTCCACCTGAATTTAGTCATTCCTATGCCCAGCGGCACCCCCTCTCAGGCAGAAGCAAGAGGCTCAAAATCTAAAATTATCATAATATATATGAGTTTAAAATCAAAATCAAAACCAAAACCAGAACAGTTCTATTATACTTGCATCAATTTAGACAGCAGCATACTATAGATTTTCCTAAATTGAGATTTGACCTAAAACTAAGTGCCTGTTTGGTTGACACTTGACAGGAATTCAATTGAATTAGAATTTAAATTTCATTCATTTGCATGTTTGGTTCGCTAAGAGAAAGAATTGGAATTATTTCCAATCAAACCCTTCAATTGATGGAATTCAGAATCACTCAACATTTCAAAGGTAATGTTTATAATTCACGTAATAACCCTAGCCGTTTTTCGTTTTTTTTAAACATTTTTTTAAGATATTTGATTTTGGATCATTATTTTATATTTTGTTAATTCTAAGAGGTAATTTTTTCCATTCCAATTCCATTAACAAATGTATCATCCAAACGCATTAATTCAAATTCCAAAATCTTCCACGAACCAAACACACTTCAATTCCTGTATGCGAGAAATCATACAAAATAATCGCGTATCACACACACAGAGATGCACAAAGTATAGATGCATTTGCATTGCAATTTGTAAATGCATGCGATTGTGAACCTAATTCATACAAATCATGATTATTAACAGAAACCTTCAGTAACAAATTCCATGAAGATCACGTGTAAATACTAATTTATCTTAAGATAATCGGAGTTAAGAAACGAAGAAGAAAATCTAACGCCTGAATTGTGCCCTAAAACATGATTATCGACGAAAAAGGTACCTGTAATCGGGAGGTAGAAGAACGCAAAACATCCATATGCAAAAGAAATTAGGGATTGAAAATTTGATTGAGATTGAGATTGCGTTGATCACCGGGTTCAACAACGTGACTTGTGGTTGATAATGAAAACCGGTAAATGGACCGACATAAGCCATTAGATGTGAATGAGCGTCTCTCTAAAGTGCATGATTAATTGTATGCAACATTAAACGACGGAAGTTCGTTTACGTTTGGTTGTTTAATAAATGAATGAACATGAATAAGAAATTTCGTTCTATTGATTAAATAAACGAACATGAACATACGTCATGTTTGTTTAATTATGTTCGTGAACGTTCTCGTTAATTTATGTTTGTTTACGTTCATTCATGTTCGTTTGTTTATTTGCGTTCATTAAAGGTATTATATTTTTCATTTTTTAGTTTATTACCATTACATTTAAACTTTTTAAAATTTTTACCTTTTAGTTTTATATTTTATGTCGATAACACTTTCATTTGGAACTTGGATCATTATTACGTTATTTTGGAATAATCATGTTTTTGACTATTGTGTTGAACTATTTTCGAATAATTATGTCAAGCACTTAATTTTATATATATTTTGGGGATTAAGAATGTTATTTTTTTTTTCAAATTAATATATGTTCGTTTGTGCTCGTTAGTGTTTATTTATGTTCGTTCAGAAAGTTAATGAACGAACACGAACATAAAATTTCGTTCGGTTATGCGTTCGTGAACTGTTTGTTTGTCCGGTAAATTTTTAACAAACGGACACGAAAAAGATCTCGTTTGGTTCGTTTACAGCCCCAATTAATTGTTTTGTGTGATATGTTGGTTTAGAAAATCATGTACTCACTAGTTTTATCTAACCTGACAAGTTAGTTGTGACACGATATTGGGACGACACTTGAGGGATGCTAGCTCAATCGTGAAGGAGAACTTGTTATCAGAAAATCCAAGAGACTCGTGAATACTCTGCTAACCAACATGATCAGTTAAATCGCAGTTTATGATGGACATGTAGCCATCAAGAGAGTGGAAACAAGATTCGAATCGGAATAAACCGCTTACCAATACGCCCGTGCTTGAAGGTTAATTAATAACATTCATAGTTTTAGTTGGTTTTATTTTAGATTTCAATGCTTTTAGATTTATTATAATTCATTTTTAGAACGGCTAAGTCACACACCATCTAATCCTACTCTTAAATAGTTGTCGAGTGATTTTTCGACTGACAGAAGTAAGAGCAAAACAAGCGATTCGATTGCAAAACAAGCGATTCGATTGCAAAACGATTTGATTGTTTATGTGTTTTCACAGATATTATAGATGTTTTTACAAAATGGATTTAATTTGATTACAAATCATCTCTTTATAGAATGAATTTGTTAGTCGATTTCTTTTGCCTTGCTTCTACCGATTCATTTGTGAGAGTATAGTTATCGAGAGATTTTTGTGAGAAAAACTAGAAAATATGTTGGTTTTTTATGTGTAAAAATTTGTTGAGTGACTTTTGTGAAAAAAAAAAAAGAAAGAGTATGTTGGTCTTTTATGTGCAAAAAATTGTTGAGAGACTTTTATGAGAAAAAACAGAAAGTGTTTTGTTTTTCATGGTAAATCGGTCTATATTTCTTGTAAAAAAATAAGTTGAGAAAAAACAAAAAGTAAATCGGTTAAACATGCCGAATAACAAACTATACAGTGATACCTAATTCGATTACAACCAAATCCTAGCTTCTTTACATCCCGTCTATATTTCTTGTAAAAAATAAGTTATTATCATAACAAAAATTCCTTATTGTATATGTAACAATTTTTACTTTTTAGCACCTTGTTAAAGGTGTTATTCAAGGTGTTATTTTAATAAAATGTCATTGTTCCAAACATAATAATAATAATAACAAAATTTTCAGTATATATATTTATGAAAATATATAAATTATAAAAGTACATAATAATATGAATAAGTTATATTTAATAATTATCTAGTATCTACCATCACATGTGTCGACATCAAGAAAAGAGTCATGTAGTTCTTGACCTAGTCCATCATATGACCTTTTCAATCATGTATCCGTCATGCCATTTGAAGTTTAAACTTACTTTTATATAAAATGTCTTAATTGTTTGTTGAGTGCTTAATATTTGTAACTATTATATTTATTAGGAACATTCAGTTTTCAAACTTCTTATGTCACAAAATCTTAAAATTTGATACCAACTTTCCTTTCATTATCCTAAAATGTTATTTGTCACCTTTGTACCTTTAATTCAATACTTAATTTCTTTCATATGAAATATATCTAAATTGATAAAGTTATTGTAGCTTCCCAAATCCACACTGCAGGGTGAGAGACTACGGTTGCTCCTTACTTGAATGATGGGTTGAGATCCTACAAAACAAAACACAGTTAGTCTCATCGCGGGGACCTCGGGGTGTCTCTTGGTTATGTAACTATGGTGTTGGTTAAGAAGTTTGAAAAATCAAATTCTTCAAAATAATATTAAATTGCTCTTAGAATGGACAAGCCTCTTGTTATAAGGCTATGTGTAACGGTTCCGTGAAAGAGGGGCGTGGGTTGACATGGCGGCGTGAGGGGCGTGGAACATGGCGTGGAGAGCTTCTCTTTGCGTGTGTTTGAGGTGGCTCAATGAGAAGAAAGAGTGGGAGTGTGGGGCGTTGCCCCACTACACATAGCCAAACTGTTTGATTATCATTCTTACACTTGATCTCCAAAATGGTAATATGCATCTTTTTTCAAAAAAATATATATAATAGTACATTTTTAATAAAGTTTTGACCCGTTCTCTAACTCGTTACTTGTCTCAAAAGACCGTTTCAACGTCGTAATAACGTTCTTTTACATATAGTTTAAAAGATGACTTCATATTACTTAATTCCTTTTCAATGCTTTTAGAATTATTTTTTTTACAAATATAATGTTTTGAAACTAAAATCATACATAAAAGTTGCAAATATTTCAATTGAGTAACTATTTATAAATAAATATATATATTTTTGCTTAAACTCAAACATAATAGACATATATGTTTAAAGGTATCGTGTAGTCTCTCTCACTTTGCTTTTGGCCACCAAGGAAGCTTAAAGCCTTAAACCCCAAAAAGCACTTCTTCCCTGTGCTTTTGCTTTATCAAAGCGACTTTCATCTAAGTAGAAAACATACATGCATGCATAAATAAATAAATACATACATACACACACATTAAAAATCATAAATACGTCAGAAATATAAGAATTATTTTAACACTTGTACAAAACTAGTATTATAAACCCTTGAAAAAAATTAACATCGAGCGTTTAAAAGCAAAAGTTCAAAATTAAATATAAGAACTAAATTACTAAGACGTTGAACCATGGAAAAATTGACGCCAACTAAACTTGCGCGCGTTGATGGGCGCTAAACCGTGAAAAAAAATTAACATCATTGAAACTTTATAAAATAAAATCAATACCTTTATGTAAACCCACCCCACACACTGAGGGGGGAGGGGGTTGAACCGTGCAAATAATTGACGTCGAATATGTATTTCAAAATTGCCTAAATTATCTCCCATCATTCACGATATCCTCCCAAACAATTCAACCTGTTTTATTAATATTTCTTCCCAATACTCATTTAATCTTCCCCTGTTTTGAAGCCCCAAAAATCTCGTCCCCCACTTTCAATCTTAATCAAACGAACTATCTTGATCTTCTCTCTCTCACCCCCACCCACCCTCAAAAACTTAAACCCACCCCCACTCACCCCCAAAAACCTAAACCCCCACCCCCACAAAAAAAACATAAACCATAAAATCTAAAACATAAGGCTAAAACCCTAAAATTCAAACGTAAAATCTAAACCTTAAAAGCTAAACCCTAAATTATAAGATGGTAGAGTTCGACGAGACGGTTCCAACGCCGCTGAAATTAGCTCAATCGGAGTTCGTTTGATATCGTTTTTTAAGGTTTTTATCATTTATTAGATTTTTTAGCGAAAAACTACTTTTTATTTGATACTACTCATATCTACTAATCTAGATAAGTTGTCAAAGATTTAGATATTTCATACTTGATTCATATTTGTTTTTTACTTTTGTTTTATTATGATAAAATTGGGATATAGAATATATATATATATAAACATATTTTTAACTTTAATGGAAAGATGTTGCATATATATTTACAAAATGACATCTTGCTTCACCTTTTGTATGTTAAATTGTTAACCACCTCAAATCACATTTTGCTTTTATCCACTTTGATCAAACGAGAAACCGTAGGCCCGGAGGTGATTCCATTTCCCTCCAAACACTCTTCTCTTGGAAGATGTAATTCATCAACACTCACTTTTCACCCACTCAGTCTCAATCCAGGAACACCAACTTTTTTTTGTTTTATTGGTCTGTTGTTTCTTCACCAGCTTCTTTGATTTAAAATTAAAAACCCACGAGAAAGATTCATTCTTTATTTATTTTATTACAGTTTTTTGTTGATTACAATGGGTTTTGAAACGGTCTATCATGTGGGTTTCTTGTAAATTTGACTAATTTCACTCCAGGGCCGGTGAATTTGATGTGGGCCTGTTAGTAAACAAAAGAATGGAGGAAGAAGGGTTGCCACTGAGATTGGTTCGTTGCCCCAAATGTGAAAATCTTCTTCCTGAGCTTCCTGAGTACTCTGTTTACCAGTGTGGAGGTTGCGGTGCTGTTCTTCGAGGTAAATGATTTTGACTTTTGGTGGTCAAATTGGTTAGAATTTGACTACAGAATCTGTAAGAATTGTGTGGATTGTTGAAGGAAACTTGTTGGTTGCATTGACTCTTTTAGAACATAAAAAAAGGTTTCATGTTAGAATACATTCTGAGATAACATGAATGAAGATTTTGAGTTTGGAAAGTACTAGGTTTGACTTTTGCAATATCAAAGGTGAAGTTTATTATAATAATTATAACATGTTGGTATTTGCATTATGAATTACTAATCATGGATTTGATGATGTTTATTTTTTGTTGTTGTGTTTAATGCATGATTTTACATGCTTTTTGCATAACTATATGATCTATTCGTTCTCTTGTCTAGCGTCTTGTTAGTCTTTTAATGATATTACAGCCGTTCTAAAATATATATGATCTGTATGTGCTCTTAAAAAAATAGTTTCTTGAGAGAACCATGTATGTTACATTTTTTATATATGATGCATGTTACATTTTTTAACCAATCAGGAAAACAATCGACCCCAGCAGGTGAAAAAAGACCGTTAGAACAATCTGATAACGAGAATGGTACAAGGGTAGAACCGTCCACGAAAGAAACTGTTAGTTTAGAGTCTAGTTCTCAAATTAAGACAGAAAGTGATGAATTTGAGGTTGGTAGAAGGCAGGGTAGAATCGTCCACAAAAAAGTTCCAAACTTGACCCCTAGTTCCTCATCAAGAAAAGAGAAACGTGAATTTTTCGCAGATTCTGATAAAAGTAGGAGAAGAAGGCTTGATTTTGGACCCATCAGGTCAAGTCCTGTTGGATTTCATAGAAATGCTAGTACAGTCGAAAAGGGTAGATTTGGAAATTTACCATATTTGAACGAAGGTCCCTCGAGTTCTCAGTTAAGTAGTTTTAAGTCCTTTGGTGATCATGTTACAAAAGATGGTGGTTCAAATGAGTTCTTGAGGGTTCAAGATTTAGAGAATGATAGAACTGAACTTCTTAAAAAGCTTGATGAATTGAGAACCCAACTTAGCAGATCATGCAATGTAGCCGAAAGCCCAAATGGAAGACTAAACAGCTCGTATCCTTGGCCACATCAGCCTCCACATCATCAATATCTACCTCCAACATACCACGACCCGTTTCTTGGCTATAATCAACATGACACCCGTCTTCACCGCCCCTCATGCTCTTGTTCACAATGCTACAACATAAACTGGCAATTGAATATTCCTCCAAAGGTTCGTCCTTTTTCGTCTTTTACCAGTCAAGAAACCAGCTACCCGTTACCTGAACCTCTGACTTACGGTCCACGTCAGCTGCCAAGTCATCATGTGGGCTCTCTTGATCTGGGAAATGATTATTTTGGTAGAAAATATCCAAGAAGACGCGTAATTCTAAGTCATGGAGGTGAACGCGTATCTTTTCCTGTATCAGGTGGAGCCCCGTTTATAAGCTGTTGCAATTGCTTCGAGTTGCTGAAAATTCCTAAAAAGTTTACATTTTTAGGGAAGAACGATCAAAAGACAATAAAATGTGCAGTTTGTTCTGCTTTGATATCATTAAGACTTGAGGATAACAAAATTGTTGCTTCATTTTCTTCAACTGTTATTCAACAAAAGGTCAATAAAAGAAAGTCAAACATAAGCCCTCATAGCTCTCTTGATGATGATAAATATGTTTATAAATTTCAGTCGACCGATACTGAACAGAATTTATTTGCCAGTGGAGCTGAAAAGAGCGAAGAACAAATCCCAGATAGTATAATAGATAACCCATCTTTGCCTGTTCCAATTTTAGAAAGTCAAAATGATGAGTTGACCGAAAGTCAAAGATCCAATCAGGAAAAAGTGACTGTTGATCATAATAACAAGAAAGATTTAAAAAATGCATTGGTGGCAAGTGAGATAGATGTGTCTTTAACCGAATATTTAAATTGTGATGTTGTTAGCAAAGAAAATGATCAATCAAGGAACAAGAAAGTGGGGAATGAATCTTTTTTCGCGGGTTTGATCAGAAAGAGACTTAAAGATTTCTCACGATCTAGTAGCGGTGTAGAGAAGGGGAGATATGTTGTTTTTGTGAATGGTCAACTTTTGACAGAACGTGCGGTTAAGAAGGCTGAGAAGCTAGCAGGGCCTATTCATCCTGGAGAGTACTGGTTAGTATGTTATTTTCTGTTCTATGAAAAACGTTTGATTGCTTTGACTTTTATGTTCAAACATGTTCCTTTTTAGAATCAAATTCCATATGGATTCTCTTAATTAATTTATACCAATATTCTATTATTTGTGTTCATTTGTTGTAAATTTTATTTGACCATCACATTTTTGTCTCATTTTTCAAGAAAATGTCTGAAATCATGAACTTGGAAACTGGTATGTTTGACTTTAAAACTCAGATTGCAACTCCTTTGACTTTTGAGAACCAAACCCTATATATATTTGTCAAGATATTGACACAGTCATTCTTGAATTGTTATAACATTTTATGTAGATCATCACATTTTCCTGAACTTACAAGAAAAATTCAAATTTAATCCAAAAAATCGTTCTTTGACCTTTAAAGTCAAACATCAACTCTTCTTTAGCACTAATCTGAATGCCAATCATATATTTCCTCTTATTCAACAGGTATGATTCCTTAGCTGGATTCTGGGGTGTAATGAACCAGCCTTGCCTTGGCATTATCCCTGTAAGATCGGTTTCCACTTCTTGACCTGTTGAATTCATATTAATCCCATTTGGTCTGTTTGACCTCAAAAGTCAATCCAATTCATTTTGCAGCCATTTATAGAAGAATTTGACCGTCCAATGCCCAAACATTGTGCTGCTGGGAACACTCAAGTTTTTGTGAACGGTAGAGAACTTAACCAGAAAGATTTAGATCTTCTTGCTGGCAGAGGTTTACCAACAACAAAAAACAGATCTTATATTGTTGAAATTTCTGGGAAAGTTGTTCATGAAGATACAGGCGAAGAACTAGACGCTCTTGGCAAGCTTGCTCCAACGTAAAGTTTGACTTTTTATCGCGTTATACTTTGACTTTTTTCTTGATTATTGTTTATCTAACATAGTTTCGTTGATCAATATGAACAGTGTAGAAAAAGTAAAGCATGGATTTGGCATGAAAGTCCCAAAAGCTGTCACTAAATAAATCAACTTGGTGGTGGTGATGGTTTTTTAAGTGCTCATATGATGGGTTTGTGATCTTATTATGTTTAATGTAAACTTATGATATAAATTTTACTTAAATGTTTATGTCATGGGCCCATTTTGTTTCCTTTTCCATTTGTTTTCTTTTGTGAATATTTTTGGAATAATCTTGTCATAGTTTAATAGTTAAAGGGGTTAAGTAGTAAATTTTTATTAATTGTTTGGGTTTTCTAATTGAGTAGGCATATTTATTTAAGTTAGGGATAGATTTGGTTTAATATGTTTTCTCTATTTATTAGGAACTAGTTTGGAACCCCGTGTCTACACACGGGTGAAAAATATCAAAACATAAAATTCTTAAATATTTATGTATATATTTTACATGTGTAAAAATGTATTACATATAATAAGGATAGAAAACAAAATTCAAAATATGTAAAAATTAATAAATAATTGGGTTTCGAAAATACGTTAATTACTATTTAATATAATTTGACTTTCATTTACTATTTGATTGAAAATAAAAATTACATAATTAGATTTCAAATTTCTTATAATAAGGGATAATTTAAAATAAATGTGTTTTATTAGTATAATTAGTATTTTCTTTAAAAATATAATTATTATTAAAAGATAGAGGTGTATTTAATAAGAGAGAGAGGCGGGAAAATTGGACAAATGGAAGTCTATACATGTTTGTTTTGTACGTCGCGTCGATCATCAACACGTGCGGGAACGCACGCCACATCTCGTACGATTTCGGATGAACAAAGAATACCTCCTCCGTGACATTTTTGGCGGGATCCTCCCGAGTATAGTAGACGTACTCTTTAGAAGAAAGCAGGTGCTCCAGAACCTGCATTGGAGTTTCACCGACTCTCGCTTCGTTCTTTATCTTTTGTATCGCATTATAAATGTCCTTTTTAATACACCTACTCTCTGGGTTTTGTTCCCTTATGGTTGCCAGAATGTTATGTGGCAACATGTTTTGCGAATACAGCTTCGTCACCAAAAGTTGTTCCGACTGAGACAGTTTCCTGGCAAACGAGTGCGCCTCAAGATGTTGACTAGGATCGTGGTTATGCCTGTCATCCTTTACCGTTAACTTCCAATCATCAGTATTTTCGTCGTAAACTCATTCCAATTTAAAGGGACAACCTATTTTCTTGCTACCGGCACGTCTAATCGTGGTCGTAGACGTACGTTCGCTGTGACGGTCACACACAAGCCACACCTTGATAACCGGTGCCGACGGGTCGTCGCCTTTCCTCCTCAATCGTCGGGTGACAATGACGTAACCATCATCACGTTCTCTGCGGACAACCCAATCCACCAATCACGAGACTGAAAATTCTGCAACAACGGTACGGTTAAAGTTAATAAACAACAAACTATATGTAGGTATATATATGTAGGAATGTTATACCTGGTCATTTTTATACGACACATTTGAATTGGTTTGTTCCTCGTCTTCGGACTCGTTAGCCGGATGTGTCGGGTAAGATAGTTCACCCGCGTATACGAAGTCGTCGGGTAAGAGACTTCACTATATACGAAGTCGTCCGTGGGTTGTGTAAGGTAAGAGGGTTCACCATATACAAACTCGGGATTGCTTAGTGGCTCGTTCAAATCAGGAAGCCTTACCCGGTGATTAGAATAAACGTCGGACGAGACCTCCTCCTGGTTCACACCCTAAACGCCAGAACTTTGAGGGTTGTTTTCCAGTGACTCGTTAGAATATACCTGAAAACCGTAGTTACCATCCCACCACCAAGACATTGCTAAATTTTTGAATGATACGTTCAAATGAGAAATGTGCATCATTAAATACAAAAAATTTTGGCCCCTATACTATGCGTATAAGGGTTGGAATGACCAGGTGTACGATGTTGTCATGCGTTGGAAATTGTGAAGTGTAATACGCATCGTATTGGCCTATACAAGGGTGTATAGGCCGGTCTTGTTATTTGTATTCATACATAATATAATGTATTTGTTCTTTTACCTCTTTAAATATATTGAGTGAATAAACACAAAATCATAATTGATGATCACACAATCCATCCCTAAAATCATTTTTAAATGAATTAATTAAAAATAATGAAAAACAATAAATAAATATAAAATTTAAATAAATAAATAAAAAGAAATGTTTTATTTTAATCAATTAATTAAAAAGAATAAAAAGTATAAACTTAAGGAAAAAATATAAATCTTTTAAAAATAAACAAACATTTCATTGATAAAAAACATTACATAAACTAAAGATTAAAATTAAAATTTAAAATAATCTTCTACAAGTGGAAACAACTTCTCGTACCGGCTTTCGCCATATCCTACCATTCAATTTTTTTTCCTGACATTTTACTCCTCTCTTACAATATACAATGTAATCTCCCAAACCCCATTAACTTCAATGTATGAAGTTAATATAACGGAATCTTCCTCAGTCCTTCGTGGAACTAATCATGTATCTAGATTACTGGACGAGGTTTTAAAGTAATACCACAGACCGGTGGGAAGAACCCTTATCCAAACCGTGGTATTATAATATCCTGATCAGAGACCCTAAACTCATTGACTTTCATATAGGCCACGAAAGTTATGACGACGTTGTCTTATGTCTTGATCGGCGTCACAGTGAAATGACCACCAGTGTAAACTTTGAGGCTAAAATATTGTGGCTTGTCCTCATAAAGATCTTCGACAACCAATGCTTGGTCGTACTCATTTAACGATCTAAGACTCCACGAATCATGATAAAGAGCATTTGAATATGTGTATCTCTTCTTACTCGTGCTCATGTTTTTGTATGTTTGTGTGTGAAACACAGACTTGTATTTATAATATATGAAATATAGTCGTTGAAACATAGCCGCTAACGAACCCAAAATATACCTTTTTGAATACAACTCGATTTTCATTAAAATTTATATCGGAATGTCGACAAAAAAAAAGAATAAACAAAACTGTGTATTTAGATTTTTTTTAAAGTTCACGAGCACAAGTTATTAGAGAAAAATCAAATTAAATTAAATGAAACAATAACAAAAACAAAATAATATAATTAATGTAAATATGGAGGGATGACTTTGCAGAAAACTAACCAAAAAATGGCAAAAAAAAAACATGTGTGTAATGATTAGTACACTAATAGGTCTTGTAATATGTTAGTGAGACCTTAATGAGTCACTTCTTGTGTACCCTCGGGCCTCGGCTTCCAAATGCTTACATCTTCTGAACACATGAGAAACCATGCAAACCCATTTCAATGGCATAAGCATACATGTAGAAGTTTACACCGTCACACATGAAGGTTACCACTTACGAGAGTTCCAAGGCCACCGTTGGTACCGGCCTACGTTCCCGAGTCCAAGAACATTAATTCCACAGATGCTAACCCATTTCAAGCACATTTAATTCTGAATCCACACCCACCACCACTGCTCACACCGGAGGATGTTGAGATAGTGACACATGTATGCTCATTTTGGGCACATTTAATTTCGAGACCACCAATTTCAGCATAGTAGTTACCGAGTGCAGGAATTGAGTGAAGATGAAAAATAGAAATGAAATGGAGGCTGCAGAAGCCAAGGAAATTAGTCAAACTACAGAAAGGAATTGGAAGACTACAAGAATAATGCAGAAGAGATTCAATAACTGACACTAATGATTGATTAGTCAGGCTAGTAACACCCCAGACCAAAGCTACCTACCAAGTTTCATTGCATGAAAGGACATCCTAAAGCATGATTACAACAATAATACTTAAACATAAGCTACCATGCAAAAAGATGGTTTCCGTTGGTACCTAATCTATGTTTAACAGGTTGTCAAGGGTTGATCCTCTTCCATCTTTGACATAAACAGATTTTTTGAGCTTGTTTTTTAGTATCCTTTCTGAGTTCCTCTTCCTTATGTTCCGAGTCGGTTGTTTTTGTTTTGCACTACTGAATTCTTCAATCTTCGGTCGGGACTCCATAGGTTGACTGTTTCGCTCACCAACAGCACCATCTTCAGCACACGCCTCCATCCTTGATACACGTTGAGGTAGAATGACTTTTGGGCATGCTCGTAGGGGCAAACCTGTCGTGTCCTGTAATGAAATGTCAAATGGTTGTCACAACAGGTAGAATTTGAGCATGATATAAAAACTAGTGAGCTTACCCAACCATACTACAGTTTTTGTTACAATTGTAAGAGATTTTACTTGGAACTACCTCTTAATCCTCGTCTAGGACACAAAATGAACACCTACTAGCATCATCACTAAGTATCACATTTGTTACCCCATAATGATCATATCTAGAATAAACGTCACTACCTTGTATGCGGTATGCCATATAATGCTCATCGTCATCATCAACTCAACAAGTCAACATTAAGATCAACATCTTCTTCAACATAATTACCTAGCACGAACTCATCAAACAGTTCATTAAAAGAAGGGTCATTTCTTCAGATTTGTAACTACATCTTCATTTCCATGGTCCAATACTCCAATGAAATATGACATGCCAACATCATCCTTGTCATTCAGGTCATAACTAGGGACAACACTATTAACAATTACATTTTATCCACTGCTTTCTCCTATAAGAAAGGTTAATATCTGCATTCCCTATATTGTCCCCTCCTATAACATCTATCAAATAATCCTTGCAATAAGTCATAACAAACAAACAAACATACCCAGAAAAATCCCACTCAAAGAGTAGGGTCTGGGGAGGGTGGCATGAGGGCAAACCTTATCTCTATCCCATAGGATAGAGAGGCTGCATCCAGAGAGATCCCCGGCTTGAAAAACATACAAAACATGCATACAATAAACAAGTAACAAATATCCAGTATCAAAAGCATATATAAGAACAAGACATAGAAGTTCGTACCATAAGCAGACAGAAAACATACAAGAACTACATGTAACAAGAATCAAGTAGCCATAACAGATATAAAAACAATAAGGCATACAAATCCGTGTAATAACCACATAGGAAGACCACTATGAGTATGACATACGAGTCCCTAAGGCTAAAGTAGATAAAACTAAAGACACCGTAAGACTAGAGGCCTGCCTGCAACTATGGGCAAACCTAGAACGAAGCTAGCATCAATGCCTAAGACTAAAGGCAACCTAAAGATAACCTAAGTCATGCATAACCCTATTCTCTCATTATTTCTTTACTATTTGTTCAACAAATATATTACTCCATCCATCCTAAAATTAGAGTCCACTAGACAAAAAAAACACGTTTTAGGAAGTTAAATGTCAATTTTACCCTTATGTACTGCACACTGTTTTAGGAATGTGCATGTAATACAGTTAAGTGATAGAATACAACTAAGAGTACAATAGGAAACTTGATAAACTATTTTGGAAGTGAACATTTCTTTTTTAGACAAACTAAAATAGAAAGGTTAGCACTTATTTTGAGACAGATGTAGTAACATCAAAATAGCCCTTGAACATGCCAAAACCACTGGTTAAAGACTTTCCTAGAACACAATGATCAACAAATGCGTGGGCTACTTGACTTTGTGAGATTAAACTAGTTGGATTATGTTAGATTATGAGCCTCTGATGTGATCCAACTTCATTGATAAACTGAAGTCCCAAAATCTGATTTTTAGAACAAAATCACATAAACAGAAAAGAAAAGAAGAAGGATGCGATAATGGAACAGTGGCACCAGGAATTATTTACGTAAGCTCCATTCTCATTAATTAAATTAAAACCTGCGATCAGACCCTATAAATAAGAAACTAAACCTATACCAAATCTGACTCAAATGCCAAAACACCCACTTGAACTTTCTCATGTGAACCAAACAAAGACTAAGTCCAACATAAACCTCATAAAAGTAAGTGATCCATAACAATGTTCAATTTATTAATCAAATCCTCAATCTTGATTTTGATTTGCTAACCTGAAAGAAACTAAAATAGAAAGATTTATATGATATGCTGCATTTTTCGTTCACTAAGTTGCATTTTTCTTAGATGATGACTTCAACCTATCAATACAACAATTCTTGAGAGTTCGGTTCAAAATATATGGCCTCAGTTGTATTGTCCATTGCACTGTAAACTTTCTATGTATAGGAAAGTGCAATGCCAAAGAAGAAATTATAAAAGATGATGAAAGAATCAAAATGATGCTCATGTGAAACGTATTTAAGGTTGTTGAGAACTGCTACAGATATGAATAAACAAATATATTTATACACATACTAAATTCAATAAATCACAGCATGTGGTTGTGGAGCTTTATTGAAATTGGTGCGCAAGAACCTACCATTTTTACTTTCTGTGCTATTATCTAATAAAATGTTACATTTCATACAGGATTAGAAGTTGAAAGCAAGATAGAAATTTACACCATAACAGAACTAGCTAACAGAAGTTATATTCCTCACTAGGATATTATGGTTATGATGATAATATGCATAATATACAAAAAAAAAGTTATCAGGCATTTAAACTTACTCTAGGCCTGTTGCTCACCTCTTCACTTGTAATTTGTGAAACAAATACTGCAACAGCTTCAACAGCAAGCTCTTCGGCTTTTTCACGAGTCATTTCAGTTAATTCAAGATACTTCTTTCCAATTTGGAACGAATGATCCCCATTTTCAATGACATGCAAAGCATTTAAAACTTTTAACTTATTCCTAACCACTTCTAACGATTTCAGAGGACAGAAAATATCATTACCACCCTACATCAGCCAAAAAAGTGCAAAAAAGAGCAGGTTAACTAAACCATGGTAATGCACCAATAACTTCTAAGTACAATAAACATAAGTGAAACAAAATAAAAAATATATATATAAAACTTGTGCCAGATCATTGCATGAAAAGCTGTTTTTGCTTATGTTGGGAAATAGTTCCATAAAGGTTTATTGTTTTACCTGTACAAACATAATAGGAACTGAAAGTTCCAAGAGGGGTTCATCTAGAATGGCTCCATTTGTGGCCTGCAACATTATCTATTGTGTCAAATATCATCTTACATAAGCACTCAAGCAGTTTTTCACACTTTCTATCTTTTTCTTTTGTATTCTTCCTTTTTAGCAACCAAACCAAATAAAAAATCATGTGCCTAAGCAATTACAACATTACAATTTGGCAGTGGTGTGCCCAACAATAACAGTATTTGGCTCATTTCCATTTTCATGTTCTACCGAGTATAGAACTGTAAACGAACTGAATGTTCGGTGGGAAGTTCGTTTACGTTCGTTTGTTTAATTAATGAATGAACACGAACAAATAAATTTCGTTCATTTAATTAAATGAACGAACACTTTCGATTAATTAAATGAACGAACACGAACAAAGCTCGAGCTCGTTCAATAGTGTTCATGAACATTCGACAATTTGTTTGTTTGTTACAAGTTTTTAGTATTTTTAAAACTTTTTACCATTAGAATAAAAATATTATATGTTCGTTTGTGTTCGTTTATATTCATTTGTATTCGTTTGTGTTCGTTTATGTTCATTTGTGTTCGTTCATAACGAATACGAACAAACTCGTTTCCTTAACAAACTAACACGAACATAAAACTTCGTTCGATTTTGTGTTCGTGAATCGTTCGTTTTTCCGATAAAAGCTTAACAAACGAACATCAATGTCTTGTTCGGTTCCGGTTCGTTTACAGCCCTAACCGAGTATCTACAATGCAGTAGCAGAAATTTGTTGGGCAGTCGTAAAATAAAATGCAACTATCAGACATGCTTCACACTCAAGAAATTTTAAAGGTCAACAAAAACCAAACAAATTAACAGAGGACAAGTTCAGTAGAAAACCCTTAGCGGGTATCCCAAGCAGACTACAGCTGAAGCCTCAATATCATTTTCTGCAGCTACCATACAACTAATTCTGCAAGGAAATCAAAGAACATCCTTTTAGTGACAGGTTTTAAAACAATCCATAATTAACGAACGTTTAAAGAAGACCCGCTTGCATGATGCAATTAACATCTAACCATTACTTTGAACCCATGGATTTTCCAGCCAAAATCAAAGGATGTTCTGGATACTTGGCAGCAACCTTTCTCACAATATACGAGTGAAACCCAACCAGTTTTTCTGGACTTGGTGCAGCCTTTCTTCCACCATTAACGTCTGCCAGAAACCTAAATCAGTTACCATAACACTGTGCATGAATCTTATATTACACATATACAAAAACTCACATGGGTAGTCAAAAGTTACAACTTCAACAGCATTTAAAGCATTGGCCAACAAGTTCCTCCATCTGCATAACACTCAAGCATGGTGTTCAATCATCATTTGATATTGTAAAGCTAAACCAGTTGTATTTGACATCCTTATATACTATATGAAGAATAAAAGGCAAATGCTGCCATAAATAGTGCTATGCTTTGCAAAAAGCAAAAAAAAAATGAACATATTGAATTTTAGTGATAACTAACACTATTGGTAATTTTGACTACAAAAGTCAAACTATTCAGTGTTCATCCATGTGGAGACCAATGTGAAGAAAATTAGTGTAATTAGCATAATGTACTAAATCAAGTAGATTTGGGAGAAGATATATACACATATTGCGAAATTGAAGGGCTAAAAGACCTGATCATCCACGCGGAAGTTGAAGGAGAACCAGATCCATGAGCAAATACGACCACCGGCGAATTACGATTACCACACTTCACCGGCGAGCTTTCAGCTGTTTTGATCATCGGAGCATATTGTTCATTTTCGCTTTCTGTCGTTTTCGGGAGCTCCGAAGTCATTTTCCTGGTCAAAAACAGAGGTGCAAAGTTGATTGAATTACCGTTTCTTGAATATCTTCTTCAGGGCGAACACCACGTAACCCTAACTTCTGCTCCTTTGGACCCACGCCAAACGACGTCGGCTGGCGCGGGCAATGGAGAGAGTACTGAATTGAGCTTATAGAAAATACATAAAAAATTTTATTTTAGGTAACAGACGTATAATAGGGAAAATTCCCAAAATCTCTTTTTTACAAAGTTTCTTTTAACTTTGTTCTTTTATTATAAAATGTCTACTTCAACATTGACGGCGAATACCATATAATATAGTCAAAAAATCGTATAATACGGGTAGAAAACCGTATTATATGGGTGAAAAAACCGTATTATATGGACGTATAATAGAGGCGAACGAATATGGATAGAAAAGACCGTCTTATTGTAACATCCTAATTTTCGGGTTGAATAATTAAATAAAATAAATGGAGTATTATTTATATCAGTAGTTGAAAGTATATAAATCAAATGTAGAACTTTTATATTATGGAGTTAATATGCTAAAAAGCTTATAGTTGGGAAACTTGTAAGAGGCTTTACTAAACTTGAGGGGAAGATATGATAAAGTGATGAAACTTCATTTAAAAGGGTTAGAAACTTCTGGCACGTTTATGTGTGTGGGTGATTTGGGCGACGAACAAGTGGCAAAACAAAGATAGCATAAAAATGGCATTGTGGAAGGTAGATTATGTGTAAATTGAGTTTGGACTTTGTTGGATATTTTAGTGTAATTGGATTAATTTGTGTTGAACAATATGTATCATCATAAATATAAAATAAGTAAGGAGGTGCGGAGTGCACGATTATTTTAGTTTATTATGATATTAGGAGTGAAGTCCCTAATTAACGGGGTCCGGGAGTAGCGCCCCCAGTGACGGGGTCCAAGGGGCGGCAGCCCGTGAAACTAATTAATCAAAGTGTTGAAAAAGATGAAAAGTTGAAAATGAGATTTCAAGGTTGTATGAAATCATGTCGTTGTTGTAAAACCATAAGGTTGTATGTTGTTAAATGTAAGTCATAAGTTCTAATGTGAATAGAAGAAAATTATATTTTAATGATGATTGAGAAGGGGTGTTTAAGTTCTTGATTTTGTGTAATAGCTTGAGCTCGTTTATAACATGAATTATATGTTGTGCTTGAGTTGCCCTTGTTGCAGGTAAAGTCGAGAATATATTTGAACGTAGAAATCAATAAAAAAATATGGGAAGTTACCGTAAAAATACGGTTCAGAAACGTAAACTTACGGTTGCCTTTCAAAAACACCCCGTAATCATTCAAAATATCCAAATCTTTATGGATTGGATGAATTATGAACCGTACATTTACGGTTTAAAGCCGTAAAGTTGCGGGTTGTGGCTTAACATAATTTTGAGTAGAATTTGCATACCTTATTTATATATGAACTTATCTACTACCAATACTAACTTGTGGTGTTGCAACAGCTTAGGTAGGACTATCGAAAGATACGACATGATGTTGGAGGTAAAGCTTTCGAGATTATGGGATAAAGGTCAAGCTCTTGGTGTGGAACATAGTCAATACATCTTGGAAATTGGAATTTGTTTGTATATTGTTCACGTTATGGTATATTAAATGTTGCTTAATCAATAGTGATTTTTACTCACATAATGTTGAGAGCGTATGTTTTAGTTATGTGATTGATTTTAAAAATGAAATAAACGTTTAATAAGTAGTGGGGCGATGGATGGATTAGGGCAAACATGTGGGATAAAAAGAGGCTGGATTTTTGTAGGTATATTAGTCCATTTATAAAAATCTAACATAAATTTTAGCGTCCTATCAAGTCCAAAAATCAAAAAGTTACATTCAAGTGTACAATGGGGACTAAAGGGTGATTTATGATATACATGGGTCCAAATCTAACAGCAAGTAAACTACATAGACATCAGTGTAATAAACTCTTTTTTTATCTTTGTAAAACAATTACTTTTTGAATTTTTTTATAAGAGAGAGTTTATATGTTATCAAAATTATTTGTTACTATAATATATATACAGAGGAAGGATAATGAGAAAACCACATAGTTAGGTGAAAATCGATAAAACTATCAAGATGCAATCAAATAATTTATATATTTTTTATTTTTTAAATTTATTTCTAAGTGTATTAATATAGTATTTCACAATTTACCAAAAAATCATTTTACGTATTGTGTTTTACGTATACGTAACCACAATTTTTTTGTTTTCTGTTTACGTATACGTAGTAACACTATGTGCTACGTATATGTAAGCCAATACTTAAAATGATTTTTTGGTAAAAATGTGTAATATTACATTGATAATCTTATAAATAAAGTAAAATAAAATAAAAAATAATTATTATTATATGATTGGTTAAAATTGGTTTTCTTAGTGGTTTCTCGGTTTTCGCCTAACTATGAGTATGTGGTTTTCTTATAAACCCTCCCCTATATATATATATAGGAAGTTTTAAATACAAAGGGTTTTTATGGTGCGAAATGTATGAAGGATTATGGATCATTGATCTACCAATTCAAGGGTTGAGATGAAATGTGTGCCTAGTCAGCTTATTTTTAGTCGTGAAAATAGTCTGAAAGGGTAAAATGGGCATAGCCTACATTTGTTTACTTTTTTCAAGTTCCCTCATTTTTTTAAAACATGTATAACTTTTTTATACGACATTGTTTTTTTAAAAAAATTACACCATAAAATCGAGCATTTTATTCTTTTTAATATGAGTATACTTTTGCTATACTTTTATTTAAAAAAAATGACTTTTTTTTAAATGTCGATGTGCTGTGAGTGATTATGTGATAATGTTATTACGTGATTATGTATAACATTTGTGATTACGTGATTATAGTCATGTGTTACGATAAAACATACGTGATTATGGTCATGCGTTATTATGAACATACGTGATTATGGACGCGGACGCATTTACCCCTCACCCACTGAACATGTGTCGCATGCTAGTGCCTTCGTATGCTTCGTACTCTAAAACCCCTTTTTACAATAACCGGACCCTATATATATATATCACCCACTGAACACGTGTCGTATGCTGGTGTCTTCGTACGCTAAAACCTCTTTTTACAATAACCGAACCATATATATACGATGGGTGAGATTTTAAGAGAAAAGTTGATTTGGGGGTCAAGATGAATAGAAAACAGATAGATGCGTATGATGGAAGGAGGGGGTGAATTAAGTTGTACAATTATGCTTGAATTGGTTGTACTTTCCTATTCACAAGTTGTTGTTTGTTTAGGTTATAATAATATGTAAATATTTTTTCTTTCTCGTTAACCATTGCATAATTTGTAGCCTTTTTATAAAATATGTTTTATGTCCAATTTTTTTTTTCAAAAAATATGGATCTTTATTTGTTTTTCCTTTTTTCCAGAAACCAATGGGTGATTGGGAATTTTCACACCAAAAAAGTCGTCTCACTTTTTTTTCTTTCTGAAAAGCATAAAGTTGCTCAATTATTTCCCTAATTTGGACCATTCAAGTTATATACGATTATTCGACATAACATATATGAAATATAATCATTATATATAAACGATTAGAACATACCAAATCCAAAAGAAAATGATTCATAAATGAACAAAGTAAATCCAAAAGTCTTCACCACATTCATATTATAAAAATAAGTGAACCATTCAATTCCCACAAATCTTTGGAGATACGGATCACGATTTTAACATAATTCCAGTCGACTGATTAAGTACTAAACAGAAATTAACATCATATAATTAATAACATATCTTATACTATACAATCATAATACATACATATTATATATATATATATATATATATATATATATATATATATATATATATATATATATATATATATATGTATGGATTATGCGACAAGTGTCTAGGTAGAACTAGATCTTTAAGAAAAACAATGCTTCAACCAACCCCATCAATAATATTTCAAGCAGCAAGCTCTTGGTTCTTCTCCACCACCCTCACTTCTTTTGCAGATCTTAGCATGTTGGCCTGAAACACCATAAACTCAAACCCTAATTAACCATCATGATCTTCAACCAGTCAAGAGAGAAGGATACATGAATTTTTTGCATATATGGGAGACTTAGAGTTTAGAATTTGGTTTCAGGGTAGAATTTGAAAAAGATTTTGGTTTATGGGGAGTTTGCTTCAGCAGACTCAAAAAATTCTGGCAAAGATATGCGGGTTTAAAGTGAGTCTACTTCTTGAGGTTGAGATTAGCAGACCCTAGCTACCACGGGTTTAAAGCTTACACATTCACCAGTAAGTTGCGATGTGATATAACAAGGAGTTCGGTAGGTTGACCGGCAGATTCAACCATTCTGTTTGTCACATCAGCGGAGTTGATGAGTCCTTGTCAGAATTTCTTGAGTCCGCTCGTTAGGGTATCGAACTCCCCATAAACCAAATCTTTTTCAAATTCCAACCAGAAACCAAATTCAAAACTCTAAGTCCGCGCATATGAAAAAATTCAAGGATATATTGTATATATATATATATGTATATATATATATATGTATATATATATATATATAGAGAGAGAGAGAGAGGGGTTGACCTGAGCATCAGTGATTTGAACAGCAAAAGCATCAACAATGAACAAAGATAAGGTCTTGTTGTAGGTTCCAGGCTCAAGTTTCTTAGCCAACAAGTCATTATGCTTCTTGCTCAAGTACATTTCAACCTCCCTTGCCCCTCTCTTTGTTCTGCAAAATACAAATTTAAGTTAACACCATGATGATGATGATGATGATGATGATGGTGGTGGTGGTGGTGGTGAAATTAGAAAACTGACCTATCAGATTGAAGACGCTCATATTCAGGATCATAGTTCATGAACACAAAATGCAGATGTTTTTGTCTGTCTCCCATTCTTGAGTAGGCAGCTTTGAGTGATCAGATCCATGGTCATCTCCTTTTATAGTACACTACCAAATTACTTTGACTCTGTCTACGGATCTAAAATATTCTTAAAAAAAGAAGATATTTTTTATTGTCTTGTATATGCTTAAATTTGGCAAAAAAAAAAAAAAATTTACTTGGTGTTCTTTGATATAACATTTTGCTTTAGTTTTAATCAAATTTCACTTTCAATTCTTTGCTGGTGATTTTAATGTTATTTTAGTTTAATTGGATTTACTTAAAACCAAAGAGAAATGAGTGTAAACATTGTTACAAGTTAAAAAATGTGTAGTGCACACTTTACAACAATATACTCATTTCAGTTACCTCGAATCATGTTGTTCAAAGGGGGGAGCCTCCTAGGGGAGGGGGTTCCATATGTATCATTTGTTAACTTGTTCTTAGAGAGTAAACTTGAGAAAACCCATCAAAATCAATCAAAATCATTATATTTTTTTTGTAAGAATATCATTATTACACATATACAACGTTGTGTTATTTTATGTATATGTGTAAATTCACACGCGTTTAAAAATTTTCACATGTGTATTTTGTAACTATACAGTGTAAATATGTATTGTGTGTAATTTTTTTTTAATGCATGTGAATTTACACATATATATAGAATACTATGACTATGTATATGTATAATAATGATATTCTAACAATAAAAATAATGATTTTGATTGATATTTATGGGTAATTTACTCTCTAAGATTAGTTAGCAAAGGATAAATCCCCTTTATGTATATGTACATGATGGTAACAAAAAGAACATATTTTATAAGCACCATGTTAAAAAGCTAATTGTGTTATGAATGTTGATAATGCTTGGTCCAAAAAATATCACCAAAAGTTGATGTAATTTTACTCAATATTACAAGACATGATTGAGTCCCCTTACTTTATGTGACAACTGCCATAGTGAACTAGTCACGTCTATATACTCCATGAGTTTTTAGCATGACATTTATATATATGGTTAAAAACCCAAATGTGTTATAGGCTTATAGCCACATCTTGTAAATTAGTATGGTAGAGGGAACTCGACTGTGGAGAATTTAACTTTAAAGGACTTGATTTGTTATGGAGTTCTCGACCATGAAGGACTCAACTATATATGAAGGATTTAAATCTGAGAGACTCGATCTTGTCCATGGGATGAGGAATCAAACAATATTTACCTATTGTCATCATATAAAGATATCAATCATGCTCTTATCTTGATGTCCAACATGAGACATTATAATGAATAGCGGAAACGGTATTGTTTCCGCTACCAAATGATGCTTCCCTACTAAATCCCATCAACTGTATACACACATATTTAACTTTTTTTATTAGTATCCATCAATTTTATATAGTATCATATTTTTACCTTATCATAACAAGTTGTGATAACATATATAAGGGTTTCAGCCAAGTGAGCCCCTTCACGTCGCCTCTCAGCCAATCACAACCCGTTTCCCCCTCACGCCACCATCTTCCCCGTGAACCCCCTCACGCCATAGGGGGCGGTGTTCGTGAACCCTCTCATGTCGTGAAGCCCTTCACAATTCCCACCCGTGAGGGTATACCGGATACTCTAACAAATCAAGAAACTATGAAGTACCGAACAACCAAAAGCAATATTTTCAGGACAAAATCAGTAAAAAGTTTGAAAGTAAAACGGTTTTACTAATATTAACCTAAAAGGTTATTATTAATAGGAATTTTTTGAAAATGAACATGTGACTTTTTTCTTTTCCTCAAACTAAACATTGAAAAGTCAGTTTCCACTAAATAAATACACCAAAATCGTCGAAACATTTGTCAGATTGGGCGAAATTGTCGGCTTCGTGGTTGCCATAAAAACTGACACATGTTAAATTTCGCCGGATTCATCGAAAAATTCATCTTATTGGGCGAAATCGCAGACATCCTATTTCGCCTAAACATTTACATGTTCCGACGATTCATCTAAACCTTTACATATACCGGCGATTCGCCCAAAAACTTTGCATATTCCGGCGAATTCGCCTAAACCTTTACATATTCCGGCGATTAACCTAAATCTTTACATATTCCGGCAAATACGCCCAAACCTTTACATATCCGGCGAATTCGTCTAAACCTTTACATATTCCGGGGTATTCGCCTAAACCTTAACACATGTCATTTTTTGATGGCATCCACGAAGCCGACGATTTCGCCCCATCTAATAAATGTTTCGACGCTTTTAGTGTGTTTATTCCGTTTAATTTGACTTTTCAATGTTTACTTTAAGGAGAAAGAAAATCCTGATGCTTATTTTCGGAATTTCTCCTTTTTAATTCCAACTAGGTAGCTATTTCACTTGGTAAAAGGACGACGACTACGACTATTTGATTTAAATAACCAATTGGGAATTGGTCAGTGTGAGTAATTAACTTGGTTACAAAGTTGACCTTTATTTAAGAATAATTAAATTACAATTAAGCACTTGTTTCCTTAAATCATGCACGGAAGCTTCTCTAATATTCAAGGGTATTAAAGTAAATCAATAGAATATTGGTCACCGCACGTACACACGCTCGATGCTTGTTAAAATCCCTTGGATCGAAAGCCACACATTTATTGCCATATTATATGGCGACGTGCACATATAACTATCACCATCCATTAACTTGATTAATATTTGTTTTATTTAGATCCATTAATATTCGATTTCATATCAATATATTTATATACACACACACGTAGATGCCGATTCTATCATTTTTCGATCTTATATTTACCAAAATCGGCAATCAAAACATTATAAGTACTGTTTGCTATTCTTTAGTCTTCTTTCGGATAATTCGGGTTCAGTTTGGGATTCAGATTTTTTTTTAACACCCCTAATATAAAACATCTTGTCATCACAATCTGATCACATATTGTAGACTCGCTATAAAATCCTATTCGATAAGTAGAACGCCTTAGCTATGGCTCCCGAGTTGTAAGCATTAAGTTTATTTGCTTGTTATTTAACCTTATGAGTTGTTTTAAAACCCTATTAACTTTCTATTTTTTTAGGATTTTTTGCACACACATACGTCTGCGCGCGCAGGCATTCGCCTGCACACATAGGCAAACGCAACCTTTGGCTTTTGCGACAGAAATGTCGACTGATCAGTGGTATCTGAAAATCATAATTTTAAGAAGCAATCTGTTTGTTATTTTTTCTGGCACCAAAAATGGAAATGCTAAAAATCGAAATGTTAAAAACGAGGAATGGCCTTGGAAGAACAACACTTGAAGGGGTAAAAGTGTAAAGTAATGGGTTAATACTGAAATCAGAATACATTGAACCAGCGATGATTTCATTATTATATATAACTAGGTATGTGCCTACGCGTGCCGCAGCGCGTTAAACTCTGGAAGGAATTAAAATCCTTGAAATCTTATAGCATAAAATGATAGAAAAACGAAACCGTTAAAAAAAGTTATCGTTTACGAAGTAAATAAACGTACTCGGAACTTAAAAAAAACAAAATATTTATCATACCCACGCGCTTCAGCGAAACATCTAGTAATATTCCAAAAACTTTATACAACAAAACGAAACCGTAACAAAGCCATTAAAAAGGTTAACCGGTAAAAAATTAGAAAAAGAAAGCAAAATCGTTTAAAAAGGTAAAAAGTTGAAAAAATTCATAACGACGTTGTAAGCAAGTGCTTAGATAACTTGTGCACTATTACGCACACTCCGATACAAATGTGCTTAATATTCCAAAAACCTTATGCAAAATTTTTTTTAACGAAAACGTAACAAAGCCGTTAAAAAAAGTTAACCGGTAAAAAATTAGAAAATAAAAACAAAACCGTTTTAAAAAAGTAAAGAGTTAAAAAAAATTCATAACGACGTTGTACGCAATTGCTTAGACAACTTGTACATTATTACACCTAGCTCCGTTACAATTATGTGTTTGCCATATCTCGTAACCTGATTGGCAGTGACGGACCTAGAAATTTTTTTTATGGGTGTCGGAAATTTTTGGTGTTTGGATGTCGATTAAAAAGGATTTTCCTTCGGTCAGGTCATTGAATTTTTTTTGTAGGAAGTCGGGTCATCGAACTTTTTTCGTTGTTCATATGTTAATAATCTAATATTCTAATAAATAATCTATCAAATAATCAAATGATAAAGTTTAATTTAGAGGAAAAGTTCAAAAAATACTTACTTTATTAGAGAAAAACTTTAAAAAATACCTAAACTGGTGTTGTTTGGTGTTTTGGTATCGGATTGTGGCATCATTCCGACAAGCGATCTAACTCTTGGAGGCGGCACTGTTAGGCGATTGCCAATTAGGCAGTGGGGAGGTGATGACACTTTTCATTCGATAGTTTGATGGAGAAGAGGAGGGTTTGACAAGGTCAGTTAATTGTTTAGAAAGTAATAGATGTGTTTAGGGCAAAAGATTATTTAGTTAAAATGTTAGTGGCTAGTGGGCTTAATTGTTTATAAGGCTTAAGGAGTAGGTCATAAATAGGTTTATATTTGTTAATTAGTTTATAGTAATAAATAAGTATATATTTATAAAGTTTTAAAGTTTTAAATTAATTTTTTTGTTAGTGTTTTGGTAAAAATATTCATGGGAGTCGATGTTAAAATTTCATGGGGGTCGCTCGGGAATAGATCGTATATATAACAAACAAAATATTTTTTCATGGGTGTCGGGCGACCCCCATCCAATATATATAGGTACGCCAATGCTGATTGGTAAATAAAAGAGAAAGGAAAATTCATTGTGTAAATGATAACTTTATTAAAGTTTAAGGAGTGTAGTATAAATTGGTTAAAAAAAAATAAAAAAAAACTTTTTTAAACTTCAAGGGCTTATATGTGAATCTTGCATAGTTAAGGGGCTTAAGTGTAAAGGATATAAAAAACAAAAGTGATGAAATAAGCATGCAGAATGAATGTATACAATGCATAAAGTGTTTTAAATTTGCAAATCGTAACTTAAGTAATTGACTTGGTATAACACCCTACTTTTAAAACACCGGTTATAATAAATATTTAAAACGCGCGAAAGCATTTAAAACACAGGCTCCATTCCCTCGCGTACCGCGGTGGAGCCTCAGAAAGCCAAGCCGGATAACAAGTCCCTCACGTACCGCGAGAGAACCTTCCCCGGTTTTTCGCGTACCGCGAGGCACCAAATTTCCAGAGAGTTTCCAGTCTTTAGCAGGTTTCAACACTTAGCCATTTTTCCAACTTTTTCATTTCAATTAGACACCAAAACCTCCCAACACTTGAGTTTTGACCAAAAAAAAACATTTCAACATCAAATACATACACCAAAACACAATTGTGAATCCAATTTATATCCATTTAAGGGATTTCTAATAAATCACCAAAACACATATACGCATACGAGAATCCAGCCAAATGCCTTTAACTACATCGGAGCTTTTCCTATATAACACCACATATATCATCATTAGTAATGAAGATAAACATAATAAACAAGTAAAATTCTACTTGTTTCACCCATTCACCCATTTGACCCGTTTCCACCCAATTTGACATTAGGCTATATATCACTTGCATAATCACCTACAAGTTTCACTCTTTATATTTTACATTCATAATCAACACATTTTCCATTTTTATTATGGCACATAGGCCATAACTTCATCATCTCATTTTCATTATGATTCTTAGATCATAACTTCATATTCACATATCCGTTATGGTACTTAGACCATAACTCCATAACCACATATCCATTATAGTATAAATACTATAACTACCTTTCATTCACTTATTCATACACCTTATGCACATACAAACCACATAACACATTATGCAAATTAACACATTGTGCATACAACATTGCATATAGCACATTTTATCAATCAATTACTAAGTAAGTACAAAAGCACTTACTTTGTGGATTTGAAGGTCTTGATTCCACTTCACGTTCTGCAATTTGATTACCTAAACACATTCATCTAGTTTAGTAATCTAACATACATCAAAATCACATTTTAATTGGGTTCACAACCCAAATTTCTCATTTCCAACCCAAACTGACCCGTTTGAGTTATACTCATATCCAAACACCCTCTTTCACCCCAAACTCACCTACTTGAGTTTTATTATCCTTACATTAACACTAATTTTTCATTCAATAATTATTATTAGGTTAATTTGGTGTTTGTTCAAGTGTCTAACATCATATTAACACTTAATCATAACTAATTCATCATCTTATCACCATAATCCAAAAACCCCTAATTTTTCCCATATGAACCCTAACTTTTCATAATCAAAATCAAAGGGTTCTAGGATGATAATCACCATTCTTTACCTTTAGTTTAACTAGATTATCAACAATCTAGCACTAATTATCAACATGCATCCAAAATTTTCGGATTTCTACAAAACCCACCAACTAACACATTCAAAAGTGAAATCAATGGAAGACTACACTTACTTGATGTTAGTAAGGTGATGTACAAGCCAAAACCTTCACAATTTAAGCTTCAATTGCACGAATCTTGCTTCAACACTCTTTTCTCTCTTTTTCTTCTTTGCTCAAGAACGACCCAACACCAAATGAGACTAATTTTGACTTTCACTAGTCAATATGACAGATTTTGTCATTTTACACTTTTATCCCCTCAACTTTCATTTCACCCATTTCATTCCATAATTAGTTAAAAAAACTAATATAACCTCATTACTAACTTGAAACCCACTTGTTTCAACTTATTTCTAAAATATTATTTTCACCATAATATTTATTTAGAACATTAATTTATTTAATAACGAAACCCGAAATTTGGTTCGTTACACTTGATCTGCTACACTTGGTCTACGAAAAATCATAATTTTCTAGATGATAAGAGATAATTCGTTTAATAATTAAAAGGTATTAAATATAATTGTTTATATTCCTAACTCCCTTAAGGTAGGTGTTCAATCATGAGCCACCAACACATCACACCAATATTTGTCTTAATATGCTAATTCCTTACTTATATGTCAACTTGGTTCAAATGGTTAGTTAGTGGGTTTTGTTTTCAAAGAACCTTAGTTCGACCCTTACCACAACTTTCTTCTCTCTTTTTTTTTTCTGTTTGTTTTGCTTTATTTTCTTTTTTACCTTTTTTGTTTCATTTAACTTATTTTTTTTCTTTTAAGTTATATATTGTGCATTGCAAAATAGGAAAAAAAATATTTCTCGATTTCCTGATAAATCACCGTGACGTGCTCTTTTCAGTCTATGTTAATCTTCAAAATTGAGCCACTACAATTTCATATGCTTCTTTTATATACTTAACCACGTTACGGCGACGCGCGAACCCACTAACATGTTATTGTATGGTTAACGAAGTACGCAAACGTGCCGCATCACGTGGGCTTAATTACTATATGTTTCAATCTACAAAAATGAATCGCCGCAACTTTGTACGTTTATTTTATGTACTTAACCTCGTTAATGTCACCAATACAACGCACGTTGCGAAGTTAACAACCATGCTACATCGCCATTTTTATGTACGCTTTGAGTTGGTCTACGTTTCGACGTAAACTTTGTTTAGAAACGAGTTTTGTCAAATATAATGTGTTTTCATTCGATGGTGTAAATTCGAGTTACTCTATATTTTGACGTAAATTTAGTTCCGAAACGAGTCGAGTCGATTGTTATCTATATACTTTATCACGTCGCGTTCGACGCCGCTGCAACGCGTGACGGGTAAAAAAACTAGTTATAATTATTAAGTAAATGTAAAAGCATAATATTAATTTATGTAATTAAATTTGTTAGAGAAATGTAAATAAGTCTAAATATAATGCATTTTACTATTTAATACACTATTTAAATATTTTCCTCTTTTTTATTACTATTTTATTATTAAGTTTATCTTAGAATTGATACTAATATTAGGGTAGCGTTTGGTATGCGCGAATGGGAGGTGAAATGTAATGGACGATTACGAGGGAATGAAAAAAATGGTGTTTGACTGGACGATGGAATGGAATCACCCATTCCACAAGGAATGTCATTCCCTCTAAATCACTCAAATGCATTTCATCCACCCCCCTTATTTTTTTTTTCATTTCATCCCCTATTTCACCCATCATCACCACCGTCACTCATCACCGATTTTATTCCTTCGTATTTTCTAGCCTACCAAACAACATAAAGTAATGTTTTATTCCATTCCCTTGTGGTAACCAAACAAGACAATGGAATGGAATGGTCCATTTCATTGCTTTGTCCATTCCATTACCTCGTTCATTCCATTCACTCGTCAATTCCATTACCCTATACCAAACAGACCTTAGGTAAAATGGATGATTACAAGCAATGGAAATTCTAACTTTTACTTTCATTTGCTAAAGATATTCCCTCTATCTCGCATGATAATCATATATTTACATTTGATTTCCACTCAGTTTCGCTCATAATGATGATTATGAGCAAAATAGGGAAACATTCATTTCTTCTCATTGAAATCAAACGTATATCAAGTGTAAATCTATGATATCTATTTTAGTGAGATTACTCTTAACAATGAAAGTGAAAATTACGAATGATATTGGTCAAAATGTCGGTACAATTATACAAACTAATTTAAATGATTAAGATTTAATTTTTCTTCTTTTTTTTAAAGAAATATTATTTAAAAATGTATGTTTTTTTAACGGCAATCTGTCGAATAGAGTGACCCCCCGTCACATGGGGAAGCCTCAACCAACCCTGCCCAGTATGTTGTCTGAACCGGCCCACCTGGCATCGAGGTTGCGAGCGTTCAAAGAGAAAACCCCACAGAGAACGGCCCTAGTCGACTTGAGGGATATAACCCCTCTACAGGAATCGAACCCTGGTGTATTATGAGTAAAAACCCTGATGCATCAGTGAGACCCCTGAGATAGACATCATTTGCATTTAAAAGTGTATGTAAATTATAGATGAGGAAAGTGGAAAAGGAATCGAACCCTGGTGTATTATGAGTAAAAACCCTGATGCATCAGTGAGACCACTGAGATAGACATCATTTGCATTTAAAAGTGTATGTAAATTATAGATGAGGAAAGTGGAAAAGGAGGTCTCAGGTATACCTAGACTGACGCTGTTAGTGTTTCTTATGTAGAGGTTCAAATGGAGTACAATAATTTTGAATTTTATTTAAAAATAATTAAAAAAGAAAAAATAATAATATACACGTGTCGCTGTATAAGGGCCATTCCTTCAAGGGGGTCTTATTGAGAGGTTGAAGCTACCGGCACGTGTACTTATTGACAAATAAAGTACCGACAATTTCCCTGGTGCCGTCCTTACCACACGTGAGAAAAGATTTTTAATTTAAAAAAGATCACGTATCTAACAATGACAATAGACTTTATAAATCAGCTTTTATTGTATATCACAAGAAAACAATTTTTTTAATGAGAAATCTATGGTATACGTGACATCAAACTCGTATAATAATTATTATATTTTAAATTTCACGTATCTATTTGATGTTTATTATAGTTTATATATTTTTGTTGTATTTAATATTATATTTGTTTTACATAATTTCAACTTTTTTTTTGTTATCTTAAATATATTGCAAATCATTCTTAAAAGTAAGATATCTTTTATATCACTACTATTATCGGTAGATTCTTTAGATTATCCGATATATAACTTGAGATCTCAAACAATTAGTTCAATTCATTCGAGAGGAAGACGATGAGTATCGTTCAAACTCTATGATGTCAGCATAGTATACATTTGAGAAGACGATATACGAGTCATATGTCATCTATTACACTTAATGAGGGGATGGTGACTTCATCTTCCGTCATCTCAGAAACACAATTCACAAAATTCTACACGAGCCGGAAAAAAAGGCTCATAACGAAATATATAATTTTATAAACTATTTTTTAACGAAAATTAACGTTATAGCATAGACATAACAAAATCATAGTATCAGAATGACATACCGTAATAACGAAAATTTTATAAACTATTTTTTGTTTCCTTCTACGTTTTTGAGCACCCGATGCTTGTTTAGGAGGAGACATAGTTTCTTTAACAATTTAAAATAAAAAAATTAGGGCTAATATCAAATAATCATTCTAACAAATTTACAACTCAAAAACATTAGGGCTAATAATATCAAAATTTTAACTCAAAAAAATTAGGGCTAATATCAAAAATCAACAAATTTACAACTCAACAAATAATGGAATGGACAAAATTAGGGCTAATATCAACTCAACAAATCCATAGAAATCCATAGAAATCACAAAATTAGGGCTAAATTAAAATTACTAACCTTAATAATGGAATGAAATGGATGATGGGTGTGGAGTGGAGGAGGCGAGAGCCGACTGGAATGGAGAGGACCTGAACTGAAGGTGGAGTGGAGGAGGCGAGGCTGCCTGGTCGCCGGTCGGCCCACTGGTGGCGGTCGGAGCGCGGAGGCTGGAGTCGTCCGGGAAGAGATCGCTCGCAGGCAGGCCGATTCCAGATAAGGTAGCGACTGAATTTTTTTTACTTGGCCTAAGTGGATCTCTTGCTATATGAGACTGGACCAGGCCCAACAACCCAACCTTTTTCTTATTAAGCCCAAATAAATTATTATATTTTAAAAAAGGCCCATTGTTTTTTAAAAAAATACCTATTTTTTTTTAAAAAAAGGCTCAATTACTTTAAAAAAAAACCCAATTTTATATATAATTTTTTTTTGGGCCCCTCGAGATGTTGGGCCCCTACGGTCGAGTTGCCCGCAAGCCCATTGGGCCGGCCCTGTCCAGTAGATAAGAAGTGATGAGCGCGTAGCATACACGACGACTCTTTGTGGATTCGTGGGGATGCTATATGTTTGTCATATGGCATGTCCAGACTCTTTCTAGTGCGCAAGAGAATTTTGGAGTGTATAGTTATAGGGTGGAGTCGAACAATAATTTATTAGTTGTTATTTAAAGGTTTTGAGCTTTTAGTCATAAAAAATAATTTTCTAAACTTTTTTATTTACTTTTCACAACATATAGACGGTTGGCTTAAATGGATGTTAGAATTGTTGTAAATCAGGCCTAAGAACACGAACACGAACACAAAATTTGATCTCAACAACCGATCGACTATTTCTGTTTATTATTTCTTGACTTTCAAATTACATAGGCTCTAACCATCTATTTATACTAAAATAAACCTTACTAATCCTACTCAAATACTGAATTGTAATCCTAAACTAACTCCAACAAACTAATAGATAAATATAAAATAACTTTATCTAAACATTTAAACTATTAATTAATTAACTATTTCCGAAACACCCTTCAACTTTCACGTTCTTCCAAACCAACCCCTCTTTCTTTTGTAAAATCAAGATTAACTCCTTCAAGAATATCTAGAATAACAAGTTATAACGCAAGGGGTTGTGATGCTTTGAATCATTCTACCCCACATGTTTTGTTACAAGAGACACTTAAGGGTTGTTTGTCAAAATCTGAACCATTAAGTGCTGAAACATTAAGAGGTGAGGTTTTAGCGAAATAAACACCCTTACCTCTGACCGATTCAGAGGTAAGTCTATTAATGGAATCATTAAAAGGCTACCAAACAACCCCTTAGATGATGTTTCGTTTGGTGATGAACCTTTAAACCTTACACAACATAGTCGGACATTGGCACGATAAGTATATTGTTGAAGTAATATATTTTTTTATTTAATAAAATAAGTAAATATACAATACTAATTTCATAATTTCTTTTATCAACTACTCATACCGAAATGTGTTAATAAAATGCATTTGATCACTCATTTTTTAAGCTAGTTATCACAACAAGAGATTTATTAGTACGGAAGAAATACATGAGATTTTAAGATACTGGTCAACTATGTTCACCAAGCTAAACATTATGTTATCGAAAAAGATTTTGAAGAACTAGTAAATATATTAAATTTACCAATGACATGATTATGGTCCGTTTGTAATACATGTTTTTTTTTCCCAAAAGAAGATATTGGTAGAAAAGACTCGAATAATCACTTTACTTCATTTTTATACCAGTAATAGTAAGTCAAACACGAGGATGTAACGAATATAAGATATAGAAATAAAAAATTTATTTGATAGACTTCCTCCTATCTTATATGAAATGAGTATTGGATTTCTTTAGTTTAAAAGGTTTGAATGAATAAATGAGTTCATTTTTAATTCCTTATATATGTTGTCCATCTAATAAGAGATTCCCTAAATTTTAAATCAAACGGTCCTAAAGAGCTAAATGTTCATTAGTATGTTGTTCGAGAACTAGTCTCGTTTTAGAAAAATATCATTTAACCAATATTCTATTTTTTCTCCAAAATAGTAATTATACAGTTTTAAACTAACAAAATTCAAATCCGAATGTTGAGAATCAAATAAAAATTGAAAAACAATATGGGCTAGTAGGAACTTCGAGAATAGAAATATGGCGCAAGTTTTAAAGCCCAATTTTAAGGCCCAACCTATTTCCGGGCATTCGAAAAAATTAGTTAAACATATAAATACATTAATTAAACATATAAATAACAAACTTAAAAAGTTCAATAACATTAAAAACTTAAAATGTTACAAAATAGATAAATGTTTAAAACATAAACTCATAAAACATATATAAATTATATAAAAAACTAGATTGTTTGACCCGTTTGACTCATAAAACATATTTTTTCACTTTTAGTTTTAAACAATTTAAGTTTTACCACTATTAAAATTTTAAACATATACGTGTCACAAATCTGTAAAACATAGATGAATTAGTGTCACAAGTAGGGGTCTTCACGGTCCGGTTTTGACGGTTTTTAGGTTAAACCGTGAGCCAAACCGTCAATAACGGTTTTTAATTATCGAAAACCGAAACCGAAGCGTTGAAATTTAAACCGAACCGTTACTAACGATTTGGTTTCACGGTTTGAACTCATTGGATATTTATACATGTTATTTAAAATAAGACACGAAATATAGAAAATACAGTTTGGTTTTATGGGTTGAACACATTTTCATAATCAACACCTATTTCTTTTCTAAGAGTTTCTTTCTTTGGTTTTCTCTACTGCCAAACTTATCTTCTATTTAAGGGATTTTAACAAAATTCAACCTTAATCCATTTGCAACTATCGTCAAAGCAAACCTACCAAAACTTTGTCCAAAAATTAATGTCTAAAATTGTGGTACAAAAATGTAGCTGTATAAAAACACATCAATCCAACATATATGTTTCACACATAACAAAAATGTAGTATAAAAATACAGCAACCATTAGTTCACTTAGCACATTCATTAGTTTTAAAGTTTTAATTCGATCAGTTAAGTTTTAATGCACAAAATAATTAATTATACCTAATACAAAAATATCTTAAAAAAATATATACTAATCTTACGGTCCGGTCCGGTTTTACACTACCGGTTTTAGGTATAAACCGTAAACCAAACCGTTCGTTACGGTTTGAAAATTTTGAAACCAACCGACTGAAAGTTAAAGAAAAAAGCCGACCGCGAAACCAAACCGATGACCGGTTTGGGCGGTTTCGCGGTTTTAAACCAAACCATGAACACCCCTAGTCACAATACACAAGGGTAGAGGTGGACAAATCGGGTATTCTCAAGAACCGGTTCCGGTTCTTACCGGTTCCGGTTCTTACCAGTTCCGGTTCCAGGTCCGGTTCTTGGTTGAAAAATTGGAACCTATGTACCGGGTTCCGGTTTTTCAAGAACCGGTTCGGTTCCGGTTCCAGTTTTTTTGTTCACCTCTATCGGAGTCTCGGAGATGCCATTTCATCATTGTCTATTTTAAGGCCCATTTTTAGGTTTAATAAAGATTTAGAAATTAGAATGGAAATATTAAATGATAATGAACATTTAGGAATTAATAAAGAAGTAATAACGAAGAAAAAATAAACGAAAAAAGAATATTGCGCTTATAGAATTTTGACGCGTGACGCAACCAGTTAGTTATTTATTAGGTATAGATTTGGTGCCATCCAAAAAAAATTTACCATATTTGCTAAATATACTGTGACCTTTATAGAATTAAATTCCAAATACTACGACATAACTTAAATTTATTTTAATCAAAATAAATATGTGTAACATGTGTCATCAAAATATAAATATGATGTTTAAGGAATAATTGCCAAAAGAAACATATCAAATGATAAAAAAAAAAATTCAGTTTTCTTACCGTATTTTTTACTTTAAAAAACAGAGAAGGTAGCCCATTTGTGTTTTTCATTTTACAGAAAATTTTTTGTTTGAAATCTAGTTTAATAAGTAAATCATGTGAAATTAGTGGTTTCTAGTTTTCTGTAACTATTTAGACACCTATTTACTATTTCTAAAGACTGATTTTTTATCTTTATTTTTGGTCAAAACAAAAACTGGCATATAAGGATCATATGTTATAGCTTTCAACAATGCTATGAAACATATAGAAAATGATATTCAAACATATTGTTCAGAAAGAGGAATAGGATTTACTAAACACAGTCATAGTATTTGTCCATTTAGGAAGAAAAGTTTAATATGCACAAACTAACCTTCTTTCCACTAAAATCACACTCCAACTATGGGCTCTGTTCGGTCTTGCACCCATAAACGCTCTGACACATCAGCCAACGACTTAAGGTTGCATTTGATGAGGGCCTCCACAAAGTAGCATGTCTCATCTTTCGTGTTACCATCCGGCACGTCCACCACAAATGATTCGATCACCAAAGTCCCTGGCCTCCCGTCTAGAATCTCTGGATGAAGTGTAATAATCGACGAGTAGTTCTGTACATGTTAAGATCAAAGAAATGCCAGCAGTTTTATATCAGGAAATGACAAGTAATAACAATCATGGGTGGACCTAGCTTCTCAGCATGGCCGTTATGTGACACCAGTTAATAAGGAAATGTTAATAATTAAGAGAGTAAACTGCAGTTTTCATCCCTGAGGTTTGTTGCTATTAACAGGTTCAGTCCCCCCTTAACAGTATGAGTCCTTGAGGTTACATTTCTTAACGCTTTTAGTCCAATTTCGTTAACTTCGTTAAATTTTTCAGTTTGTTCTTATTAAATGACCAAAATGCCCATCTTCTTCCCCACTCCACCACCACCACCACCACCTGCCGACCACCACCTGCCCCCACCCTCACCTGCCACCACCCCAACCCACCTGCCGCCACCCCCACCTGCCACCGGACGATATCTGATCACCCTTTAAATTTAGTTTTTTTAGTTATAATGGTTTTATTTTCTTCTTAATTGCTGGACATCTAACAAAAACCCAATATCAGGAAATCAATGGTGACGTAAACCCATCACGATTTCGAACTTAACTTCTCGAATAACTTAACACTTTCCAAAACTTTCGGAACAGAATCTGGATGTGATACCGTCACTTTTTCTCTTCCTTTTTTCTGTAAAACGATAGAAACCCTAGCATTTTGAGTTTTTACAAGTTTCAGATTTGGTTCTTTAGAAGTCTCACTGCATTTCTTCAAATTAGCAACAGAAGTTTTTGAATTCGTAACTTCATTACCAGAACTAGATTTAGAATTAGGAAATCTGGAAGAACCTTTGTTATGCAAACCAACCCTATCTGAAACCCTAGCAAATCTATCAACGCTAACACTTCTCGCATTTCGATCCATTGAAACCCTAGGTTTACTCATATCAGATGTAATCCTATTAAACTCAGAAGGACTTGAGCTCCTACCTCTTGGCCGCACAGAGGCGTTCGTCGATCACCTGGCACGCGGCTCCACGCTATCCTTATCGGCTCGGACCATCGAAGGGACGAGTGGCTTCTGAGGCTTCGTTGCAGTCCGAATCCTCATCAGACGACAGGAGAGGTGGAGACCACCTCAGACGGGACGGCGAAATGGATGGTGGTCGGCGAAATGGGTGGTGGTGGTATGCTTGGTCTTCACCGTCGCCGGAATGGGTAGTGGTCGGCGACGTGATCAGAGATGGCCGGCGGTGTAGATTCTTAGTAGATAGAAATTGAGAGAATAGCAAACAGAGGCTAGGGTTTTTTAAGTTCAGATGCTAGGTTTTTTTGAAGTTTAGAAAGAAAGAGGAGGGTATTTTAGTCATTTAACAAGAACTAACTGAAAAACTTAACGAAGTTAACGAAATTGGACTAAAAGCGTTAAGAAATGTAACATCAGGGACCCATACTGTTAAGGGGGGACTGGACCTGTTAATAGCAACAAACCTCATGGACGAAAACTGCAGTTTACTCTAATTAAGAATTTCAAACGTTTAGATAACTATTAAGCTAAAGGGGTAATAATAAATATCCAATAAATCAAGAATCATATATACATAGCCCAGTTTCAACAAACCTAATTAGAAAAATAACATGATTTGTAGGTTTGAAGTTGTTTTACACCTAGCATGAGTTGAGTTAGGATATAGTTTATAAAATCACCATTTTAAGTATTTCTTTGTCCTAAAGTGTATATAATTGAAATTTGGTGACCCGCCTTCGAAAAAAAATAATTTTCAGGAATTCGAAGACCGAAACATTGTGACACCGCTAAAAAATATTTCTAAGTCCGTCACTGATAAATTGGACAAGAATCTTTGGACAGATGAGTATTATATCAACATATATTCACCAATGTGTGTTATGTTTTTTTAGGGTGAAAGATATACCCGAAGCCTGTGGTCACCACCGACTATTTTTATGCCCAAGATATGTTCTTCTTCGTCAAGAAGTTCTAACCTCTCCGTACTTGTGGTAGCAGGAAGCCCGGATCGAACACACACTTCTCTCACACTCCCAATTTCAAGGTCACCTTGCACATTACACCCACTGACAAAGGGTTTGTACTTTTGTGGTTGATCAAACCTCCTCACTAAAGACCATACCTAAAGAAACAAGTAAAGCATTCAGAATTATTTTTGTGTCAATAATCATCAGATTGGAAGTTTTCTTAGTGTGTTCTTTAAATATTGCTTTGTATGAGCCTATCATCTTCATTCATAACTTATAAACACCATTAAAGTTTTCTAATTCCAGCACAAAAGCACAAGGAAAATCCACCAAAATAACATGCTGACTCAAAAAATTTGCAAAATGACCATTCACTTTTTTGTCTCATTGCATTTGCAAAAAAAATTCAATGATTTTGCGCAACAATCATTAAAAGTGCACACGTAAAAAGTTGAGGGTTGGTGCTTAGCCGGTGGCTAGTATGTAGCCAGGTCAGTCAAGAATGGGTTATGTGGCCTTTGTGATTGGTTCTTTTTTGAATGTTTAGTTTTGTAAATACTGCTTATTTTGAAAAAAAGTCAACTTATTCATTTTGGTGATTTTCCAATAATAATCTGGTACCATATCCATTATTAGTAAAAGTAGACACACTTCCCCTTGCATATCTATCATCCATCCATACAAGATTACATAGCCATTTATGATTTACTCCTTCCTTTCCAATATCTGTTGTTTATATAGGGGTATGAGTTAGTAACTTTATAAATTTGTCTTGTGTATACTACCTTGGGTTCCTATAAACAATTTTGGCATATTCCTGCCATTTCTTAAAGAGCCAGAACTTAAAATGCATCATTAATCAGATAACACATGTGACCAAAATAACATGTTTAACAGCACTACAACCAACAAAAAATATGATCTGGAAGGAAAATTATGCATCAAATCAATCAGATATATTAAAATTTAAAATAGAGGCGCTCTGGTTGGTTATCACATATAGAAAGGCATTATGTTCCTACTAAACACAAATTCGCCTTTTGCTAGGGTTTCTACAGATTTTACTAGAGAGAATGAAGAGATCGATACATCTGAGCAGCATAAACGCTAATTGAATCCACACACAACTAACTAGTTACCTACCAATTCGTTGTTCTACGAAATCAGTAATAACATTACGAACAGAAATTAACCGATCGGAACACTCCATTTGATCCTAAGCATGCATTCATGTTAATAAAGAAATACAGAAAACTTCAGTTCAGATCCGCGAAGTAATAACAAATAACTGACTAAAATTGAAGTATTCAAACGAAGATTTATGCAGATTTGACATCTTACAAGGTGCACCGGCGCTTTAATGTGTTTAACAAGAGACGAAGTGCACTGATTGTCTCTAAACTCATGCTTATGGTGTCTTCTAATGTAATTGTACTCCGACGAACCTGTACCGTCATCGTCTCCGGTGAGCACCATCGGTAATTAAGAGTAACAGAAACGGCCGTCGAACAATCCGTCACCAGAATTTGATCGCTACGACTTATAAAGCCACAAAGTCGGTTGATTCGTTGAGATTTTCGAGAGGGAATAATCACATCACCAATTGGGGGTTTCTTAACTGATTTTTGGTTCCTTCTCATCCACATCTCACCTCACCCTTTTCACGTGATATTAAAATCGGCATAGTATCTGTTTGACCCCTACACTATTTAAAATGTATTTTTAGTCCCTACTCAAGATCTGTAAGAACCATTTTTTGAATTCCATGGCATAAGTCACATATCAATCTTTCTTTAAGAGGTTCTGGTTCATAATATCAACTATGTGTGGATTCGACCATCTATTAGTGTTTTCAGTATCATCAAATTAGTTTGTTAAATGTGAGCTCGTAGGTTCGTGGTTAGGATCACAATTCACGAAGGTTTATTAGATCTTTGCATGATCTTAGACTGATGGTTGTGGGGCTTTATTGAGAGTGGATTCATCCTCTAATATCACGTCATGTGGCGCTGACTGGATGCTGACTAAGCAGTGGATAAAGCCCCTGCTGAAGCACTTGAGGGTGTTGTGGTGCAGGTGAGCGGGGGCTTTATCGAAAAACATTTTTTGTTCCTTCCAACGGCTCCTTCTCCCGCTAGCCCACCCACGCCCACCCCCTAGCGCCCCATAGCGCCCCCCATCGCTGGACACCCTTGCGGTGTTCGCCACCACGGTGGCTCAAGCCCCACCGTTGGCGCCCCTGATGGCGTACCACAACCATTAGCCTTATAATTTTGTGTCTGTAAATATATAGACACAAAAAAAAATCATTGAAATTGTTAATAAGTGTAAAGGAAAATAACTTTATTTATATAAAAAAAAATATTGTATCCAATGTTCATGTAGTTGTGACTTGTAGGGTTTGTTTGGCAAAAGTCAAAAGCAAGGTGGGGCTTTTATTTAAAGTTTGAAATTGTGAATACAACTAAAGGAAAACAATGTTATTCATAAAAAATATTTTATACAATATCCACGTAGTTGTGACTTGTAGGTCTGTTTGGTAAAGGTCAGTCGAACCTTTATTTATTTGTATTAATGTATCTTGACAACTAACACGTGTTTATACCATTTGCTTTTGACACTTTTGGTTTCCTTGCACCAGAGGCCGTGGAGTTACTTAACCGAGTACAGCGGGTCATGCATAGTAATGTTATGACCCCAAGATCTGTAGATGTAGTTTTTAAAAGACTTGGTTTTGCTATTCAAAAAGGGTTGGCGGCGCAGCTTGTTGCCCGTTTGCCTTCTATCTCTATGTTATTTCCCTTTGGGAGTTGTGTTTTGTGAATGAGATTAATGTATTTAGTAAATTAGTTGTAGAAATATATAGAAAGTACGATACACGTAAAGGACATGCAAATAAAGTCTTAGAATAGTAAATACAACTAATAAAGTTACTTTAATTCTTAAGATGGTCTATAATATAAATAAAAAGTCGTAGTGAATGAGCCAATAGCATATAATCAAAGTAGCTATGAGTTAAAAACTTAATATTAACACTAACATAGAATATATTTTATTTATTTATTAGTGATTATCTTCTTTTATAACATTTGAAGGGTTAAATAAATCATTTTTGATAAGTACAAGGGTGAGATTATGAATTTCTCACCTACAAAAAGGAAACAAGGGGGAAGAAGGGACAAAAATGATGAACGAAGGGGTGAAATTGTTTATACATAAAAATAGTATAGGCTCAAAGTGATTCGATTGGTTAAAATGAGAAGTTAAAGCAGGCTTGGATTTTTGTGGCAGGTACATTGCATTTGACCACCACCTCTCTCTCTCTTTCCACTTTAAGGTTTTCTTTACCTTTTACTTTCTTATTTTATTTTATTGTTTTTATATACTTTTTTAATGGGTAAATACTCAAACTTTCCTTATTACCAAAATTTTCCACAAAATATCCGGTTGACTTATATATTTCGAGAATGTCCCTTTTAACACCGTCGTCCAACGGTTATTGAAAAAAATCAGACGGTATTTGATGTTTGAAAAATCCGACGGTGTTATACCGTCTTCCAACGGCATTTGGAAAAAATCCGACGATGTTTAAAAAAAAATTACCTCAACAATTTTATAAAATCTATCTATACTAATAAATAAAGATCTAAGGGGACACATGTCACTCTCTGGTGCCTAATCACTCTTATGTTCCTGCCTCTTTCTCTTATTAAATGAAGGTACACGTGTCACTCTCTGGTGACTTCTTACCGTTATTTTCCCGGTTCTCTCTCTTATTAAATAATAATGATATTAAAAGAATATATTTGTAAATATTTAATAGAACTAATTACACGGATGGTCCCTGTGGTCTGACCAAATTACGGTTTTCGTCCCTAAGATTGAAAAATTACAGATTTGATCCAACATAGTTTGATTTTGTTACACCTACGGTCCCTAGAGTGGATGGGGGTTAACTTTTTCTGTTAAGTATATGTGAAAAGACTAAAATACCACTAACAATTACAGGGGCCATTTATGTATTTACTTAAACTATAATTCCTTTTCTAAATACCCCTTAGTAATTAAATAAAGAAATATCAAACCCCCGCCCCGCCCCGCCCCACCCAACCCAACCCCCTTCTCTTCTCCCACCTACACCATCACCGGCTTGAACATACGGCTTGACCCCCACCTGCAACTTGCACCAACTTGCACCACAGATGTTTCCAATCCACTACCCTCAAATTTGGGAAATGTACAAAAAAGTCGAAGCCTCCTTCTGGACCGCCGAGGAGGTCGACCTCTTTCAGGATCAACGCCACTGGGACGCCTTAACCGACAGCGAACGCCACTTCATCACTCACGTCCGGGCCTTCTTCACCGCCTCCGACGGCAACGTACTGGAAAACCTCGCCGGTCGGTTCATGAAAGAGGTGCTCTATAGATTTAGTTTTGTCGAATTGATTCAGAAATTTCCATGAAATTGGATAGACGATCTGATTTTGATTAGCATCAATTACTGAAGTTTCCGTGAAATTGAACTTGTAGCATCAATTTTGGTGAATTGTGGAAATTAGGGCTTTTTTTGGTGTGGTGGAAATTCTGTGACGTATTACTCAAAGACTTAGTTGCCACCTCCGCGCTTTCTACGGATTCCAAGTCGCTATTGAGAATATTCACTCCGAGATGTACAGTTTGCTTCTCGAATCGTATATTAAGGACTCCGATGAGAAGATTCGGTTATTCCGAGCAATCGAAACGATTCCTTGCTGTACGGATTACTCAACACGAAGGTGAGTGAGGAGCGAGTCAAATCAATCGTCGCCGACGCGGTGGAGATAGAGAGAGAGAGTTGAAAGATCCAACATGATTTTGGGTCCCGCTTAATCCATCCAAAATACCCTTAACAAGGGGCGGTGGTTGTGGCCGGCGATGGAGCAGGTGTGGTGGCCGGAGGAGACGGTGTTGGTGATTGCCGGAGATGAAGGTGGGTGGCGATGGTCTGAGGGGGTGTTTGGGATTACTTATTAAGCTACTTATTAACTTATTAACTTTTTTTAAAAGTTAATAAGTTAAAAGTTTGTTTGGATAAATTAAAATGAGATGGAAATATAAAAGAAATAAGTAGTTTTTGAAAAGTAAGTTCCACTTACTTTTCAAAACTACTTATTAACTTTTTAAAAAAGTTAATAAGTAGTTTTAAGAAGTAATCCCAAACACCTGAGAGGAATTTTCTTGGTCTTATGGAAGAGAAGGGGACGGGGTTAGTTCTAAAAAAAAATAGCTACTTATAAGTTTTAATAATAATAATAATCTACAAAAGCACAAAACATTATTGTGCTTACCGACCTATAAGTTTAATAATAGTAATAATCAAAATTCATTATTTTTCTTATGTTTTTTCTATGTAAATCTAAAATTACAATAACAAAACCCAAAAGAACATGTAATAAAAAGAAAATCATGTAATGATTCAATTTAACAATTTACTCAAAAGTTAACTCAGAACTTGCAACCGACCCCAGCTATATATAATTTAATAAGCTATAGTAAAAAAGAAAAGATGGTTATACCCGCGCTTCGTGTCGGGTGTCGTGTCCATCGTTAGTAAAATTTAAACGAAAACGTAGGCGTAACGATAAAAATTATGTTAATAAAAAAGAAACATAGAACTAAATAATAAAAAAGGGAAAAAAATTAATTAAAAAATGACCGGTTCAGGTCATAGAAAACCATAAATCGAATACCGATACGGGTTTCGATAATACCAATACTGAAAATGATGTTCTTCGCTCATAATAGGTTCGGCTCGTGACGCTACCACAACGGTAATGATGCTCGCTATAAACAACGATAAAAAAACTTTATTTTGAATACAACCCCGTTTAAAAAAAAATATCGGAACGTTGAAAAAAAACTAAAAACAGTCGCGCTCTCCGTATTTTGAAAAAAGTTAACGAACAAAAGTTATTAAAGGAAAACGAAATTAATTGAAAATGAAACGAAATAAAAACATATATTATATATAGTATAAGGGTTAAAAATAAAAATATAGAAAACATTAAAAAAAAAATGGCAAGATTCTATAGAAGAAATCACTGTTCACACGCTTTGGGTTTTAAAGTTAGTTACTAATTATTCCGTGAACTAAAATTAATTTGATCGATTACAAATATTAAAATTATTTCTGGTTTTCTATTAAAATAACATAAAAAGACTATTTTAACCTCGAAATCTTTTTTAAAGCACATTGGTATGCTATATATGGATGTTTCAATATATTCAGAACTATGTTAAAATCACGTGTATTACACGGATTGAATAAATATAATATTATATATTAAGTAATAAAAAAATTTATTTTTTAAAAAACTCGTGTTTAAATGGGTTGAACAAACTCGTGGAATACAATATAATTTGTTAACATATATAATCGTTAAAATATGCCAGGAGATTTATTTATTAATATAATATATAGATTAGTATTTCTTTAAAAATATATTATTATTAAAAAATAGAAGTGTATTTAATAAGAGAGAGAGACGGGAAAAAAATGAAGAGAATGAATGTGAATGTGACACGTGGAATGAAAAACCTTTATTTATTATATAGTATAGATTAAGCATAATGAATGACATAATACATTAAAATTATAATATTTTACGTATTTAATATAAAACTAGGGTTTTACATAACCCTAAAAATCGAAAATCATATACATAAACGGATAAAAATCTTAGTTGTTGCGTTAGTAACAAAGATTGGTACTTGGATTGATCAAAAACACCAACAATTGCAAGATGAAAATCGATTTAAGAATGATTTATGGTGGTGTAGAGGTCGACGGCTTCAAATAGGGGGGTGGGGGTGGATTTCGACTAAAACAAGTGGGAATGGGGATTAAGGTTTGATAAATCTCTTAAATAGATACTCCATAGGATGGGTTTAAACAAGTTTAAGAGGCCCGTTGGTTGATTTAAAAGGGATTTAATTAATTTAATTAATCATACTAAATAAAAATAATTTCTACTAATTATTTTTATAAAAACTTTTTTATAAAAATTACTAATGCAATTAAAATCACAACGTTATGCGTAAACGTACGCGATTTCACGAAAGTTCACAAATTAAGCATAAAATTACATAACACGTAATTTCATATAATTTATATTAAATATAATTTAATAATTGCTCGAAATATTATTTTTGATTAATCACCAACGTTCGGGGACAGACTCGTGTGATTCGGTAATTCTCCAAATTACCGTTACGTGAGTGTTCGTGCAATAACCGACACACTTAATTAATCCTAATCAAGTGTAATGCATGAATGAATGATTTAGATAACGGAGTTTGTGTTAACAACGTTAACCTGAAAACGCCGGGTGTCACACAGAAGCAACCACGCGGTAGAAGCTTGGTCGTTATCGGTTCGGATTATCAAAAACCATAAAAGCGAATATCAACACCGGTTTTGATAATACCAATACCAAAAAACTAGTCTTTGATACTTTATAATACCTTCCCCCCGCAATTATTCGCGGGAGTCTGCTCGTATTTCGGCCACGTTACGCGGTAGGAGGTTGGTCGTTATCGGTTCGTGTTGTCGAAAACGATAAAAGCGAATATCGATACCGGTTTCGATAATATCAATACCGACACTGATGTTGTTTGCTCATAACATGTTCGATTAAAAAAAATTTCAATTTTGAATAAAACTACGATAAAAAAATCAATTTTGAATAAAACTCTGTTTAAAAAAAATTTATATCGGAACGGTGGGAAAAAAACACTAAAAACAACCGCACACTCTGTTTTTATAAAAAAGATAAAAAATGATATTAGTAGAAAATTGAACGGGTTAATAGCGTATATTATATATAGAATATGAAATTAAAGGAAAAAACGTCATGGTACCACAACGATAACTTCATTTTCAATACAACTCCGTTTTAAAAAAACTTTATATCGGAATGTTGAAAAAAAAAACTAAAAACAGACGCACACTCGGTTTTAAAAAAAATGTTGAAGAATGAAAATTATTAAATAAAAAAAATTATTAGAAAATCAAATGGATTAAAATCGTATATTACGTATAGTATGGGGTAAAAATGAAAATAAAAAAAAAACAATAAAAGCGCGAGGTGTCACCTTTTGAGTGGAATAGTTACTGTTTATTCACGTTCTACTTTAATCTTATTTAGTAATTAGTTTTCTTGCTATTGTTGATAATGAGAAAAATAAATTTCAATATACAGTTTCTATTTTTTTTTTAATTAATAATCTCACAAAAGAGATAATACATCTAGTATATTATCAATTAGTAGAAGTAGAGAACAAGAAATTAATTTTGAAATTAATAAAGAATTTACATAAAAAGAAGGTTAAAGAATCATATTTTCTTAATATTACAGTAAAAAATGTTAAGTTTAAAGTTCCCTTTAGTTTTAAGGACAACTTCATATACTTTTAAAACTTCTAACAATATCACATTTACCCAAAAGTAATATTAAATATACATATTCAAAAAACAAATTTTTATTCATACATTTTATTAAATATAATTTATAATACGATTAATATGCCATTTTCCTTTTTCTTATATTTCAAACTCTTCTAACCAAAACATTTACATAAGAGAAAGGTATTTGTGTTAAAAAGATGTATATTGAAATTCTCATTTTTAATTAGGTGAACTTAATAAGAATATATAAAATTATCTCTAGCTTTTAACACGTGCGGGTTTAATTTTTTTTTTGAACAACAGCAATGTAATATACATATAAAACTAGTAGGAAAACTAACAAAAACCCTAAATACAATCACCAATATAATCCCAAAGGATAAAAAAAACAAACCAAAACTGAGTGCGGGTTTAATACCTAGTTATTAAACATGTAAGCCAATGATCTTCAGCCCAATTGGTTGAGCTGAGTTACCCAAGACTTTATTAAAATTATTGTTCGGTTAAAAAGTCTCAAGCTTCGCAAGGTCAAACAAGTATGACAAACGAAGGTAATATTTTTGCGTATAATGTTGACTTGGTTCGGGAGAGGATGGCGCATTTTGTGATTCAAGAGAGTCTACCTTTCAAACACTTTGACAACGAGCGTTTGACTCGGCTTATTCAACAAACGCTCCAACCTCGCTACACTCATGTAAGTCGTGCTACTCTTAGACGAGATTGTATAAATATGTGGAAAAAAGCTAAAGTAGAAATAATAAATGAATTTGAAAATTTAAAAACCGGTATTAGTTTAACTTGTGATGTTTGGTCGGCTCCCCACAATTTGCCGGATTCTTACATTTGTGTTACCGCTCATTGGATAAATCCGGAAAGTTGGCAAATGATGAAACGTACTATTGCGTTCGATATTTTTGCATACCCACACACCGGTGACAATTTATTTTATATTTTAGACAAAGTTATAAGAACTTTTAAAATAGAAACTAAAGTTTTTTCAATATCGTTTGATAACGCCTCGAATAATACCGTCGCGGTAAACCAACTTATTTTAAAATATAACCCGATTTGTAATGGTATTTTTTTCCATAGCCGATGTGTTGCACATATTATTAATTTAGTTGTGCAAGATGGTCTTAAACACATTGACGATGTTAGAAATCAATTTAAACAAATGTTGCGTGACATTTTTCATACAAGTCAAAGAAGATATCATCGATATATAAAATTTTGTAAAGACGGGCAAACCGAATGTTTAGGTCCAAATTGGGACGTTTCAACACGTTGGAACTCAACGTGTAACATGTTCGAAAAAGCCATTCAACAAAAAGAAGTTTGCAAATGTTTCATTCCCAACTAGCAAGGCAAAATAAAGTAACAAAATTTCCGACATCGGGTTGGGGTATCATTGAAGGTGTAGCCGATATGCTCCATATTTTTAAAACCGCTACAACCTATTTATCGGGAGTTTACTATCCCACAAGTCCTTTGGTTTTAAATCAACTTTTTTTAATGGTCGAAAAATTAAACGAATATTCCATGCGAGGCGGCATATTTAAAGAAATGATACCGCCAATGAAAGAGAAATTTAAAAAATATTTTAAAGAAATGCCTCCGATTATTACTTGCGCCGCCGCCTTAAACCCGTGCTTAAATGTTTCGGGTGTTGAAACTTTAATTGAAAAAATAATTTACGGTTTGGATTTATACGAAGAAGACGTATTTTTAACGGATAGAGCAAAAACTATTTTTACACAAAATTTGTCTACTTTATTTACTGTTTATGTTGAAAAATATGGTACAACATCTACCGTTCATGAGCAATTTAGAAACGCTCCATCAAGTGCAAGTACTAGTCGGAGTTCAATGTTAAACTTATTTAATACTATACTTAATGAAAATAGTAAACGTCAACGGGGTAATACCCCAAGTAGCGAATCAGGTAGATATATCGGTTCGGATTTTTTAACCGGTATGAATGCTCATGATTTTGAGACATTTGATATCTTGGCTTGGTGGAAAGGGAAGGAAAACCAATTTCCCGTCCTATCCGCTATGGCCCGTGATCTACTAACCGTCCAAGCTTCTACGGTAGCTTCGGAATCTGCTTTTTCTGTTAGTGGCAGGGTTGTTTCTTTACGAAGAACAAGACTAACTCCGCCATCGGTGGAAACGTGCATTTGCTTAAAAGATTACTTGGACGCGGCGGAAAGAATACAACATATATCTTCCCTTGAAGGCGAACTCGAAGTCGAGGGAGAGATATACGAGGACGAGGTGGAAGGAGGATTGATTGAAGCAATCGGCGAAGACCTCCTACGAGGGAGTTCGGGATCCGACTAGTACCGACTACCCGGATTTTCAATATATCCACGAAAAAGACTTTTATATTTAATGTATTTTTAATTTGTAAACTTTTAATTATTTGTTTTGTAATTTCTAAACTTTATCTTGTATGTTTTGTAATTTTTAAGTTAATTTAATATCTTTAACGGTTAATTTTTTTTAACATTAACGGTTTTTTTTTTTAAAAAATCCGGGTAAACCGGTTTGGGACCCGAACCGGTTTAGTAGCCAACCCGGTTTCAACCCGGTCCGATCCGGTTTGGTAGGGTTGGGTTCGATGATCCTGGAACCCGGTTCGTGACCCGAACCGGTTTGTACGTCGACCCGGTCCAACCGGGTTTTGCTCAACCCGAACCGGTTTTAAACCCGAACCGGTTTCGTTAAAAAACCCGATTTGTACACCTCTACCACATGCTCGGTTTTTGCTTCTCACCCCCGGCTAGGGATATTTATTAAATCGGTTTTCAGGTTATTTGAATCAGGTTTTCAGGTTTTTTAAAAACAAATTCCAAAAATTGAATTTAGTTTATATTCAGGTTGGTTCGAATAAATGGAATTACGAGAAAAAAAAACAAATAAACATTTATAGTCTAATTTGAATTGAGATATTCGGTTCCAATTGGTTATTGGTAAGAAAATTAAAATATTCGACTTGAAAACCGATTTCGAAGTTCGGCTAATGCTAACCTGGTTCGGAAATTAGAAAGTTAATATGAGTTTATCTTTATCTAGTTAACTAGGAAGTTTATTAGCTATATCTTGAATTACCCATTAGTGGAAATGCAATACTTATGGGCTAATTTCTCGATCAATAGAAAACATTAAAAAAAAAGTTTACTGTTTATTTATTTCCTTCACTTTGGGACAAATCTTTCCAACATTAAACAACTGGAATTTGTTGGCATTTACATGTGACAGCAATTCTAAATCCAAACGGGATCCTATAAGACCTTTGGACCACAATGTCATATCATATGTTATTTTCCGCATATCCAAAAGTATAAAGGATAACTTAAGATATGTGGCTTATCATTTCCCAACACCCTACCCATTATCCCGAATATGTTGTACTCACATTTTATGTGTATGATAACATAGGGGACCCGACCCAACCCGCCACTAAAAGGGTTCGGGCTAGGGCGAATGGGTGGCAACACACGCATGGGTTTTCGACTCTTTTTGCATTCACCAGCGGACCTACATATAAGAGTCTGACGTCGAGCGGACACCTGGAAGTTTTTATGTATTATGTAATATTTGATGCTTGTTTTTTATGCGTAGTATATGTATCTGATTCTCGAGTAACACCGATTAATCATACATATTCGAAAAGTGACACCAGTAAAGAAACGTAAATCACAATTTGGTTGATTGAGGCTAAGTTGTAAAAACCTCAATTCGCTAAAACTTCCCAAATTAACTCGGGATCATATGAAGGCAAACGAGCAAGAAGACACCCTTCAAACTTCGGGTCACTGGCCACCACCTTTGACTCGCCGGAGGCTGAACACTTCGAACTATCTTCCTTCCAAAACCGATCTTCAGACATACTCCGCGATGAAATCAAATCATTTCTAATTCCAATTCCAATTCCAATTCCAGTTCCAACACACGGAATTGAAGAACAACATTCGGTTTTCATAACTCTCTCCCTCTCATCATCACAACCAACACTTTGACTTTGACTCTCTCTCTTCTTCTTTCTGTTGGCTCTCTCTCTCCTAACTTTCTGGCAAATGGCTTGAATCTTGGCATCAACAGCACCCTTAAGATCATTCAGCCTCTGTGCATCCCCAATTAACCCCAACTGACTCGGGTCTTGCAAATTCGTGAAATTCAATTTCGCGTATTCACCTCGTAGTTTATACGCAGCCCGATCATACGCATAAGCCGCGGCCTCAGCCGTCTCATAAGTCCCCAACCAAACCCTCATTCTGTTCTGAGGCAGTCTGATCTCCGCCACCCATTTACCCCAATGCCTCTGCCTCACTCCCCTGTAAAGCTTCTTGTGCGGATTGTTATGATAATCGGAAACCTGAGAGAACCCGTTTGCAGTTGTCGTAGGTGAACTCGACAACCCGAATTTCCCCATGTTTTGCTCTGAGAATTGCTGGAGCAAATCTCTCTGTTTCAGGTAAACTGAAGAGCCCACTGTTGATGAGGAAGAGTGAGTGAAGATTGAATCTAAGGTGTTTGCACCATTCCCGCCATTTATAATCAGGTTAGACAGAGAAGATCCGATGTCATTGTACGGATTTTTTCGTTGCATGATGGGCAATTTGTTGCAGATGTTACTGTAGAATAATAAAAAACAGTGGGGAATTGTGGAACTGACTTTTTTTACAAAGATACCAAGAACTTGGAGCTTTTGACTCTTATGTCAATTGGGAATCAAAGAAAGTTCTCAGATCATTAGGTTTCTTGTTGGTTTACTTATAGCTGCAAAGCTTGACTTGTGCGAAATGACATTGTTGCCCTTGATTTAAGGGTCTATAAACCCGTTTTAAACATGAGTGTGAATTTCTGACACGACCAGAACCTAACACGAAATTTACGGGTTTGTGTTTAGTATAAACGGTTTCGGGTCAAACCCTCGTTTAGCCAATTTAATTTACATTTTTACCATTTGTATGAAACCTCTCATTCAATAAACTTTTTTTACATTTGTACCATTTGTATGAAACCTCCCATTCAATAAACTTTTTCAAAGTCACGGGTACAGATATTGTTGAACTCTTGGTTCTATGAAAAATCATATCAAGGTCAAATGGGGAGATCTTTGGGTTCACATTGCGGCTCAATTGGCCTCGTTTTAAGTTGTGCAAAAAAGTGAACCTTTTGCCTGTTGTTGTGGGAAGATAGTAAAAGATTTTCTTCTAACTCTTAACTAGTATTTAAAAAGTCTACTAGAATAGTGCCACGTGTAGTTGTGGTCTCCATTCAGCTTTTATCATAGGGTGGTATGGGTGTTCTCCAGGAGAAATTTGCTTCCACTCCTTTTTCATCAATCTTTTTTTCTAAAGCTGACATATTAAATGTAAAGAGTTAAAAACTTTGTTTAGATCAATGTACAAGTGTAAATGTTTGATGTTTGTTTTAACATTGTGGCCCTTGGTAGTAACGTTACACGCGTTTATAGATTTAGGCTTTTGATTTGTCTGGTAAGTTATATCTGTTTCAGAGACCCTGCTAGTTTTTTGTTCTCGGCGTTAGAACTTTGGTTTCAAGTATACCTATATTATATATGGTTGTTTTAACATCGCATCATTCATACCAATAAGGTTTCGGTTCCATAAAAGAAAGGGTTGTTAAATACAGAATCAAATTCTAAATAGAGAACCACATAAAAACTTGTACCTTATTGCTTTAACCGTGATAAGGATGGTGGTTACAGTTATGTATTGAAAACGTCCCTCGTTGAAGAATACATACACGAAGACTATCTAGGCGATGGAACCAGACAAATGACAAATGCAATGTAACTATCTAGACATAACACATGGATTGGAGCTAAATTCAAAAGGTAAACCAAACCCTAAACCAATACCCATGTTCATGGTAGCTGGTAACCAATCATACTTAAACTTTCACATAAATGTTGAGACAAAATAAATTAACAAGTTTGAAAATCATACCATTAAGGTTTACTGAACCTTTCCAGCTTCTGGAACTTTTGTACAATTTTAACAACTTGTTTTTAATGTAATATTAGATGATTTAGATGCATGTATATTAAGGTGTATTCATGCGGTTTTTGCAAATATGTTTTAATATATTTTAGTGTAATAAAATTCTTTACACATAGTTCAAAAGAAAATAACATTTTACCATTAATTTTTAAGTGGAGTCTCCTTACTTTAGAATAAAAGTGAAACATTTTTATTAGTAATTTTAAACATCTAAACTTTCATCTTGGTCAGTCAGTCCATGCATGAAACCTAAAAGAATGACTCACTCTTTCTGTCTCTTTCATAATATTATGGATTTATACGAAATAGTATTAGATTAATCTGTATGCATATATTTGAATATAATTTGTTTCTATTATGCAATATTTATTTTCCAGCATTAGCTTTTTGTTTAAAGGGTATATAAATGATAATAATAGAAGATGAGGATAAGCTGCATTGAATTCAAAAAGTAGAGTGGTGATGGGAGAAGAAGAAGAAGAAAGACATGTTAGATGTGGTCCTCTTCCATGTGAAACCCTAAAGTCAAACTATCCACCTTTTCCCTTCCCATACTTTCATTTTCCAAATTATATCTTATTTAAAAGCATATTTAATAAAAATCTAAATATCATATTATAAGTCTTAAATCCCATATGACTCACTAGGTTTAGCTCACCCCCTATAGAAAGGAAAAGTAACCACATACTTCTAAGGGTTCTTACATGTGCATATACATACAGATTAGATATGTGATGGCCGTCTACTAACTTGATCGTTGGAGGGTGGTCCTTGACACTTCGGCTCCCGGACCCCTTCTAACACTTCACTATGGTGTTTACAACTCAAATGCAGGCTATGCGAGTTTTGATATTAACAATTACCAAATAACAATATTATCCAAAATAATCTCATTTCTAGCATTGTAACTATGATCAAAGTCTAGCTAGCTACGCGAGGTTTGATGTCAACAATTACCAAATAACATTATCTACGATCAAGACCGGGTCTTCCATAAAAATTAATGTTTCTTTCAATATGAAAAGTAACGACGAAATTGACAAAACCCCATCTTGGCCAACTCAATACCTATACGTCTTGAATTTGATAGTGAGTTTTGTTCATTGCTTTTATGCATTTGGGTCTACAAAGACTTGTTCTATATCTCTTTTCGGTTTGACTCAATTAGATTAAGCTCAAATTACTTGGCTATAACTTTTGAGATCTCGAAGTTATGGCCCGAAAGAGTTCATTTGTATTATGTAAATAATAATAATACAAAATCTATTCAATTATCCTTTCTATAAATGTAGAATGATCAACATCAACATATTTTATGGTGGACCGAGGTCGGCAATTTCTTTTGGAGGTTTGTATACATTTTCAACACATTGCTTTATCGTTTAAATGCTTCATAAATGCATGTTGGTGCTTTGGTTGGTGGTTAACTGGTTATCTCCTATTTGTACATTTTTTTGTTGTCCTTGAGGTTTACTATTTAAAATCTCAAACACAAAGTATTAAGGCTTTTAGGCTAGCTAAATTTAACATACCCTTTAGATTTAACAATTCTTGAAAAATAGTTGTAAAATTTAAGTTGGAGTCTCTTTTACCTTGTCAATTTAGGAAATAAATCATGTTTTATAAGAAATTTTCACCAATGTTGGATGAAAGATTTCTTTTAGTTCTTTAATTCTTTTTAACCTTTTGTTCATCAATATCATATGACCATTTATAGTTTTATTATACGCATTTAATTACAAAGGAAATTTTTAGACAAGTTATATGAAATAAAAAGAGGAAAATAGTTTTTTGTATTATGGCGTGAGGTATACTCCATGTAAGTGATATTCGGGTAAAATAAAGTGTATGTCACGTGGACGCCACCTCACCACCTAAAGTTTTCAAATTACTTTCACATGGGAAGAGGTATAGCCGTGTGAATGTGAGTGGTGTGAAAATTAAAATTTTAGTAATTTTTATTTATATAATTATAATTAAATATTAATATTATATTAAAAAAGCAAATCCATTCCTTCCTAATGGTTTGAGTCTCCCGTGAAAAATCCTACGCCCCCTCTCTCACGCCCCTTTTACGGCAGAAGGGGTGGTGTTTCACGCCCTGAATACCGGATGACCTTATGCAAGCATTATGAGTTTTTCATTGTCTCGGTATCCACTAACCTTTTGTGGTTCACTCAAACCCAAGTGATTTATTAATGCCTAGTCATTAGCTTGTATCAGACGAAATCAAGGAGTGAACCTACTTGTGGGCGAAAAACCAGTCAAAACTTAAAACCCTCTAGTGGTCTTAGTGGTGCGATTTCAATTTAAACTCCATGCACTTATAGTTGATTTGCTTTCTTTCTTAAAGATGTAATGTTTGCTTTCTTTTCTTGAAGATGTGCTGTTTTTCATTTCTAACTCCTTGCTAGATTTTTTAATTCAAATCCTGTCGTTAATTTTTTTTTAGGTTGTTTCGATTATCGAAAACAACATTATTGATTAGGGCAGGTTGACTTTTTAAAACATTTGAATATCATACAAAATTCGACGCAATAACCTTCTAATCTGGGCACGTTGACTTTTTAAAATAATGTGACACTCTACCCACCTAGCAACCGACATGTTAGTCGTGGCATATATTCATTGGTACATGCATGCGTTTTGCATTGTGGGTCATTTACTAAGAAAAAGTAAAGAACACGGAAAGACCAATAAGTTTTATTTTCTTATTTTTAAAATAAATAAGATAAAAGTGAAAGAGAAATACTTGGTGGTTTGAGGCAGGGGTGAGTATAAAATTCGATTAATCGAACCATAACCCGGAAAACCTATAAAACCAAACCGGAAAAACTGAAGAATCGATGGTTTGGTTTAACTTTTTTGTTAATTGATTTTTCCGGTTCGGTTTCGGTTATACGCATCCACAAAACTGATTTAACCAAACGTAACTGACCCATTATATTTATGTGTTAACCGAACCGAACTAAACCTGTAATAAATTTTGCTTTGGGTGCTATCTCCATGCGCATTCTTCCAGCATCACGAAATTCCAACTATTCTTCTCCACCATCATGAGTTCATAATATTCCATTAATTCTACATGTCTTAATGTTGGTTCAAATATTCATGTATTGGCTCAAATGTGTTTGGCGGCCGGATGTTTTATAAACCTTCATGCATTTATGTACATGATACGGTTAACCGACCTATAATCAAACGAAAACCGAGGAAAAACCAATTAACCAAAAACCAATTGGTTAACATTTTTCATTAACTGAACATTTCGATTTCGATTTTGGTTCGGTTATGTCTAAAAACCGAACAGAACCGCCCTATTCACCTCTTGTTTGAAGTTATAGGTGCACAAAACTCTTTATGTCCTAAAAAGCCCAAAATAATGGATCCATATCATAGCATTAGAAGTAAGATTTAAAGTGCAACGATGGTGAATAGTGCTGATCCCATTCTTTGATTGGCGCGTGTTTTTTTTTACATTTCCATTTTCAATCTTATACTAATTTACATTTTTAGCCCATTTCATTTTCTATTAATTTCGTTTTTTTAATAACTTTTATTCATTAACTTTTTTCAAAATACAGAGGGTGCGGCTGTTTTTAGTTTTTTTTTTGTCAACGTTCCGATATAATTTTTTTAAAAACGGATTTGTATTTAAAATCGAGTTTTTTTGTATCGTTGCCTATAGTGAGTGGTGTTAACATTGTGATACCGTGACGAGCCGAACCTATTCTGAGCGACCAACATCATTGTCGATATTTGTATTATCGTAACCCGTATCGGTATTAACTTTTATGGTTTTCGATGACCCAAACCGGTAAAAAAAAATTCTTTTTTTCTTTTTTTATCATTTAGCTTTATATTTATCTTTTATTAACATTATTTTTGCCGTTGCTGGTTTTTTTACAAACGTTTGCGGCTGCATCTACGTTTAAGTATTTTAATCGATAGATTACGTTTTTTAACATTATTTTTACGTCTGAGCATGAGCATTCGCATGCGTTAAATTTTTTTCTAAAAACCAGTCCACCCCGTCGCGGAGCAAGGGGGTGACCAACTAGTTACATAAATTGACGAAGACGGTAAAGCAGACTCAAAACGCCCATAAATTTAAAATATAACGGGTCGATGCTGTCAGGAGTCCATTAAATTAGGTGAACCATAATTCATACACTCTCCTATTAAGTATTTATCACCATTTAATGTGACTTATTTGTTTTCATCCATGATAATCAATCATAAGTAATTTAATGAATTATGGTTAAAAATTGTTTTATAAATTTGATTTTTCTCACTCCTAATTTTATTGGATAATACCTAAATTACTAATGACTAATTTATAGAAAAGAAGATTTATAATAACTAAACTTGTAAGAAAATAATAATTAATTATAACGTAATTTAGTAACAGAACCTAATTTATTATAATCAGTTGATTATTAAATAATATTATAACATAATCAGTGGATTACTAATTAATAGATGTAATATAAAAATTATATTATAAAAATAATATTACAACGTAATATTATATTTTTCAATATATCTCAATATCAAATAAAATACTAATTTTCTTTTGATTTATTTGAATACATTGAATAAATATTTATATTGTGGTCCGAAAATTTCACGAAGAATCTGTCGTTAATTACTGAAGTATCATACCAAATCCAATATATATTTTTAGTGATATACGTGTTTGAAAGAAACACATAAGATTTTACTAATTATGTAGCAAACTTTAAGGGTGTTCATCGGTTCGGTTAACGGTTTGTTTGATTTTTTTAACCCTTATCTATTAATCGAACTGAATTGGAAATTTTTCTAAGTGAACCGAATTCAACCGATTTCAAATGGAAAGTTTGTCCGAATAAACCAAATAAATCGAATTCAACCGAATAAATCAAATAAATCGAACCGAATTTGAAATATGTCTAACCAAACAAACCGGATTAAAAAATGGTATATCCGTTAACCGAGCCGAAAACCGAATTCGCAATTCGGATACGGTTAATAACCGAACCAAAAACCGAATTCATAATTCGGTTCGGTTTTTTCCGGTTACGGATACGATTCGGATTTTCAGTTTTTTTGCACACCCCTAGCAAACTTAGATATATATGTATAGATTTTAACGAACTTAAATTTATTTTTATTTTTAAGATTATCTACTGTATATAAAAATGTAATTAATAATAAAATTTTAAATCATTGATCAAAACTAACCCATTGGAATAAAATACTACTGTTATGGTAATTTTTGTTTATTATATAAATGTTTTCTATTTTACAATATTTCTATTAGGGGTGAGCAAATAACCGAATTAACCGAACTATAACCGAATTAACCGACATAACCGAACCGATGGCTCGGTTAAGCCATAAGTGATTAACCGAAATTTATGGGTCGGTTTTGGTTATGGTGTGTGCCATAACCGAATTAACCGAACCGAACCGAATGTAATCCATTTGCAATAAATTTAAATTACCACTCATGTTTTTGCTATAATTCCGATTAGCTTCCGGTTATCAGTTTATTTGTGTGTATACCAGTTTGATCATTAATCTTGCAAAAACCATTTTGTAAGTTGGTTGGTTGAAGAAAAAAATTAATGCAAGTACAATTGTGATTTCTGATTCTTGTGCCTCATTTAGCAGGTAGTTGTATTTATCATAATGGGTTTGAGTCGCATTCTCATCCATACAACTTGATGATGCAACAAAGAGACCGGTCTGGGAACAAATTTGTTGTACCGTATCAGCACCGTATGAACGATAAGCAGAGGTTATACATAGCTAATTGGACATTTATCGAAGCAAAAAGGGAGATGACCTACTTGTTCCGTTCTACCTATACTTGAATTGATGATGCAATCAATGTTTTTACTAAAATCTTGATGTGAAATTTAGTTCTCTTTGATACTACTACAAATGTTGATGAATGAAATTTTGCTTGAACAAGATTCTTGTTATTGTTTGCTTATGTCTATACTTGAATGGATGATTAATACAATCAATGTTTTTACTAAAATCTTGATGTGAAATTTAGCTCCCTTTGATACTCCGACATATCTCGATGAATGGAATTTTGCTTGATCAAGATTCGTGTTGCTTGGATGATGTACTAGATACTGTTTCATTTAAATTCACTGTCTGCCTATTAAATTCCCACATGATTAAGGATCACTTAATTTTTTTTTGCTATAGCGGTTAATTAACCGAATTAACCGATAACCGATCCATAACCGACGGTTAACCGAACCAACCATAACCGAAGTTTCGGTTCGGTTTCGGTTTTGGAAATGGACATAACCGAGGTTTCGGTTTCTGTTTTGGAAATGCCCATAACCGAACCGAACCGACCCATGCACAGCCCTAATTTCTATTATTGACCAATTTGTATATAAACTTAGTATAATTTTTAAAAAATTTAAGTTAATTATTATTATTTTTTAATTTAAGTTAACTATTTTTTTTAATATAAACTTAATAAGTTTGTTCGCCACTATATTCGTTCAACCCGAAGAAATCTTATCCTGTTGCACCTGAAGCGTTTGTGAAATAAGTTTGTTCGGCAGTATTCTCGTTCAACCCGAATAAATCATATGACGGTGCGGTTGAAGGGTTGGAGAAATAACTTTGCCCGGCGACATCTTGATTCATTAACAGACTCGGTTCACTAGGCACCTGCTAGTTCACATATGCACTGTTGCAACCAGGATACCTTACAAAGTTTGACCACTATATTGGTGGAAACAAAAAAAAATAATAAATGTTTAATTTTAATAAATATAATTTTTTTTATGTTAATATTTAACTATTTAATATAAATTGTATAAATAAAAAAATTATTTAATTTTCTAACCCCTGATTAAAAAAAAAGATATTGTGTCTATAATCCAGATTAAAAAAAAGATATTGTGCATAAATTAATTATACCTATATATGATTAATTTTTTTAAATATAATAAGTTAATAATAATGAAAGACATAATTTTTTAGATAAACTTTTAATTAAAGTGGTGTATGAAATTTTAATGGTCTAAACTCAGTCACCACCCTTTAAGTTGGGCTGTGATGGGCCCATTAACATTTTTGTATGATCCATGTTATTGATTTGACTTCTCGAGTCAACACATCCTCCAATCCCATTGGCTTTTACTCTTTTGCTGAAATAATCAATTGAGTTACTGTTGGAGCCCTAAATCGTCGCATGCTATTTTCATCGTAAAGGTTTAGATTCCTCCACTCTGCTTTCTAATTCAACATTCAATTAATCGATTAACTATCATTTTGTTTATTCATTCTTTGCTTTATGCAATCTGCAGGGTGAATCATGATTGTTTCATTGTAGGAATATGCGAAGATGAAGCTGAATTTGACGCTTTTGGTTGCTCTGTTTCTAATCTCAGTCGTCGTTCACTGCGCTGACCCAGATCCTGAGGTAATCGCCTCACTTTGCTTAAAACCTAGGGTTTATTTGATGTAGAGTCTGTTTTCGAAATTGGAAATTGAGTTAGATTATGTGATGAAATCTGGCGCATTAAATTCACTTTTATAGAAGGTATTTTTGACCTAGTGCTTAGATATGGATATGTTATAGTTGTAATTATAGTTGAAGTGAGATCTTAATTGCCTAAAACTTGGATTTAGGTGAAGAAGAATACACTTGATGATTTAGGTTCCGAAACAAGGATAAAGTCGGAGCCGAAAGTTAGTTTAAATGAGAAATCAACCACATCGGGCTCTAGTTTAGAATCTAAGCCAGTGGATCCCGAGCCTTTGAAGAAGGACAAAGTTCCAAATGATGTCCAAAATGTTAATGTGGACAAGACTAAGAGTGTTCCAAGTAAGCAATTAGTGGATAAGGAAGATGGTAACGTGCAAAAGGGTTTGAAAGATAAGGATTCGGTAGACAAGGTTGAGAAGAAAGGTAAAGCAGATGAGGTGTCGGGATCTAAAGATGTGCCCAAGGAGGAAAACTTGTCGTCCATGAGGAAGGGAAGTTTTCGAGGCGAACAATGTGATTCGTCTTTCAAGTGCACAATTGGTAACGATGAAAGTCGTGGAATGGTTGCTTGTCTTAGCGTTCCTGGAGATGGTATGTATCGTTCCTTCATGTTTTATAATTTTCTACTTTGGTTCATATTAGTTGATATATTGATTTGGTATTCCAATTCCCAATGCTTACTAGGCATCAATATTGCAAAATCTTTTCTTCTAAAAAGTTTTTAAGTAAAAAGGTTATGATGCTTTTGAAAATCAATACCATCATGCAGTGTTGTAAAAATCAGGATTAATCGGTAATCGGTGGATTACCTTGTAAATTTGGGCTAGTCGAACAATTAATCGGTAATCGGGATTAATCGGCCCTAATCGGGATTAATCGGTCCAAATTGAAATATAGGTTTTAAACAGAATTAAGCCCAAATAACGACCCAATCCATGGATCCATGGGTTTTTATTTAACCTATTCGCAAAACTGAAGGCTGTTCTCCACCTCCGTCCTGTTCTCGCTGCTGCTTTAACCTAATCGCTACCTGCTGCTTCAAATCGACGACCACATGTGCTAATACGGACAAGATGATGATCTTGGTTTAAAAAAGCGCGAGGCGAGGGCTTCACGTATGCGAGGCGCTAAGCTAAAAAAAGTAATAAAAAATTTAGTAACATTCTTAAAACCTCCCACCAAATGTTGTTTAAGTCTAAAAACTCCTCATTTGAGTAATTTTCACAAAACTTGCAAGAAAAACAACTTAAAAAACTGATTTAAGTAAAGAGGAACTGCAATTGGAACTCAAATTCATAACAAAACAGTGAAAAAAAGGTTGAAAATACATGAAGCGCGCCTCGCCTCGCCTCGCGCTTCAAGCCTGAGGCGGCGCCTCAGGGCGCTTCATGTATCTCGGGCGCCTCACCCATTTGAGGCGTTTTGCCCAGCGCCTCGGGCGCCTCGCGCTTAAGGCAGCGCCTCAGGGCGCTTTTTTAAACCAAGATGATGATGAATTTTTAAGTATTTAGTATTAGAAGTATTTGATTTTTGAAGTATTTGAACTATTTTATCTTTGAAGTATTTAAACTATTTGATCTTTGAAGTATTTGAGATTTTGAACTAATATAATAATATGTTAATGTTTATATTTGTATATATACATATATATAAGTTTGAAAAATTACTTATAAATTCCAATCCGATTTATCCCGACTAATCCCGATTAATCCCTAGTCGGTACCCCACCGCCCGACTAGCGCCTAACGATTTTTACAACACTGCCATCATGTTTCTATTTATAGTTTTTTTTTTATAAATGTTGATGTAGTTGTCTACTTAGTACATACTCCATTTCTAGTATTTTGAAACATTTGGTTGATATCTTTGGAAAATGAAGCTTCTTTATGTCAAAAACATATCATCATACATGTTTCTCCTACATTTGTCCTTTTATCGATGATAGTAATCACTGATCTTATTAGCAATCACTCAAAATCCTGCATCAAATGGTTGCACCATATGATAAGTGTGCTTTACAAGTTACAACATGCACATTGGATGATTGATGCTAGAGTGTCATGCGGTAGTAGGAAAGGTTGTAAACTAGACATTTTTTTATGTGGCATAGTATAAAGCACCTGCTCATCAACATGCTTTAAAGAAGCTATTTTGGAATACTAATAATCATTTTGCAGTGTATGTTATGAAGAGGTTTGGAAGTTCAGTTTCACCTGATGTGGAGAACTCATCTGGTTTTCACCTATTTGGCAGTCCACGTAGGCTGCCATGTAAGCAGTTCTACCTACGTGATTGTCCACACTACTTCCCCCAGATTTATTAATTTAAAAAAAATCATTTTTTTTTAAAATCAGTTATATTAAAAAATCCATTTATTTATAGAAATTTTTTTACTTATTAAAAACAATTGAACTTTCTAATTTCTATAAAAATATCCATTTTTTACAAAATCCCAAATTTTTATAGATCATTCAACTTAATATATGTTTCATTTACTCAAATCTGTGTCGTCTCATTGTGTATTATTTGTATATATGTCTACTTTATTTTTTAATTATCATTTATATACCAGTTATTTATTATTAAAATTTTCAAGTTTTACTACCAATCACCACCGTCCTCCACCAGCTGCAACGGTGAACAATAGATCATCCAAATCCACCACTGTCTCCCACCAATTACCACTTTGACTCCAAGATCGAACTTGAACTCCAAAACAACGCAGATCTAAGAAAAAACAACACAAATCTGAAATCCGCCTCTTGAATTTAGAATCAAACAGAAACAGCACAGATCTGAATGCATGGATGTAGAAGGAAGAAGTAGGTAATGGATCAAAACAAACAGAAACACAGATATAAAAGGCCCAAAAATTTTAAAAACACTACAATTAAAAGGATGGATACTCTCAAAGTTGGAGCTCATCTAACATTGTAACATGTCCAACACTAAAGTAACCAAATCAAGAACCCTAGATTCTGAGCTTGAAACACACTCTTAAACTCAGATTCAACATGCATGGAGAAGGGGAGATAGAATGAGGGGAAATAAGAGAGAAAGAGGAGTGAAGGAAGAAATAAAAAAGTAGAAAGGAGTGTGGTCGTCGGCGACGGTTGGTAGTGGGTGGCAGTTCCCAATGGTGATGGTCGGCAATGCTGGTGGTGACCTTTGGCATCAGAAGTAGGTAAAGAGATGAGATGTTGGGACTTGGGAGAGAATCACAGATCTGATGCCACCTCACATTTTTTTGCAACCTCCTCAATCCATATCATCATTTTTTGCCATCTCACCAACTTTTTAACCCATTACCTGTGTATTGTTAACCAGCTCCCTTTAATTTGTTGAAATTGAACCTTCAAACCAATTTTGGCCAGAGAATTTTAGTTCCCTGCATTAGAAATTTTTGAACCTTTATGTTACCTTTTTTTTTTTGCAATTTGTTCTGAACTCTATACCGATTCTGCAGTCAGCAGTGGCAGTATATCAAATTTTATGGTGGAAGCAGTCCCTTCTTTTAAAGTCATATATTTTGTGTTTTTTCGTGGGGCGTGGATATTATAGATTGTTTTTACTTTTTATAAAAACGAAGGCTAACTGATATCTTCTTATCTTCTAGAGTCTACAGAAGTTTCCCTTTTAATCCAGAATAAGGGAAAGGGCCTGCTGGATGTGGATATTACTTCACCTGATTTTGTTCACTTGGATAAAACAAAAGTTGTTATCCAAGAAAATGATGACCAAAAGGTAACTAATCTTATAAAACAAAATTCATATGTGATGTGTTAAAATTACTATTTGACTCGATAATCTTTCCTTGCAGGTTATGGTCTCTATAGGAGATGGAAAAACCGAAAAATTCATAACTCTAAAAACACGTGAAGGCAGTTGCAATCTTGATTTTATGGATTTTCTTACACATAACCCCATGAAAAAGTCAAACTATATGTCACAGTTGACTTACACCAACCTCTTCAGACGAACACCATTTCTTGGACTCTTATCTTTAGCTTTGATACTAGTAATAGTATCGGTTGTGGTGTGTGTAACCTATCAAAAAAGACGCTTTGTGAACAATGGCGCGAAGTATCAAAAATTGGATGCTGAACTCCCTGTTTCAGGTGGGCCCAAGGTTGATTTTGACCAAAAAGATGGATGGGATGACAGCTGGAGTGATGATTGGGATGATGTGGAAGCACCCAATACTCCCTCCATGCCTCTTACTCCAAGCATTTCTTCTGCTGGTGTTTCTTCAAGGCGAATTAACAAGGATGCCTGGAAAGATTAAAATTATTATCAAGATTATGCTTTTTGATTAGGGTAATCTAAGATGTGGGGTGAAGTCCATTTTCCTCCTCTCCCTACCATCTGTGGCCCGTTCAACACGCGTAAGTACCTTTTCGTTCATACGTCCTGCAATTTGGTGTACCATTTTTCCATGAAAAACGACAAGATTTGTAGCTCAAAGGTAGAGTTTCTTGTCATCTAGTCTATTTATGGATCTTTGATGTTCATTTGCTGCAATATTTATCTATATATTTCGGTTCCGAAGTAAAAGTCTTCTCATTTTTGTGGATGTTGGGTCATTTGATGGACTTATTTTACTACTAGATTTCTTATAAATTTCAGTTCTAGAAGTTCTTACTCTTCTAATCTGATTCTTGAATCTTGAATTGTTTGATGGGGCTTGTTATGCTGCTACATTTCTGTCTGTCTTTGGATCTTGGATCAGCTCATACAAATAGTTTAACCATCTTATATAACTGTTCAAAAGCAACCTATTTTTGTAGTCACCATCTTAGAGTAGTTTACATTAGTCACCATCTTAGAGTAGTTTACATGTTAACATTCTTGTGCATATTATCATTGCAGTATCCAAGCTATAGATATGTTTGATCAGAAAGTTGGGATGTTGAAAATCAACACTTCATTGGAGTTAAAAACCTAAAACCCACTTGAAGGTTTTAATGGGCTGGTAACATTTGTTTGGGAACTGTCTATTAGCACATAGGCCCAATCATGAGACCCAATTCCTTTATTGCATCCTGATTCCTGTGATTATAAGTTTGTGGCCCAAAGCCCTTGTTTTGTTGGACTTAATCTTTGTTTGTTCAACATGAAAAAGTTGAAGGGGTGATTTGGAGTATTTTGAAAGTTTGAGTTTGATTAAAAGTCTTGTAATTCCCTAGATGGTTTGCTCAAGTTGCTGGAGGTTCAAGACTAACATTGCAAAATTTAGTAGATAAGTGCGAATCTTTCTAGTTTGGTTAGGAGTCTTTATTGTTATTTGAAAGTTTGTCAGAGTCATTAACTAGTTTGATTTAGAGTATGATTAGGAAGTGTTATTTTATTTAGTAGGAGATAATTCCAATGATTGTTTGGGTTATCTAGTAGGTTTTTGAGTCCTAGTGTGATTAAGTAAGTTGGGTCTATTTATAGGGTTTATTCGTTTGCAAGTTTTAGGGAATGAATACAATGGATTTACATAGAGTTTTTTGGTTCCTCCTGTTCCATAGATCGCAAATCATCATCTTGGTTACTCAGGGTTTACGTTCTGTGTTCGTGTGTTTGTGAAGGTACCTGGACCAACATACTTTACCCCTGTAGTAGTACTGTTGGGCCGGCCCTGTTCAATTCAAACCCATGAATCTCATATCTATCACGCCCGTATGGCCGTAGCAACAATATTAGCGATTTGTAAGATAAACTAAGTAACCTACGTAGTCCGTATACAAGGGAGAAGAAGTTTATAACTTACCGAGTTGTTTAGTGAATTTAATTCGGAGAAAATTTTTCGATAAACTTAGATTATGTCATGCATTGATCACAGTTTCGTGTATGTTAAGGAGTTAAGTTAATCCCAAAATTAAAATGATTTTGGTATTAAGTAAACCTTTTTTAGTTGTTTACAATTTTTTGATTTGGTTTGATTCTACCACCTAATATTCTTGTCCTTCCCATTTGATCACTTTTAGATTTATGGAATCCTATTAATATAATCGCGGTACGCAGAATCATTGTAGACATTATAAAATTCATACATTATAAAATTTTAGATATATAAAATTCGTGTGGGCCTTCTGTGCTGATTTGAACGCATACAAAATTTAGTGTTAGGTTGGCAAAACCTTTTCTTTTTTGACACAAATGGGTTGTTGCTACAAAAGGTAAATATTCACAAATTCTTTTATTGAAAATGCTACCAAGCTTTATATTTTAATAATTTTTTTTCTTTTAACGATAATCTAATCTACTCTTAATTCTATTTTAATATAAAAAAGAAATCTAAAGTAAAGATCGGATGTTTCATGTGCTAAGCTATTAGATGATCAAGGCTAATCAATGGCTAAGATGTTATAAACTGTTTATAGTTATAGCTATGATAAGAAAAAAAAACAGCCACTATTGTTGACTTTTATTATAGTCTTATGATATTTTAACGTAAATAATTTTTATATACTTGGGTATTTTTAAAAATATATATTCCATCAAATCAAACATTTTATTCTGTTTTTATTTTACTATAAGAGCATCCGGTATGCTCGGTGTGATGTTGGCGTGATCCTAGGTGGCCACCAAGATCACGCCGTGATCTTGGTGGAACACCGCCCCCTCGATACAAAAACCACGCCGTGGTTTCACCCCGTGAGATTTCTCACGCCAAAATGTTTCAATTTCAAACTAAATATATCCGTTCAACGGATATATTTGTATTAAATAATAAAAAATTATTAAATTTAATTCTTTCCATCTATATAAACACATCCTACACTTCACAAAAATCATAAACAATTTATCTCAACTTCTCTATACTACAAAAAAACTTATAAAATGTCTTCATCATCAAGCGAGGAAGACCGGGTAATGGCGTTCGGAGCTATGGCATCGGCGGCTGTTAGGTGGTGGGAAGAGGCGGAATCGTCCTCAAGACCATTAAAACGAAGTGCACGTCTCAACCGTGACCGGGCGGCGGCTAACACACTTTTACTCAAAGATTACTTTGACGAAGGTTGTTTATACGGGGAGGAGCAATTTAATACACGGTTTCGAATGAGTCGGAGATTATTTTTAAAAATTAATACTGATCTCGAGAGAGACGTGCCTTGGTTCCGTCAACGTGTTGATGCAAGAGGTCGGGTTGGCTTCACATCCTTTCAAAAGTGTACGGCCGCGATTCGTCAAATGACATATGGTACCGCTAGTGATTCGTTTGATGATTACTTGAAGATGTCAGAACGAACGATCATGTCATGTATTTACAAGTTTTCTAAAGCTATAATTTTATTGTACGGTCAAAAATATTTACGTAAACCGTCGGCTAGCGACATTCAACAGTTATATGCTTTTCATGAAGCTAAACACGGCTTTGTCGGCATGCTTGGTAGCATCGATTGCACGCATTGGGATTGGAGAAATTGCCCAAATGCGTGGCGAGGTCAGTTTGCACGCGGCGATCATCCTCGGCCAAGTATTATGCTTGAAGCCGTGGCTTCAAATGATCTATGGTTTTGGCATGCATTTTTTGGCGTTGCTGGTGCGAACAATGACATTAACGTTCCTAATCAATCGCCTATATTCGACGATATGATTAACGGAACCGCACCAGACTCATCGTTTGAACTTAGAGGATCGCATTACAAGCGAGGGTATTATCTAGCCGATGGAATATATCCGGAATATGCAACAATTGTCAAGTCTCTTACGTGTCCGGAAGGTATTAAACGTAATAATTATAAAAAGGCTCATGAGGCGGCAAGAAAAGATATTGAACGAGCGTTCTGTCTATTAAAGAATAAGTGGCATAGAATATAAAGGCCGGCTCGATCTTGGTCTCAAATCAAAATCCGGAACATTATGTATGCTTGTGTGATTTTGCATAAAATGATTTTAGAGGATCAAGGAGCGACAATTTGTCAATACAACCCAAATGAGGAGGAGGTTACGCACGAAGAAATTGATGAAGATCAAAAGCGAGTAAACCGTCAAGAAATACGCAATCGAGAAATTCATAACGCACTAATGTAATTTATTTTATTATTAATGTAATTTTATTTTATTATTAATGTAATTTTTTTTATTATTAATGAATATTATGTTTTATTTTATTTAAATATTATGTTTTATTTTATTTAAATAAAAATTCAAAAATAAACATTAAATTATCACACCATCACAATCACATGGGTATACCCCTTGCCATGTGATTATGGTGTGATTTTTCCAGAATCTGACGTGGCGCCACGTGACGTGCACTTTATTATCACATCACACCATAATCACATGGGTATAACCCTTACCCTAATATTTCAGTAGTTAAAAAGCGTTTTGAACTAGTGGATATATGTCAACCTGACATGATATCAGAGGGAATTAACTTCAAATCAGAGAGTAGTAATGAGAATAACCAGATTAAATCACTGGTTCGTCTGAATAATGTCAAGGACGAACAGAAAAAAAAAAACAAAATATTAATAGGTTTGTTAATTGAATTATATATAAATATTTATATATTTTAACAGTCTAAATCTAACACTCACTCAAGACATTGTGCATCAATCTTATACAACGATACGTCAACTTTATATATTTCTCTATTTATGAAAAACATGTTATTATATACATATACATATGTGTATATATACATATATATATATATATATATATACATATATATATATAGGGGTATGTTCTTTTGAGAACCAACAATATGTTAAGAACCGTGAGAACCGCATTAACTCTTCCTCTATTTATAATATAAATTGACTAGAATTCATGTACATTTCAATATGTTTAAGGTTTGGTTTTAAAAGACCTCGAATTTATAGTCGTTTTTTTAAATGCATATATGCACTCAATATGCACAAATGAATGCATATATGCATATTTTTATACTTTTCTTAAAAAAATTCAGGAGAGAGGAGATAAACTCAAACTAAGAGTGGGAAGAGATAAATAAAACATTGTTGTTGAATTTTACTTTTTTCACTAAAGTGATATGTACACGTTTTCTGCGGTTCTTTCAGTTCTCAACATATAGTTGGTTCTTAAAATAACATGCCCCTATATATATATATATATATATATATATATTATCCGTGTGTTTATGAAAAACATGCTAAGTAAAAAATTTAATGTTCGCCACTTTTAGTCTTTTATGGAGTTAGATACAGTAATATTTATTTGTTTAAAATATAGTGGTCTCTTGACTTATTTTCAACACGAGAAATATCTACAAAAGGTGAGAAAATAAGACTATAAGTTAATCATATTGATTATATTATACTAATTAAATAAAAAATAAGAGCAAGTAAAATCAATATGGCCATAAATAATTTTAACTTTTATTAGTAAATTGTATATATAACTTAAACTTTTTTGAATAAATTTAGTGTAATTCTATCAGTTTTTAAGTTATCAACTTCTCTCTAAAAATCGATAGAGATCACGGTTTACATCCTATCAAAGTAATAGGGTGGTAATCTGCAAATAATTATCATTACATTTCAACTCACTGTCGTTTGGTGGCCGTCTCATCTTATTAAAATCGGTACTCGGTAGCATCTGATTATACTTCTTGTCTTTTTATTTAAAGTGCCCATGCACGTAATTGATAATCTTGAAGGAATAAGAAGAAACTTCTTATGGCATGGCAACAACAATATGCCGGGTTTTCAAAACATTCAGACGGCCTTGGGTTGGTAGCCTCAAAGTGTCGAATCTCGCCATCTTAGTGAAGTGGCGGTGGAGATTCAAACGGGAAGAAGATAGCCTTCGGAAACAAGTTGTTAAATCAATCCATCACAGTAACCACAATTGAAAATCTACCCCGGTAAAATGCGTTATTACGAGGGACATCACAAAAATAGGTGAAGAACTATATAGCAAAGGTATTGTTGTTGAGGAGGTCATAAAGGGTAAAGTGGGTCGAGGGATTTCCATATTTTTTTGGTTAGACAATTGGATAGATCAAGGTAAGCTAAAGGATGTCTTCCCGTTATTATTCGCACTTGAAATATTGCAAGGTGGGGGAAAGGAAGATAGTACAGCCAAACTCAACTGAATGGAACTAGAGCTGGAAACGTAGGATATCTGACGCCAATGAACTACTCCAGCTTGAACATTGTTGCTCCTTTCTTTGCAACTTACCCGAGAATGAAGACAACGATAAATGGGTGTGGATGGGTGATAAATGGGTGTGGATGAAGACAACATTGTTGCTCCTTTTTTTGCTTATGTGACGGAATAATACCGAACGTCATGGAAAAAACAATTATGTGTGACCAAATGTTAGACAATTGCCACACTTAAAATTACAATAAATTTTTGTGTGTCAAATAAAAGATTTTAGCCACTCTTAAAATAAATTCCAATGACTATATAATATAAACGGCCACACTTACAGTAAATTCATGTGGTCGTTGTTACCATTTAGCCACACTTATTGGGACAAAATGTTTGATCACAACAACCCTTTTATCACAGTTTTATTAAATAAGTGTGGCTAAAACAAATTTTTTAGTAAATTCATGTGGCCGTTGCGACCCGTTAGCCACATTTAAAGTAACGTCATGTGGCCGTTGCTACCCTTTAACCACACTTAATGAAGGGAATGCTTGATTTCAACAAGAAACGTTGATACCCTTTAGCCACACTTTTAAGCTGTTAAGGCCACCAAAAAACGTGTGTGGCCGTATGATACCTACGATGACTCGAGCTTTGGTCACACTTGAGCTGAAAAAAAAAGTATGGCGAAAGGCCTACGATCACACATTTTTTGTGCGACTGTAGGCCATTTTGACACAATGGTTGTTCTAACAAATAAACAATTATAGTTAAGCAATTTAAGAGTATGTTTATTTAATTTTCTTATCAGATATTAATTATTTTACGTTATAAAGTTTAAATAAGCAATACTGTTAAACAATTAAACAACTGGTCATCTTGTATTCTTATTATAAACTAATTACCTGTTTTTACTTATTTAAAAAATAATAATAATCAATTTGAATTTTGGCTGCATCTTGAAGTTGGGCATTATAAGTAAGAGTGTGTTTAATACAAAACTAATTTAAATAGAGTACCTTAAGAACCACATAACCATTTGTATGTTATATATGGAAGATAACCACATATAGTAAGAGAAAGAAAGAAAGACGGATAAAAAATCGTTTTATATATGATTTACAACAATAAATATAACTATCTATTTGATTTTCGCAGTTATCTAATTAAATATGATTCATTATTTATAAAAATTACTGAATTATAGATCATAATTCAATATGAACCCACAAAAAATATTTATAACTATAATCACATGGAATCGATGGTATGGCCATTGGCCAACCACCAAATAACAAATTAGATGGATAAACAAAACCAGACAAACGCTTCTCATGTGAACCCACAAAAATGTTGTAGCAGGTATATATATTATTGTTAATCTATATATGTATACACATATTGAAATTAAAAATAGTAAATAATGTTTTTGTTAAACGTGTGACGTAATTTCCATGTCTTTATTATGCAAATTAAATCATATAATAAGTAGTTGTTGTCATGGGCGAAGCTTTCTTAGCCCCCCTCCTCCCTCCGATTTTTAGCTCAGTAGTGTTAATTTATACGTATTCGGCCGATTTTTCGCTCAATAGTGTTAATTTATACGTATTTGACGAAAATTTTATAGTTCCGGACCCCTGCGTTTTTCTTCAAGTTTCGCTACTTGTTGCATCTGAACATTAATTTGCTGATACGACAATATGGGACTTTGGTCTTCATACCATGTCGATCTGCATGCAAAATCTTATTGACATTGTAACGGTTTTTATTTATGATTTGTTAATAGAAATAGTTGGATATAAAATCATGTATTGACATTTTAAAAGTTTTTTTTTTCTCCTGACTAGTTTCTTGCTAGTCAGTGAGTTATAAAACTTCTGTTGTTCATATGCATGAATGATTGTACCTTTTGTATTAACCTTTGTATGTTATACCTATGTATAGCTTGGTATGCATGGTGTACAACTTTTGATGCGTAAGGTACAGATCGAAAATAGAGATAATGATATCGAGCGATAATAAGAGACGACGAAGATGCTTTGTAATTACCATCAAATAAATAAATGCTAGTACAGTCATTGAATTATTTGTAAAAAATCTAAGGATCGCAAGCTTACCAAGTTTTATTTGTAGAAGTTTATAACATTTTTTAGCGAAAACTTCACAGAATAGTAACCAAGTTTTAAAATTGTTCCAATTAAGTCACTCACAATAGTATACCCGAGGGTGTATACCGTGTAAAATGCGTATTGAGTAACCTAATTGAAACACTTTTGAAACTTGGTTACTATTTTACAAAATTACCCTCATTTTTTAATAATATTTTGTCACAAGCTTAAAACTATTTAGTTTTTTTAGAACGGTTATATATTAATAAAACTAGTTTTGGTCCTAAACATTTTTGTAACTTAAAAAAGTATTCTAAATTATTTAATTTTTTTAGAACGGTTTTCTCACACACTCTAAACATACTCCTAGTTAAGTCTACACTAATGTTCAACTAGAACCCTTAACCACTTATGGAGGAACACGTTTAGTATACACCCAGAGGCGTCTTCGAGATTTCAAATGCCAAGCGCCACTACAGAGAAAGGCCCATAGAATATGAACTTATATTTAAAAAAAAATAATCATATAAAAAAATCAGATTATATAGAAGTAAATGTAATAAAAAGGTAAACAAAATAAAAATATTGGGTTTAAACTTATAGTTTTTTATAAAAATTTGATAGTTTAATGGGTTTAAACTTTATAGTTTTTTATAAAATATAACTTTATATATATATATATATATATATATATATATATATAAATTTTAAAAATTTTAGGGCCCTCGATATTACGTGCCCCGCGCGGCGGCACATGTCGCACATGCCACTGAGCCACCTTTGTATACACCTTCATAATACCACTAGACTACAAACTCTTTGGTTTTAAATTATTTAATTAAGTATTATTATTATTATTATGTATTTGTTAAAAAGTATTTTTGTCTTTTCTGATTTCTTCTGTAAAGAAAAATTATACAACGATTCTTTACCAACAGACGTACCATTTTTAATATTGATATTAGGTCATAATTATTTTATTTCATTATTATTAAAAAAAAAATCATATATTTTCTATATTTGACACAAACTTTTGAAGGAAAATTTACTTTGAAAGCCACTTGCATGAATATATATGAATATTAATATCAATTGTTTTCACCCATAAATACAATATGCCCCCTAGTCCTCACCCTTCACATCTTCACATGCATTAGATAAAAGGTTCTAACTGCTCCCCATTTTTCTCTCCAAAATCTTTGTTCATCAAAAAACCATAAGTTGAGTGTTCTTAAAACAAGAAAATTTCTATTCTGAAAACAGAAAAACAAGCAAAGAGAAGGAGGTCTCATTTGTATTCCATTTTCTTGTTTTTTATAAGAATACCTTGCGGACTAGGTAAAGCACAGACTACGCTGGTCAGGTGGCTTTCAAGGGTTTAAGGCAGGAAATCGGTGAAAACTAGAATCAAACTTGAGATTCTGCTCGAGGAGAATCAGACGCTTAACGTGTTACTTTCTTGTTTTAAGCAGCAAGAAATGGGGAACTACATGGAAACATGCATTAAAAGAAACAAGAATCTGGAAAAGCACACACAACAGTTGCAGCAACAGCACCAAGGGCAACAAGAGAAACAGAAATTTGGGAAAACAAGTGATACTTTGAGCAAAGAAAGTAGTACAGTAAGGGTAAAACTGGTATTAACAAAAGATGAGTTACAGTGGCTGCTGCTTCAACTGAAGAAAGATGAAGGGAGGAAACTAGAAGAAGTGTTGGGGGAGATTGAGAAGAGTAGGTTAACAGTTGAAAGTAGTGTTACAAAGTGGAAACCTTGTCTAGATAGCATCATGGAGCTTGAGCCCTTAGATTCACCATCATCATGACTTCAAATTACCCTTCTACCCATGCTTTTGATCATCTTATGTTTTCCTTTGCTCATGCCATATTTCTGATTATGTATTCTTTTTGGGCTATTTTTTTTTTTTGAAAAAATGGGTTTTTTTAAAACCATTTTTCACATCTTAGAGCATTCTCAGCCCGTTCTTTATATTCCATATCCTTATCCTTATAATTATACTAAAAAACACTACTTTTTCTACCTTTTATCTCTACTTTTCTCTCTCCTTATCTTTATCCTTATATTATACTAAAAACCACTACTTTTATCCTTATATTTACAAAAACCTTATATCTTTTCTCTCTCCTCCACTCACAACCACTTTAAACCACTCCTTAAAATATACAAAACCCACTCACATAATTATACCAAACGGGTTGTGAATGCTCTTAGGGATTTTTTTTCTTTTTTATTTTATTAAAATAGGGTGTTCGCTTTCAAAAATAGTGAATTCAAAATGGTGAAAATAAAATTTAGAATAGTTGAATTCGCCGTTCAAATAACGAATTCAACTTTTCATTTTTCAATACGAATTCAACTTTTTCTCATTTTCAACCCTTTGAATTCACTATTCGAGATAGCGATTAGCGAAGATCCTAGATTCACGAGAACGAAAAAAGTCTAGTTGTGCAAAAATGATATAAAAACCTCCAATTTTTTGAAAAAATAAGTTGTCCTTTTTATTAAAGCATGAGTATTTGCTGCAATTTTCCTTGATTGTTTTTTGACCTTTGGATTTCAATGGCTCAAGTTCTGTTTTTTTCTTCTTTAGTTTTTCTATGCTTTATTGAGTTAAATTTGTGTGCTATGAAATAATGAGTCCGAAGATGTTTACGTACATACAAAATTAAAAAAACACTCAAATTTATATGATATTAAACTATTATATAAAAAAATTATTTTAAAAATATAAAAATATCATAATTCATAAATATTACTATTCAGCTATTGTTATTCTATTATTTTTTTTAAAAAATCACAAACTTTTATAATAGATTGTCTTTATATAGTAAATCAAATTGTTCTGTCAAATAAAATTAGCATGATCAATTATAAATACAAAAAATAATTTTTGTTTTACAAAAACATAAATTTAATCTATATTTGAAAATAATATGAAAACGTCTATTTTTAACCTTGGAATTAAAAAAAAACTAGTAGTTTGCATATAAATATTTAGATTTATCTATAACTATGTATTTTCAACAAAATCATACATAAAAAGGTTTTTTTAAACGTAAATTTACTAAAATTTAATTAAGATTACTAATTTCACCAAAAATATATCATTACAAGAAATTAATTATAAAATTTAATAAATAAATTACGTAAAACATAAAAGAATCGTTTAAATTTGAAATGACTACTTTTTAAAATTGTTTTATTTTACGAATCTATTAAGACGTACGTGGGCCCGTGGCTCCGTGGTTTAGGCCCAACCATCTGCCGAATTCTGTCGTCGTTTTGGGCCATAGTTTTCATCAATCAAATGCCATTTTAAAGAGTGTGAATTTCTATACATGGCAACAAGAACCTAAAACGAAATTCTTGGAAAGTCAAACTTGCGATCACTTTTAGCTAAAGGAGCCGTGTTCGGGTCAATCTGATGGGTTCGCTGGTTGACCCATTTAAACCATTTTTTTTAAAATTGTGCATTATGTGATGGTTAGGTGGAAATTTACATTAAGTTTTATAATTTAAACATAATTTTCTTATACATGCTTGTATTCTTTAGTTATAAATTTATACTTTAAGAGTATTAAAACGCAAAAAATAAAATCGGGTTAAACGGCTCGAGTTCATGTAACCCGCGCATGAATATTCATGTCGTTTTCAGGTTCATGTGTCTGACACAATTTCTGGGCTCGTGTTGTGCTCAGGTTGGACCTGCCAACCCGTGAACACGACCCATTTGGCACTCCTGTTGGATAGAGAGTTTGATTATTTGAAGCATATTTTTTAGTATCCTACATAAATTACACATGGTGTGATAGAAAAAATAGTTTTTTTAACAATGTTTAATGGCTATATATTTGAAAATGAAGTAGTGAAGCTCACATGCTACCCCTTTGCATCAGTGGCAGAATCCCATATAAGTTCCAAATCTGCAGCAAACTGTTTTTCTCTTCCTATTATCACTGTATTATGATTAGCACCTGTGATGATCTTAACCTCTGCATCAGGAACCTTAACTTTAATGTTGTTGCTGCATTCCACTGGCACCACCCGGTCTCTAGACCCCTGGACCACAGTCACCCGTGCTCGAACCTGTCGCAACGTTTCAAGACATGGGTCCATCATCTTGGCTCCACCACATATCACATTGTGCATTGTGTGCCAAGCCGAATGGTGCGTGTGCCTGAACAAGTCCATCACTAGGAAATTTAGCTTCCTGCACATTACAATTAGCCATTTAGTGCCATTTTATATTATTCAACAACAAAAAAATACACACATACAAACACCCTCTTACAATTGTTGCTAAAATTCTTATTATATCTCATTAATCTTTAAAAGAAGGGAAAATCACGAGAATAAACATTTTGACCCACATTTTTTTTACCAAAATAAACATTGAATTTTAGCCAACTCAAAAATAAACATATCCAAAAGCAACCAATCAGAAAACGTCATGTAACCTTAGCCGGTTAAGGAGGCTAGATTGTAGCCAGACACAAAAACCTTAAAAAGACACCACGTAGCCTGCGGGCTAGATTTCAACCGGCATCTTTCTATCCCGGCTAGATTTCAGCCGCCAACTAAAATCTAGCCCGCAGGCTACGTGACGTTTTTGTTGGTTTTTTGGTGGACCCCATTGTACTTTTCGAGGTTTTTTGTGCAAGCTAAAATCAAGCCTCCTTAGCCGGCTAAGGTTACATGACTTTTTCTGATTGGGTCCTTTTGGATATGTTTATTTTTGAGTGTGCTAAAAATCAATGTTTATTTTGGTAAAAAAAAGTGGGTCAAAATATACATATTGTTGATTTTCCCTTAAAAGAAAGAGTGACCCTTTTAAAAGAAAGAAGAAATTTGTTAAACAAATTATTGAAATCATGAATTTTGTTGCACCTTTTTCGTGTAATCAGTTTCAAGATCCTTTCCCATGTCCTGTGGTTCCTGCAGACAAGAAAACACACACATCTGCCCAAATGTTCATACCATGTCATGAATGCTGATCCAAACAACAATGGTGGCCATACACTCTTGTATGCAAGTCTTTTCAATGCTATTTCACTAGCATCCTCATCTTCAGAAGATAAAAAATAAGGCTGCAAGTTAAAGTTAATCAATCAAATAAGAACAAGTACAGCAAACTTTTGCTTTAAAAGTCCAACTGATACATGCTAAAGCTTTAATTAGAATAACATTTGTATACATGGAAGAAAGGTATAAGTATAACTATGTTAAGGTTACATTAGAACATGTTTTGAGCTAAAATTTTCTTTTTTTAGGAGAAAAGTTGATATGAATTTGTATTTGAAAAGTACTAAAGTTGACTTTGACTATCTGAACATATAAAGAAACTTACTGGAGCAACTACAGTGATGGATTTGAGATTGTTGGGATACTTTGCTGCTAATGCTAAAGCAATTATACAGCCCATGGAGTGTGCAACCAAATGGAAAGAATTCAAGTCGAATTCACGGATGACTGATTTTTCAACCATTTCCACATGGTCATTTAAAGTGTAGAGACATTCTCTTGGCATTGGACTACTTCCAAATCCCAAAAGATCAACTGCAAAAAGTCGGTATTTGCTACCAACCAATTCAGGGAATACTGTTTTGGTCCAAATAAAAGAAGATGACATAAACCCGTGTAGAAATACCACATTTTCTGTTGATTTGTTACCAAAATCTTGATTTCCTGCATAATTATCAAGAATCAACAGTCTTTTCCGGGACCAAAAAATCAACAAAATATTTGGATAAACAAATTCTTGTAGCTATCTAACTGTTTAGGGGTCAAATAATCAGTTTGTAAGCACTTCCAAACCAATCACAACAAATTTAAACCTTCTATACTTTTTCACGAAAACTTTTTTTTAGTCATTTAATCTAATAGTTTGCTAAATAATCATAATTTGTCAAACCTACATCCAAACACTATATTTACTGTCTCTTTTATTACAAACTATTGTCTGATTGTGATTATTCTATATTAATAATCGCTTGCTGAATAGTCAGAATAATCACTTAAAAAGATTGATTTTATGTGGTTTACAAACAAAACATACCCTACAAAATCTCACTCAAAACAGTAGGGTCTAAAAAAGATGAGATGAAGGCAAAACCTTACCTCCATCCATGAGATAGAGAGGCTGCTCCCAGAAACTCTCGGCTCAGAAAAACCTCCCTTTTTGTTTTTTTTTGTTTTGATTTTATTTTTTACATGAACATACAAGAAAAAACATGTATCATACCAGATTTATTAGTAGTAGAAGATAAAATAACAGCAAGGCATAAAATTCCGTAAGACTTAAGCAGCTAAGACTAAAGGCACATCTAAGAATAAAATCAAACCTAGAAAGTAGCTAACACTGACATCTATGACTACAAGCAACCTAATCAAAGTGCAAGTCAAAAATGAAGTCCTGGAAATACTAAATCTATATGTGCCCATAAAAATCACTAACCTTTACGTGGTTTAGTGAACAAAAACTAAAAAAGATCGGTTTTGAATATGTAACCAATCTTGAATCTAGCAAATCTTGGATTTCACAAATAAAAAAGATTGATCTTTTAACAACTGTAGCTACATGTTGACTTTTTAACTAAAATATCATACAATATTTATCTAAATTTGTTGCATTTTAGTAACACCAATCTTGTCCTAATCTTAGTAACTCATCAAACAATTTATGAAATGAATAAAAAAAGTACCTTTTGATGGGTTCTTAACAACAACATGAAGCTTCTGATCACCACCATTGTTCATCCAAGAAACACAAGACTCACACCCACAATCAGACCACCTAGTTTTCCCCAAATCATTACTCCTAGTTTCCATGGAACCCTCATCAAATTTCCTTGGAGTATTTCCAAGAAAACCCATTTCCCTAAATACATTTTTCCTACCAAACAGAGTATCTGAAATCCCATTGTTTCTCTCTTCAAAGTCCTTTGTTCGATTTTGACTATGACAGTAACATGGGCTTGATTTTCCCTCCAAAAATTCATCAATATATCTGTAGAAAATGCACATTGTGTAATCCAAGAAATCAAGAAAGAAGAAAACTAAAGGATTGATTATAGAAAGGAGAAAACTTGATGTCTTTCTTGGCAGTTTTCCCCAGAAATCTGCCATTAAAACTCTCCTTCCAACTAAATCAAAGAATTATATAAACCCCCTGTGTATATCTATCTATATATGAATGTGTATCTATATCTATATCTATATATATAAATATATACATACAGAGAGAGAGAGGGTTGAATTGAAAGATGAAGAAGTAAAGCACAATAGACAATACATGCGACGTATTTCTGGCCACGTCACGTAGAATATTGAGTTGCTGGTAATTTCACTTTAGCCCCTATACTTTCACTATTTGGACTTTGATTAACAAGCCCTTGTTTGTGAGATTATTCTTCATGTGGTTTGTTAAAATCACGTTTTTAGTCCCTAATTTAGGAATCAAAACCGAGTTTTATGACAATTGGACAAAACCAGTAATTACTCTGTTTATGATTAATTATTTGATTTTAGTTATTAAAAATCATATGCTCATTTTTAAAACATACATCCAAACAAAACTTTCTGATACTAAGTAGAAAAGGTTGTAGCTTGTAATGAAATATTAATTTATTAATTTATTTTTCCATTTGGCCTAATCTTTTATGACAATTGGACAAAACCAGTAATTACTCTGTTTATGATTAATTATTTGATTTTAGTTATTAAAAATCATATACTCATTTTTAAAACATACATCCAAACAAAACTTTCTGATGCTAAGTAGAGAAGGTTGTAACTTGTAATAAAATATTAATTTATTTTTCCATTTGGCCTAATCTTCCATTGGCTTTTACGACAGGGTTGAAAGCCCATAAGAGCATTCACAACCCGTTCTTTATAATTATGTAATTGAGTTTTGTATATTTTATGGAGTGGTTTAAAGTGGTTGTGAGTAGAGGAGATATAAAAGATATAAGGTTTTGTAAATATAAGGATAAAAGTAGTGGTTTTTAGTATAATTATAAGGATGAAGATAAAAAGATAGAAAAGTAGAGATAAAAGGTAGAAAAAATAGTGTTTTTTAGTGTAATTATAAGGATATGAAATATAAAGAACGGACTGAGAATGCTCTAATGTACATGATTCGTTTTTGATTGATACTTGCAGAATTTGAATTTAAATATATTTTTATTTTATTTTTATTGATAGAAACTAATTTATTGTTGTTTTATTCTTAAAATATAGTGTTGTTAATCTATTTATGATTAAGTGTTAACTACATGTTTACATAAATAAATAAAAATAACCGTAATATAGCTGCTAATCATAGTCGTAAAGTCGTTTACATGTTGATGCAGTGGCGGATACATAAATTTTTTGTAGAAGGGGCAGAATACGGGTGGGTAAAAAAGGACCGGTCGGACCGGGTGTAAGAACCGGATGACTTCGTAAATATTATAAAAATAAATAGGGTAAAATGGTGTTAAAAATAAAGGTTAGTTTTATCATTCAATGGTAAAATGTTATTATGTTTAAGTTTTTGAAGGTTTTATAAGTTGAGGGTATATTTTTTAAGTTGCTGAACCTCAAGGCCTGAAGTGTAATGTTGTGAGTATAAAAGGAAAAGGATGGTAGGAAGGCTTCATCGTCTTCTTCTTCATTATTAGGGTTTCACTTTTCAGATCCGGCCTCCTTCGTTGTTGACCCGCTTCCGTTCTTTCAGATCTTCTTCTTCTTCGCTTAATCTCAAGGGCTAATCGCCTATTATCATTGGCCTATTAAAACCCACTATTATTTTGGACTGGACGGTGAGCATTGGCCCACCCTCATTGTTACTTGGATCCGCCTCTGTAATTTGATGGTACCTAGAAAACCCTGAGGTTTTGGGAATGGTATGTTTTGCTTTGTAATGGTTTGAGTAGGGTGTTTTCTGACCTAATTCATAAAGTCACAGTCGTTTATGTATTTTTCTACCAATTCAAATAGTTTTATTTTTGTGTCGGTTGCGTTACTTGTATCTTTAACCTATCTATACACATAATTAGGAGGAATTAAATAGTCCACAAGGGGGGTAAGAATTTAGAATGGCATCATTTTGTTTGGTTATTTGGATATGAGATTTGAAGATATTTATGCTCTCACATTTTTAATGATTCACGTATTTTATGGTTAGTTTTTTGAATTATGACATCATGTATTTTTTTTCCTTCTTTTATAAATGCAAAAGTATAGTACAATTACAACCTTATTAAAGTCAAAACAAAGTCACATTTTTAATGAAGATATTTATGCTCTCACATTTTTAATGATTAGCATGTTTTATGGTTAGTTTTCTGAATTCTTATGTATTTTTTTATATAAATACAAAAAGCTATGGGAAATGTCTTATTGGTAGAAGTTACTCTAACAATTTGATAAAAAAAAAACATATTATTCTTGTTTGTTTTGTACGTGGCATCCATAATCAACACGTGAAGATGTATACGATAACTCGAATGATGTTGGATGAAAGAAGAATAAGGCTTCCATCATTTGAAAAACTAATGATACAACTATAAAAATATATATATATATATATATATATATATATATATATAACCATTATCATGCATAAATACACGCCTTCTCTTTGTTTTGCCTATTATGACATAGGTAAACCGTAAACTTAAATACCTAACATATACCCTTAAATCTATGTTTGTACCCCCTCTTATCTATATCAAAGATTCTTTCCAGAATATCAGAGTTCAAATCATAGCATGAGATAGATTAGGAATTGATGTAATTTAAGGATAGAAGTAGACGAATTTGTGAGTCGCCGTTATTAGCTAGATGCGTAAGGTAGACTTTGATTCATATAATTTCAATACAAATTAATTTTCATTTAGGATTCATGTGGAAGTTGTTAGTGGCAACCCATGTTTATTTTACTTCTCATCTTTTATTGTATATTGCATATGCATCTACAATATTAGCAACATATTAGTTCTGCTTTATCATATATTTAACTATTTAAATCTTAGTTTAAAGTACGTTCTAAACCTTTAAAAAAAGTCGTGAATAAATAAAACATGATTTTGTTTTGTTGTGTAATGCAACTAAATAATAACATATTGAGATAATTTCATATATATATACCTGCAAACTTACCAAATATCATATAGAAGTACACGGATGGTCCCCGTTGCATGTCAGAATTTTGGATTTGGTCACTAACTTTGAGAAACTACATTGACATTACCAAATTATATATAAACGTAACATCGTTGATCCTTGAGTTAGATGGAAGTTAACTTTAATTTTAAATAATTTAAAAATGACCAAAATACTCCTATATTAAAAAATAAAAAATTATATTTATTGAGACCCACGTTTTTTTTAATTAAAATACATAATAAATTTAAAAAACCACCCATCCCCTACCGAACCATCTTTCTTCTTCATTTACTCCATCACCCCTGTCACCCACGTTTCTTCCGATGACACAACTCCGACTTCCGGCAATGACTAAACACATATCAAATGGTTCATATCTGGCTTCTGGCAACAACAACAAACACGGATCGAACAAGGAGACAAACTGGGATGGTTAAATTTAAGAAAATTATGTTCTCTCAAATAAGGAGGCGAACAAAAAAATCGAACACATATCTTCCCTCAAATAATTAAACACAATAAAGCCTCTAAATTCAAAAAAAAAATTAAGGAAATTATGATCATACTCTCACTTCCAAACTCAAATGGTTAAATTTAACGTAAACAGATAAAAAATTGGGGGAATCGAAGTAAAACAGAGCAACAATACACATACATAACACTATACACCAAAATTGGGGTTGAATCTTCGATCAAAACCCAAAAAATATCAACTTTTTGTTAGAAAAAAATCTTGATAGAAATGAAGGAAATTGCAGGCGCCAAAGTATCATCTTCATCATCGACGATGAGTAGTTGGTGCAAAATTTGATGAGTTATATGTCAGATGTTGAAGACGATGACAATTTTCCAGTGAGACTCGCTCCAGCGGCGATGGTATGGTGGTGGTGGCGGCGGTGTTGTAAAAATCGGCCTAGGCGGCCGAGTACTCGGTAGGGTGTCGAGGCGATTTTTTTCAACTCGGTCAACATTACTTGGAATCGGTCAAACCCGGAGCTAGTAGGTCTAACTCAGACAAGTCGGATTTTCACTGCTTTTCACCGATTTTCGTTATTTTTCACCGATTCTTGTTGAATTTTCGCTATTTTTCTTGGAATACGAGAATTAAATGATTATTGTGTCTATAGTATTAAATAATGAATATCATTTTTTTGGAAATATTTTAGTATTTGAACATGTATCCTTTTGATTTATATTGATATTCACGTATTTTGTTATAAATATTAGTAAATTTATGATATTTGACACATATATAATTTTCCGAAATTAATTTTTTATAATTTACCATGTCTGATGTAACATCCAGAAAATCCGTAAACTAATGACTCGGGTGGGCGACACAAACCTGTGATAAATAAGAGGGTTTGAAATGTCTGTTATTTATGATGCGTTTTAACGACAGAGAAGGGACAGTTAGTCGTTTGTAGAGGTTTCGAGATGAAAGCGCGTTAGATGAAACCGGAGGGACCCGAAACGAAACATGGAGTGGTTTATAAACCACATTTGCGCAAACCCTAGGGCCATTTTTGTTAGGAGAGCGACAGCAAGGAGAGCCGCAAGGAGGGGAGAAAGACGACGACGAAGTGGTGGTCCAACGGTGGTCTCCGGCAATGTGGCCTCTCCACTTCGGTAAGGTAATCCACGATATGTTTATTTAAAACTCGTGTATATGTTTTCTTGCTTGATTCGACTATGGTTTTGGGTCGGAGGAAGATGATTTTCGATGGTGATGATGATGGGGTTGAGAGGCGGCTGTCGGAAGTGGCATTCACGGCAGCGAGCAGGAAGGGTGGTGGACGGTTGCCGAGAAGAGAAAAGAGAGAAGGAGGGTAGCGGGTTACGGAGGAGTGACGAGGGGTGATGGCGGTGCACGGCGACTGTTGTGACGGTAGCGGTGGTGGTGCCCGACGGATGTGGTGGCAGCTGTGGCGGCGCACCACGGTGGTGAAAGAAGGAAGATGAATACAAGGATGGATCCGACGTGTTGTATGGCTCGTGTGGAGCTCAACGGGTTAGAATCGGAGATGTTGGCCGATTAAGGTTGTTACCTGACGAAGAAGGCGATGTAACATGCGTGGTGGTACACGGTAAGGAAGCGGAGGACGGCGAGGAGATCGGTTAGGGTTGCCGGCTAGGGTTTGCATGGAAAGGTACGTGGTTAGGGTTTTACCATGCATGGCGTGCATGCGGATGTGGAACCCGATCCAAGTACGTGTGTGCTCGTGGGACTAGAGTTGCATGATCATGTACGTGAACGCATGGAAACCTAGGTCCCTGCATACGGGTTCTAACGGGTCCACCACAATCCGATACGCGTGCCTGTGAAAGTAGGGTTCGTGGAGGAAGAATGACGAGCTCACGAGACGAGTGCCAGAGTTTTATTTTATGTACGCATTATTTGGCGTATATTTAAGCATGTGTCTGATCATGTGATCATACGCTTGGCAGGATCGGGATTTGGGCGAGTGATCGGGGTGCAGAGCAAGGATTTGGACTCAACGTAACCGGTGAGTTTCTAATCCCCTCTTTTAAACGTCATACTGTTTTGGGGCTATCGTACATACTCGCATGTTTTATTAAACGAACGTATTATGAGTTATGATTTAAACATGAAGTGTTTTATGAGACCATTATGTAATAATGAGCTAAGGGTCGTTATGGGATCCCTAGGATGGGTGAACAAGAGTTGTGATGATCTGTGTGTGTCATCTTATGAGTTAGTCGGGATGAGTCGGGAATTTAGTTAAACCTGTAATGGTTATACAAGGAGAGTTATGGGAACCCGTACGTGGTTCATTAACGAGTCGAGTAGATGTTAGTATGATGTTATGCGTCATGTGTTTGATGTTATGTGTATTGTGTCGTTGTCCTCGTGACACGGCGGGTACCGTGTGTGCATGGGTTTATGTGGTGTCTATAGTGTATACGAACTAGAAGTCAGTATGGTGATTGTGTGTCGTATAATTACCTATTCGTAAAGAGATGGGTAATGTGTATAGACGTTAGGAGGATACGTCTAAAGTAAGTGTTTTATTACACACGTAAGTGATTCGTGAAAGGGTGGTGAGTCGTAGTACATGGGCAGGTAGTGTCATGTGTATATATGTGTTGCTTTGTGTGCTTGCATTGTTGTCCGTATGAAGGGTCAAAAGTGGTGTGGAGGACGGGGTCCTTCGGGGTCATCATTGTACGGGTGGTCTGGCAGTCATCGTGTAGGTGGCGTGTCAGTCACCGTATGGTAGATGATATAGTCACCGTGTGGGTGGCTGGGTAGTCATCATGGATGACGTGTGTGTCGCTATGTTTAGTGGCGGTGCCCTGTAACAAGGGTATAGTTGAGCTTATGACGAGTATTCTGACGGGGGTGCAGTGATGAGGTATGTATTTATGTGCTTACATATGTTTTAAATTGCGTGCAAGTGATGAGTTATATTAATTGTGTAAGAGATGAAATTGATGTGATAAATAGATGGAATCAATGTGGTGTGTCGAGTTAGATTGACCGTTGTGTCGGGCTGAGTACATTATGTACAACTGTTGAGTCAGTTGGTTTATGAGAGTCTTGGTTAGGAATGGTGAGTCGGTGTCCAGAGGTTGGATGAGTTAACCAGTGTATGATTAATATATACGATAAATTGTGAGTTATCAGAGTAGTAAGTTCGCGCTATGTCGGAGAGACTTACTAGGTTTAAATGGTGGGTAGAGTCTGAGGTGATGAATCATTTGGGATAATTGTAAGATAACGGGGGTTATCTATCTATTATTAAATGATAACTATTTTATAAAGACCAGTGGGTCTTGAGCAGAAATAAATATTAAATGAGACGAGTTGGCTTTTGTTTAAATTAAACCATTAGAATTAGCTCATCGTAGCTGACTTTGTATGTACGTTAGATTGTTTTGTAGGTGAGTCTGCTAGACGAGGTATCTTGGCTTGGGAGCGGTGCTACTCGGGTTGGTGCACATGCATTTGTAAGGTAACGTTAAGGGTATTAACGAGGTTAAAAGATTATATTAATTTGAGAAAGACTTCCGTTGTTTAGTTAAATGAAAATTAAGTGTTTTTAATGAGTTTATCTAGTGATGAGATCCAACTGTAGGGTGCCTGGTTCGGTGCCTTACATCTGAGTACTCCCCGCCTAGGCCGAGTACTCGCAACTCCCCAGTCGACTAACTTGGCGACACCTAGCAACTTCCGCAACATTGATTATACCTAATATTAAGTTTCTAGAAGAATAAAATATATACTAATCTTATGGTCCAGTCTGGTTTTCAGTATAAACTGTAAACCAAACCGTTCGCTGCGGTTTTAAACCTTTGAAACGGCCGATCAAAAGAAAGTTAAAAAAACCGACTGTGAAACCAAACTTATGACGGGCTTGAATAGTTTCATGGTTTTAAACCGAACCGTGAACACCCCTGGTGCTAATAAAGACTCACTCTATTTACATCACAATAGAAAATTCTCTCACACAATTTCACACAAAAATACCTAATAATCTAACATATACGAATTAAGGATTGTACTGCCTTGATCACTCATAATACAATGCATTGTCAGTGAATAATATGAGCATTTATAGATGACTCACGTATATGATTGACAACTCATTTGTTTCTTAATAGTCGTTTATTTGTTGAAAATCATGACAACATGTCCACCGTGTGTTTTGTTAGCGATGGTATAGAGTTTGAATACTTATAACATAAGCATTTAGATCTTGAGCATAATCAGCACGAGGAAATATTTAGCTTGGGAAATTTTTCAAATTGAGCAGTTATGCTTTAAATAAGGTTGCAACTTAAGTCTTTAGCTTTAAGAGAGTTTGCAACTCGTGTCTTGAGACCGAGCATTTTCGCATTGTATGTTTAGCTTTTGAAGGATCAACAAGAATTCAATTATGTATATCTACGTTAGATGAAGCTTGTAAAGAAGATCTCAACTATTTTGTGTTCACTTGAGACTTCAAGTTCTTTTTAACAAAGTTAAATTTCAAAGATGTATATGAGATTTGATATACGCTTACACACCGAACAACTCATGTTCATTAGAGGCTCTAGTAGCTGCTACTCTCGAGCTGGACGATCATGAATCTAGACAAATATCATCTTTTAATCATCGAGTCTTTTAAATGTAATTTTTATATCAACTTTCACATATAAAGACTTTTTATTTCTAAGTATTCGGTTTCAAATCATCATTAAATCTAGAACTGTTTAAATTGAGACCTAACACAATGATAGGACGCCACTCATCTTGATGCCTTATCCTCCTACCACCCTTAAATGCATCTTAATGTCATAGATCCTACTTGTATTCAAGTTAAATTTTAGGTCTAATGTAAGTCTAATGTAAGTTTAAAACTTGTTGGCCATTTGGTGCAATGGTAGCTCCAAGACTTCCTATAATGAAGGTCTTGGGTTCGAATCCTGGCCACAGCAAAAAAAGGGTATGTGGTTAGGTCATGGGGTTTACCCAGTTGGGGGTTCCTCATGTGGTGGGCTGCCCTGGATGTTCTAGGTGTTGATTCGGGAAAACCCAATTATTCTAGAATATCTAGGTATTGCCGTTAAAAAAAACGTAAGTTTAAAACATCCGAGAACACTCATAAGAGCACGAGCATCATCCCTGCTTAATTTAATAAAGAAAATGGTGTCATGTGTGTATTACAAGTGAGTTATTACAACTTCTTTACATCTAACTTTTATTCCTGTAAATATCTTGACAACTTTAAAACTATCACTTCTTGAACCACTACTTTTTAAGTCCTCATTCTCTTTGTCTTACTATTTCCTTCATTTGGAACACGTTCTTCACTGAACTTATAACTATAACATATACCATTGTCGATTCTAATTATGACGTAACCAATACATATAATTTTTCACCAAATCCCATTTGTTTCATGACAATTTAAGCACCACACACTTACTCAAGCTCCACCTTTAAGGCTTTAACCAATACACATTATTTTTCACCAAAGCCTTCTCACCCATTGACATAGAATTGGGTCAATGAGATAGTGTGTCAACCCTCTCCCTTTTGTTTTGACCAATAAGTTGACTATTTGATGAAAATTCAAATATAAGGCCATAAATCATACACTCTTATAAAGGGTATTTTCGTCCGTTCATTGCTTAATTATCAAGTATCCCTCAAATACCATTCACTATAATATAACAAAACGCCTCCCTTCTCTCTAAAACTTCTACATTCCAATCGCATTGTTTCTCCTTCGCCCCCGCTGCATCTCCCGTCGATTTTTTCCCGATCGGATTCAACCGGATTCACCGCCGACGGCCTGAATTCAATTCTTCAGATTCATGTTGTTAGAGTTTTGACCTGCCGACGACGGGAACACTCAAGTCGATTCCGCGTAGGAAGTTAGGGTTTTGAAATTCGAATTTTGGAGGCGGAGTTTCTACATTCAGTTATTATGCCGAAAAGTTCGAGAAGCAAGTCGCACAAGCAAAGCAAGCATAGTTCGAAGGAGGCGGCGGCTAGGGAGTACTCCGATTCCGATTCCGACGTGAAAACGAAAGATAGGAGTAGTAATGGCGGTAAGGAAGATGCTGTTTCGGCTAGGGTTTCAAAGGATGGGTCAGTTACGGTAGAGAGACGGAAACATGGTAAGGATCTGTCAAGTGCTCACGGGAATGGTAGTGCTAGATGGAATGGTGGGAGTAGTGATGATAAAGGATTAGTTATAAATGTAGAGGATAAGGAGGTATTGAAGTCGAAGGATTTTTCGAAAGGTGTCGGTGAATTGAAGAGCAAGAGTAGTAGTAGTAGTAGGAGGCATGATGCTGATAATGTGAGTTTAAATGTATCTGAGAAGGATGAAAGTATAAGAGGCGAAAAGAGAAAATCGGAGAAAGAATCTGTGAGAAAGGAGAGCAGTCGGTATAAAGAGCATAAGGAATCGAAGGATAAGGATCGTGCGTCTGACAGGGGAAGGAAAGTTCACAGTGATAAGCTTGAGGCTGAGGCATCATCGAAGCAAGTCGAGACTCAATCGAGCAAAAGAGGAAAAGAAATCACTGGTAAGGAATGCTGTTATTTTGTTGCTTTTGTGAGCTAGTCCATAGTAGGAAACTTATAAAAAGGATGTTTCAGTACAAATTAGTATGTGCATATCTTTAGTTTAGTTGGTACTTGGAAGACTGCTAATTTGCTGTGAATTCTATATCTTTAAATTGCTCTTGTTGGACCCCTGATTTGAATGATCAAAGCTGCTATACAATTGTACGCGAAGCGTGGCTGCTGATGAAGGGACCTTCAAACATGAGCATTAAGTGACTGGAAACTTGATTTGTAGTAAAATGAGGAAAGAGAACAATGCTAACCTTCTCTGTTATGCCATCATTTAGTAGTGTTGTCATTTGTGTGCCCGATAGGTAATAGTCTTCCCTATAATGTGCAGCGAATGCTTAGATTTTCAGTGGGGCATTCAATCCACACAACTTCTGATTTTGTCAAAAGTGCAGGGTGCTTGTTTCAAATAATCAGTGGTTCAACATTCTATGGGTAGTATCCTCATCAATCTCTCCATCCTTCTATTTCATACAAATAAAAATCAATGACAGAAGTACAGAACAGTTACTAACTGCTTGTTTGGATATGCTTACTGGCTACTGCATCTTCTGCTTTTCCTTTCAACACCTTTAGAGTTTCACAATTTCACCCCAATGTAGTCAGTATAGTTTGACCTAATCTGTAGTTTTTATATATTAGGTGTTAAAGGGTTCTTATTATGCCTCTACCTTCACATTTTCACACTCCCTAGTTTCACCAATCATCTAGATATCACCAGCTGAAAGCTTATATCATGCTAGCTAATGTCCTGTATTTTTTGTGAGCCCGTCCATGTGTAAAGTACAAAGAATAGTCACCTGATGTTAAACAACTGGGATAACCCCATGGTAATAAAGGGACATTTTTCCGCCATCACATGTATTCAGGTTTGTTATTATGTCTTCATGCATAACTTTGTTCATATTCAAGCCTTTTTTAAAACATTCTTCTCGTGACTTCTAACTTCGGCCTCCATGGCCCCCTATCATATGTGATATGCCTTAACTCTACACCAGTAAACATCATATGCACATCCTTTTTGTGCTCCTTAATACTCTCCATGGAGTTGCTAATAATTGTATATGATGTTATGGTAGGTGGATCAGTTGATGTAGACCAAAGGGTGTATAGACAATTAAACATACTGAAAGTTTAAATCAAGTACCATGAAGTTTGTTCAGTAAAAGCCAACCCTCAGGATAAATGTTATGGTTGTCTCATGAAAATTGTCATACATGATTCTCAAGACAAATTACAATTCAGTATATTACAGTGTTGTAGTTATATCTAGGCAAGAATGTCTTAATAATTTTAATGAGCTTCTTAATTCCACATGGCCTTTTTTAACAAGGTTATTTTTGTAAGAGAGAGCTATGTCAAATGGATGCTATAGTTATACACTCACTTATACCGGTGTACAAACAAGTAGTTTTTCTATTAGAAAATATGTGATAATCTATTAATGGCATCTGCAGTATTGGGATATCAAAGATGATCAAAATTACTAGTTAATTTGCTCTCTTACTGTCCTTTTTCATCTCCTGCCAGAATGGCCGATAGAAGAAGAGTTAAGAAACCCCGAGTTAGAAAGGGAGCTTGAGAAGAGAATGAGAAGAAGAGGAGAACCTTCTAGTGACAAAGATAAATACCAAGATGACATAAAAGAAACTGAAGATAGACAATCATCTAAAAGAAACGACCGTTCCAAAGATGAAAAGCGTAAAAATGAAGAATATGGAGACATTAGAGAAACCCGAAAAAAGGATGAAAAACACCGGGAAGATGGTGAACGTGATAGAAAAAGTCGGGATGTTAAACACCGAGGTGAAAGTGGAAGATCTAATGAACACAGGGATGACAAATACCATGAAGATAAGTATAGTGAAGATGGTAATAAAGAAACCAAATATAAAGATGATAAACATATGGATAACAATGATAAAGATGAAAGAAGTAGGGACAGGAAACGCAGACAAGATGATGATAGAGAGTATAGACATAAGGATGAGAAAAGAGCACGTGATTCCAAGTACCGAGATGTACCCGAAGGCAAACGTTCAAGGGATGATAATGTTGCTACCGATTTGTATCCTAGGAAAACAAATAATCGTGATGGAAGCCCAGTTTATGATGATCGTGTAGCGAGATCTAAGGATGATAAAGATAGAAGAAGAGGTAATGAAAAAGACGAATCTAGTGATTATAGATCCCGTAGTAGCATGAAAGAACAACGATCTGAATCAGAAAAGAGATCGAGTGCTAAAGCTGACTCAGTTTCTGAATGGGGAAGACCTGGTTCTCGTTATGCTGATGCGGATATTGCCGCCAGTCATAGCCGTCGTAGGAGTTCTCCTAGCGGGAGCTCTTATCCAACAAGAGATCATCACAGGTAAATCTTCTCATATTTTTTAGATTCTCATTTCCCTATATCTGAAAAATAAAACATGTTCCGATGTCTGAAAAAAAAACGTGCAACATTTTTAGGTTTTCGAAGCAAGAAGAAACCAAGTACCGGAATTATGCTTATGAAGATCGAGCTAGGCATCACTCAAGTAGAGATTACGACTCTGCCCCTGGACAATCAGATAAGAAAGTGACTTTGAAGGACGATGGTTACATGGGTGGTGATTTATCAGGTGAAAAGCGACCAAGGCCCGAATCCCGTTCTTCCCCACAAGTTGATAAATCCCCATCATCAACTAGTAATGAACGCATGAACTTGATAAAATCTGATGCTAGAAAAAGTCTTGACCTTGAAGAATTGGGCCCACGAAGTGGTGGTTCTAAAGATACTGTTAAGGATGGTAAAGGAAGTCGAGAATTGGTTAATGAAGCACACCCCAATAATGATTTTTCACAAATTGATAATGATAATTTATCGGTTTCATCACCGTACATGAGAAATTCCCATTTTTCTGGTAATTCAAAGTCTCTCCAATCACCCCCATCTCCATCTACGTTCAGAACAGGATCTGATGGCCCCTTTTTTGGTTCCACAGAAGATGACAGAAATAAGTCAAACAATCGGCACCGGAGGATGGTTGACCCAAACATGAATAGAGGTCAAAGTCAAAGTCAAGGTAATTGGAACAACGTCCCGAATTGGCCTTCGCCAATGGCAACTGGTGGTTACATCCCGTTCCAGCATGTTCCACCACCCATGTTTCATCCACTTATGCCGCAATTTCCACCACAAATATTCGGTAGACCGCCAATGCAACTTAACCCTGGTTTTCCTTACCATGTTCCTGACCATGGTCGACCGCTTACATGGAGAAATCAAGTGGACGAGTCGGTCCCACCTCCGTTGCATGGGTGGGATGCTAACAATACTGTATTTGGTGATGAATCTCACTTATACGGTAGGCTCGATTGGGACCAAAGGACCCAATTGAGCAACCAAGGGTGGGACCAAAGTGGTGAAATGTGGAAGAACCAAAATGCTGGAGGAAGTATGGAGATGCAATCTGGCCAACAGAAAGAGGGGTATTCAGGCCACAAATCAAATGATGAAAACTGGTCCAGACCGACAGGTCAGTCTGATGAGGGTGAACAGAACCAGCCAGAGACCTTTAATCTTGACAAAAACGGCCCTGAAGCTCAGAAAGTGACCGAAAGCCCTCAAATCTTTGAGGTTCTTAAGGAGGATAACAGTGCTCTTATGTCACAAGCGTATCTTTCTAGGGTTGATGTATCTAAAGATCTTACTCAACCTGAGCTGTATGACCAGTGCACAAGCATGATGGATTTGGATCAGGAAGCATTATCTGATGAATTTGATTGCAAGATCTTGTTTCTGGAGGTGAGGATTACACTCCTCTAATTACATGACTAAAATTTTCCACTTAAATGCATGTACTCAATTTTTTCCATTTATATGTCACAGGAGGGTGCAGATGCCAATGTTACCGATAGTGCTTCACTATTTTCTGTCATAAATGATTCTGTTTTTCAGGTTCGTTTCTTTTGCTTTCAACTTTAAATGTTTTGCAGATGTGGCAAGATGAGCAAAGGTCATTTTTCGGAACGGGTTGAAATGGGCTGAATCATGTTGTTCTTTAAAATTCTAAAAAAAAGATGATAAATGCATCAGTTATGAACTTATGATTACACAAGGAATATTACTACAGCAGTAACGTAAATATTTGATAAAAATGATTTAGGAGCTTTTATGCATTAAATGTAGACTTTGGCAACTTTCTACTCGTTTGACCTATTCCCCCTATAGTCATTATTTTTTTGACCCATTTGAGAAAATAAAAACCCAGATGGGTAGAATTTGCAGTATTTTATTTTGAGATGATTTTTTATTGTGCTTTTCAGAAAGCGATGTTCCTATACAAGAAGCAAAAGGAAGAGTTTCAGTTAATGAATACAGATAAAGAGAAAGGTGGTTCAGATGATGACAAATCAGCAGGTGAGGTGGCTGCTGAGGGCACAATTATGGAGAACTCCAAGGAAAATGATGAATCACCAAATAAACCTGAGGAACCGATGAATATTGAGGCAGATCATGCTGTTGTAAAGCAAGAGGAAGAACACGAGTCGACTGTGGTTGCAGTCAAAGAGAGTCTTGCACCATCTGCTGGTGGGTTATTACCTTGTGAAGTTGAAGATGCAAGTGAGTCTACCAATGATGAGAAGACTGGTGGTGGTTCATTGGTGTTATCTGATTTGTCAACTGCTGACATGGCAGTGATGCCAACAGAGTCAATTGAGTTTGGGTCAGTAATTCTAAATCGGATACATCACCATTCTCCTGAAAGTACACATTAGACAATTTTTTATATTTGTGCTTTTGAAATGCCATAACTTGGCCCCCTTTTCCTATCTTATTATCGTTGCTCCTTGATTAATAAAACTTTTTTCTGTTCTATTAGTTTGCGTGTGTGGTCGTGTTTGTTTTTCACAGGTGGTAATCTTGCGTTGAAAGCGAGTCTAGGCATCTTTATTGACCAATGTTGCACTGCAGCAGCTTTGACTAGGGCTCAGTTGAAGGCATCTTCTTATATCTTTATTGGTGACATCGTATCAGGTGAGTAGTAGAATCATATCTGATTAGAACGGGGTTGGTCTCAAACATGACGGTTAACGGAATAAAACTCACGGTTTCTGATTAGAAAAATATATTAATTTAAATAGATGTTTCAAGTTTGAAAAATATTAATGGGTTAGCGAGTGAAAATATTGAAAGGAAGTAGGGCTATGGTTGGGATTTTTGAACTTTTTTTTTAATTAAGAATTATTATAAGGTGATTGTTTGAATATTTTCCTTAACAAAACCCTTAAATAATAAGTTTTTAACCTGGTAGTTAAAATTTCAAAAAGCTTGATCATAGAAAGAAAGCTAAAATGTTCACTAATATGGCAAAAAGAAAAGAATAAAGTAAAAGGAAAGTTATAAATATTAAATACTAACCAAAGGGCTTGTTAGTCTAGCGATTTCATGATGTGTGGTAAATGTGTTCCTCTCCAAGTGGTTGATGGTTCTAGTCTCATGGTTGACATTGGTGTAGATTTAGGAATATGTTTAGAGAGTTTGTGAGTTAGCTGTTCTAAAAATACTAAATACTATATACTAGCAAAGCGTCATACTCCCGGGACACTTAATATTTCAACTAATTCGGTCTTAACTTTGATTACACTTAATATTTCAACTAATTCAGTCTTAATTGAATTTCAAACAACTAACGAATCTATACTAATAAATAAAGGTTTAAGGTGGACACTTGTCACTTTCTCATGCCTACTCAAATTGATTTTCTCGCCCCTCTCTCCTAATAAATGCGCATCTATCTTATTAAATAATAATGATATTATAAATATATTATTAAAGAAGAATACTAATTATATTAAATAAAAATATATAATAGGAAATCAAAATATAACTAATTGAAGAAAAATACTAATTTGTTATATACACACATTTTCACCTGATATATCTCGAGACGATCATAATAGTCTGACAAGCTATTACGTATTTACAAATTTATAAGTTTTATATTTTTTAATATACAATATCGTGTAATACACGAGATTCTAACCTAGTATAACATTATAAGAAATAACTAACAAGAACACATTGTATTGCTTTGAGAAACAGTTGCAAGGTAGCTTTACAACTTATATTAAGCTACTTTTGATTCTTGAGGTGGTTTTTGCAATTGAGACCCTTTGCACCAAAAATTATGTTATGGGATCTTCATACTCTAATTATTTTGCACTATACTATTTATAATATTCTTGGTTCTTTCAACGGATCTTTCTTATATTTTCATAAATTCTATACTTTTTTATGAAAGTCTTTATACATTTCTATAGAGAACCCTGTATACTTCAACCAAGACTCCTTAATTCAAAAAATAGTCTGGAACTTTCAAGAATTCCTGACCTTTGATCGGTATTTTAGGCAGGTCATCACATTCTGCCTCACCTAAACTCTGGACGTCACCACCAACACTTCTCCTTAGCTTCACCAGATGATGAATGAGTGAATAAAATGCGAATTATGTCTTAAAACTAGTCCAAAAATCATTTAAAATCGCATCAGGTCGTGGTCTGGGCGTAGGGCTACGTTGGCTCCTTAGTCCATTTTTCTAGGTTTCTTCAAATCTTGTTGCCATTCGTTCACAATATAAAAAGATGCAACAATAGAGTGGGCACACCCATACGTCCACATGCGTAGGGCTACGATGGTGCTCAATCTTGCCCTGTTTTGATCCTCGTGTACCGAATACCGATACCGAATTTCTAGAGAAGTAGGTACCGAATATATCGGTACGGTACCAGTACTCGTTATAAAATGCTCACCTTTAGATGGTACCGTACCGGTACCGAAAATACCAATATCAAATTTCTGAAAAGTGGGTACCAAATACCGTATCAAATCTATCGGTACGATACTAGTACTCGGTACAAAATGCAAATCTCTATGTGGGATTGAACGGCGGGGATATTGGATGAATTGAGGGTACCCACATTTTTTTTATATGCCCCCTTAACACATTATATTGTTCTTTTAATGTTTCAATAAATTGTCGGATATGTATAGTTGTATTTATTCTTTTATTATTATATTCAAAAACATCGGTTTGATTTGGTATAATTTTTTATTGTTATTTTGATATTTATAATTGATTTTACTTATGAATTTTAAAATATTATGTTTTCGTACACTTCAAGTGTATATATATATATATATAAATTTTATCCGAAATAGAGTCAGTCAACGTTTCGACGTAAGTTTTATTCAAAGCCGGTGTTTTCTCTTATAACTTTTAAAATATTGTTTTTCCATACACCCCGAATATATCATTGCGAAGTACTTATTTTATCTACATTTTGGTATAAAATTTATCCAGATAAGACAAAACTGAGCCGAGTAAAATATAATATATTTTGACGTGCTTATTTTTTTTAATGTTTCGACGTGAATTTTTTTCATTAGACTAAGTATACATATCATTGAAACTGAAATGTATAAAGTTTAACATCCCATTGCAGTGCGTGGGTAATAGTATATCACTAATTCATTTTAAAAATCAAATAAAGATAACATTTATTACCAAAATTAATTATCACTAATGAAAATTGAAGAACCTTATAGTCCTTTAAAACCCTTTTGGATAAAACCATGAACATAATATATAAACATGTGAAAATAAAATATTAACAACTTGGCCAATGACACTCCTATAGTCCTACCTATCACTTTCGTCGCCAAAGACAACTCTACTACTATAACCATTAAAGACTTACACTTACTTTCACTCGATTTCGCTTAAATGATGATTATGAGCAAAATGAGGGAAACATATCTTTCTTGTAGGCGAAATCGAGTGAAAATCTGGTGTAAATATATGATTATTATATGAGTAACATCGTCTTTGATAACAAAAGTAAAAAAGTAGAAGTTTCATTAATTAAATTACCCATAATTCGACAATAAATTATAGTTTTGAATCAATTTACTTAAAATAAATTAAGTTTCAGATTATTCGTTTAGCCCAGTATTTTGGGCCTTTTGAACTTGTACTGGATTCATGTGCAGTTGTAGCCTAGTCTTCCCCTCTGGCCTGCACCTTCGATTACCAGATCCGCCATCTGCACCGTCGATCACGAGTATTCACGACCTCCTCCTGCTGTGTTGCCGCCTACGCACAGGTAAATTTCCGATCTCTTCTTCCGATTTAATTTCTGATTAATTTTTTTATTTCTTCCGATTTCCTTTTTGAATACTTGAATTCGCGTACCTGTGATTTGTGAATTGAGGCCTAGGGTTTTTGAATACTTGACTCTCTTTCTATATAAGTCATGCAGTCATGCTTATTTGGTTGTACATAGACGCGCACCTCATGTATGTGATGCTCGGCTTTTGGGACCAACCGACCAAAAGGCCTCAGAATGCCTTGTGTTTTATAAACCAAGTTTGTGACTTGTGAGTTATGTAAGGGACGAAAGGTAGGGAGTAGAAGTTATGGTATTTGTGCATCCAATTTTTAACATGTGATGTATAACTAGAGAGGATACCTGTTAGTTTTTGTATCAAATTCATCTTTTATTAAGTTGAGGAATGAAGAGGACTATGTGTGTGAAGGTGAATGTTTGTGTGTGTATTTGTTTTTATGCTTGTTATGACTTTATACTTCTGCAACTATTTTTACAACTTTTAGTAGAAATAGGAGAAGGTCACTTTGAGTATTAGCAAATTCACATCATCAATAAGAAAAAATTCAATGTATTGTGCATGTCTGTTCGACACCTGGCTTATGCTGACTTAATTTGTATTTTTGGAAATTGGATGGAGAGGAAAATTAGGTAAAACCCTAATTTTTTTCCTCAAATTACAGAGATGACTTTCATATGAGGAACCCAATGGTATGCTATAACTGAACACATCTTTTCTTCTTAGGATGAATGTGGAATATAACTATATAAGTCGGAGTGTCGCCGTGTCGGACATGAGCTGTATAATCAGATCATTGGATGATTGGAAGCCTATTAAGCATCTCTTTTTAACTAATCTACTGCATAAACAAGGGAAAAAAAGAGAAAACTGTCAACCCTCATACCTGTCTTTGCTCTACCTTAGTTCATCTCTTCATACATGCTCCCTTGCTGCTATCACCTATGATCGCTTTTCTCTGGTGATTTTGTTTGTTCTTGTGTTTCATTGGATATGGTGGTTAATATGTTTTTGGTGTTTTATTATGGATTATGCACTTAATGTTGATCACTTTTATTCCCACCAAGATTTCTACTTTTGCGGATACGGTCAGTTTTGATCTTCTTGCTGGTGAATCAACGAAAACCTCCATCTCAGTGTAGAAAATAGTTTGTCATATAAATTTATACTAGTCAAATGATTTTGATTTAGTTAATTAGCACTGTTTCCGTTATTTTTCACCCTCACTGTTGATTTTAAATATGAGGACTTTTATAGGGTGATTAACAGGAATTATGGATGGAGGTACACCTAATTTCAAAACATGGAATATAATATACCCTGTTTACATAAACTCAAAGAAGACTATTGCTGAAGGTAGAAGAATCTCTGCAACAAAAGCATGCGAAAACCCTACAGCTTTGGAAATTGGCGATTGCTGTGGCCACCTCAAAGTTCCTTTTGCTATTGAGGTTTTTTCTCTTCTCAGTAAACTTACCTTTTTTTGTTACTTACTCTCTGCATCCTAATAAAAGATCCACACTTTCACTTCTATGATATATTGATATAATTTTTTGTTACTTACTCTCTGCATCCCAATAAAAGATCCACACTTTCACTTCTATAAAATATTGCATAATCAAGTTAAATTTAGATAAAAGGATAGCTAAATCTTACCTCATGTTACCAATATTGGCTTTGAATGTTGGTTCCGGAGTTGGAGTTTGATGTTAAAAATTGTGAAGCTTGTTATTTGGGGTTGAAGAGAGTGGTTTTTGATATTTACTTTGATAATTTGTATTTGTAAACCTTTTGTAAAGATTGATAAGGCGTATCCAAGGGATTACATGCAAGTAGGGAGGGTGAGGGTTTTGCTGAAAAGACCAGACGGGAGTCTACACAACCCCCTTATTGCATCCAGTAAGCATAACTCTCTCGGGCTTCCATTTTCACATCGCATGATGTTTCTTTCTGTAAATAATTATAAAATTTGGTAACTAAGTTGCGGTTTGTTTTGATGGTGGCAGAAAAACAGCTGATGATTCGTATCGCTGAATTGGTTCCTCGACACCCGGGTAGATTGAAGAAACAAGAAGCTGCTGCATCTTCTTCAAATGCTGCTGCACCTTCAAAATCTGGTAAGGGTGGGAGAAAGAAGAGATAGATTCGTTAATGGAATGTGTAACTTTGAGTTTGGAATTGACAGGCCCTTTGGTTGGTTGAGAAGACATTTTGTATCTTGTGGGTGTTTCTATTTTAACTTGCTTTCAAAATACCAAGAACAATGAACCAAATAGAATATAAGGTCTGGTTTGATTTTTCAGTTTTGTTGATCTTTGCACATACCAATGCAATCAAAAGGAAAGGACATTCTTATAAACATCCTAGAGGTTTACACACTGTTGAAACATTTAGAAGAGATCAATATGTTCATTTAATAAACAAACAAACACGAATACAATTTTTGTTCATTTAATAAACAAACAAACACGAATACAATTTTTTGTTCATTTAATTAAACGAACGAACATGAACGCATGTCTCCTTCGTTCACTTATGTTCGTTTAAATATTCATTCAAATTTATTTGTTATTAATATTAATTTAATATCAATTTGATTTTTCATATTTTAAAACCCTTATGCCTAATATAAAATCAATTTGATATCTTTATTTAGTTTTGAAATGTTGGATACTTGGAAGTAAGGATGATGATATTTTAAACTTTAGTTTAGATATTTATGTTTATTTTTAATTGGTGTTCATTTTCATTTAGAATATTAATGACGAACATAAACAAACACGTTAATTTTCTTAATGAACGAACACGAACAAGAAAACCTGTTCGTTTAAGTGTTCGTGTTCATTCATTTGTTCGGTTAAAGTTAAACGAACGAACACGAATAAACTCACGTTCATGTTCGATCGATTCGTTTACGACCTAACTAAATCAATATTACAATTGCAGCGCACGATTTTGACATCATGTGAAGTGTAATCAGGTGCGGTCAAATTGGTAGGAGAATAAATATATATTTTGTGTAGCCTAAAACGCAACTGGGGATGTAGCTCATATGGTAGAGCGCTCGCTTCGCATGCGAGAGGCACGGGGTTCGATTCCCCGCATCTCCAATTTTTAAATAACCAACTTTTTCAATTAATCTGCACATGATGCAAACTAATTTTTTTTTTACTTTTATGATTTTCTCTATGCCCATATGAAGTTTTTAAGCAAAGGTTATGATATGAGGCTGGCAACTAGACCGAGCCCTTGCCTTTCAGCCTTAACGCCGGACAACCTTTTCCGGCCATTTTAATCAGATCGGATTCATAGTTAATGGAATTTAGGTGTTAGTTACCTTGTTCTAGAAGATTGCTGAAAGAATATCCTGAAATAATCTTAGTTGTATACTTGTATATATATTTTATATCTATTTATGATGATTTTGTAGGCACATTTGATTTTGCTACTTTCAAGAATTTCTGTCTCTTACATAAGATATAAATATTTAGGTAAAAAGGCATTACCTAATTAGCTATTCATTTTCTGATTGTTTTAGATTAAACTAAACGAGCTTTTGCACTGTGATGGGGTGCCGGGTGGACGATCGTACAGGGCCTGGTTTTAAAAGAGGCCCAAAATTAGGTTTGATTACACTGGTTATTTGGTTATTCCTTGGCCCTTGCCCTCTGCGTCTCTACCCTTATGCCAAAAGCCCAACTCACATATAGCGATCCCCTGATTCTACTCCTATTCAACCGCCAATCAAAATAATGATCCCTGCTCCTATTCAATCGGCAATCAAAATTTGCTATGTGTTATGTGATTTTGCTTCTATTCGATCCCTTGATTATGCTTCAGGGTTCCTATTCAATTGCAGGTTCAATACTTCAATCGCAATTCAATGATTCAATCGTAGGTTCAAATTTCAAAATTGATTAATGAGTTTTTGTTGAATGTTGATGTTAACTCCAAGTTCAAAATCGACTAATCGATTGATGGATACAAAAGAAGCGGGAGTTAAAAATGGGGAAATCTAATCTAAATAACACATTATTTATTTATTAAAGTTTTAAAGAACAAAAAAAAACGTTTACAGGTCAACCCAACTTGATCCCCTTTATCCCATGCTAAAAGATGACCCGCTACAACCCGAACCCATTTTTACTTGTATTAGAGCATCCACATCAGGATTGATATATATATCATATCCTTAAATTATAAAGAAAAAAAAATAAGATTTGAGTTAAAATGGTTTTACATTAGATTCTTTAAACCTTATCTTTATCTTTAAAATTATAAGAAAATGAATACTAGAATCTTAAATATACCAATTCCTTAACTATTTCTTTAAAATTATAAGGATAAGAAATGAGATGTGAAGGGTTTTTAAAAAATGAATAAATTTTTTATGTAATAATTGTTTTTAGTTAAATTATAAAGATAATGATAAATATTTTTGTTGGAAAAAATATAATATAATATAATAATTAAAATAAAAGGAGCGTATAAAAATAAGACATTCTGATTGGTTATACATATCACCTTATCCCACTGTCTCCACATAATCCAGCTTCCCCCTCGTTACATTTCATACACAAACACACCACCTCCTCTCACCATCACCATCACCATCACCATCACCATCTTCATCTTCATCTTCATCTTCATCTTCATCCTTCTTCAATGGCCATGGCTACCCAAGCTTCTCTCTTCACCCCAACACTCTCCAATCCCGTTTCCCCATGGAAACAACAACCCTCCTTCACAGCCGTCAAGCTCCCCTCCCGTACCTTCACCATCAAGGCCGCCGAGGGATCTCCGGCTCCGGCTCCCCCTAAAGAGGCCCCAGTCGGATTCACCCCACCAGAACTCGACCCCAACACCCCATCTCCCATCTTCGCCGGAAGCACCGGCGGACTGCTCCGAAAAGCCCAGGTGGAGGAGTTCTACGTCATCACATGGGAATCCCCCAAAGAGCAGATATTCGAGATGCCCACCGGCGGCGCTGCCATCATGAGGGAAGGCCCCAATTTGTTGAAGTTGGCCAGGAAGGAGCAGTGTTTGGCTCTGGGGACTAGATTGAGGTCCAAATACAAGATTAAGTATCAGTTCTACAGGGTGTTTCCCAATGGGGAAGTCCAGTATTTGCATCCTAAAGATGGGGTTTACCCGGAAAAGGTGAACGCCGGCCGGCAAGGTGTGGGTCAAAACATGAGGTCAATTGGGAAAAATGTTAGCCCCATTGAGGTTAAGTTCACTGGCAAGCAACCATATGATATATGAGTGATGATGGATATGTAATTAATTTATTTCGTAATTAAAACTAATGCTTTCTTAATTGTGTGTTTTTTTAAACTTTTTTTATTAACGGCGTGGGCTCAACTGGCACGTCCCACCAAGGGAGGCTCGTACATCGGTCTACCCGAACATCCTCCAAGAATTCGAAATCTGCAGAGGGTGTTCCTAGTTTTTATGAAGTGAACCTTGCAAGATTCGAACCCATGACCTCCAAAAAAGGAAAACCCTTTGGGAAAACCTCCTGACCACCAAGGCAAAACCTTGATGGCGTGTGTTTTTTTAACCTAAATGTGTTTTATAGATTGTATTATTTAGCCTAACTTCCACACTACATACAACTTAAATACCATCTCTTTAAGTAGGGGTGACTTGACTATATAAAAAAAAAGTTGTCGCAAGGCCCCAAATTTTTTCAACTTTGTTTAATTACATAACATAAAATAAGAACCCGAAATGCATAAAACTTGCAACAGAAAATTTAATCAACAAACTGATAAAAAAGTGAACGAAGTCTGTAGAGGCTCGACTTTATTTGCTTCCTATACTACTACTACTTCCAGATCTCGGACTCGAGTATGTAACACGAAGTCTGGAAATGCTTGAGTGATCTCCCTGTGAAAAAACATATCAATTGTATATACTTATTCTGTTGTTATAAGAAGAAGAAATTGTCAAAATTGAAACTTAAACTTGCCTTAGATGAGGAATTGTCATATTCTTGAGAATGGATGGATTTTTTGAGATAAATATCTTCCACTCTTCTAAATCAATCTTTCCATCTCCATTTAGATCTGCATCCAAAATTGTCTGACCAAACAAATAGCGAAAGGGTCAAAGATAAAAAGTCAAAATTGAAGACTAAAAAGTCCAACCTGAAAACCAAAGGCTGATACAAACTCATGATTATTACCTTATTCAATATACCTTCAACTTCATCTTCTGATATATCAAGATTCATTTCACTCAAGAGGGCCAAAACCATCGCCTTCAACTTCAAATTATCAAATATTCCAGTATTAGAGTCCAATAAAAAGTCAAAATTTGACTAAATGTCAAAACTTCAGTATGTTTAATGTTTTCATATACCTCGTCACGTTCTATGAAACCGTTGTGCTTCAAGTCATATAATCTAAACATGACTGTAATGATATCATAAAAATGTTACTATTAATTAGTGGAAGATGGGTTCAAAAGTTTCAAAGCTAGTCAAGTTTGACTTTTAAGACTTAAACAGATTCATTTTGACTATAGATCATCAACATGTTCCATGTCTTACATTCAATCTTGTCTGATTCAGGTGCCTCGGGATGGAAAACGCTTAAAGAGCGAACAAATTCATCAAACTCAATTACCCCATTTTTCTTGATGTCAAATGTGTCAAACAACTGCAATAATGCAAATAATTTTTTTTTGGGATAAATCACACATTTTAACTAACAAATATTGAATATGTTTACTCACTCTATCTGCAAACAGATTCTTCATGCTGCTATTGCTAAAAAGTGCAAGCAGAAACTCTTCCTGTTCATGAAATGACAAAAACACTCTTTTATCTTACAACTAACCATCATAATGAGTTAACGAGCGGAATTCTGTTATTTAAAGTTGTAATAATCAGATCTTGTGCGTTTGACAACTTCTGATTATTTAATAGGTAACCAAGTACCTTGTGAATACGGCCATCTTCAATAATAGCATGGCTTAATCTCTCAAAAAGATCATACAATGCCTCTATTTCATTGATGGAAACTGTGAAACAAAAGATTAAAAAGATATGATCATATTAATCCACCCGAGTTTTGTGTCAAACATGTTTTTGCTTACTAACATGGTGTCTCGGAAGCAAGAAGCGCGTGCTGTATAGCTCGACTCGGGTTTCTAAGTTTCTTCAAGAAACAACAACATTCTTTTATGGTCATATTTCTCATGGTCAAGTATTGATGAGTACACACCTATCAAAAATCCAATCAACATAAAATTGAGTAAACACACTGTTCAAAATCTTTTATTCTTAAAGATTGAAGCTAATATTTTAGGGTCAAAATGGGTCAGCTGCAATTGCTTTCATCTTCTTAACTCTTCACAAAACAAATAAAATCTTGAAATATAAAAAAGAAATGAATGAAATAACTCAAAATTTACATTTTTAGCAAATGCCCAGAATAAATTATAAATCTTATTCAACAATTTAACCATTTCCTAGTTCTTTGTTTTTTTTAACTTATGGTTCTCAATTGATATGATCAAAAACATAAATTACAAGAAGAAATGCAGAAAGTTTTCAACTTTTCCATTTTTAACAAATACCCAAAGTAAAACTCATTCAACCCTCCAACATTCTTGAAGTAGAAGCTTTCATAAATCAAGAAATCACAGTAATATGCAAGAAACACACAAACACACACATACCTGAAGATTACAAATTGCAGAAGAAGACGAAGATATTGAAAATGGTGTCTACCACTGAGTTTAAAATAATCTCTCTCAGATTTGATTTGTTCTCCAAAGTTATTGTTTGTTGATGACAGATGAATCAGATCAGGGTTTGTCATGTTCTGTAAATATGTCAACCACAATTTTATAATCTTAAAAGGTACACTGGTCACGTAGATTTTAATTTAAATAAGATTCCAGTTATACTTTTGGAGCTTGTTTCAATAATTCCATTTTTTAATGAGCAACGACTTTCTTGAGAGTGACAAATACCGGTCTCTTGGATCCAAAATATTATATTTTGACTTTTTGAGGATGGCATACAAGATTCATTTGTTTTATTTTAAGTTTTAGATGTTAAGTTAATGTACTAAATTATTATTAGCAGTTTATTTTAATTCCAATTGTATTGTTACCGACACTGTAGATCCCATTGACATGCATTATTGCCTTATTGGTGGTTGTGTTGTGTAGCACCTTATTTGTCACAAATATTTATAAATACATGTCAATCAAAGTTGAATAAACAAGTACAGTTGTACATAGATAAGCTGTCATACATCATTTATTTTAGTGAAATAATATAAGATTTAATAACTCTTAACTATCAAACTTGTGTTGCATATCCTTGTGATTTAAGAATGGAAAATTGCCAATTAACATCAGTGTTAAAAATAAAAAACAGAACAACGAAGTAACGAACCAATCAGAATCAAACCGTGAAAGAGGTTAAGCGTGGAATTTTGATCTTTTTTGTATGAAACTTGAAAGAAAACGTGCCAGTTTGGATCATACAAAGGCTTTTCAGTTCTGTGAGAGTCATGAGATACGAAACTATTGGGATAGCGTTGTCCGCGAGCCGTGTCAGGCTCTAGTCGGTCTTGAACTCGAAACCATACGAGCCTGCTAGGCTTGGCTTGAAATCTCTTTACCGAGATTAAATATGAAAACTAACTTAGTTGGCTTACAACTTAAGTCAACTCGTGATGAGGAACCGACTCGTTTTTTTTAAGAAAGAAATAAATTCAACAGTTGTTTTGAAAAAAATACCAACGGGTCACGGTCACATCTACATGCCTACATTTAGATATTTAGAGGCAATTTAGTTGGATTTACAATATATATATATATATATATATATAGGGATGATCAAATAATAAGTAGTTTTTCGCTAAAAAATCTAAGAAATGACAAAAACCTTAACAAACGATATCAAACGAACTCCAACTGAGCTAATTTCAGCGGCGTTGGAACCGTCTCGTCGAACTCTACCATCTTAGCTTTTAGTGTTTAGCTTTTAAGGTTTAGATTTTACGTTTAAATTTTAGGGTTTTAGCCTTATGGTTTAGCCCTAGGGTTTATCTTTTAGAGTTTTGATTTTATGGTTTAGGTTTTTTTTGGGGTGGGTTTAGGTTTTTGGGGGGGTGGGGTGGGGGGGGTTTAGGTTTTTGGGGGGTGGGGGTGGTGGTTTTAGGCTTTTCAGGGTAGGGTTGGAGGGAGGGTTTAGGTTTTTGGGGGTGCGGGTGGAGGGGGGTTTAGGTTTTTGGGTCCAGGTTAGGGTTCGATGAGACGGTTCCAACGCCGCTGGAATGAGCTCAATCGGAGTTCGTTTGACCCACTTATTAGTATTTTTTTAGCGAAAAACCACTTCAGTGGAACCATCCGCTATATATATATATATATGGGCTCATATATGTGGGCTATTAGGGGCCTCGGCCACCAAAGACACGTGTCGTAGGCTAAGTTTGCGCCACAGATGAGTCGTGCGGGCTGCCTTGAAGTACAAGTCCCATTAAGTGACGGATAGAATTATTTGCATGCAACTTAAATACGTGACTGAGTATTGTAAGTGACTGAGTGACCTTGTTGTCACAAACCATGCGTCTCTTTTCATATAGAATTTTTTATATTTACTTGAGTGAACCAACATATTAGCTTATATCAGCTTGAGCTAATTTCAAGCAAAGTTTTTTGAAGCGAGTATCAAGATATGAGATATATTAGTAGTGGTATATTGGATCCATGTTCCAAAAACATGTGGTGACAATATCATAGATGAGTTAAACTCCTTGTACAAGTAATCTATGAATGCTCTAAAATTTCTAATAAGTCTCATGTCTATATAAACCTTTTCTTTTCCTTTTAAGCGAAACTTCTCTACTTGGATATGACGAGGAGCTCATCAATGAGTTAGCGAACTCCTACATGGACGAGCTAGATAAGGGAAAAGATGGCAGAAAAGGCCTAAACTTCAAACGAGCAAAACTTGGGCTAGAAGTGGAGTTACTTACAAGACCCATAACCAATGGACGGAAATGTATCGATGACCCGGATCATGTGGTAAATAGGCAATTGTAGTTTGGCTTAGCTGTCAGACTTGAAATTCTTCAATAAAGGCTCTGATTTCGTCAATTAAAGATTTTCCCAAATTTCGTAATTTCCAATTATTTCTTTTTTAGTGTAATCCGTTGATTGATCTGATTTACGCGTCTATTTATGGTTTCAACGTTAGTATTTAGAGAGTGTTTGAGAGTGTGGTGGGAAAGTGCTTATTGACTTATGGCTTTTTCAAAAAGCCGATAACAAAAAAATTAGCACTTTTTTTTCAAAAAACCAACAAGTTAACAATCTCAAAAGCCAAGAAAACTTGGCTTTTGAAAATGACTTATTGACTTATTAGCTTTTCAAAAAGCCAATAAGTCATTTTCAAAAGCACATCCAAACACCTCCTAAGTGTTGATTTGCAATTTCAAAAATTGACAATGTTGTCACATTTGGAATTCCTATAAAAATGCTCCACTTGTAATGAATTAATCATGTTGTTTTATATCAATTTCCTTTGAGAGTTTCTATGATTTATTATATGTGCTTGTCTTTTACGTTAGGATACATGTTAAAAGGCTTAAGAAAATCTATTCTTCCCAAGATATGCTCCTTCCCCTGCTCGTGCTCATCATCTACGAGACTACGAGTGTTCATCCCTCCGGCGTACCCACCCCCACCTAGACCATCCTATCTAGTCCTTCATGGCATACCCTTTTCCCCATTGGTGATTTACTGATTTCTTTCATATGGCAACCCTTCATTCCCTTTTCGTGCTTTCTTTTATTACCGATGCCTTCATTCCCCATGACACATCTTTTACGGAAGGATTTTCTTTCCTAACATATTTATATATGACTTTTCAAAACAGGATTCGGGTTTTAGACTTCATCAAAACTTTCAAAAAATTTAACTATTATAGCCGTCTGTTAAACAAATATGCTTGCTTTTATTTCTTTAAAGTTGATTTATTTAATTACCTTTCTACTGTTAGAGTTCTATTTTAAGCTTCATGAATAACTCAATTTTTTTTCTTTGTTTCATATAAGGACATATGGTAAACCTATTTGACTCTTAATAAGCTATTAAGCCAATTGGAAACACAAACTCGATGATTAAGAATACAATTATGCCACTCCAAACTCAACCAATCAACTATTCATAACATCAAGCTCTAGTAATGCATTGGGGATTACCTTGACGAAAATAACTGGACCTAAGGTCACTTCGAAGCCCCAATACCAATCACATAACCTTAATTCATCTTTGTTGTCTAATGCACACTCGGCTTTCTCTTGTCGGTTAGGGCTCTCTTCATACGTATCTCAATCCAACACAATTTTGTTCCCTCTCTTCATACGTATCACTTAAGCTAATTACACGCTGTGTCCCTTTTTTTATAATTTGACACGCATAACCCCATGGTAAGTTTCATTAAATTATAAAAAAATGATAATAATAAATTCATTGTAGAAAAATAAATAGGTTGTCACGCCACGATATTTACACAAATTATCCAAAGTGTTCGAACAAAAACACCCTTTAAAACTTGATTTTGTTATTCTAACACAAGTTTAATCCACTTCTCAAATCTCGATTATAAATTAGAAAACAAAAAAAAAAACATTTTGCAAAATTAAATGTGACTAAAATCGTCATTCTAGCAAAGAAGAGGGTTTTAGCGTTTACGGGTAATAAAGAGTCATCGGCAAAAAATAGGGTTTTGCAGATGGATTCGTTTTCGTCGCCGTCGAGTTCATCGAAGATGTCTGCAGAGGGCTTGATGGATCAGCTTAAGGCTCAACTTGCCCAGGCCTACGCTGAGGAATTTCTCGAGGTATCTCTTTCAATCGAGTTACAGTAGGGATTGGTTTTTTGTATGCTGTAATTGATGAGTTCAGATTTATCTTTGTTATTTGTGAAAATTGCCCAATTTGCTAGATTTAAACCTAGATCTTTCATCTGTGCTGTGACCCCTATTTGATTTTCGTTGGTTGATATCTTAATTTCCATTTGATTGTTTAGTTGCTCCCTAGAGTTTTTCAGTTGTAAGTTGTAACTCAAGGTCTTGAAGCAACACAGTGGTTAATGTGTCAATGATGCTGCTAAAAAATATAAGTTGCAGGACTTGTGAATATGCTGTGTGTGATTACTTGTTTTAATTTGTTTCGAAACAGACGGTGCGGGGGAAGTGTTTTGACAAGTGTATCACTAAACCAGGCAGCAGTTTGAGTGGGGGAGAAAGTAGTTGCATTTCCAGGTATGTGGATCGCTACATTGTGGCTACTGGTATAATTAGCAGATCTCTTTTTAATGCACAACGATGAAACCATATCATTTTTAAATGAAAAGATCATGCTGCTTGAAACTATCTAATTCTAGACAGTTGTGTAACTTGCATTATGCTTTCTTGATACGAAATAGTTGTCAATAGCAATGGTAGCGGGCGCTATAGCGCGCTACATCGCGTTTCGGGAGATGACCGCTATCAGGTATGTAGCGACGAAATAGCATTTTTTTTAATATAAATTAGCGCTAGGGTTCTTTTTTAATATAGTAATAGCGTATTTTAGCTATTTTGGTGGTGTGAATGTTTTTTTGTTGATTATAATTGCTACAATAGTTGACTAAATGTATTCTAAAATTTTCTACTACTTTACCGCTAAACACGAAATAGCGGGCGCTATTTACCGCTATTCGCTCTGTAGCATATCGGTAGCTTGTCGCTATTTACCGCTATTCGCTATTGACAACTATGATACGAACGTGAAGTTGTTTTTAATTAATTACTAAATGTGATTTCTTGATCTAGCCATAAAATGCATGTTGAAAGTATAAGTCCTGTATCTGAATGGATGTTGAAACTTGCATCTTTCTTGTGGCCTTTTTGGGTCAAAATCTTGGTTATTTTGTGGTTCAAAAATCTTGTTGATCCTACAAGTTCAGGATACTAGTTATGCCGTCTTTCTTTTCATCCAGACATCCAGTCCTTCCTCAGGGAAGATAAAGCAAAAGCTTGATAATATCATCACTGCAAGTAGGCAGAGGACCAATGGCCCATTGGTTGGGGATTAGGTCTAAAAGGGTTGAGGGTGTTGCTGACATTGTTCGGTTAGGACTTAGGATTGAAACGTAGTCAGGACCACAGTGTGGACTGCATAAGCGGAAGATGAAGACCTGATCAAAATATGGTTGGACCGGTTAAGTCTTAAGTGGAACAAATATCAAAATGACTGGTTATAAGACCATATGTTTTGCATCTCCTGCACCACAACAACGATGATGAGGTGGACACGGTGGCGAGGTGCGGCAACACCACCCCCTCCTAACGGCACACACTTTGTGCAATTGTGCGGCGATATTCACTACACAACACCCAACAATGTTCATCACAAAGAAGGATTCAAAAATGCTTCGGTGCCGCGGGGTGATGTGGCACTGCAGGGAGTGCGCCGTGATGTGGGGCTGCGGGGAATGCATTGCGTATGGTCTAATGCCCAGGATTGCTTATTATGGCCCAATAGGGGACCTTTTTCAAGTTTTTTTGAACGGTCAACGAAATACTATAAGCCCAGCCACCCACACATGCGAACACTGACATCGCTGTTGAGCCGGCCCGTCCATCATTCCAGGGGAAACCCACCACCTGAAAACCCACTGTGGAAAAACCCCTGGCCTGCTGGCCCACCTGAGCATGTTGCACCAAGTGAGACTCGAACCCATGACCTCCACATTGAAAGGCCATGGGGTGGCTCCTCCCAAACCAATTGATCTGGGGCTCATTGGCGGACCTTTTTCAAGTAGCGTGCAAAACATGGTCCGGATCAATAAAACTTAAGAACCCAAGTACAACCTTATTGGACAGAAACCGTTTATAATTGGTCCTTTTGTTGCCCTAGTTTTAGAGAGAAGTTTTGGTTTAATATGTCTTCGAAAATTTGTTCTCAACTTAGCACAATCCATGAAAATAAACATTTATATTTATGTGTGTGTAAGTAATTTCCTGGAATGTGGAGAGTAAAGAGAGAAGGTCTCTTAGAGCATTCATAGTCTATTTCTCTTCCTCATTCCTGTAATTTAACTAAAAAAACACATTTTTTAAATTTACCTTTCATTTTCTAAAAATCTCACGTCTAATTCCACATAACTATCTCTATTTAATTAAACAATACTTCTTTATTTTTATTATTTGTTCTCTTTTTACCACTCACAAAAAATATAAGTTAATAGATATTAGGGGTGAATAGTGAGCCCTAAAATATGGAGGAATACTTTGCTTTCCACTAAAAATATGGGGAATGAGAATGGGTTGGAGAGATTTTTTAAGTGATTTCTTAAAATTTGAGTATGGGTTAGGCCGTTAGGGACTTCTAATTTTATAATTTATAATGGAGAGAGGTAGACTAAATTCTTTATGGATCATTATGTATTAAGTCTAAACCCATTGGGCTAGACTAGTTACGGTATCTCTAACATTGGGGTTGGTGGTCCAATGGTAGAGGAAAATCCTCTAGGAACGCTAAAGTTTGGGGGAGGTCATGAGTTCAAGTCTCACTCTCAACAGTAATTAAGAAATTTGTTTTTCAAAAAAAAATTAGGGCATCTCTAAGTTTTAAATTCAAAACAAGAAAATCACAAGCTTTTATTCAGTAGTATATAACTTGTTTTCAGATTAAAAGAATCATCATTTCTTTTTTTGGAAATTAATTGAAAAGAAGACTATTTATTAGAAATTCATAAAATTTCTCCACTAAATGTAGGAATTGAAGTTATGTGGGGTGATCAGATTTGAAAATTTAGATTTTAAACTACTAGTACCCTTGATTTTTTTTTTCCATTAACGTCAATCATTTATTAAATCTAGATGTAGGTCGTTTAAGTATTTTGAATCATTTATACTAAATTCAACCAAAATCCTCTTTAAAATTTTGAAGTCAAGAAGATGGTGAAGATACAGATTCCTAACAATAAAATCACGATATTGTTAAATAAAATAAAGATTAACATAAATCAATCATTTCCATTAATGTTATACCAAAGAAAGAAAACCCCAAATAAAAGAGAGGTCCCGGGCCCCGTGAGACAATAAATAGAATCAAGCGGAGCCTAGTGGCCACAATAATCACAAGAAGCACATTGGCGATATCATAACGTATTTAACAATTTTTTGAAACTTTTATTGAATTAAGGATTTCATTTGATAGTTATCATCAAATTGAATTATTTCCTAAAAGTAAATAAATTAGTTGTGAAAGATTAATATAAAAAATTATTTTTATGCATCAAAATAATAATATTTAACTTTTATACCAAGTTATACCAAGAGATTAATGCTAACTAATTCCACATCGTTATTATCATTGTTCTCACAATTGGACCACAGACGGTCTATTGTATCACATAACTGATCTGGTTGAGTACTGTTGAAACATCTTCATTTGAAAGGGCTGGTTAATTGGTTATAGGTCCGGTTGAACCAATGATTGGGCCGGATTTTCATAAAATTTAGAGTAAATTACACAGATTGTCCTTTAATTATACTAGAAATTACACTATCTGTCATTTGACTTTAATAAGTACACCACAAGTCCTTTTTTTATATACTTTTGCACGTCCTATGTACTTTACACTAACTGGTGTTAAGTTTTTCTGTTAAGCTTTGACATATGCCTTACATATGAGGGTATAATAGTATTTTTACTCATTAAAGGACAATGAATGTAATTTTTCACTTCATCTTGTTCATAAAACCCTAACCACCCACCTACCCTTAACCCCATTGTTCATTATTGCTTGATTATGACAAATTAAACAATCAATTGCATCGGTGAGCTAAATTCAAATATTCATTTGACGGCATTAGGTGAGCTAAATTCAAATATTCATCTGACGACAAATTAAACAATCAACTGCATCAGTGAGCTAAATTAAACAATCGATTGCATCAGGCCAAGCTGCACCCATAATTGGACTGACGACATCCACAACTCCATTCGAAGGCCTATTCCATCAACAGAGCCGACCACCTCTGGGGCCACTTTAGACGGAGACAATCAGAATAAGCGTTACTAACATATTCAGGAACCGACGACCATGACGGTGACGCCGGAGTAGGAACCGTAGCAGAAACCGGCACCGCCGGAGCAGGAGCAACTATCGCTACTGAAATCGGAGAAACCGATTCTGACTCGCCTCCACCACCACGAATAATCTGACTCCACGACGATGTAACCGCTCGCTGCAAAGTAGGGATGTTGAGCACACCGTCGCTAGATTGAACGTTTGTGGCAGCCACAGGGTTTTATTCAGATACCTTAAATATAAAATCAAAACCCAAAAACACGATCAAAATTGGGGGATTAAAATTCGAACAACTAAATAATCAACGGCGAATGCTGTGCTAGGGTTTAATGTTCCAAAGATTATGCTTCGACGACAGATGATCCGATTAAAAGACAATTTATGATGGGGGAAGGTTTGGGGAAGAATATGGGGGTGTGTTGTTTTTAAGAAATTACATATGTTGTCCTTTAATGGGTAAAAAGACTATTCTACCCTCATGTGCAAGGCACATGTCAAAACTTAACACCAGTTAGTGTAAAGAACATAGGGCGTGCAAAAGTATATAAAAAAATGACTTTTGATGTACTTATTGAAGTCAAAGGACAGAGAGTATAATTTATAGTATAAATAAAGGACAATCTGTATAATTTACTATAAAATTTATTTATTATTTTGTTCCTTCGGAAATCTCATTTAACTATTTATTTACTACTGGGGTCATAGTATATTTTGTTAACATACCAATCTATATCAAAAAGATAAATAATTCTTCTAAATAATTATATATTTAAATTTGGTTTTTGAAACCGGTCAACACAACTAGTTCTATAACCAGGGCGAACATTAATTATTTACATCAAAAGATAAATAGTTCTTTTTAATCATATATGACTATATATATGTAGATAATTCTCCCCCTCTCAAACGAAAAACATCGTGTAATCTACGCATGTATATATTTTCGCGTCCTGGAAACTTGTACGTTGTTCACCCTTCAGTTTTTCTTCTCTTCGAATATGTCCAAAAGTGAGAGAGCCTACAAGTTTCCCAACCAAAAACACGCACATTGTTAGTTTTCGTGTTGAAACACCGACGTTTTGGTGTGAATAATGATTTAAAAGCTTTACCTCTGGAATGTTGAGTTCGAGGCGGAACTTAGGGCCATCATAGTGGTGAAGCACCGGTCTGAAAGAGTCCTCCTCTAATGGCTCATAGATGCTCCTCGTTGTGACTCGCACCTGTAACCAACAAGCGACCGTAGCTAAAAGTTAGTATGTTTCTTGAGTTTTAAATAATCCGTAACGACAATTAGCAAACCATTTTGACTATTTACCGAGGTCGTCACAGTGAGTGCATAGAGGTTAGTTACCTGAGCAGGGAAGCAGGATTCGCCTTGGTTTTTCTTATCCTCCCAGGCAGATGGATCGATGTTTGTACCCCCAAAGCTAGCAGCCTGAAAGATTAACAACTCGATCGGTGTTAGTTAGGGGATAAAATGTTAACAGATTTTGTCCAAAAAACACTATGATTACCTCGAAAACTCCATGAAGTTGGTGGGTGGAATAATTGTAGAGAAAAAGGGGTAAACCAGGGGTGATTTGTCTAACTGAGTCGCGGTAACGTGGGGGTAAACCTGCCAAGCCAATTGAAAACCCTTTAGATCAGACATCGTTTATATTCCCTACTAAAAAATTGGGTATAAGCAACCACATTTTATTATCGAAAAGAAAATGTCACAAATTTAGCGAGTACAAAATGGTCGCAAAAATGGTCGCAAAAATTTAGCGACCCCATCAAAAGTTATCGCAAACAATCGCAAATATAGCGACTGTTATGTTTCGGTGGCAAATCAATAGCTACAAATGTAAAAAGAATAATTAAAAAAAATAAAATACTGGTGGTAAAATGGTCATAAAAAAGTTTAAAACAATAAATTAAAATTATAAATTATAAAACAATAAATAAACATTTAATATAGTCAAAAAACTGTTAAAAATATAATTAGAGTAATAAAATTCGACTTGTTACTTAAAACTAAAAAAATCGTTGAATCGGTTGAGTTTTAAACTATGACTTGTGTTAAAAAAAAATCCACATATTACTCACTTTATAAACTTTGAACATTCACCACTTGAATATATTACTCACTTTGTAAACTTTGAACATTCACCACTTGAATGAAAGAAAACTGCACATGCTACTAGACTAAGAGGCCATCGGCTCGTTGCTCTTTGTAACTCATTTTTTTAATCTATTTTAATCACTAAACCTATACCTGGTAAATAAATAACCGGGTCACGTGTTTTAAATCTGTGAGTTTGAAATACTTTATTAATTCATAGATCTTTATTACTATTTAATATTATCTTTATATTTTTAAATATTTATTAGTAACTATTTACTATTTTGGTTATTCAAAGAGATAAAAAATACGTCTTGACCACTACTCGAGTTAAAAAAAAAATTCACACGCATGAAATAAAAGAATCGAATTATAACGTACCAAAGAGCTGCCTCTTGAGATTCTCCGGCATGGTATCATTGTTGCACACAAAAATATAACCGCCGACAGTTTCATCTCTGGGCAAAGATTCCGACGGAGGCAGAGTCTTAAACCTCTTATCCACACCCCCATCTTTATCACCATTATTAACGTTGTTATTCCCACGGTTCTTTTTGTTCTTCCCATTCTTACTTCTAAAACTCTGCTTATCATCCCCACCTCCATATTTCCCACTCACAACTTTAACATTATCAATCTGATTAAAATTCTGGTTAACATTCAAACCGGGTTTCGAATAAATCCCTTTATTAAACCCACCATTAATCCCAAAATCACCATCCGGGTTCTGATTACTTGACCCGATTACCCCAGACGACCCGATCTTCCAATCAAAGTTGAAACCGTTGAAGTTTGAATTTGACGGGCTGAAATTGGAGTTGATGACATCGCCGCCGACACGAATGTCGAAATTCCGGCGGTCTTTTTCCGGCCGTTTTGACACGTAGGAGCTGCTCCAGATGGAGTCGTTAAGGGAAAGATTTGAAAGATTATTGCTCTGAACACGAAGCTGGTCACTGAACTGCCAGAAAGATGATTGATTGTTGTTCTCCATGGTTAAAGATTGAAACTTTATTGGTGCCCAGATGAATAAAAGTTATAAATTTGTGTTTTTTTTTCACAAAGAAACCTAAGATAGGTGAAAGATATATAGGAAGATTTAGGAAATTTCGAGGAAGTACGATGAATTTGTTGAAATATTCAAATGGAAATTGATGGGGGTGATGCCGATGGGATGGGTGCAGTTGAGCAAATGATGACACAAAAACGCGTAGAGGTGGAAGAAAGATGAAGACTTAGTGCATCGGTGACGGGATTAGAAGTCATGAAGACGGTTTCTTGAAAGGGACCCAAATCCTTCATTTTGGTTATAACTAGAAATTGTATCACACGCTTCGCAACGGGAACCGGACATTAAGCGGTTGAGACGGTGATAATAATGTGCTAAGAACAAAAATAAACGTGGTTAAATAAATTTTACTCCGCGGTCCGCGGCGGGAGGCGGTTACATTAACATGGTTAAGCACAAAAAGAAACGTATGAAATTACGAACAACTCGGTTGTGAAGGTCGAAACATAGATAAAAGACGGTTAGATAACGGTATATATGTTTTTCAGTCGGTTCCAATCTCATTGTTCACGATTGTAAGACGATATAACCCCCGATACTTAAAAAATATTCTATTTTGAATACAACTCCGTTTTTAACAAAATTCACACCAGGACGTCAACAAAAAAAATAAACAAACAAACCTGAAAGTCATTGAGGAAAAATCAAATTATATATACTAAGGGGGTAAACTCGAAACTTAAAAAACTTAAGCCGGTCCAAGTTAAACTTTATAAAGTAGAGAGGTAAGTCTTGTCATTTGATTAAAGTTTGGGGGAGAAGTTATAAAGTGCATTTATGGTCCTACAAGTTTAATGGCTGGTATAATGTCCCTTTAACTTATATGTTTACAAATTAAAATGGGTTAAGGATGATTAATCACACACATCGAAATAATGACAAGGGAACCAAAAACACAACTACTATGCTTCTTGCATTTCATTCGTGTATATTATTAGTGACTATCATTAGCGTTCTTAATAGGGAAAACTTCATATAATATTAACCAAGTTTTCAAACTATTTTAATTAAGTCAGTCAAACTTTTTTTGTCCCAATTAAGTCACTCAAGTTTCAAGTAATGTGTTAATCCTAGGTTTTTTACCTATTTAACAAGTTATCATGTCATTTTATTTTTCTTTTTTTAAATATGTTTACATGGATATAAACATTATTTAAATTTAAATTTTCAAAAATTAAAATTAAAAAAATTCGAAAATAAATTTTTTTTTTTAAAGTTTTTCAAAAATTAACATTTTAAATTTTTTTAAATTTCAAATTTCAAATTTAAAATTAAAAAAAAAAATCGAAACTTAAAACTAAATTTTTTTGCGAAAATTAACATTTATTAATTTTTTTATATTTAAACTTTCGTAAACCAAAATAAAACAAAATCAAAAGTTAAAAAAAATAATTTATAGGAAAATTTACGTTTTTTTAAATTTAAAAGTAAATTTTTTTTAATTTTTTTGAAATTTTAATTTTAGAAAAATGTTAATATCCATGTAAGCTAACTTAAAAAAAAAGAAAAAATAAAAAGAAATGCCATATAAGCATGGTAACTTGTTGAAAAGGTCAAAAACCTAGGATTAGCACATTATTTGAAACTTGAGTGACTTAATTGAAAAAAAAAAGTTTGAGTGACTTAATTGAAACAGTTTAAAAACTTGATTACTATTCTATGAAGTTACCCCTTTCTTAATATATAAGTTGTGATTTTAGTAAATGTATACAAACTAGTATTAGAACTTCCGTTGTGACGAGTTAAACCGCGGTTCAATTAACGTTTTCAAAACTTTATATAAAAAAGCAAAACCTTTATACATTGTGAATCGTTAAACCACGAAATAAATCAGCGTCTTCGAAACTTTATATAAAAAAGCAAAACCTTTATATGAATCCACGCGTTGTAGTGAGAGTGTTGGTAATATTAAAGACCTTATATTAAAAAACGAAACCATTAAAAAAAGTTATCGTCTAAACGTTTATAAAGATAATCACGACACAACGGTAAGCCCGTTGATAACATTTGAAACCTTAAATAAAAAATGAAACCGTTGTTAAACTTTATATATAAAAAACAAAACCTTAGCTCATAATTATCGCAATATTACGGAAACATGAAATTGTGAAACAAATTGAACATAAATTATTTATTCAGTAACAAACATCAATTTTGAAATCCCAACATGAGAAACTACTTGTTCAAAGCAATTTAATGAGAAAAACAGAAAATCCACACACATAATCCTTTGTATCAATTCTTAAAACAACACACCATCATTAACATAATTGCTTTGCATAATAAAAATTGAAAGACATAAAAAAATTTCAATGGTAATATGTTCGGTTTATCAATATGGGACTAACCTATTTGATAGAGTCTTTTGTCTCTTAGATGGGAAGTCATGAGTTCAAACTCATGTGTTGTATATTGGGTCACCGACCCGTGCACTACACCCGATGACGGCGAAGACACATTGACCTCACCACCTTTGCATGCACTCCATGTGAAAAGACGTCGAATCTGGTCAAGTAGCAGCTGGGTATCAATTGTTTGCATGGCCCATGACCCATACCCTGCTTTGTTTACGGTTTCTGCATTTTAGCACATGCATGTGTTGGTTATTTTCAAGTTATTTAATTTCTGCATTTTCTAGTATTTAATAGTTAGTGGGGCAAGTGTCTACTAACTTCTTTTGTATGTTTGTAATCCTCTTTATGAGCAGCCGAGATCATGAATCAAAGGCAGAGTTTTTATGTGAAAAAGAATTTTGTTGATTTAGATCTTGTGAGTTTAAATTGATTTGTGTTTGCTAGCTCAACCGCTCTACGTTGGGTGGTGTTTTTAGACACGATTTCTGAACCGAAGTGGTGAATCTGTATCTCCGGTTCGATATCGCAACCCTATCGTTTTTTTGGTGGTAAATTTGTATCCGAAACAAGCCGTAGATCTATCTCGTTCTATCCGTTTTTGTTTGAATTCAATTTTTACCCGTTATCCACTCCGATTTTCCTATCACCATGTATGGTGGTGAATTATTTGATGTAATTTAAAAGTGTGAGTAAGATATATTTGTCGTTCAAGAAAAAAAAAATTTAGTAAATAAATGTATTGTGTTTCAAAATAAATGAACATTTCATGTTTTTTTTAGTGAAACTACTAATTTTATTATAAAATGTTTATATTTACTTTATCACCTTTGAAACACAATACATTTATTTACTAAAAAACTTTTTAAAATATGTTGTTTTTTATGCAATTGATCAAATATCAATAGTTAAATCTATAATATTATGGGGTAATTTTGTAATAAATACGGAAAACAAGAAAAAAAAATATATTAGGTAAAGTGAGTTTTCGCTAATAAATCCTAAAAAGTGGGTCAAACGAATTCCGATTGAGCTCATTCCAGCGGCGTTGGAACCGTCTCATCGAATCCTAACCCGCCCCAAAAAACCTAATCCCCCCTCCACCTGTGCCCCAAAAAATTTAAACCCCCCCCTCCAACCCCACCCCGAAAAGCCTAAAACCACCACCCCTACCTCCCAAAAACCTAAACCCCCCCACACCACCCCTAAAAACCTAAACCCACCCCCAAAAACCTAAACCCCCCACCCCCCAAAAATAAACCCTAAAATTTAAACCTTAAAAGCTAAGATGGTAGAGTTCGACGAGACGGTTCTAGCGCCGCTGAAATGAGCTCAATCGGAGTTCGTTTGATATCGTTTCTTAAGGTTTTGTCATTTCTTAGGTTTTTTAACGAAAAACCACTTATTATTGAATCTCCCCTATATATTAATCATTTTAGTACAAATGGGCCTCTCTTTATGGGCTTCTGTATTGTTGTGAATCAAATCAATGATCCTATTAATCTATTCAGAATAACATATGAGTTGTTTTAAAGTTAACTTATTGTCAAAATCTTGAACAAAATGGACCCGAAAAAGAGAGGTCTGTAGTAATGGGGCCAAAAAATCACATTAGAAAAGGAGAAGCAGGTATCATGGGCCATGGGGGCAGAATTGATCCATGTCACCAAACAAAACTCAATTCTCAATCCTCTGCCTGAGAAATTAAGCACACAGAGATGGCCATGGCGTCGGCGATTGTGAGATATACTTTTCGAAACTTGCTTCGCGTGAATCAAGCTTTCAAGAGGTCGTTCTCTTCGGCTGGACAAGAAGCTGGTATGCTCGTTTTTCTCTTTAACCTGTCATTTTCTTCTTAATCATATCTCATCTTTTAAGATTTTGTGTTTATTAGACCTAGTTTTTTCCTAATCGTATGTATAATGTTCCGATTTCAGCTTGTCAGATTTAGGGCTTCACTTGTCCATTTTAGGGTTTTGAATTTTAGAATAGCTCAACTCTCTATCTATGTGCCTGTTTTCATTAAATTTATTTGAATACGCACTATCTGGTAATCAAAGTGACGATACATTATGTTGTGATTCAATGATTTATTTGTGTAGGAATCTCAATGAAAGGGGTAAAGATCTCAGGAAGACCATGTTACAACCCAAACAGTAGAACTCAACCCAAAAGACTAGTCTGATGGGAGAGGGAGCCATTTGAGTTATAAATCACACATTTGTTGCCCATACAACCGATGTGGGACAAGTCCCATACCTTGCAATGGTTTCAGTCCATAACAATCGACCCTCCTTAATGGTCAACGTCCTCGTTGGTCACGGCTGGCTTCCTCCAGGCCACCACTCCGAGTTTGGCTCTGATACCAATGTTACAACCCAAACAGTAGAACTCAACCCAAAAGACTAGTCTGATGGGAGAGGGAGCCATTTGAGTTATAAATCCTTGATAGGTCTAGAACAAGAAGCTAAGAGATAGAAGGAAAACCGATTTCTGGATGGCCTCCAGGAATGATCGGCGCTAGGTTAAATAACCAAAACATCATAATGTTCAACTTACAAAAGAAACCCAACACAATATTGAAAGGCCATAATGGTCCTTGGAACATGCAAACCAAACAGTAAATAAGAAAAACATTAAAAATAGAAACGAGACTCAGTGAGCATATCAATACTCCCTCCTTAACCCACTTTTTGTCCTCAAGAAGTGAGCTCAGAAAAGTCCGGAAAACGCAGCTTCAAACATAGCATTAGAAAAACGGGCCGAGATAGATCTCACATAATCTTCCCACGGAACTTCAGAGATGGTAGCGCCACGTATTTTCATGTAACCTCGATGCCATTGGAGTGCATCTCCTTCCAAATGAACGACAGCACACCTAAGCTTTACCTCGTCCGGGGTCTCGTCCATCGCGAAAAAGTGTTCGCAACGGTAGATCCAACCCTCGACATCTTCACCCGAGAACTTGGGAAATTCAACCTTCCCGATTCGCAAGGGCCGGGTACCCTTCGAGTCGGCATCGCTGGCAGAGAACGATGAACCGGAACTAAACCCACCTCCACCGGACTGAACCGACTTATCCCGTACAGCCTTTAAAATCTCTTCTTGTTGCTTGGAGGATTGTTCGTGTTGCTTCATTAGGGCCGAAAGTGTTGCTTGGATTTCCGTAATCGCCTTATCGTGACTCTTGAGGGTGTTGTCGACATCTTGGTTGCGAGTATTCGTCATGGTAACGAGATATTCCGATAGGAGATCGGAACGGCTCTGATACCCTTGATAGGTCTAGAACAAGAAGCTAAGAGATAGAAGGAAAACCGATTTCTGGATGGCCTCCAGGAATGATCGGCGCTAGGTAACAGGTTAAATAACCAAAACATCATAATGTTCAACTTACAAAAGAAACCCAACACAATATTGAAAGGCCATAATGGTCCTTGGAACATGCAAACCAAACAGTAAATAAGAAAAACATTAAAAATGGAAACGAGACTCAGTGAGCATATCAGACCACTCTACCTAGATATGCAAGCTACCTCCCCCGTTGACCCCCGGGTACTCGACTACATGCTCCCGTACTTCGTCTCCCGATACGGAAACCCTCACTCACGCACTCACCTCTACGGTTGGGAATCCGACGAAGCGGTGGAAGCTGCACGCGCGCAAGTCGCCAATCTCATCAACGCATCTCCCAAAAAAATCGTATTCACCTCCGGCGCCACCGAGTGCAACAACATTTCTGTGAAAGGCGTGATGCACTTCTACAAGGAGAAGAAGAAGCACGTACTCACTACTCAAACGGAGCATAAATGTGTCCTCAATTCGTGCTGTCATTTACAACAAGAAGGTTTCGATGTGACCTATCTGCCGGTGAAATCTGATGGTTTGATTGATCTAAACGAGCTCCGGTCTTCGATTCGAACCGACACGGGGCTGGTGTCGGTTATGGCGGTGAATAATGAAATTGGGGTTATTCAACCAATGGAAGAAATAGGGCAAATTTGCAAGGAGTTTAATATCCCCTTCCACACAGATGCTGCACAGGCATTAGGAAAGATTCCAATTGATGTGAATAAGTGGAATGTGAGCTTGATGTCATTGAGTGGGCATAAGGTTTACGGTCCGAAAGGCGTTGGGGCTTTGTATATGAGGCGCCGGCCTCGGATTAGGGTTGAGCCGCAGATGAACGGTGGTGGGCAGGAACGAGGGATTAGAAGTGGGACAGTACCGACACCGTTGGTGGTGGGAATGGGTGCTGCGTGCGAGCTTGCGATGAAGGAGATGGAGTATGATGAAAAAAGGGTTACAAGATTGAAAGATAGATTGTTGAATGGGATCAGGGCTAAGCTTGATGGTGTGGTGGTGAATTGGAGTACTGAGAGTCGGTATGCGGGTAATTTGAACTTGTTGTTCGCGTATGTTGAAGGGGAAAGCTTGTTGATGGGGTTGAAAGAGGTGGCTGTGTCGAGTGGGAGTGCGTGTACTAGTGCTAGTTTAGAGCCTTCTTATGTGCTTAGAGCATTGGGTGTGGATGAAGATATGGCTCATACTTCAATCAGGTTTGGGATTGGGAGATTTACCACTGAGGAGGAGATAGATAAAGCGGTTGAACTAACGGTTAATCAAGTCGAGAAATTGCGTGAAATGAGCCCGCTTTATGAAATGGTGAAGGAAGGAATTGACATCAAGAGTATACAATGGTCTCAACACTAACAGGGTAAACTTTAATAGAATGCTAGTTTGTTAGATTTGTGTTTGTTTTGCATATGTTTGATGCTCATTGTGTGTTTGGTGTCGTTCTAGTTGGCTTTTTGAAGGAATGGTGATCAAATGGATAAGAAAAGTTGTTAAACCTTGAACAACCAACACAAACATGTCGCGGGTTCTGGTAAGGATCTGTAAAGTCATATTTATTTTGTTATTGAAACACATTGAGAATGTTCTCGATCTCTTCTTGAATGAAAGAACCTGCTATAATTCGTCCAGGAGCCTCCAACACTTGTGAGCATTCCTTCATACTTCTATCGAATTAGCTGTTGATTTTTCTCTCTCTTCTTGAACGGTTCAGGTTCTAGGGTTTCTATCCATGCTTAATTGCTTGAACTTTGTTAACGATTTGCTGTGTGATTTTGATTCTTTGTTGACAGACAATTTAGGGTTATTGAAAAAATATGAAATTTGGGGGAAATTGTAAAAGATTGCTTTTTTAGGTCAATTAACAGATTCAATTTGATTACTTCTTGTTTGTTTGTTATTCTAGCTGTAATTTGCTGGTATTAAACTAAATAAAGAAAGAGTTTTTGAAGAAAATGCAATTTGAAAAATAGACAGTTGACTTTTTTGAAAGTCAAACTGCTTATGGGTGGGTTTAATACTTTTATGTTTAGTATGAAGTATGTTTACTTTTGTTAAAAAAAAATGAGTTTTGATATCAAGACCAAAATGGAGGTTTGGGGCATTCATGTGTTACCTATTTTATTATACTAATTTTTTCATTATACTAATTTCTTTTTAATTATATTTTGGTTTATTTTAATTAAATGTAGTTGAAAATGGTAGATTTTCTGGTGAATGTGGGCGTGTGGGAGCAGGAAGGGATGTATGATTGAGAAATATAATTAGAGTTTGTGTTCTAACAAATTATACATAATTAGGTTGTGATCATGTTTTTAATATTGGTTTTCTGAATTCTAATGTTATTGATTTTATAGCAATTTTCAGAAGTTAGGATAGATTTTATTAGAATTTATGATTGTATTTTTGATAATCTTAGGCGCTGTTTGGTAATTTCTGAACCCGTAAGTGATGAACCAGTAAGAGATCTGAATGGTTCAACGTGGTTTTTTAGTTGAACTATTAACAGGCTTGCTGAACCGTTAAGATGTGGGCTTTTAGCGAAACAAACACCCCTTACCTCTGACTGATTCATAGGTAGCCTCTTAATGCCAAACATCCCCTTAGTTATTTGATACTTTTTCTAAGTTTACCCGTTTCGACCTGTACCATATTTTGTCAACCCATTATGACCCGAAAATAAAATGACCTTTTTCTAAAGCGACCCATCCTGACTCAAACCCATCTTGCCGGGTGTAATTACTTTCAAGTTTCAAATCATAATGCTTGTTTTTATTTTATTATCAAGAACGGACCATAGAATGAGTGATGTTAAATGAAGTTCTACATGATGAAGTGTTAAGGCATAAAATTATTGTGTTTTGATTCAAAACTGCATATTTTTGGAAAACAAGTTTTTGTTTATATTTTATAGTCATTCATGTTCATCCTTCTGGCATTTTAACTAATATTTGCACAATAAATGATGTTTGGTCATTAGTTATTACAAAAGAAATATATTTTATATAACTCCGAGAAAAATAGATTTTCAAAAACTAGGTTATATTGGAGTGGTAATTTCTTATATAAACACGATAATAATTAGGTGTCGGTTGGTTAGGGTAACACGTTTAATAAACATATATTGTTTGGGTGAACACGTTTAATAAACGAGTTGGTTAGGTCACCTTTAAAATTTAGAATTATAGATTTTTTTAAATGTATAATTTATATATTCAATATGTCAACCAGTTTGTGAGGAAAAAAAACAGTTGTAAATTGTAATCACTTTAGTATAAATGGGCCTCGATATGGGCTTCTGTAAGCCACTAGTCTGCTAGGCTATTGGGCTAGCAACGAATTAGAGAAAACAAAGCCCCTTGTGGTTCACCCCTTATTAATCCATTCAGAATAATATATGGGTTGTTTTAAAGTTAACTTTCTGACACATTGCTCCAACTTCAAAATGTTGAACAATCATTTCAATGGTTGCACCAACCATTTCGCCTCCCAAACGAAAAATGGACCCGAAAAATAGGGGTCTGTATTGTGGGGATAGTAATGGTCTAACGGGCTTAATGGGGCCAAAGAATCACATTAGAAAAGGAGAAGCAGATATCATGGGCCATGAGGGTTGTTGAAACGGGCTGGCAGGTTTATAGCTTTTAGGGCCTAGTATAAACAAACCATGAGCTGCAACGCCGCACTAGGCTTCTATGCCAAGGGACCAAGGTCGTGATGGTTTTGTTACTGGTATGGAACTCCTCATATTCCTATGAAGAAATAATAAACATAAGAATGTATATAAAAGTGTTGGGTTACAGATTTGGGCCCTGAAAGTTTGAACCCAATCCTAGAATCCAGCCCAAAGTTTGCCAGCACATGAACCAAGATTATGACAAGCCCACCAACTTTTCTAACGTAAGAGAGAAGCTCACTATATGTGTCCTAACAAAAATGATAGACGAATACACACGTTAAAGATAAAAATTAGTACATTTACTTATCTTTTTATATATGTAATGTTAAATATTCTATAAAGATAGAGAAAGTCCAAGTATCATTTGGAGTTAATTACACGTATAATCCATTTGGTTTGCGAAAAGTAACAGGTTTAGGTACTAAGGGTTTAAAGTAACAGATTTGAGTTCTATATTTTCAATTTTGTAACGAGTTTCGGTATTAAGTCTAACTTCCGTTAACTTTTCTGTTAAATTTGGGGTGAAGTGACTAAAATACCCTTCGCGGAAAGTAACATGTTTAGGTACTAAGGGTTTAAAGTAAAAGGGTGTTTTTGTCATTTCACCCCAAGTTAACAAAAATGTTAACGGAAGTTAGGCTTAAGTACTCAAACTTGTTACAAAATTGAAATCATAAATCTCAAACCTGTTACATTAAACCTTTAGTAACAAAACCTATTAATTTCCGCAAACTACTATCTATGTAATTAACTCTTAATCATTGTGTTCTTCTATTAATTTGGAGCACACAATTCTCTTGTTGTATTCGCTGCTTTTAAGCCCTAAACGCGTTTTCTACCTTTAAGAATCATTTCCTCCCACATAAAGTTTTGGTTTATTTAACACTTTCATCATAAGTTTTTATGACACACAAATCATGATTACACGTGGGTTAATATAAACCGGAAAACAATCTCGAGGTTATATTACGAGGAGATTAATTAGACGACATCATATAACTTCTTTATATAACCGAGTCTGATAAGGTAATAGAACCCGGTATCAAACAAACAACGAGGCTTTTTTTTATTATTTAACTTAATTAATAAACTTATGTATGAGAAATCTTTAAAAATATACATGATAGGTAAAGTGAGTATCATGAAAAATGGTTAAACAAAATAAAGCTATTTAATTATTCAAAATAACTAGTTGAAAAACTTAATATATAACAAACTTATCTTATACAACAAAAAAAAAAAGGAAAAAAAGCATATATAAGGAGATTCAAAAAGTCGAACATTTTTTCAAAAACCGAAAAAACTTCTTTAAACATAAATTCACATAAAAAGAATACACATTAATAAAGATATATATATATATATATATATATATATATATATATAAGTATTAGGAATCACATACTAATGATTGTTTATAAAGCTTAGCAAAGTGTGCATGTATTCAGGAAAAAGAAATAAGAAAACATCTCAAAACTTTAGAGTTAAAGTGACTTGAAAGTAATGTTATTAAAACCGGATCAACCCGGTTAAACAGGAAATCAGCTGAGTCACCGGTTAATTTTTCTATTTCGGTAACTATTTGTATGGTGGACTATCGGTTAATACATTATATAAATTTTGCCTAATACTTATTAATATAAAAGTTTTTCTAATAATTATGACATCAGTCGGTTTTTAATACAGGTGTGACCAATGAATCAAAAATTCGGTCGGTTGGATAATCCGTCCGGATTTCAAAACATTGGTTGAAATTTTGGTGATTATAAGTTTTAAGATTTTTTATTGGATGTCGTTTTAATTTAATAGAACCCGGCTTTTACCTAAAAATGAGCGTTATAAATTTTTTTTAAAAATTATTAAGGTAATAGAAACTAGTAGTTTATAAGATCGTGGTTTGTTGCATTTTAAAAGTTCAGATTTCTCATAAATCTAATATTGCGAGTTTTTTAGTAAAAATCGGGTATAATTTTGAATTATTTTAAAATTTTGGAATATTCAATGTAATAGAACCCAATACTTATTAAAAGTTTTAGTTGTATTACATTTATAAAAATATTATTTTTAAATGTAATATAGCTCCGTTTCTTACTCATCTAAATCGGGTTCAATTTTTTTTAACAGCAAATCGGGTTCGATTTTTTTCCTTTTTAACAGCAAATCGGGTTCGGTTTGTTTGTCGGATGCCATATTTTATATCATATTAGTGAATGAAGCACTAGCTAGTTAATGCATTTTGAAGCATTTTAGATTCGAAGCTTATTATTAGTTAAACAAACACTTTACTTTAACAAGAAACTGTCACCAGTTGTTGGTTTGATAAGTGCAAGCCATAAAGTCAAATTATTAGTCATTAACTTTAAGATATGTGTTATCATTGTTAATTAATGTTTTTTAAACTAAAAGACATGGTTTATAGACGTCATTTGTATAGTCACATACAACATTTTTTAAGATTAAATTATATTCTTCAAAAATATATATATTTTTGCAGATTGATAAATCTTTTAATTTCATTCCTAGCTGGAAGTGGATTAATAAAGTTGTTGCTTTCAAAAGCCCTATTGTTTTTAGTGAACGTAATTATCAAGATTAAGGTCTTAATCTCGACCTTAAAAAGATTATTAAATACTGACTGAGCAATGGCTGGGACTACTCCATATTGACGTCACGAGGTTAATTTTGTCATTCTAAAAAGTTTCTAACTCCTTCCTTGTTCTTTCCTATGAATACAAACATAGTGTTATCATCATTTTTGTCCTAAATAACTCATGCACTTTTTAGGGATGTTAATAAATTGATAAAACTAATTTAACCATCTAAACCAAATCATCTGGTTTTAAATTTATACGGTTCCATTTTTAAGGTTTAGTGTTTTAGTAATCCGATCGAGGTTTGAAACTTGGAATCGGTTATTTAACCTTTTTGTTTTACTTTTTACTTTTAGAATATGCATCAATGTATATGTATTATATTCATAAACCATATTTATCATTTTAAAAAAAGTTAATACAAGCTAATGATTTGAAAAATAGAAATAAAACATCGGTTTAAACTACCAAAATGTTAAGATCGGCTGGTCCGACTAACCCCAAGCAACCTGGCTAGTTTGGTTTGTCGTTTCCCCGAGGTCGTGGCTAGCAATTCATCTTTTAATTTCATCAAAACTAGTTGAGTCTGACCATGAACACTCCTACTTTTCTTTAATCAAGTAAATCTCATTTATATATTGATGCATGCATTCTTGATAATCAATATTAAATATTAATGACTAATCCTCAAATAGGCATCATGGTGGTTAAGACTATCCGTAATGCCCCCCACACCCAAGCCTCCCTCTCATTGGGCCATCTCACCACCTGCAGCAGGTCCTCCCCCTCGCGCCCGTGACCTCAATCACGCCCCCTCTCAAGGCGCGGTGTTCCATGACCCTCACCCCCTCCACGTCAGCCTGGTCACACGCCCCTCACTCCACTCATTACACACAGCTTAAGTTGTGTGTCCTATAACTAAAAGTTGAGTGTTTCAATCCTGCAAGGTGCAAGTATAATATATTTTTATTCTAAAAAATCAAAGTGTTGCTCTTAAAAAAAAGTATTAGCAACTACAACTCGTTGTTCATTCATGCCTTTAGTTTCTTAACAAAATATCAATGATCTTGAATTTAATTTTTCATAAATTTGTAAACTGTTATTGTAGTTTGATATATTCATATGTAACTATTTGTTTAATCTAATTTAATTAGTTGGTCAATTACGTAATAATATGGAGTAACTAATAAAATCCCACCTCCATTTAAGTTAATGGTGATTATAATTCAACAACCGGCAGTGCTTAATGTCGGCAGGTAAGCTATCATTAAACTCTATGACATTCTAGATAATTTTATGTTAACATTTATCCAACTTTTTTTTTTCGAAAGACAAGATTTTATTAAAAAAAAAGGCATAGAAAATTTTTGTTTCTATAAGTTTCAAGCTTCTACTTTTTTTTGAAAGGCAAACTTCATTAAAAAAAAAAGAAACAGCCGCCCCAAACGAATACAGGGACAGCCTCAGAACCACACATCAGCAATACAATTTACATAATTTTCATAAAATTGAAACTAACCCAATCTAGCCACCATCTTTAAACTTTGACCTATTTTTGACCCATAGAAACCCAAGAGCTTTTACTTATTCAATTATCTTCTCTACTTTGACCTATTCAAGCTTCTACTTATAATTCCAAAATATAAATTTGTTTGTATGTATGGTCGTGCAAATTTCGATCTGATTGGCATAGAAAATTTAAATTTATGTATGTTTATTAAATGTATTTAAATTTAATTTATCTAGGGCTCATGCCCTTTTATTAAATGTTCATTTTTAATACCAAGTCCATGACAAATTAAGCTAAAAATGGAGAAAATCAATCTCTTTTGAAAATAGTGGTTGCTGTGACATACCACCTTTATGTAATTCTGAAATAAGACAAAATTTCCTTGTATTTTTGTGTGGGAAATAAATGTTGGAGAATAAGATTAAGCTTTTGGAAAGTTCAATCTCCTTCCTAATTCCATTATGTGGTTTTGAGTAAATTACATTTTATGTTTTTAAGTATTTAACAAATTTCACTTTGCATACTTAAATTAAGGAAATTACATAAATTGTTCTTTATGTTTAAATTTGTTAACATTCGTTAAATGCAGTCATGTGCCCTTCACGTGAAGGTAAAATCGTCTTTTTGTCGTTAATAAAAGAACAAATTACACTTTTCGTTCATTATGTTAATATCATATTTCAGATTTCGTCCTTAAACTAAAGTAATATCATAAACTATCATTTATGTTTAAATTTGATTGCATGTTTTGTCCTTTACACCAACACCCGTCTATTTTTTGTGTTAAATTAAACCATGTGCCCCTCAGCAAAGACGTGGAATTGCCTTCCAACCTCCCTCTCCTCCGTCTCCGGTCAGATTAAAAAAGAGAGTTTCAATTTGCTTCAACGATTGAAAATAGATAAAAAAAAAAAAAGGTTTCGACAGAAAATTTTAGTAAACTCATTCGAAATAAATAAAAATGGGTTTCGATTTGCTCTGGCCATTGGATTCTAGGTTTTATAAAGAATACAAGTCTTGTGTTTGTTTTCTTTTTGACCATAAACCGTATGCTTCCTTGAGGTGGAAATCTACCATGATGGCGCTCGTCGCACCAACCCCCTCTAGGTAACAAACGGTTTATAGTCAAATAGAAAGTAAACACAAGTATTGTATTCTTCATAAAACTAAAAATCGAAACCTCATTTTTATCTATTTCAAATGAGTTACTTAAATGTTAAATCGAAACCCCCTTTTTAACTATTTTCAATTGTTGGAGTAAATCGAAACCCTCTTTTTATCTGTCCGGATACAGCGGGGAGGGAGGTTGGCCGGCAATTCCATGTCTTTGATGAGAAGCACATGACTTTATTTAACGTCAAAAATAGACTGCCGTTAGTGTAAAGAACGAAACATGCAAATAAATTTAAGCATAAAGGACATCTCAAATATTACTTTACTTTAAGAACGAAATCTGAAATTTGATATCAAGATAAAAGATGAAAAGTGTAATTTGTTCTTTTATTAACAAAGAAAAGATGATTTTGCACTCACGTGAAGGGCACATGGCTGCATTTAACACCAAAAATAGACGTTTGTTAGTGGAAATGACAGAAATTGTTAACAAATTTAAACATAAATGATGATTTCTGTAATTTCATTAGTTTAATTACGTAAACTGAAATTTGGTAAATACGTAAAGGACGTCAAATGTAATTTACTCTATGGTTTTCTAAAGTGAGTGTAGATTATTTTGTTATGTAATTGTTAAACATTCTAAATATCAGACTTGTGTCTAATTGTTAAGTTGAGCATAGTTATTGTGGTTTGATTATCCTGTTATGTGATAGTTGTGTTAAATATTCTAAATACTAAACTTGTGCCCGCTAGCGTTTATACGAGTTTTCTCATTGTTGCCGTTAAAAAAAAACTAAAGTTATGCCTGTTTATTAAGTTTAACATAGTTATTGTGGTTTGGAAGTATGTGCCAAATATGTGTTATTGGTAGACACTTAGTGGAATTTATTGTGTTTATGGGAAATTTATATACAATGATTGTCAAAGACTCGTGCAAGTGCAATGAAGCATTGAGAACTTGAATTCTCACTATGAAAAGGCAATGAAGGTATATCCCAAGGCATGAATTCACACATATGTTTTGAAGACATTAATCTTCAATGAGAACTCAATTCTCAAAGTAATCCACGGAGAATTAGAATTCTCAAAGATTTGGTATTGTGAAAATGAATTCACACGTTTGATGATTGTGAACTTGATTCGTACTTAAAATTTTAAACCTATTTAATTTGTAAAATTTGAATCACAACTAAGAGTGGTATGGCCATACATACGGTTGGTCGTAAATCGTAATAGATTTATTGGTGTTTGTTGTTGAAAGTGCTCTAAATACTAATATTTCATGTGTAAATTTTGTACATGAATCCTCAAGTTTATACTCCCACTTTTTAGTATTATAATACTAAAAATGGGGCATTATAATATGCCGAGCTTCAAAGCTTATTAAAACATATACTTTTTATTGTAGGTCGAAAGAAATCTATGAAACATAAATATATTAAAAATAATATAAAAGTATTAATTGAGCAATCATAAGAATGACACACGAGTCAAATTAGAGAGATTAGTTGTATATTCCAATTTGTCTTTTCATTTATTTTATACTAGTTTAGATCTCGTGTTTACACACGGGGTGAAAAATATCAATATAATTTTTTTTTAAATTTTTATGTATATATTTTACAACTGTAAAAATATAATACATATACTTAAGATTAAAAACAAATTCAAAATATATAAAAATTAATATATAATTAGGTTTTGAAAATATGTTAATTACTATTTAATATAATTTGATTTCATTTAGTATTTGATTGAAAATAGAAGTTATATAATTAAATTTTAAAGTTTCTTATAATAAGAGATAATTTAAAATAAATATTTTTATTAGTATAATTAATATTTTTCTTTAAATATATATTTTTAGTAATTATAGAAATGCATTACATAAGAGAGACGGACGGGAAAAAAAGATGATAAGGATGAATATGGAGGCGACACGTAGCATTAAGAAACCTTTATTTATTATATATTATAGATATGTTAATAGTTAACACTTGTTATTAATTATTAGTTATTAATATACCACCTCACTAATACTAGAAATTGATCTAGACATCATCTATGAGCTTAGATGCCTTCCTAGTGTTCTAATTTTTATAATATCTTTTTTTACATATATGATAGATGGAATTTACACCCTTGACTAAGAGGCACCTATGTACCTTTGATATCGTTACTTTAAAGACGTATTCGTATTTAATAATATATTTTAACAATGACTTTATTCTTTTCTGATGTTAAATTGATTTTTTTTATTCTAAGCTGTGGTGGAAATTTTATCGTATTTTTTATTCTTAAAATTCATTCTAATTATTTCAATCTTAATCAAAACGTTATTAAATAATTTGAAAACAATTAGTATGCCTAATTATAAGCATATAAGGTTATATATATAACACCATATACTTATAAAATATAATATTTTCTTAAATATAATTTTAAAGACATTATTTATTATTAAATTAAATAGATGTTTTGTCCTGGGTAATAGAGAATAATGTAGTGTGCACTTTTAATTGATGCCGTAATTGACCTAATCTGCTACACTAATATCATAACTAATAGGGTTTGGTCAGCATATAATTGAGATTTATAATGTGCCTCTTTGACTTTTTTAATAATCAATCTTCATTTGATTATTCTCTTTGACTATATTATAGATCTCCATTCTAACTTTGCTAAATTTTGCATTTTTAATCATTTTATTTGCCTTTCTCGTTTCGATGAAATCTATTATCTTTATAAAAATATAGAAAATAAATTTCACTTATGGTAAAATGAAGAATTGTAGTCGAGATTAAAAAAAAGCAAATTACATTTTACGTACTTTAAGTATTAATCAAATTTCAGTATACGTCATTTAACTAAGGAAATTACAGCATATGTCTTTTATGTTTAAAAAATCTTAAATGTTTCATCCTTTGGACTAACGGGCGTTATTTTTTTCCGTTAAGTCAAGTCATGTGCAAGATAATAATTGAATGTTATGTAATGAACCTCTCTATCTAATGATATGTTTTATTAATATTGTATCGCTAATGATTTAACTCTCACATGGTTTTCCGTTATATAATAATTACAACTTTTACACTTCCGTTGTTAAATTATCAACTTATAATTTTTGTTTGGACGATAAGAACTACTTTTGACCACCCATGTAATGTCACATACACAAGTAAATTTAAATGCATAAATGATCTATTTTTTTTATAAAGTATTTAGTTTTTATCTTAAAGTATTTATGTGTGTGGAGTCCTATGAATTATTTTGTTCCAACACATGTAATTAAGGTTTGTCCTTATTTAGTTGGGAAAAGGGAGATGTTGGAGTTGAAAAAACCTAGAATGATAAGTTGTTTTCTTTCCTTTTCTATAATTAGAAAGAAAGAAAAAGGGTTCAATGGTCATGGGCTAACATCAAGGTTCCTGTTATTCAGAAAAGACTTGGGCTTGGTCAAAAGCTGGTCAGACCTTCAACTACTTCTTGGGGGGACCAATCTCCTCTTATTAACCCTTTTTCATACTTTTTTTTTTATTTTTCTTCTTATGTCCTAAACTATACACATTTACAAATTTGATCCCTCATTCTTTTTACATCAAATTTTAAACAAAAATAAGTGTAAATCAAATTTGTGTTATGAGGTATCTTTCGTTAACAAATCTTTATAGAATGTAAGAAAGATTTTTAAAATTTTATTTTTTTATAAAGGAAATTTTTTACTATTTAAACAACAAACATGAGAATAGCCGATAAAGTTCTATATATAATAATTGCACCAAGAAAATGATATAAAAGGTTTAACAAACCGTAGATTATTAATTAGTCATGTATGTATCATTAAAAGAAAAGTAAACACGTAGGTTTAATTCTATATACAAATCATATTCATCAACATCATACTAGTCATCATTTTTAGTGGACCTCAAAACTATGCTATTTGTATCATTAATGATCTCCAACAATTTCTCAAAAGTAATGAGAACCAAAAATATTTCCATACACTTGATATTGTTCAATTTTAATTTTTACATTAAAAATATTTTTTTTCCTCTAATTAATTTCACATATTTGAGAAAATATTAAATTACTATAACCTTCATTAACCCTAAAATGAAACTTCATTGGGGAAAATCTTGTTCACATTCCCATAAGTATCATCACATGGATTCCAACAAAGTTGTATATTCCTCTAATCATATCATCAAAGTTAATAAAATTTTCTTATTTTATTCGTTTTTTCTTTAAACTTACTTTCTTGGGGTACCAAGAGAGTTGTGGGTTCTTTAGCCAAGGAACACCAACCAAATTGGTCTCCACATGGGTATGAATTCTAAAATAATTATTAGTATATCAATCATCACTATTAATAGCTTTTTGTCTATTTATAAACTTACATGATGATAAAATATAATATTTTATTTCGATGTCTATTATTGTCATTAAAAATATATACTTGTGTTATAGTTTATTATAAGGAAAGCGTGATGATAAAAATGAGAAGTATTAGATATGGGTAATATATATATATATATATATATATATATATATATATATAGATTCAAACGAGAACTCTTAATATTTTGAGAACTCGTTATAAAACCAATGAAAACCATTTTTTTTGTTTTCACTACCATTATTATTAAAATACAACATAAATATGATTTATCTCTCCAATTAATACATCTCTTCTCTCTAAATTGTTCTTAAAAAAATTTATACATATGTGTAATGGGTAAACACTTACACATACAGTGGCGGACTTAGGAATTTTTTTCATGGGGGTCGGAGATTTTTTGGGGTCGATTATCAATAACTAAATATTAATTTTTTTCGGCCCGAGTCGGATCGGGTCGGGTCGGGTCACACAATAAAACAATAAAAAAAAACAAAATTATATATGAACAATAATAATACGATGTTTGTCATTAGAAATGCATAATTAAAAAAACAATATCCCTATAATTGTTCTTTATGGGTTTTCATTTTTTGAAACCGAACCATTACATCATCTATAGAAACTTTTATAAACAACTCTTTTTCAATATAACAAACACAACTATCACTCAAATTCTCATTACCAATCCGATTACGCAAATCCGATTTCACGTACTTCATTGCAGAAAAGCATCTCTCAACACTTGCTGTTGCGACGGGTAAAAGGATAGCCAACTTCAATAAACGGTACACCAACGTAAAGTTCTGGTGTTTCTTTGTTTCAACCAATCTTACAAGACTAGATAAACCATTCAAGTTCGCAAATCTTATATCTGCTTTCAAATTATCCATGTAGTTTGGGAGTTCAATCTTAAGGTCTTCCTTATCATGTTCGTTAAAATCATATGGATACATTTCGGCTAACAATAGTATCTTTGGTATATCAAACTCACGAAAATTATCACAAGGACTCAAAGTGAATATATAAATAAGTAAATTGGATGTTATCTCGTTAAAACGGGTTCCAAACTCTTGGATTTGCATAGCAAGTACCGTGTTGAAACAATCATACTCATAATATTGGCGATATGCCATATTTGTCTTTTGTCTTGGCTTCTTTGGGTTGATTTGCATATCAAGTACCGTGTTGAAACAATCATACCAACCATTTTTTTAAAAAATCATGAACTTTTGGTTGACATTGTCCTTTACACTAATCAACAAATAAGTTTCACGTTTTGACTAATCACTAATCAAATACACATAACATATAAATTCAATTAACATATAAATTAAATTCACACACAAATTTAGTTAATACCTAAGAAAAGAACATGCTTATTATATGAATAAACACACAATGACACAAATTTAGTTAAATTAATACACATAACATTGTGACTAATCACCACAACAACAATATCTCCACATGTCCACCATACCACAACTAAGAAAACTAGAAAAGAACCTGCTTATTATATAAATAAACACACAAGTTTAGTTTCTTACCTCAAGTCCTCAAATCGGATAAATCTTCTATTCTTCTTCTTGCTTGGCAGCTTATCCTAAAAAAGGTAAAATCTTCTATTCTTCTTCCTGCCACTGCCCAACGCCCCACGATTCCAAGTTTCCAACTTCAAAGTTCAAACTTGGCTGCTTATTTCTTCTACCCGAGTTCCTGTCGCTTGAATTACCTCCCTCACAATGTCGCTAATATATTTTTTTTGTAATAGTTAATTAGGTTTAAAATTTTTTAAATGGGTATTTATTTATGGGTTTATGGGTTATTTGGGCCTATTTTGTTTAAAGGTTATTGGGTTAAAATCTATAATCCTAAAAAATATTTCTTGAGGGTCGATGTCAAAATTTTAGAGGGGTCGATGTTAAAATTTTATGGGGGTCGGTCGGAAATATGCCATATATATAACAAAAAAAATTAAATTTATCGGTGTCGGCCGACCCGCCGACACCAACATAAGTCCGCCACTGTACACATGTGTAAGTGGTAAACTTACACATGTGTATATTTTTTTAATGTATGAATACATGTAAATTTAAATATATAAATTAATTTTTTATGTTGTATTCTAGTAATAAAGATAGTAAAAACAAAAAAATAGTTTTAATTGGTTTTTTTATGAGTTTTCGCGAGTTCTCAAAATATTTAAGAGTACTCAAATGATCCATTCTCTCTCTCTCTCTATCTATATATATAATTATATAATTATATTTTGTTTGTACCAAAATGACAATAAGCTTGATGATAAAAATCAAAATCGTCCTAAATATTTTTGAATAGGAAAAAATAAGATGGGTTACATTTGCAATATGAGATTTAATTGAAAGATGGCTTGAGGTGAAACTTCCGGTTTTAAGGTTTCCTGTGGATCTAATGGAGTGGCTAGAAAACTCGAACCTTAATGTGGCGAAGAAAGAGCTAGTGGGTGCGATTATTTTTGTTACTTGGTGGACTATTTGGAAGCTTCGCAATGATACGGTATTCATGAAAGATAGGCCAAAGGACGTGACTCTATTTGATGATGTTGTTTTCTTTTCGTTTATTTGGTATCCGAATAGGAAGAATAAGTACAATCGGAAGTGGATAAAGTTGCTTCAAAACCCTATATTCATGTAATTATTTTTGGCTTTCCCGTCTAGTTTCTTGCTAGTCGGTGTATATAATATTTATCATTTTAAAAAAAATGGTAATAAAAAGCTATTGGTGTATCATAAAATAGTAGAGCTTTTCGTAATTTAAAATGTTTAAATCAAATTTGATAATAACTGAAACTAAATACATGCTTAGATGACATTAAATTATTTTTAATATATTAGCGACCTTAAAAATTCTTTATTAAATAATTAAGTGGTTTTCACATATATCATCGATTTGTTAAGCATCAACTTTGACATAGTCATAGAATAGATAGGTCCAATGGTCATTTTCACACTTGTAGGTTGACTATTGATCATTTAAAAGTTTTAAAATATCTTTACTTTTTTTTTAATGAAAATGGGTAGTAAAATCATCTCCTAGTTACCTTCAAAGACTCGTGCTTTAATTAATTGGCGCTTTTTTTTCTTAACAACTATTGTATTAAAAGATGATCTATTTCGAATCTAGGAAAATAGATGCGCCTTGATGTATATTCTACCGCTGAATCTAGATGGGCACTGATCTTTTTGGAGGACCAGTCATTCTGAGTTTTCCACATGAACCAAAACGAAGCATAAGCAATTGAGAACCATAACTTTTTGACTGCTTTTGATCCACTGACCACTAGGGGTGTGCACGGGTCGGTTTGGGTCGGTTTTGGCCCAAAACCGTAACCATAACCGAACTTTCGGTTAACCAGACAATCATAACCGATCGGTTTCGGTTAATCGTTTATGAGCTGCGAGTCGGTTCGGTTTTCAGTTAATAACCAAAAATTGACTTGGGCTAAATTTTTTAACTTAGGACTGAAAATATTAACTTGAGTTAAAGTTTTCAATTTGAGCCCATTGACCCCTCCTTTTATAAGTCTTGACTCACAACAACTTTGCTTAACCTTTCTATGTGGGAATACTTTTGTATATCTGAATTCTCAATGAAAACTTACCTCAACTTACGATGGGGATAAATGGGGTTGCTTAAAAAAAATCCATGTGACTTTATAGATTTTTATAAGTAAGAAAAAATAGACAAATCTCGTAGATGATGTGTATATATAACTAATCGCAGTTGAAATGCTTTATAACATACGAGATTATGTTTTATAACAAAAGCCTGGATGGACTTGTACTTAGACGTAATGATATTGCAATGCTCTTTACATAAGTTCTTCAAACTTAAAAGTAACACACACTAACCATAAATTTGTAACCAAATGGCAGGAGTTAAACCATTTGCAACATTTTACCATCACGATTTTGAAAATAACTTTGTAACATTTTACCATCATGGTTTTCCTCGAAGAACTTCAAGATCGATTTGAAGGTCTATCACTGAACCAGATTTAGTAAACCAAATAATAAACTCAAACCATTTAAAAACAAAAGACATCACGTGTGACAGAAAACTAAACTTTAAAGGAAATCATCACAAACTATAACAAGGAAAATCTTAGTTATATGTGTAATCGGTTCGGTTCAGTTAATTCGGTTATGCCACACACCAAAACCAAAACCGAAGCATAACTTTCGGTTAATTGGTTATGACTTAACCGAACCATCGGTTAATTGCTCGGTTCGGTTAATTCGGTTCGGTTACGTCGGTTAATTCGGTTATTTGTTCACCCCTACTGACCACATCCGAGTCAGACAAAAGGGATTGAATCGAATTTGTCGATGAAAAATCTATACCACTCCACCATGAAATACGTCTTGATACTTCCGAAGCAAACGGACAAGCCCTGAACAAGTGGTCCGCTATTTCATTTGCTCCAAAACAAATCTGACACACATAATAGTGAACCCGAATTCCCTTAATAGCAAGATTAGGAAGGAGAGAAATTCAATTTTGCACAAGTCTCCAAGCGAAACATATTACCATTATAGGGACCCAAGTGAATCGTAGAAGTGGACTAGACAAGTTTAGCTGTTTACAAATACCCTATAGCTTAGACGTCCCAAACCCAATCACCATTGTCAGATTTAATGTTATAAAGTTCCACCATGGTCAATAAAATCGATAATTTCAATAAACTTGTACATCATTGAAGCTCAATGTGTATTATGTCTTGATCAATCGGAGCCCCTTGATCTTCTATTGTTGCATTGTTGATGGGCTTGTTTAGTCCGAGCCAATTCATTTAAACGGTAAAAATATCAAAGGATAATTACAGAGTGGAGGCAATATATATATATATATATACACACACTAGTGGGTTGGCACGCGCAAACGTTGGGTATCACCGAGGCTCTTTTGGAGAGCGCAATATAACCCGAACTGTCTTAAACACTGATTATATTTGGGTATTATTATTATTATAACTATGTAAATATTTAGTAATTATGTACTTTAGCATTTAAATAATTATAAATAATTAACATTCAATATTTTAGATTCATTTCATTTCCACAATAATTGAATATCCACAGTTTCAACTTCAGTTTGTTGCTTGATTTAAGCCGTAAAACCTTAACCGTTATTTCCAGTTTGGTCGGCCGGTTGTTCCGACCAACCTGGCGGGTTTGGTGTGAATATTTTTAAAACGGTAGTTAACGGCTTGTCTCTAAAATTTTACATTTTTAATTAATATACACACTATTAAAAATGGATAATAATGAACAATAAACCCAACCAACGGTGTGCTGACACGTGAAAACTTTTATCTATGTATGTACGTGTGTGTGTGTATGTATATATGAAATTCATTGAGAGCAAAACTAGTAGGGGTGTGCATGGGTCGTTTGGGTCGGTTTTGGGGTAAAACCAAACCAAAAACCAAAAGTTTGATTTTGGGTTTTTTAAAACCGTTCGGTTTCGGTTTTTGGTTTTGGGTTTTTTAAAACCGTTCGGTTTCGGTTTTTGGTTTTTGCAATGGGTTCGGTTCGGTTTCGGTTTTTTTCGGTTTTAAAACCAATTGAGCTTGAATTTTTTGGGGTAAAAGAAAAATAGCACAAAATAATGAACTTGGATTTTACATTTTGGGCCTAAATTTTTTTTATTAACTAATGATTATAACACATTTGAGCGTAAATATTTAGGGATACAAAAATTATTAGTTTTTAAAAAAAATACCAAACATAAAAAATAAACATTATAATCTATAAATTCAATAAATATAAATAATAACCTACTATTAATGCAAATATGTATAACACAAATATGTATACACTTTTAACATAGAAGCACACAACACAATATACTATATATTATGAACCGTGCATGCACACAATATATAATTAAAGCATACGTATATGTTCGGTTCGGTTTTTTCGGTTTTCAAAAGATACAAAACAAAAACCAAACCGTAATTTTCGGCTTTCAAAAAATACAAAAACAAAACCGTCGGTTTTAGTTTGGGTCGGTTTTTTCAGTAAATTCGGTTTCGGTTCGGTTAATTCGGTTTTATGCTCACCCCTAAGCAAAAGTGAGCGTTAGCGCAGTTCGTTCGCGTGCCACACCCACACGTAGGTGGCGCTAGTTTAAGAACCAATGTTTTTAAACCCGGGCCGAACCGGCCGATTAAAACGCAAACCACCCATTATAGGTTTTAGCACGCCGTACCACTCGTAGGTTTAATAATAGTTTGGGGTGTGCATGGGTCGTTTGGTTCGGTTTCGGGGTAAATCCGAACCCAAAACTGAAAGTACGGTTTTTGGTTTTTTGAAACCATTTGGTTTCGGTTTTCAGTTTCTAGAACGGGTTCAGTTCGGTTTCGGTTTACCAACTGGACTATAATTTTTTTAAATAATTTTTTTTGTTTATTAATGATTAATTGATTATTACACATTTTGCTTATAATGTTTTGGCTACATAATTTATTAGTTTCTTATAAAATACTTAATATTCAAAAATAAACATTATATTAAAAAAATTAATGCAAATATATTTAACACATATATGCATGCACACAATATATTAAATTTATATATATATATATATATATATATATACGTTCGTTTTTAAAAAATACAAAACCAAAACCGAACCGTAATTTTCGGTTTTCAAAAAATACAAAACTAAACCGTCAGTTTTTAGTTTTGTTCGATTTTTTTGGTATAATTTTTTTTATTAATTTGGTTTCGATTTAGTTAATTCTGTTTTGTTAGACCCTGATAATAGTTACCGAAAAAGAGAATAATAATCAGACAGAAGGATAAAAGGAGCAAAAACTAAAAAGAATCCCTTTTTTTGGGGTTGGTGGGGGGCTATAGAGGGGATCGCGAAGGTCCTTGTCCCTTAACTAGAGATGTACAAAAAAAACCGGTTTGAAAAACCAAACCGGTTTCAAACCGAAAACCGAACCGGTCGTGAACCGGTTTATACCAAACCGGTTTCAAACTGGTTCAAACCGTCGGTTTAAAACCGGTTTGAAACCTATACATTTAAACCGGTTTGAAACCGGTTTAACCCGAACCGAACCGATTAAAAACTGGTTTCAAACCGTTTTTTAAACCGGTCAAACCCGGTCAACGGACCATCTCAAACCGGTTTCAAACCGGTCCGGTTTGAACTCAAACCGGTTTTGACTTTTTGTTAACCAAACCGGTTCGGTTCGGTTTTGAACCGGTTCGGGTTAAAAAACCGTTTTGTGCACCTCGACCCTTGACAACTCGAGTATATCATCACCTCAATTTTAAAACAATCCTTTATTTATTATTATTATTATTATTATTATTATTATATTATTTAATAAGAAATTATGAGAATATTTTTTGTTACTTCGTGCTTTCATAAATTTGTTAATTTTAAACATTTCCTATAAAATTTCTCCTTTGTGTTATAACTTTTCGTATATATATATATAGAGTCGTCCCCGAGGATTCGAATGTCCTACACAAGCAAAAAAAAAGACGCATAACGAAATATATAATTTTATAAAAGGCCCAATAAAATTTTTCAAAAATTACCATTTTATGCGTCCTATATGATTCGATCACTGTTGTTTCACCTCAGTTTTAGGGTTTTAATCGCAATTGAAATAGATCGATTGAAATTATACTTTTATATTCGACTAATTTTTTATTGATTAACACAGAAAAATGGTTTAAAAATTCTTCAAATTAAGAACACCAAATCTGTTGTCATAGCGTTTGGATCATGAGTTGAATATCTTTTATTTTGTTGTTGATTAGATATATGTATTGTTTTTACATAAGATTGAATTTGAAGAGTATACCCTGTCCCTACTTGGAAGGGACCCAAAACAAAGTTATAACTAATAAATTTATATTATGGGTCGGGTCATGGGACGGGCTGTCACACCCTCACCGCGTGCGGAATCCGCGGTGCGTGACCTCATGATTTGATCAAAGAACCATTGGAATAAAGAAATTTACTATTAATTGAATAATTGAATTTACAATGTTAATTCCATATAAAACAAGTAAACAGATTGTTCAAACAAAAATAAAATGACTAAGTTCTAATCTTGATATCTAGGCCATCCTATGTCATCTTAAATCCTGAACTTAACCTTGATTACCTGAAACATGTAAAAAAATGGGTCAACTACGAGAGTTTGTGAGATGCATAGGTTTTTATAAAATAAACATAGAAAGATATATACAATTCATGGCAATACTTCACATACTCACATTAGTAAAACGTCACAACATGAAGCCACAACCAAACCTAATGACATGCCCTCTCCGGTTCAATCCCCCACAGGTTAACCTAAGCATATGTGTCGGGCTTCAATCACCCAAACCCCTAACCGGGAATATGGGTGGGGGTTTGTCACACCTATAGCGCTATAATTGTACTACCGTCGGCTTGTAACAAGTTGATGATCGTGTATGTGTTTGAAAAAGAGGGCTTTAACGTGTTTACGCAGTCATGTTGTCCATAGTTAAATAACGTTTTAACATCGAGTATGAAAACCTTTTTGCCAATTGTTTGAATTGTATGTACTAAAAACGTCTTTTGTAATTACTTGTTACATGTTCCACCCCAAAAGATTAGAAGAAAAGGGGCTATGAATCTCACCTTGACGATTAGAGAGGAGGCGGGTGTATCAACCTTAGTGAACGTGCCCTATAGAATTTAAGAATTGAATAAGTTTACGAAATTATCGTTACGTGAAAAGAAAGTTTGAATGAGAACGACGAAGGGAGATAGGTGGTTGCATAATAGAATATGATAATCCACCTAGAGTAGTACATCCAATGGATGATTCCCAGGAAAGAGTTGATGTGATCGGCACCCCTTGCTTTTCTTCGACTTAAAGTTGTTTTGACAGAACCGTTTACTTTTCAGATACATACATACTCAGTCGATTCTATATGTACACTTTGTGTTTATGACGTTTATGGTTATTATCCAAAAGCTTAGGGTTTAGATTGCAAGTTTTAAAAGTTGCGGGTTCATTTGGTAACATTAAAAAGTATAGGGACTAAAAGTGTAAATATGAAACTTCGAGGGACCGATAGATAACATATGATAGTAGGAGGGTTATAAATGGAAAATAATAGGAGTTTGATTATAATCAAATCATGATTCTAGATTAGGGTTTATATGTTAATAGTTGAAAAGATTTAGTTTCCATAAATATTAGATTTTGCAGATTTGTGGCTGTGGAGAAAACGAAGTTTTTTAAATTAAAAATATCAAACTGTCTTAGATTGGCTTGAAAATCATTATGGACTTATTTTGGACTGTGATCTACAACTTTCATGAAGAAACTTTCTCTTGGTTCGAACTCTAAGGTGGTGAAAATCGTGATGCAAAACAGAAGGTCCAGATATACCCACCGGTTTTGTTTTGGCTATTGTGAAGCCATACGAAAGAGTTAGAGGGTCTATTTGGCATGGTTGGAAAGAGGATTCGACGAACTTAATCGTGGAATCTGAGTTTGTCTCAAAATACTTTGTTATGATAAAGATATAGGCCGAGGAAGTCGACCTTTATTTCTGTCTAGAAAATCAGACTTGACCTTTGATTTTGTTTTTGAGATTTGAATGACTTATACTTATTGAAAAACTAGGTTAGTTCCCGTGTATTACACGGTTAATGAAAAGAAACATATATTATTCATAAGTGTCTAAATAAGAATTACTTTACATAGTGAAAAAAAAATAAAATTACAATTACATTCACAAAACCAAATTACATAAGGTAAATTTTTTAGATCCTAAAAAGTTGATTTTGATTAATTGTTATTTGCTTAACAAAGATAAGTTGATAATTTTTTTTTAAAAATTGTCAATTTAATTATCTAATTATAGTAAATTTGCGAGAGTTAATTTATTGATTTTGTTATAATTTAAATAATACAAAGTTCAAAAGTTTCAAATCAAACGGTTTTTAAGTTCTAGTCAAATATATTAAATAATTTTAGCAATTATATTTGTTAAGCATTTATTATTTATGAGAGGTTTAAAATCTTAAATTATAATTAAACTTTAGGTGGAAAAACCATTTTTTATTAGGGTGTATAGATTAGTATTTTTATTTAATTAGTTATATTTTGAATTCTTATTCTATATTCTTATTTAATATAATTATTATTCTTCTTTAATAATATATTTATAATATTATTATTATTTAATAAGATATAGGTGCATTTATTAGGAGAGAGAGGCGGGAAACCAATGTGAGGAGGCATGAGGGAGTGACATGTGGCAATCCAAAACCTTTATTTATTAGTATGTATAGATTACACGGTCGGATTCTTTGGAAAGTAGACTCTTTAAACTTAGATTTTGATTCAGAAAACGTTGATTTTGGTTTAGTTATGACCGAGATATGATCGGTTAAAGTTGGAGGTCAGAATTAAAGATTGAAAGAAACTTAACTAGATCTTGGATACTTACTTGAAAGCTTGAAAACTTCAAGGAGAGGGGGGAGGGGGAAATCCATGATTTCTAGGCTTCAATGGAGGGTTTCTCTTGCTTTGATTTGGTGTGAAGATTATGGGAGATGAATGCATCTATTTATATTAGGTGACTAGGTTAGAATCCCGTGTATTACACGAGATTATATATTAAAAAAGATAAAATTTATAAATACGTCCTAAATTGTCAGAATATTATGATAGTCTCAAGATATATCAAGTGAAAATGTGTGTGTATATAACAAAGTAGTATTTTTTTTAGTTAGTTATATTTTGAATTCTTATTATATATTCTTATTTAATATAATTATTATTCTTCTTTAATAATATATTTATAATATCATTATTATTTAATAAGATAGTGGTGCATTTATTAGGAGAGAGAGGCGGGAAAACCAATATAAGGAGGCATGAGGGAGTGACATGTGGCATCCTAAAACCTTTATTTATTAGTATGTATAGATTAGGGTTTTATTTAAGGAAATGGATCTTTTCTGATTTTTCTTGGAGTGGGGAACAAGACAAGAACATTCTAGACATGGGGAGAGATTTCTTGCACAACTTTGCACCCAAGGGGGCTGGGTTGGGTCACAACACTCCATGGGTCATGGCTCATGGGTCATTTTGGCCCATACCATGGCCCGATAGTGCGTATATGCGATTTCTAATCGTTTTAAGCGTTTTTAGCAAATCTTTTCTTCAAGAAAGTTGTTCCTTATATTAAAACGCTTCTAAAGAGTATGTGTATGCATGGCTTAAGTTAAGTTATACGTGTTTAGTTAACGGTTGTCGGTATGATCGAAACGGGTCGTTAGTAGGGGTTTCGTGTTATAAAAGGCCTAACTCATGAAACCATGAGTCTTGTAAAATGTTTTTACATGTTTTAAGATATGATAAGTTTGTTTTATGTTATTGGACTCTCTCTTGATCGTTATTGGGATTTGGTTGGCCCATTGGGCCCATATATGGCCTAATAATGAAATTGGGCTCTGTTTTACTATGAAATGTATTGTTCTATGGGCTATCAAGTATCAATTGACTATGATGGCAGCATGTTAAATAAGGTTTAATGGGCCGGGTACCTTATATGTCTGGCCCGAAAAGGCACAGATGTTACACGGGCCATGGGTCAGGTCATGGACGGGCCATGGGTCGGGTCCTGGACTGGGCCATGGTTCGGGTCATGGGTCCGAGTATGGGGCGGGGCGGGTCGGGTCATGGTTCGATTCATGGTTCGGGGCATGGTTAGAGTGTCGCACCCCGCTAAATCGGAAACACAAGGTGTAACAGGATATGGCCTCACAACAACATTGTTTATACAACAATACTAATGATATAGTTAGTTACGTGGTTCATGCAGCATAAGATTTCTGACTACTGGTCTAAAGCTCGAACTAGACTATGTTAGGATGTGGTTAGTTACAGAATTCATGCACCACCAAATGTCTTACTACTAGTCTGAATTCCGAGCTAATCACTTATGTTTCTTAGGGGTAAAATAGATAGAATCCCGGGTAGGGTTATTATGACCCTCAATCTTTTGGAAGATTAAGATGAATGTCCATTCATAACCCTCCTTAAGATTGAAATAAAATATTGACAACAACATACTTTATATAAATATTTCTTCCACCTCAAGCCTTAAACACAATTGCTCCAGCTAAGAGTCAAGACAAATGAATAGAAGGAATACTAACATAGAACATAAGGACCAACCAACCCAAGTATAAATCATAAACTAACCATGCCTAGTATAGTACCAAAGGTTTGTATAAAGACATAAAACCAATGTTTTTAAACCCGGGCCGAACCGGCCGATTAAAACGCAAACCACCCATTATAGGTTTTAGCACGCCGTACCACTCATAGGATTTTTGACTCACTTCTTAGGATTTTTTAGCGAAAAATCACTTCTTAGTGGAACCGTCCCATATATACTAATACTACCATGCATTATTATAACATCTCTCGTTATCGATCAACATCAATGACCACAATACCTTTATACAACTTTGTAATTTGTATTTGAATTGGTTAACGGTGTAACCGTATGCAAAAATTTATAATGTTCGGTTTCAACAACTTGTACAGTACTGCTATTAACCGTACAAAAAAAATTCATGTCAAAACGTTGGTAAAAATTGTTGGAAATCAGGCCCAAGAATACGAACAGGAAATTTTATTAAATAAAAAAAAAACCACCACTTTACAATTAATTACTAACCATCTTTTTATAATAAACTCTATACTAATCCTAACACAAGTCAAACTTAATTAAATAATCAAATAAATAAAAACTCACTCCCAGTCTAATACGAACTCAACCAAACAATTAATAAAATAAACAAACATTAGACTCATACTAGGACTAAAAACTTGCAACTTTCTCCTTGCACCCTGTAAACAATTAAGCTTGACAAGATTAGCCCAATAAAAATAAACACATCAAAACAAAAAAAAGTCAAAATATAATGTCTATCATCATTGTTAGCACAAACCATAATAATATCATTAGCTAATAAGATGTTACACCCTTGCAACTCTTTTAATCATCTAACAATATTACGTTAGCATGTTCTTATCTTGATGGTTAAAAAACTACCCTCGACTCCTCGAGTGTCAAGAATCCATGAGGATCCACTTTTCTTATGGGATTCTAGTCGAGCCAAGTAGTTCCCTAGATATTTGGTGATAGAGTTTGTTTATTCTTTTTTAGGCTAAGTTAAATTTATATAATCTAAATAAATAACATTTTTTTAATTAATAGATACTATTACAAAACATTACTAATAACGCCACAACTACAATTTCAAACCACAATGAACAGTGCTATATTATTATTTTAATTTTTCATTAAATCTTTACTAATAAATAAAAGTTTAAGTGAACACTTGTCATTTACTCGCGTCTCCTCACATTAGTTTTCCCGTCTATCTCTCCTAATAAATGCGTATATATCTTATTAAATAATAATGATATTATTAAAGAAAAATACTAATTATATTAAATAAGAATATATAATAGGAAATCAAAATATAACTAATTAAAGAAAAATACTAATTTGTTATATACACACATTTCCATTTTATATATATATATATATATATATATATATATATATATATATATTTATATCATAATAGTCTGACAAGCTAAGACGTATTTACAAATTTATAAGTTTATCTTTTTTAATATACAATCTCGTGTAATACACGGGATTATAACCTAGTACATATATATACTAAACAAAACGAATATTACCTTTATTTTCTCTAATATGTAACATATTATTTAGTTATAAACTTTCACATAATAAAAAAAAGTGAGTCGATTACGATACTAAAAATGTATATGACTCGACCTAACAATCAAACACGACTTGACCTTTAGCCTTGAGGGAAAATAACATGAATAGTCATTTTGACCAGATAAATTACTAAATAATAATTGGCATTTTTCTTAAATATATTGGTTTATCAGCTACAAAATATTTTAATAAAAGAAAACTCAACTAATAAGCGTACATGGATCATTTTTACAAAAAAATGATCACTTTTGCATCGATTAGACATTTGACACAATAACATTAGCACATATCATAATTTACATAAAACCGTCATAGTCTTTGTAACACCTGTCATGAAAAAGTTTAAGATTTGTCTAAGTTTTAAACTATAGGGACTATAAGTGTAAATATACCAAAGATCAAGGACCAAAAAGTAGAAAACATGAAAATCAGACTGTAACGGACCGTCACGGCTGGTAACGGTCCGTTACGGGTCGAATTAGGCGTGCCACGTGTCCAGTGACTAATGGGCAAAATCTGACGCGTGGAAACCCTATGACGGACTGTCACGCCTGGTAACGGTCCGTCACAGCCGCAAAACACTCTGAGTTTGACACGTATCACTACGTAATGGACCGTCACGCCCTGGTAACGGTCCGTTACGCCTCAATTTGACTAGAGAGCGGCACGTGTCTGATGACTCGCAAACCCTAATCTGGTGACGGACCGTCACTACCCATTACGGTCCGTCACGGCTCCAGAACTTGCCCTATAAATAGGATTTAAAGTTCATTCGTTTTCTTCACAACAAAACACGATCTTCACTTCAAATTTTCATTCCAGATCCATCCTAACTCGATCCCGACGACCTCGGTCCAACTCTCGCTCGTTATAGTGCCCCGTTTAAGAAGAAAACGCTTGTAGAAGTGTCGGAACGCTAGAGAACCCAAGTTAGGAAGCTGGTTTTATAATTTTCAACTTAGAGGCTCATTACTATTATCAAAATGAATACTTTATCTATTTCAAAACTTGTGTCAAAAATTTACGTTTATGAAAATGGCCAGATAAAGGTTAAGGGAATAATACATTATGTTCTTCCTCGAACAAAGCATCCAGGCCACAGGTATACGTAAAACTTGCAAAGGATATACGGATCTCGGGTGAAAGTCTCGGATTACGGCTAGTACTTTCCTTATAACAATTTCGGATGCGTAGACCTGGCCATTGTTATAAGGCATGATACCGGTGTATACAGTGGTGCATATGATCGGGAGAAAAGGGTCTGCTGAATGTGTAGACTGGACATAAAGTTATGATTATAAAATTAATACTTGTTTGTGTCAAATGATTTTATTGCCAAGATAATTGTATTCAATGGCGTTCGCGCTAACGTTTAATTTTCAAAATGTTTTCAGGTAATCAGCAAAAATGTGAAGTAAAAAAGGATTGCGAGCAGACAAAGATCTGATCCCTGAAATAAGAAATGAAAAGGATGAAATGCATGTTGGATTCTCAGGTCATATGCATAGATAATCCTGAAAAGAAGAAAAAGAAGATAAGACCAAGGAATTGATCAAACTTGGATAGTACTATTTCCGGTGGCTTGAAACTTGTCCATAAAAGACAAGAGATGTATTTGATTTCAAACATTGTTTGTAATCAATATAAAAGGGTATTTAAATACATGTGTTTATGAAATAAATACAAGACTTTTGTTTTTTCACTGGGTCTTGATATTTACAAAAGGCAACCCTCGAGGTTGAGAAAATGATGAAACGATACTTATGAAAACACTTTCGCTGTATTTTATAAAAACTCTGAAATAAAAACAAGTTTTAATCAAGCTCACACACGTAAAGGGGGTGCTTGATGTGGTGCACGACAGTCTTCGTCTTTGCGACGCCGGCACAAAACGTATTTTGATTGAAGGTATTCATTATAACAATCAAATTAATATATATATTTTTTAAATCAACAACTACTCAAAAAAATTATTTAAAATGGTTCACATTTATACGTTATAAAAAAGGCCTTAAATTGTTTGATTTATATAGTAACATTTGATGCTAATGTTGTAAATTGAAAAGAGCAAACATGAGACACAATGATGAATGCAAAGCAGAAAGCGTCATACGTACCCGTGTGTCGACTGTGATATATGTAACATGTTGGACGCTTATTTGTTGAATGATACGACACCGCTTAATGAATACAAAAATTTGTGGTGCATGCCGACCCAAATAAGACACGAAGCGAGCGAGGATGAGATGGGCAATTGACTACTCATGTGGGACCATCTAACCTATCACGTGGCAACAGTATAGGATATGTACTCAATGTGGGACCATCGTATAAGGTAAAAGGGTTTCCTCAGTATTCACCAACAAACCACTTCCCACGTGCTAATGTGGGCCCCATTGTATATCACTATGTCACACTGTCTGCAACACCTTTATTATTAATTTTATACAACAATTTTAGAAAATTGTTAATTGTAGTAATCGGTTAAAAATTTGCCTTTAAAAAAAAGGGTAATGGTTAAAAACTTACTAAATTTTAGTTGGTTGATAACATTTTTATAGTTTATGATTTTTAATTTCAAAAATTACATTATATCACTGTGACTCATACTAAATTTACTAATAACAATTCTTATTTTCATCTTTTCTTTTGATAAGAATATTCTCATTCGTGACATTCTTCATATGTGTTTCGATTTTATTTTCCATACATGACTTTATTTTCTTCATGTCGGATTACCCTTGACAAATAAAGCAAAAACTAAAAGTGTTATTTATCAAATTGTTAGTATTAGTTATTATTGTCTAATAGATCATTATTTAGATTATTAAAATTCAATTTGCTTTAATTTTTAAAAAAGAATAGTTGTGGTTATTATTTTTAAGACTACTGATAGAAGCTCGTAATTTAGCAGCTAAAACCATATTATATATAAAAAAATTTAAAAATGTATAATTTTATAAAATATTACATAATACATGATTATGATATTATAAACAATCATTTAAAACGTATGATATTAATAATTTTTCGTTGTTGGATTTGTTTAGATTTGTAAGATGGAAAAAATGTGTTGCGAAGGTATTATAATTAAATGAAACATCATGTATAATTCACTATGGTATTAAATAGATCGATGTTATGACATAGTTATGATAAATAAACTGATAAAAAAAACAAGACAGTCATAAAAAAAAAGGATTAAAACCTTATGTCTTATGTTTTTTTTTTAATGGCAAATTTTATAGAAACAACACCACCACCCCAAAACAATAACAAAGGGCCGGCCAAAAAACACAGAAACAACGACTACACCATAATTGCAACAATTTGAATTTACATCAATCCTTCTAATGGAGAGATTTGTGAGTAGACCTATTTGTCAACCATAAAAAACCAATGCATTTAAGATCTTCAAATATTTTCTCTACCTTGACTGATTTGTTCGAGAAAATCGAATCATTTTTAGCTTTTCAAATGCATCAACAAACAATGATGATGATTCCGTGAATGACTTCCTTGTATGAGGCTCTGGATAAGCTCAAACTGTGAAGCTACAGCAAATCCCTAACCGAGAAAGCAAAGATTTAAGGAATATTGCACCATTTACTAACTAGACTCTATATAACTGAGGCAGTATAACACGAGGTGATAGGTGTTTCGCTTATTTCGCCGCCTCTCCACATAGAGGATACCGGGTGAGAATGAGCGCCTGAGGATTTGAACCGGCGACTTTTATTTAAGGGGATACAAGGTGGCGAGCCAACCGTGTGAGTCGAGATTGAACCACGAGTCGTGTATTGACTCGTAAATTATGTGTGTAGGTGTGAAGCCGAAAGGCGAAGATGAGGTGCACGTGAGTTCTGGGAAGCGGGTCGTTCCACATAAAGGGAGTTGCTATCGCCCACCCTTTTTAAATGTTTACTGTTTCGGGCACGAAATACATGTGACGTAGGTGTTTTTACTAAATGCAATGCATAAATGACGAGTTGTGACGAATGGTTTATTTTAATAATTTATGTGCTTGTGTATATGTGTTATTTATGTGTTACGTACGTAATGGACGTGACGAGATGTTATTGTGAATACATGTGATTGTATTTGATGAGGTCAAACGGGTTGTTGGGTCTAACGACGGTTAAACGGGGACTTGTGTTTGCTAGTATCTGGGAATACAGTAAACAGGAAATATTACTGATTAAACGATATTGAATAAATTACTTTCAGAGGAGTTTAATAACGAGGAACGTGATTAACCTTTTTAAATGCGAAACGTGTTGATAACAATTCATGAAACGATAATGTTTTCTTGGGATGACTCATCCTTAATAACTCACTATAGAACTCACTCAGCGTAGTTGACTTTTTAGCATGTATTTCGGGTAAATAAAAGGAGTAGGCTGGCAGTTCGTGGGATGGCGAATGATTACCTGGATCTAGACGGATTATAGGCATTCCCGTGTTTTGATGTTTATTTGGATTTTGGCATTTGATTGTTATTTATGTTATGGTGTTGAGACGCCGGATATGGGTTGACTTTGAATTCCGCCGCATTTGTGAGACTATTTAACGTTTAAAACTATTATGCTTGTCTAATGTGTCAACAAGTGGGGTTCCCGGGTTTGGGGGCCTTACATGCAACACGTTGGTTTCAATACTAGATTTAAAACATTTTTCATACGCTTATCATAATACCTAGCCAAGGATCACAAATAGTTTATTGGAAAAAGATAAAAACTTGTAAACCAAAATTTGTTATATACGTAACACTTATATGGCAGAAAAACCCGACAGAAATCATAAAACATTTTGGATTAATAGCGAGACAGGTCTATAGTTATGATAGTGACTGTGAGATTAATTATGTACAATTATAATAGATACGCGTATATAATTATATTAATATAATTAGGCCAGATTACCATAGAAAACCGATACTAACCGCATAAAAATGGTTATATAATATATTATTTCATGCAAGAAATACAATAAATAATATTTTGAATCTGATGTAATTTTTAAAAACTTAAAACTTTTAAAATTTAGAAATGTTATAATTATATTCGAGTACTTGATACTTCAAGTCGATCTTTGTGATGATTTTGAGACCATATTTCAGTCATCTTAACGTGTAACTTTTAACCACCTATGATAATTAACCAGGATCTCCAATACATGCAGGTAAACTCACGAACCTATAAGGTAATAAGTACTCGAGCCCTCAACGAGTATGAGTAAATCTCGTCCTAAACTTAACATGTTGTCATCCCGAATGGAACTTTTTATTTATTAAAACATCGTACCAACCATCTATCTATGATGTTAAGCGTATATTCACTCTGTATTAATTACCAAATTGGGTTTACTCACAAAAAACCACTATTCATAAATGTACAAGCATAACAACACATAGTACAAGCAAGCAATGCATGTTTTTTTTTCCAATTTCAACCCTCATACTATATATAATATACGTTTTTAGTCCGTTTCATTTTCTATTAATTTCGTTTTCCTTTAATAACTTTCGTTCGTTAATTTTTTTTCAGAATACAGAGTGCGCGGCTGTTTTTATTTTTTATTTTGTCAATGTTCCGATATAATTTTTTTTAAAAACGGAGTTGTATTCAAAATGGAGTTTTTTCGTATCGTTGTGTATAGCGAGTGCCGTTACCGTTGTGGTACCGTGCCGATTCGAACATATTATGAGCGAACAACATCATTGCTGGTATTGATATTATCGGAACCCATATCGGTATTCGATTTTATCGACGATCAGAACCGGTAAATTTTTATTTGTTTTTTTTCCTTTTTATTATTTAGTTTTATGTTTCTTTTTTATTACCATTATTTTTATCATTACGTCTACGTCTTTATTTAAATTTTAGTAACAATGAACACGACACCCGTCGCGGAGCGCGGGTATAACCATCTAGTTTAACTTCAAAATTATTGGATTAACCTATCCCCCACATCGTGCTATCTATCCGAGTACTAACATATCATGTAACCGTGAGGAAGCCTCCATGATTATCTATAAAGGGAGCAAACCTTGTCCCATTTCAACAGTAATAATACATTAAGTCACCGATCGAGTATGTTGGGTCTTATGATGTGGGTGACATTACAATATTAATCATCACAAGTACCCTTATTCTAAGGCACCTATTCTTTTACCGACATGTTTGTGTTCTTGACAAGATATATAAAATCAAGATTATTAATAAAATGAATAATCAAAATATTTTACAAGAAGATTTGTGAGATGAAAACAGTTAGAAAAGTCTACATCTTTTAGTACTTATATTTTTTTTAATAAATTTACACACCCTTCTAAATCTATAAGTGTGCCGTGTAACGTATTTTCACATGGTTCTAGTACACACAGTGTTTTATTAATAAGCATCTCAAATAAAAAAAACTATAAATGTACATAAACGTGTCTAGTAACCTAACACAACAACAATCCATTCATCCTTAAAAAACATCATTTTCCTACTCAATTAGTTATCCTTCACGTATATCCTTCTATTTTTCACATTATCACCACCTTGTTATTTATTTTTCACAACCAACCTATACAAAAAATAATTAATTTATTATGATAAACAAATGTTTTGTTAATTAAATACTCTATATGAATCAAAGTATTGTATACAAAATCAAAATAGTGTAATAATTATATAAACTAATATTTTTAAATTAAAACAATACAAATTTTTATTAATTCATTTAAAGTATTAAGTAAAAGTAAATGAAATGTAGCAAATGTTATAAGTGTTAAACCCAATTAAAAATCCACTCACTTCCCTCTCTCATGTTCTCTATACTCGTTGTCCCTCATTTCCCTCCCTCCTATTCTCCGTACTTTCCAGCAACCATATTTCATGGGGACCTCTTGGAAATCTGTTCCTCTCATTCTATCTCGATCGATAGACTACAAGAAAAGAAAAAAACAAAGTACCTAAACCTGGCCCACACATCCCGCCTATTGCCATTCAATTCACCACGGATGCATCCGTCACAAATCGCCACTGATGGAGCCGTGCAATGCGGGTGTCCGTGTTTCGGTCATCCATGAGTGATTGAGTGCCATGAGGGAGTCTGTGTGTCTCAATAAACGCCCATTTGAGATGCTCTAAAGATTAAAATGTATTGCAAAGACAACTACACGAGAAGGATTGTATTGTACTTTTATTAAAAAAAATGTAAATGTTAATGAAACATAACTAAAATTAAAACAATAGTAAGATATTTTCTGAAAACTTTGAAAACATGTATGTTGTTCTCGAAACACACGGTGAATCTTCTTTTGAAAATCTAACACCTAATCTTGAGAATAAATAGTTTGGTTACAGACATCATCTAGATAAATAGAAATTAACATAGTGTTTTTCACAGAGCTCTAGTGAATATAACGAATGGAAGGAACGAGCCTATTATTCGTAATTTATTAAAATTATTAAAAAATGTAATTAATTAATATGTTTTATTAATAAGTTCAATCTAATTCGTGGATTGAGAATACGCGTATTGAATATTCAATATTCCCATTAACAATCAAAGAGGGGTTGTAAAAGTAGCCAAAGGTTGAAATGTTTTTTTTTTTTTTTTTCTTCTTAATTTTCTTCTCTTGACACACGTCCGTCAAAGTCACTCGGTCCCCCCTCCTCCCTGTCATCCATTTGCTTGTTTCGAATCGTTAATCAGAACACCTGTCTGTTACCAGTTACCACTGATTACATTATCATGCTTCTATACCTTTTTTTTTCTTATATAAATTAATTTATTATCCAATTTCTTGTTCTTGTTTTGATTAGAAATGCTAGTTTTCAAAGCCATTTTTGGTATTAGCGTTTATATTTATGTTTTGTAACCAATCCACAAAATTTGTATGTGCCGATGCGACGTCTGTAGAGGTGATAATAAACCAGTTGAGTTACAAGTCAGAATGAGTAGATCGTTTACACTTGTACATTGCCTATTTATTTATGTGATTTAATTGATGAGTGTAAACTTAATTTTACAAGTAAATTACCGTTTGCGTCCCTGTGGTTTACACGATTTAACACAATGCGTCCCTAACACGAATTTTTAACGTTTTGAGTACCTGTGGTATACAATCTGTAACACTTTGAGTCCCTGGGCCTAACTTCGTTAAATTCTTTCCGTTAAGTTTAGTTTCGACAGGGGTAAGATGGTAATTTACTTTGCGTCCCTACTGGCAAGACTGATATTCACCTGAAACTACTAACTTCACCCGAAACTACTAACTTCACCCGAAACAACTAAAAATCCAATCTAAAATACATTATCACCAAGAAATCAATCCAAAATACATACGCAAAAAACAATCGAAACTACTAATTTGACAAAAAAAAACCAATCGAAACTACCTGTCGTCCCCGCCATATTCAACCTGAAAATTGAAGTCCTAGTTGAAAAGGAACTTCAACACGACCCTTACCCGCCCCGAAGGTGAGTAGGGGTCGTGTGCACCGACATTCCGGCTTCAAAAAAATGACGATTATTAGGTCAAAAATAGTAGAATTGGAAAATGTCCAGAGAATGTACCTGTAACAGCCTGGTTGTCTAGTACGACTTCCACTTGAAGAGGCATTGCAGAGGGAGGACGACGGGCATTGCAGAGGGAGGACAACGGGCTTCGAAGAGGGAGGACGGCGAGTTTCGAAGAGAGGACGACGAGTTTCGATAGGTGGCGTGAGTTAAAATAGGCCAGGGGCTCAGAGTGAGAATTAGGGTTATAAAAAAAGGTAAATTACCATCTTACCCCTGTCGAAACTAAGAATTTAACGAAGTTAGGTCCAGGGTCTCAAGTGTTACAGATTGTATACCACATATACTCAAAGCGTTAAAAATTCATGTTAGGAACGCATTGTGTTAAACCGTGAAAACCATAGGGACGCGATTCGTTATTTCACAAGTCATAGTGCCTTGATTTTGAAAACTAAATATTTATTTAGTTCAAAATGATCTCATGTGGTCCCATGACTCTTCTATATTGATTACTAAAACAGTCCGTCATAACGTCAGTCAAATTGGCCCTAGCAGTTCACTTTTTCCGTCAGAGTAACGTCACTAGTTAACCTTTTCCCTTCTAAAATTTCATATTCCTTTCCACTTTATAATATATACCCATCTCCCAAAAAGTAAATAATACATACTTAAGTACAAATAATCCTCTAAAATCTAAATAATAAGCATGTAATATCTTTATTATTTTTCTATAGGTTACTTTATTCACTAAAAAATGATCTTAATATCTTAACTTGTTTTTTAGTGTTCTTTTAGAATTATATTAATCGGTATTTGTTTAGTTGTTAACAAGTTTTACAAGATTAAATAAAAGTTGGTTTCGGTTTTTTAAATTTTGTTTTATCAATAATGATTACATGCATTCAATACTACCTAAATTTTTTTTAATGACAACACCTAGATATTCTAAGATAATTGGGTTTCCTCGAGATAACACCTAGAACATTCAGGACAGCCCACCACAGGAGGAACCCCCTAACTGGGTAAACCCCCTTACCTGGCCACATACCCTTTTTTTACTGTTGCCAGGATTCGAACCAAGACCTCCACTATATGAAGTCTTGGGGCTACCAATACCACCTAAATAACTCTATCAGAAAGGTAAGTCGGTAACTCACACCTACAACGTCTAATGCATTCGCTACACTTTTCATCAGCAAGGCGTTTTTCTATTGTAATAAAAGACTAGAAAAACAAATAAATAACAATTTTTTTCTTCAAAATAATGTTGAAATAGCTTGTTTATTTTGGAACAATCTTTATAAAACATCTATTTTATGAATATACAATTGTTATCAAAAAACAATTTATCAAATCACTGACATTTTTTAAAATTTGGAATTATTCAACATGATTTCTGTTTCTTTATCCTTAATCAATATTTTAAATATTAGATAAATAGTATAATAAGAGTATTGTGTGCTACAAGAAATCGGCTTATGATTACTTGATAAATGAAATCAATCTAAAAATGAAGTTTTTCATTCAGATTTATACCTCATGCATTAAAATTTGAATTTCATTTTTAACATTATTATTCATTATTTCAAATATTTATGTATCAGATAAAATGGGTTTAAGTTTATTTTGTGAAAGAAATCAATTAAAAAAAAAGTTCTTAACCTGGACTCACGATTAACGATCTACATCATGATTTCATTTATTGTTGTAAATATTTTTTTATATATTATAAATGTGCTAATTTTTTAAGTTTAAGAAACTTAAATAGAATATATATGAATCTTGATTACTATTTAGTGATTATTTTTTTAAAATTGATTTAAATCAAACAATTATGAAATTGGCTTATTATTTAATTATTTTTGTTCTTTACATTTACACCGCACTTCATGTTAAACTTGCAACGATTCATACATCACGCATTGAAAGTTGATTCGAGTTACAACATTATTAGTTGGCATTTAAATATTTGATAAGTTGTTTGATAATTTTATAAAATTATGTATCAAATAAATAAAAGGGATTGTACATAAAAGTTATGACGATTCATACATGACACAGTGCAAATGGATTTCCGTTACAACATTTTTAAGTGGTTATTTAATAATTTATAAAAGAATGTATCACACATAAAATGAGTTTAAGTTTACTTGATGAAATAAACCAGTCAACAAAAAAAGAAAGTTTTTCAGCCGGATTATCAGGTATAAAAGTTACAACGATCCATAATCATGCATTGAAATTTGATTTCACTTTCAGATACATTATAAACTTACGTATTACATAACACGACTTTAAAGTTAATTCACGAAAGAAACCAATTCAAAAAGAGAAGTTTTTTAAACCGGATTATCAGGTATAAAAGTTGTAAATTAATCCAGAGTGATTTGAGTGACAACATTATTCGAAGTTGTTTAATAGTTATATAAAATTATGTATCACATAAAACAAGTTTAAATTTACTTGGTCAAAGAAATTAATTTAAAAGTCAAAATTTCTTAACCAGATTGTTAGGTATGAAAATTATAATGTTTCACATCATTAAGTCGATTTCAATTTAAACATTTTTCAAAATACCTAATAAGTTACTAAATAATATTATAAAAACACACATCATATATAGTTTAAGTTTTACTTGTGAATTGAATCAATAAATAAAAAAAAGTTTTGAACCTCAATTATCTGGGATGAAAATTAGAGTTAACTACACAGATAGTCCCTGTAGTTTGCGGAAACTAACATGTTTAACTACTAAGGATTAAAGTAACATGTTTGAGTTTATGCTTTTAACTTTGTAACGAGTTTGTGTATTAAGGCTAACTTTCGTCAACTTTTCTGTTAACTTAAGGTGAAATGACCAAAATACCCTTTTTACTTTAAACCCTTAGTACCCAAACTTGTTACTTTTTATAAAGGGTATTTTGGTCATTTTACCAAAACTTAACAGCAAAATTAACGTAAATTAGTCCTAACAACCAAACTCGTTACAAAATTAAAAGTATAAAACCCAAACCTATTACTTTAAATCTTTACGACTCAATCATTTTAGTTTCCGCAAAACACATGGATTATCCGTATAATTAACTCTAAAAATAATAACTTATCCGTATAATTAACTCTAAAAATCATAACAACTAGTTTTTTCCCCAGTGCTACGCGACGGTAGTTTGTTAGTTATCGGGTTCGGCTCGTCCATGGGGATAAAACCTGCATCGAAAAACAGACTCGTTATAACATACGATACAACAAAATACTAGGACCGCTGACAAAAAAACAAAGTCGTGCATCCCGTTTAAAAAAAAATTTAGCGAATGAAAGTTGTTATAGATAAACGAAACTATTATAAAAATCAAACGGGTTAAAAGCGTGAAGTAAAAATTAAAAAAACTCCTAAACTTTACTAAAAAATAAACACATTAAACTTTGTTATAATTTTATAAAAAACCAAAATTAAAGCAAAATAAAAAAAAAACTAAAGTTTACTTCATTTAATTTTTCTGACAAATCCATAAAAGAAGAAACTTTTGAGGAAAAAAAAAAACTAAACTATACTATTCAATCTCATGCTCCTTAATGGTTTAATAATTCCTACATCATTCCCCGTATAAGGATTATCCGTAAAAGTTGCATTTTCCGGGAAAATATAAAAAAGCAAGTTAACCAACATAAAATGTTTATAAACACCAAAACTTAACCATGGTTAGTTAGGTTAGCTTCACGCACTACACACCACCAAGAAAGGAGACAAACACAGGCTTAGAGAGAGAGAGAGAGAGAGAGAGAGAGAGAGAGGAAATCAAGGCGTATATTAACTTGTTTTCAGGGCTGTGTAACGGCGTTTTCACATTCTTTGATTCCAGTGAAACAGAGAGAGATTATAATTTATAAATTATAACTACTCAATATCATCTCTTCCGGATTTCCGATCTGTAACGGAACACTCACGGTTTTAGGGTTTCATCATGCTACATAAATTTCATCCTGTTTATGCATATAATGTGGAGGTTTAATTTCGCGCCGATTTGTGTTTAATACAACTTTCTGTTTCCATGTTGAACCGAGGGCCATCATTTCCCCCACTCGAAGGTGAAATTAACTCACAATTTCCTGCTAAAATGCTTCAATTTACTGGGGGTTTTCGTGTGTGTGCTATGAATTATGTTTTCCCCCAATTAATTTGATTATTGATATAAGTTTGTTGATGTTGGTGAAGATCCGCTGTATAAGGAGCTATGGAAGGCTTGTGCAGGGCCGTTAGTAGATGTTCCGAGAGATGGAGAGAGGGTGTTCTACTTTCCACAGGGCCATATGGAGCAGGTAAGTAAAAAGTTTGTTATTCTTGGCTTCAATATTTCAGATCTGTGCTGTGGAATTTTTTTTTTTTTTTTTTTAATTTAAGTTTTATTTTTCCATAATTGGTTTTTTTTCCTTTTATTTTCTTATGCTATTTGTGGGATTTTTTTTTTCAGTTGGAAGCATCTACGAATCAGGAATTAAATCAGAGGATTCCTCTGTTCAACCTAAAATCAAAGATTCTTTGCAGTGTTGTTCATACTCAGCTAATGGTATGGAATAATTATTTTTGATTAATTGAGGTTGTAAATTGGATTAGAATGTTGTTAGATTAATATGGTGAAATTGTGATGGTTTATAGGCTGAACAAGACACTGATGAAGTTTATGCTCAAATAACTTTACTCCCTGAGACAGATGTAAGAATTTACTAATAAAAAACTTTAAAGTAATATAAAGTTATTTTTTTTCCTCACAATCATGTAAATTTATGCAGCAAAGTGATCCTACAAGTCCTGATGAATGCCTACCGGAGCCTGCGAGGCCAACCGTACACTCGTTCTGCAAAGTCTTGACGGCTTCAGATACGAGCACTCATGGTGGATTTTCGGTGCTCAGAAAGCACGCGAATGAGTGCTTACCTGCTTTGGTAAATTTGCTTTTTATTTTTTTCTTCCTTTTTTTTTAAAAAAAATATATGATTTGTTTTTTAGGCTTTTATGTTGTAATTTTACTGAATTTGTACGTTCAGGATATGACTCAAGCTACTCCTACACAAGAGTTATCGGCCTTTGATCTACATGGCACCGAGTGGCGATTTAAGCATATCTTTAGAGGTCAACCACGACGGCATCTGCTTACAACAGGATGGAGTACTTTTGTTACTAACAAGAGATTAGTGGCTGGTGATTCATTTGTATTCCTTAGGTACTCGTTTTTTATTCAATCTATGTTGTCAAAGGCGCAAAGCGCACTCAAGGCGCAAAGGGTGAGCCCGGGGCCTACGCGCAAGGCGTTGAAAAAGCGATGGGTTTTTTAAGCTAGGCGTACAATATAAAGTTACCATTTTTAGAGGTTTTAGACGTGTTTTAGGGCTAGTTTAGGCTGGTTCCAGGACATTTTGGATGTTTCAGACCAGTTTGGCCGGAATTTCCAGATTTTGCTGGAATCGCAACTGGACTGCCACGCGGCGCTTTTCTTGCGCTGCACCTGAGCGCCTGGTGCACTTTTGACAACATGGGATTCTACCATCTGTGTTGCTATTGGTTGTATTTTGTAAGTCTTTACAACCTTTTTACTAAAACATCTGTGTTTATAGGGGGGCAAATGGTGAATTACGTGTTGGAGTTAGACGCCAAGCTCGTCAACAAAGCTCGATGCCATCTTCAGTAATTTCTAGCCAGAGCATGCATGTGGGCGTGCTTGCAACTGCATCACATGCGGTTTCAACTCAAACCCGGTTTGCGGTTTACTACAAACCAAGGTGTGATACCCAAATTACTTGAAAGTACGTGAATCTTTGACTGTTTTTCTTACATATCTTGTAAATTTTGAATTTTTTTAGGACAAGTCAGTTCATCATAGGGTTAAACAAGTATATAGAAGCTGTAAACAATGCTTTTACTATTGGCATGAGATTTAAAATGGGTTTCGAGGGTGAAGACTCTCCTGAACGAAGGTAAATGATTTGTTGTTTAAGCCCTTTTGGGTATTTAAGTTGTTAAATTTCGATGCTTATTAATTTGATTTTAACTTTGTTTGATTAGATTTACTGGTACAATAGTTGGAATTGAAGACATATCTCCTCAGTGGGAAGATTCTAAGTGGCGTTCGCTAAAGGTTAATCATAATAGATGCCTGATTCTGTATAGATACTAATTTGTCAATAAATTAAAAAAAGGTCAAAACTTTTCTTGACCATACCAGGTTCATTGGGATGAACCCGCTTCTATCATAAGACCAGAACGTGTTTCACCATGGGAAATTGAGACTTTTGTAGCTCCTGTTCCAACATGTTTAGCTCAACCAGTTGCACCAAAAAGTAAAAGGCCTAGAGCTCCGATGGAGCTCCCTAATCTTGGTGAGTTGATTTTTTTTATTACCTTATTATATCCAAATCCAATATGCATATTAATCTCGTGTGATTTGTTTTAGAACCAGCATTTTCAACTGTATCAGCTCAATTGAGTTGTACCCATGACGGACAGAGGGCTGATAACCCTAATCATAGTTCCTGGATTCCTACGCAAGCGGAAAACACTAACAACGGTGGTCTTTTAAGGACACAAATGGAGTCTGGTTGGTTTTCATCTTCCCCTGTAAAAGCTTCAAGGAATATTTATGGAGATGAAACAGAAGATGGAAAAGGTGTATCATCTTGGTCTGTTCGCGAATCCCTCAAACAGACTAAAGATTCGATTCAAAGTCCATTTAGTGGTTCAAGTTGTAGAATATTTGGCTTTGACATAAAGATTCCTCTCAAAAGTGATGACAGTATAACACCTTCAAAAGAAACCTTAACAAACAAACCACTTCCACCCGAAGCCGTGCCAAGTACATTGTCAGCTGGAGTTTCAGATGTCAAGTCTGACCTGTCAAAAGAACATGGGATTTTGCAAGTTTCACCAAAGGAAATTCAAAGCAAACAAACCACCTCCACCCGAAGCCGTACGAAGGTACATCTATCTAATTCAATAAGTTTAACTTTGACTTCCTTTGTGGTCAAATTACGCATCTAACTTGGGTGTGATCATGAAAGGTTCAAATGCAAGGGGTAGCAGTTGGCCGTGCGGTGGATTTAACGGTGTTGAAAGGGTATGATGAGCTAATCGATGAGCTGGAAAACATGTTTGAGATCAAAGGAAAGCTACACCCTCGAAATGAATTTGAAATTGTGTTTACAGATGATGAAGGAGACATGATGCTCATGGGGGATGATCCATGGGAGTAAGTTTTTTGCAGTAAATAAGGAATGCATGCATCATATGTTAACTAACTCTGATGAATGTTTAATGTATTTGCCACTGCAGGGAGTTTTGTAACATGGTTAAACGCATCATGATTTGTTCAAGTCAAGATGTGAAAAAAATGAGGGTGGGAAGTATGCTTCGCTCTTCAACCAACAACGAGACATCAGGTAGCTTGGAAGCTGCTGATAAGTGATGAATAAGAGATTGATTGGTGTTTTAGTACAACCCCTGCTAGTGGTTTTTTTTAAGTTGTTTTCTGGCGTCAGGTGTCACCTAGTTGTGAAAGGGTGGCCCCAAAGATAATGGAAGTGTAGAGAGGGGCTGGCTGGCTAATTCGGTGTTAGATGATTACTGACCCGACCCGACCCTCTTGAAGGAAGGAATAGGAATGGAGTATGTGAGTATTTAGGAGTAAGGTATGTATATTAGAGGTGTGTTTGGATGCTTTAATGGTGATGCTGATGGGGGTTTCTCATGATTGCATTGTATATACTATTATGTTAAATTGAATATTTAGCCTCCCTTTGTTTTTGTTTTATCTTTGTACTTCCATATCAAAGTTAAGAGCTTTTTGTGGCTCAACCAAAAGCTTTTAAAATCATGAATTCCTTTGGGATTTAAGAGTAAATACAACTCTTTTAAATAAAAATAGGCCAAAAAGAAGAGGTCAGAGAGGCAGCCAAAAATTTCAAGATTCAATTTTGGAGACCAAGCGTTGACAATTGTTCTGTCATGAGAATCGGTTTTGCCGGCGAATTCAAACCATTAGTTGTCCTGACTTGGTTTGTTATATACCTGGGAAACTAGACGGGTTGGGTTGGGCATGATAGTCAATTTGGTTCGGGTCAATATGGTTCTAACCATAATGGGTTCGTGTTTAAATGAGATGTTTCTGTTTCTGGTGGAGGTGGCGGCGGGCGATGGAATTAGTTGATATTTCTGAACAACTTGATTAATTTGGCATCAACTTAATTATTCTAGCACCATGCATTGCATGCTAACTCCTAGATTATCCAACTGTATTGTTGTGACCATAAATTCAGTTGAGCAGTGTGTTTGTACGTACTACCCAAGGTTTAACTTTTACTCTCTTTTCATCAGAAATTTTTTGAATATTCTAGTACATATTTTTGGTAGTCAAATCAACCACATACGTTTGTTGTTGTTACCCTCGATTCGTAAAGGTCAAACTATGTATCTGAAAAAGCAAATATACGATGCCGGCTAGGAGACACCTATCAGGGAAGAGTGACCAAACGGGGATTCCGATTATGACAATTCAGGGATGACTTGAACAAACATGAACAAACCATGTATCCATACAGGGTTGGTTCGACTATAAGAAAAACAATCTGTTGCTTATAGGGCCCCCAATATTTAAGGGGCCTTTAATTTAAGATTCAACTTAATTAAATTTTCAGGTTTTGATAACGAGAATAAAAAACCAGTATACTAGAGGAGTTTTCTTTTTACTAAGAACTCATTCCAACTTTAATATGTGTGATTGTGTGTCTTTTAGAAATTGTATACAAAAAACATGAATCATTACATTCCAATATGTTGGGATTTTAAGCAAAAAAAAATATTATCTGGTTTTTGCGTGCCATAGTTTGAAACAGATTGTGGTGGAAAGCACCTTGACAATGAATGAAGATCTATTCGCTACCAAATACAAGGACAAGTTAGAACCAAGTCGTTTTATTTAATTAAGTCGTAAATTTGAATTAATTGCCAGGCTCCTTTCTTTGGTTTATAGGGTTATTAGAAGTGAAGTCTGACCATTTTTGGGGTCAAGCGAAAGGATTTAAGTCATTGAACGAAATAAAAATGTCTCAAAATGATCATACAAATTGAAATTGTATTCAAATGCACAAAAATCTTACTATTTATGTAACCATGTTTAGCAATTTGCTTACAAAATTGAAACAATGGATAACAAGGTGTTTGTGGGCCGGTCCAAACTGACCCTTTTTGACCAACGACCCACTTTTTAGTTCTTATCAAACCCCTTTTGAGTTGACTCTTTCAAATTAACTTTGTGCATGTGTATACTAATGTTTTGATTTCTCACTCATCATGGGTTCAACTTCAGAATGTGAAGAACAATATAATTTCTGTATTCTGTTTTAAACACTAATAATTATTTATTAGAAGAAAAGAAAATTTAGACAAATAGCGTTTCAAGTCAGCACGACCCGACTCGTACACATAAAAACTTAATTCTTGTGAGTTGTTACCTACCCGCTCACCCGTTTTTTCATTTATAGTTCTGAAAAACCAACAAATCCTTACTAGCAACTTTTTAAAAAGAACACTCTCGACTCACTCCGCAGAGTTGACCGGTTATCGTTTTAGCAACTTTTCTATCTGACCCGTTTGAAATAAAAACATAGTTGAAATGTACTTGTTCTCCTATATTCTATTATCTTAATCTAAGATATAATATTGTATTTTGTAGTTGAAGAGAAGGAACCATATGAAATCAGTGGCTATAACCGCTCTTTAACTCTTTCCGTTTTCGGTTTATTTCCATTTTGTTAATAAACAAACAACTTAAGAAAATAAAAACCACAACTAAAAACATGTAAATGTTAAAACTAATAAACTACAACATATTAAGAGTGCCAAGAATACCTAAAATCCCAAGAGTCGTGATTCGAGTCGTGTGCATAGACACCATCGATAGTAAACAACCACCGACAATCTGAGCCACAACCATAGTTATCTCTCATGTAAGCGTATGCATCAAAATCAACACGCATTGCCTTCCACCTCGCGTTACAATAAAACAATGTCGTTTTTGTAAAGTTTGGCTTAAACTTCCACTCCATCGATTGACCATACGATAACGTATGTTGCCCCAAGTCATCGTCTAATGATCGACAACCAATTATTATCACGTCATCGTATCCAATCAAGTTGGTGATTTGTATTGTAACTTTGCCACTTGCTACATGAACTAATGTGGCCGTTAGAATTAGTTGTAGCATTCTTGACACCACCACCGAACCACCATCGGCCGCCTTAGTCTGCCTCATTTTGGTAAAAATGGATTGAATTTTAATAACCTCATTGTCTCTAGCATTATATGTTCTAATGTGTCATCAATTGAATTTTAATACATTAATCTCGTCATTAAGTTTTCATTAATATGTACCATTATTACTTTCATTTTTTGTAAGGGAATTTGGAAAGTCTAAAAGTATTTAATCATTTGAGTAATGTTTTGATAGAGATTATATTGAGATCCACCTACAAGGATATGAATGAAATAAAACATGTTGACGTGACAAAGTAATCTGGTATTATTAAAACGTATCATCTTAAATAAGAAAAACTAGATTATAGGTTAAATAAAATTAAAATAAAAAATTAAAACAAATGCTACATTTCAAATTTAAGAGTACCTAGGTCGTAAACTCTTGTTACTTAATAGTTTTTCAAAAAGGATTAATATCATTAAAAAAAAGCTAACATTCTTTTTTCACGAAAAAGTCCATCATATTTTTGTTGTATAAAAGTCCCTCCACATGTAAAAAACACGAAAAAAATCTCTTAACTTAAATTTGCTAAATTAAAATCCTTACTCTTGTATAGAATACAAAATATTTAAAATAATGAAATGCTACATCTTAAATATGTTAAATTTTTATAAAGTGACATTCAAACCATTTTGGAAAAAATTTATATAATCTTTTTTTTGACGAATTTATGGGGTAGCGAGTTATTATTTGATTTTTTTTTCACAAGTATAAGGAATTTAATATAGCCAAATTAGGTTGAGGGACCTTTCCGTCTATTTTTTTTAATTGGCATGTATAGAGACATTATATGTCAAAATGATGTAAAGTGACTTTTTCGTAAAAAATGAGAAAATTTGTTACTTTTTATAATATTAATCCTTTAAGACATAAAAATATTCAAGATTAATTTGAAAAGTTATTTTTAAAACTACATTTTTTTAGAATGACTAACTTACACACTCTCTAATCTTAAGATTAGATCTCATTATCTCACAAAGGGACTTAAACTCTCACCCTCTTAAAAAAATGACACATTTATTACAAACCTGGGTATCAATGGAGTATTGGACTACAAGCACTTTCGGTTTTAAAAACTAAATTTACATTGTGGAAGATGCGTACGTAAAATGACAATATATATCAACTTGAATTGAAAATCTTTCTTGATATTTCATTAAATAAGCAAACCACTAGTTATCATCGATGCATGCGAATTATTAGCTCATATTTAATTTATTAATTGTCTTATTTAATAAAATTTCAAATTAATCTTTTTTTTTTGAACGGCTCAATTTAATCTTTCTTATTTAACTTTTTAGTTATTGACATTTAGAATCTCCTATAAGACTGAACGTAGTGGTAGCGTGAGAAGGAGGGTGTGGTGCCACATCACCCCATCACGGGCGTTAAACACCGCGTCGGGTGGAGGTGGGGGGGTGTGAGGGGGCCTGGGTGGTGGTGTTCACGGCGTGAGAGGGGGAAGGAGCTAGTTGGGTTGCCACTTCTTCACTCCTTGACAGCTCAAACGCCATAGATGGCTATTGCATGCCGGATTAGGGTTTCACGAGAGGGAAGGAACAATGGAGTTGCAGGGACGATTTTTTTTGAAGAAGATGGGTATGGTGGCGGCTGGGTTGGGGTATTTAGCATTTAGGTTTTAAACAATTTTTCACTTTGGTCTCCCTATCTTTAAAGAAATTACATTTAACTTTTAGTTTAAATTAGTTGTTAAACCATCGTGTCGTATTTTCGTTCTTTGACAACTTTAATCCTAATCGAAATCCCGTATTTTATGTAGTAGAGAACTTGGGGTGTTACATTTTATTTTTTTTTGTGTTTTTTTTAATATTATATTGTTTTTTTTAATATTATGTTGTTTTTAGTATTACTTTATTTATTTAATTAAAATAAAAAAAATAATTATGTAATTATTACAAAACTGGCCACCCTCACCCCACCATTTAACGTTAAAATGTAGACGGAATTAGTCATTTGGATGAAAATGACTAGATTTTGAAAACTAGGGACGAAAAAGTTATAAAAAAAAAAATTTTGGATTAAAGTGGCAAAAATGACCAAGCCACAGGGACGAAAATAGCACTTTACTCTATATTTTATAAGGTCAAACCCGCCAACACGTTTAACCCATTTATTATAACCCTCCAACTTGTTTACATACCGTTTGACTCATTTAAATAAATGTGTCAATGTCTTTGACAAATATAAATATATGGGTCGTGTTTGGGTTCATCGATTCAACCCACCAACCTGACACAGTTGCCAAGTTTCAAGTTTTGTTGCTTCCTATTCTTTAATCCTCTCTTACCACTATTTCCTTGCTTGTAAAAACCAATCCAGATTCAATTCAATGCTTCTTTCTTATTACTCACTTATTTAAATCTAGCAACCCTTGTACATACCTTTTGGTGTTCCATACTTCCATACCTTGGAATGATGTTTTATAGATTTGGGTCGGTTTTTTCAACCTGCCATTTGTCAGCAAAATTGAAGAAAAGGACTGATCTTTCATAGATCATGATTATTGGCACAAATAATCAACATTTGATGTTTTATTTTCTCCAGATGGAAGATCGGTTTGGCCAGTATTTAAGAGCTAATCATCATATTTATGTAAACGCTACAAAATATCATCGAACACAATGGTCTAACATCAATAAGCAAAATGCACCAATCATCCTAAAATCCAAAGGAGTCATAGCACACCATCTTTTGTTCAAATAGGTTTATTATGTGGTATGAATCACCACCTTCAAATTGAATCTAATCAATCTACAATTCAATATGACTCACATTTCAGATTCAAATCCAATATTCCAAAAACCTTCAGGAGTAGAAGGAGGTGCAAACCTGTATCGATGCCTAGAAACACCTTCATGATGCTCACAGCGAAGATTCTGCTTATTATTATTGTCATCAGGAAGAACAGCATCATAGAACTTTTTGCACTGCATACATTCAACTCCTTTAAGATTAGCCCTCTCTGCTTTTTTTCTTACGGGTTCAACATACTTGAAACTTTTCTTCTCGGGCCTTTGTGGGCCCGTGTCAGCGTTTAAGTCCTGAGTTTCCTCGTCAGAGCTGTCAAAATTCATGTCTTTAGGAGCAGGGCCAGGAAGATGATGTATCACCTCTTCCTTTGCTACTTTTTTCAAGCCTTCTTTGATGTTTTCCAATGGGGTATCGAGAAAATCATCATGAGGGTCAGACCCGTTTCTGTTTTTTGTGGGCCTTGTGTCTCGCCAATGAGAAATGGGTCGTTTTGTTCCAGACAACAAGTTTGTCTTTTTGTTGCAGTCGGGTTGAGCTACAAATGGGGAGCTCGAACTTGATCCATGTATCATTTTAGTTTCTTTTTTGTCGTTGGGATTTTGTTGGTTTATATTATGATTAGTTGTTTCACAAGCAGGCATTGGGCTACTTGGAGACTTCCCATCCATCACTGTAATGATTGATGAGAAGATGTTAGCTGGAGGCGACAATTTAAACCCATTTAACTGTTTTATCTACAACGGGTCAAAGGGAAAAAATTAGCTTGAAAGGAAAGGTCAGAAGTCACCCAAAGTGTATTTTTAATGCGCAGACCTAAATCAAATCATTCAAAAAATTAGATTATTGTTGAAATAATTAAAAAAAAACAATCAAACTAAAAACACTAATTTTTTGTATAAAAATATTTTGGAAAACTACATGTTTCAACCTAAGCTTGTCGAGGACCTGTTACTTGAACAGTATAGACCTATGTAACATAATAATATTGACCTAAATTAGGTCAAACATAGATGCTAATACAAAATGACTATGGAGAAAGTCTAAAACTGAGAAAAGATTTTAACCAAAAAACAAAGTTATAAAGCAACTGGACCCAAACAGATAACAAGAAACTGGACCCAAACAGATAACAAGAAACTGGACCCAAACAGATAACAAGAAACTGGACCCAAACAGTTTATATCAAAAGCTAAATGTTCAATCAAACAAGAATATCAAAAAATATTAAATTTAAAAAATAAGGGGTATAAAAACACTATGGATAACATTCAGAGTTGACCTAGTTCAGTTTTCTAGTCACACAATGGTTCCATGGGCCAAGATTGGGCATTGTACATACACATTTTCTGGAAAATTGTCAATCTGGCTTATTATTTCACAATTGTATATTAGTTTAATCTCATTAACAAATAATTACCGTTGTCCCATGAAACTTGCAATGTTTGACTCGATAAATAGTTCAGAAAAGTGTCCATGTCGGTTACCTTCTGATAACCAAAAAGGATAAAACCAATAAACAGAAAAAAATAAAAAGTATTACCAGGTGAATTCAATATATTCTGATCATGGATTAACTGGTCTTTATTAACTTTTGTGCTGATACTGCCATGCATATTCTCTGAAGTTAAGCCGGATTTTGAGCATAAGTAATTGTACTGAGATTTAAGCTTTTTATAAGCATCAATAACTTCCCTTCTTTTCTGCTTTTCTATCATTATCTCACCATTTTTGCCTTCAATCTGTTGAAGCAATTTCCCATGCAATTCCATTCCTTCAGTTGACTCCTTAAATTTTGATTTGACTTCCACTCGAAGCTTATCTACTTCTTCCTCTAAACCTTTTACTTTCACAAAAAGCAATCTTTTCTCCTTTTGAACCTCTTCTAATTCATGCCTAGTTTTCATCAATTCTGAACCGTGGGATCCATTTTGTTCGATCAATTGTTGTTGTCTTTTGCAATTATCCTCTAGAATTTGCAGCTGATCTGTTAATACTCTATTTTTCATTTCACAGTCATCCAGAAGCTGTTTAGTTTTCAAAATTTCAGCAGCTTGTGTTCTCATTTTTATAAGCAATGTTTCTTGAAACTCCTTTTTTTCATCAAATTTTCTCTCTGAAATTTGAAGCTTTTCAGAAAGCTCTGTCAATTTATCATCTTTATATTTTAGTTCTCGTTCTTTCTGTTCCGCGAGTGAGATCTTTGACTGAATCAATTGGAGTAACTCACAATTTGACTCCTCTTTTTCTTCAATTATACTACACTTGCTCTTTAGATCCAATTTTAAATCTTTATTTTCCTCTTCAAGATCCTTCATTCTCTTTTCATTGCCATTTACCATATTAGCCTTCGAATCTAAAAGTTCCCGTAAGCTTTTTTGTAACTCTCTTTTTTCAGCTATCTCTTTAGTCTTTCTTTTCAGCTCCTCCTCAAGATCATTAGGAATTTTCTTCATCTTGCTGTTCTCCATTTTTAAAAACTGGTTTTCTTCAAAAATCTTTTGTTTTTCAGATCCAAGTGTTTTTACTTGTATCATCAGATCAGTTTCCTTCTTTTTCCACTCATCTTCTGCAGCTTTCTTTGCTTCAGAATAGATTTTTTTCAGTTTTGATTGAAAATCTGGAAATAACTGTTTGCAGAAAAGATATTCTATCTGAGAAACACTTTCTTTTGTTTCCTGAATTGTGGCAGCCAATAAGGTACTAAGTCCTGATATATACTCTGTATCAGTACCATCAACATGGTAAGTTTGTTCTGGATTGCCTTCCATCTGTGGAATTCATAAGAATAATGTAAATATAATAGACAACTTTGGAAGTATATAATTGACACAGTTACTTATGAATGAGTCGGTTAAATTTGGGCGGTGTTTTATCTCAAAGGGACCAAATTTAAAAAAGTTTAGTTAAAAAGGGAAGAGTCAAACGGGTTAAAAGTCTCCCAAAGTCTATTTTGAATGCATACAACCTCCTATATTGTTTTATTCAGAGATTTAGAATAGTATTGTAATGGTATTGTACTATTGTTTTTGTGATCATAACTGATGCATTCATTATTAATTAGAAAAATAAAAATGGAGAAAAAGTGTTATGACTTATGAGGGTCAACCCGGGCTGTTTCAAGCGACCCTATATATGACCTGTTTCAACCAGAGGTTGTCCCATCACTCGGCTACCCTTGCGGATTTATTTATTTTTATTTTGTTGTATTGCACTATACCAAAACCTACAACATATACGCCAGTGTATACAAACTTGGAAATAGTGCTTCCTGATGTCACGACCCACAAGCCAGGTGTCAAAATAACCAAATACTGAACTACCAGTTGCCCTATTAACTACACTATTCATCCTTAGGTTGTATTCTGGTTTGTATTCAAAATATCAGAATTATAACAGTACAATGAAGCAAAAACTCAACAAGAAGCTCAGCCTATTGGCATGACAAGTTAAACAGCAGAAGGAAGTTTATGCTATTGGTTTAAAAAAGCGCGAGGCGAGGCGTTTCGGTCCCAAAATCCGAGGCGCCACGCCTCAGGCGCGAGGTGAGGGCTTCACGTAGGCGAGGCGCTAAAACTAAAAAAATAATAAAAAATGTATTATGCATGACACACTTCACTTCTTAATCATAAAAACACAAAACATACTTTAATACTTAGAAGTTGAAAGCTTAGAACATAATTAAACATTCATAAATTGGTCACAGTCTCACAGGATAAGCCCAAATATGGTTACATGCCTGATTTAGGGTTATTTAAATTGGTCACAGCCTCACAAGTTAAGCTCAAATACAGATTTAGGCCCAAATTGGTTTAAATGATGGGCCAAGCCCAACTGATTTAAAGCTAAAAAACGTGAAAATACATGAAGCGGCGCCTCGCCTCGCGCTTCAAGCCTGAGGCGGCACCTCGGAGCGCTTCATGTATCTCGGGCGCCTCACCCATTTGAGGCGTTTTGCCCAGCGCCTCGGGCGCCTCGCGCTTAAGGCAGCGCCTCACGGCGCTTTTTTTAAACACAGGCTATGCCCTAAAAACAGATTGTTTGTCCAACTTAAAGTAGTTCACAATGGAACTGATGGGCATACAGTTCCTCTCAATGAAACAAGAGCTCATTGTTTATATTAATGATTAAATTTCTCGCATTTCAAGAAAATATGACTATGAATTTGCTCTTTGATTTAGAAAGGTGTGATCTCTCTGAAAACACACATCAAGTGTGTATGTACTCGTGGACATTTCGGACATGACTATTTCATTTTGGTATAATACTTGCATCTTTCCAGAGCACATCCACTTTCTTTGTGTGATACGTGCTAATCGGTTTGTCCCATGCAAGCCATTGTAAACCGTATCCACGTACACCCTAGTTAGATCATGGGTGGTTGTAGGTTTATTTCCATTATTTTCTTTTTGTTATTTTCATTCCGTCCATGTAAGGCTATATAAGCCATTTAGTTGTTGAGCAATAAAAAGGAATGAATGAATTAAGTTTCAATTATCTCTTTTGGTTTCTTCCGGTCCTCTCTAATCTCCATTCTATTTATCTCTATCCAAGTGGTTCACATCATAATGTCTACAACTCTTTCTTATGTTTAGTTCCCTTGACCAGCTAATTGACCTTTTGGAAAGATCAATTAATCGAACGAACAAAATGGATCCAATAGTCAGAATGAAAAACACATACAAGCATGGCGGAACCTGAACTTCTTGACCGGGTCATCATAAACCTCTCTTCTCTACCGACTACAACTAAGGGGTCGAACTCATGTTTTTCTAAAAGAACCTTAGATATAATAAAACGACCCGTTGATTCCGTCCCTTCATATTAGGGTTCGATCAGAGACTCATCAACTCTATGATAGTGGTGATACTAGCAAAAAGTATGTTCTCCAATCTTTCTTCTCCTTTTGGTATTCTAAGATGAAGCAAAATATAGCAAATTTTCCTCTAGTTTCAAGGGGTCATTTCTAGACTCATGTTATAAATATCATTTCGAGACTGGATGGGAATGAAAGAGATGGGCAATGATACCATTCTAAATCACTAGAATGATACCTTACTGAATCTGAATTTCATCAACAATTAAGCATAGACATATAAATGAATTTAGCATAGTCAGGTCATTGAAATTAAAATCATGTTAAACCTAAGAAGCCACACACAACAAAATTAATCAGGGGATATATACAGGGGAAGAACAGCTGTTCAAATTAGCCCTAAATCAAGACATTAAGACCAGAATTGAATTGAAATTTTACAAGTTTCGAAATTAATAAGTTTATAGGAGAGACGGCCAACAAGAATTAACACGGTGCATGATATAACAACCAACATATGTATGTGCATTTGCTATTGGGAGGGATAGTGTTGATGATGGATGGTACTTACGGCTTGACCAGCGAAGGAGGGGCAGCATAAACAAGATCTCCGGCAAGCAGATCGGGAAATCGGCGGCTGTGCGAACTGCGTAAGTGCGTAGCAACAATATAGGGGAAATAGGAACATGAAAAACTTAAAGGGTCAAAGTTAAATTTTATAAAGTTGAGGGGTAAGTTCTATCATTTGACCAAAGTAGGAGAGAATTTGTCCGTGGCTAAATCCACCGACACTTCTAATTGAGTTTATTTATAATTTTTATCTAAGGTTAACGGGTGTCACTTCTCGTTTCCCACCACTCTGTGTCACGTCAACGTCACATCACATTTCATTTTACTCCGGTATATCAAGAAAAATACTCCAATACACTCTTTATTTAAAAATAATATATATATATATATATATATATGTATATGTATATAGTGAAGGGGGAGATGGTTTGGGTGTGAAAAATCCCACGCTTTTCTTCTTGCTAGGCGGTGCCGTGTGGAGGGGGCGGTGTTCATTGGCGGCACCTCCCTCCACCTAGACCACTCCATGGTGAAATGCCTTCCACACTGCACAACCTAATGTTTTTAAAAGCTCATTCTTAAGGTTAAAATAAGTTAATCGGATCTTGTAAGCGGCCTTTTTATTCGAGGTAAGGTTTGTCATCACCTCATCTTTTCAAGAATTTACATTATGTGTGAGATTTCACTATTTGGTTGTATTCGTAAGGTTAAATTTATCATCATCATTTTTTATTTTTTTATTTTTTTCTCTTATTTTGTTATATTTTTTTTATAAACACAAAATTTTATTTTATTATTTTTATATATAAACCCTCATATCGGTTAAATCAACTTTAAAATTTTGTATTTTTTTAAAACTATATTTATTAAATTTTTGTTTTTGGTATTTTTCTTTATAATTTTTGTTTTTCATTTTAACTAGTATTGATCCCCGCGCGTTGCGGCGGGTGGTGCGTCATAACGATTCGACTGTGAACATCGAGCTGAAACGTAGATAAAATAATAATGTTACAAACGATATATTCTGAATTTAAAAAAATATTACGTTCTTTAAAAAAAAAATCAAAATGTCATATTTGACCTGTGGATTTGGCCTTTCATAAAAAAACGTAGGTGGAAAATGTTAGGGCGGTTAGTTTTTCTATATACTCGGTTTCTAATAATACCTCGTATTTTAAAGTTAAAATGCTAAAAATATTTTAACAGTTATAACATATTAACCACCACCCACACGTTGCAGAAGATTTTGACAATCACGGCAATAACTAAATTTTTTTACTGGGGAACACAAATTTTGTTAACTTTACAATTTTTATTCAGTTTAAAAAGTACTAAAGGGACCTAATCGTTAAAATACAGCGACAAAATAGAAAAAAATATAAATTCAAAGAATTTAAATTTAAAAAGGAAAAAGTATTTTTCAATTTTAAAATAAATACTTAACAAACACAAATTTGTAAAAGAAATAAAATAATTTGAATCTTTTGAGAGGTTTTTCAACAAAAACTAAAAATAAGTAATTAACAAACACAAATAGAAAGAAATAAAATATTGTGGCAATAAGTTTTAAAAACCTGAGCGATAATAAATATTAAAATAAGCAATTAAAAAGTTAATAAGTTAAAATTAGCTACACTTTTAAAAAATACCGAAAAAAATGCTAAATGTGTTTTTTTTAGTAAGTTTCATGATTTTAAAATATATTTTTTAATTTGTTTTCAAAATAATTTTTTCTATTAGAAAATCTAAAGAAACGTTTGGATCTTTCAAGTATTTTATTCAAATATATGTGAATCCTGCAATTTATGCAGAATTTGCTTTTCTAAAGCTTCCAAAATGATTTCTGTTAAGATGCTCCGCGCTGAACAGATCACCACATCGACACCGGAATCTGGTCAAACCTAGCATTGACCTACCTCCTTTCTCATCACCGTGGCTTTGTTATGGATGATGAGCTAAGCAACCGTTACAACATATGTTTGTTTGAATCTGGGGTTGAATCAAAAGTAAGTGTTTCTCAGATAGAATATCTATTCTGCAAACAGTTATTTCCAGATTCTCAATTTTGCAGTAATAGCATTAGGTTTTGCAATTTGTGGAAGGTGTCACCATGCTTGATTCTACACTCAGCTTTATAATCAATACTCTTCTTGCTTTTGCTGCAATTAAGTCGCAAGGCCAACCTCGATTCCCTTTCAAAACCCACCATCGGCAGCTCAGGCTCTCCGTTACTAGTCTCCTCATGTACGGCTTGGCTTTCGCAACTGAGCTTGTCGTTTCTTCTTTAGGTCTTGATCGCGTTTATGCCATCATTGCTCAATGGGGAAGGAAAATTGTTGGTTGTTCATGTAAATCCCTTCTTATGTAAGTTTTGAATGTGATCTAAGAACTCCTTGTAAGTGCACACTTTTGGATGTTTGCTTGTTATTTGAACCGAACTATTTAGAGCAAAGATGTTATAGAGGAGGTTATGTTTGATATTGTAGCTCACCTTATGGCTTCAATTGTGGCATATGTGGATATGATGGCTTTTGGTTTTTAATAAGCAACAGAGGGGGGGCGGTTTTAGGCATCTTGCATCGTCCTGATGGGCATCCTCATGATCGATCGGCTTTGATCTAACCGACTGTGCGTGGTGATGTTTGGATAATTTTTGTAGTTGGTTATAACTTCAAAGCCATATGTTACACGCTACTAGAAAAAAAAAGGAGTAACACTGACGTCGTTATTATTTGCTGACGGATCTTCGATGAAAGTAAAAAAAACTAAACTATGAACAAATGTCGGTAATCCATCGGAAATCACCAACATATCACCGTGGGAAACTATTACGATGGTTTGACTGATAATTACCGACGGTACTTTTGGAGGGGGCCGTAAATTCTCGCCGACTTTTGGAGGAACACTTCACATATGGGCCTTCTTCGGTGATCAGTCATTCTTATGAGGATAAGATTTTGGATTGGATTGTCACTCAGACTTTTCAGTAGTTTGTCGGTGTGGTCCATGCCATTTTGGAATCCTTTAAGTTCCCAATTTTCCTTTCCTTATCAAGTGCCGAACTTAGCAACATCTTTAATTTCGGTCTATTTTCATATTCAAGTTACCTATGACTTACGTCATTACTACTTTTGTTTTATACCAAAATTGCTACAGCTAGGAATAGTTCATATATTATATATTATGTTTTATCCAAACTTGTATAAATAAAATAAAACAAAAGCAAATTGTTTTCCATTGGTACCATAAATCAATTGAATAAATAAACCTTTATTTGTATTCGTTCATTTAAGTTAGACCGAACAAATAAGTGACATGATATGTTTGTTTATTTGATGAATCTAGAGTCATTTCATTCCTCATAAAGAGATTCCAAAAACACAAAAACCACCACATTATCACCATGTTCAAACCACATCTTAATACTTGTATACCCTCGCCCACAAGATGGTTCAATCGAGTTTACACACTCGTTTACTCAATCGTGATTTTCGCACTCCTTTATCACCATTGTTGTAACCTTATCTACTCTCCCTCTTCCACCACCATCTTCCTTCTGGTTGCTGATCTTGTGTTAGCTTTCATGTGGGCATTATCACAACCTTTCTTCCTTAATCCGGTGCACCGTCGGGTTTTCCCTCAGAACTTGCCACAAGTGGTTAAGGAGAGCGAGTACCCGGGGCTAGACGTGTTTATTTGCACGGCTGACCCGTTCAAAGAGCCGCCTATCCGGGTGGTTAACACCGTTTTGTCTGTGTTGGCATATGAATACCCGACAGATAAGTTGTCGGTATATGTGTCGGACGACGGAGGGTCACAGGTGACACTATTTGCGTTACTAGAGGCAGCCAAGTTTGCTAAACATTGGTTGCCATATTGCAGGAAGTATGATATATTGGATAGGTCTCCTGAAGTTTACTTCGGAAATCACCAATTATTGTTGCCGGATGCATATGAAATCAAGGTATAAATGCCTTAGAAAATTAAATAGCATATGAGGTTTTTTCTATTTACAACATTTTATTTTAGGTTTAGAAACTTGTAAAATGGATAATAGTTTTACAAGTTTTTCATATATTTTATTTACGAGGGAAAGAAAAATTATAAATTATTATCTTAAAAGTTAAAAGAAAACTATTTAAAAGTTTATATTTAATAAATTTTTTGAGAGATGCGATTTTGGCATCTACTTAGTTCTATATACATTATTACATAATTAGGTACTATTAATATAATTGTATACAATTAATTATTATATAACACTTTTAGCTTTATTCTTAAAACTAGCACGTCATGTCACACCAGTTTTGAAATATCATTCATCGATCTATTTCTCTGCGTTCACTCGTTAGAGGACACTCCGACTTGGGCCTTTGGGTTCGCTGAAATTGGAGGAGACCCCTGTATTTATAGAAGGGATAAGGACTTTAATCCCTAATGGGCCTTCAACTTGGGCCCACTGAAATTAGGCTTACTTATTGGGCCTTGGTCCAGTTACGAGGGTAGCTCTACAAAACCAATAAATAAACTATTATTTTTTTGTTTGGAAGGTAATGTACGAAAGCATGAAAGCGAGAATTGACAAGGCTGTCAAGAAAGGAATCTTGAGTCCTGACCAAATCACGAATGATGGTTGGATTAAAATTCTTAACAAATGGACTTCTGGATTTACACCAAAAGATCATCCTGCTGTTCTCATGGTTTTATGTTCTAATTCTTACAAACATTTTATTTTTATTTTTAAATTTTATACAATCTTATGTTTTAGAATTTATTGTGTTTTTCTGACACTTTATGTTAAACACAAACAGGTTCTATTAGAAAGTAATAAAGACAGTGATATCACCTGTCATTCCCTACCAAATTTAATCTATGTCTCAAGAGAGAAAAATAATGCCATAAATCATCATTTTAAGGCAGGTGCCCTTAACACCTTGGTAGGTATCACTCACCTCATATTCATACCGAATTTATCGTTCCCCGATTCAATATTTTTAACACGATTCTTTTTCTTGTTAGATTCGTGTATCTGCTGTCATAACAAATGCCCCAATCTTTCTAGTACTAGATTGTGACATGTACTCAAACAATCCAAAAACAACATTATACGCATTATGTCACTTCTTGGATCTTAATGTTGACACAAATCTTGCATTCATTCAATTTCCTCAATGCTTTCATGACATCAACAACAATGACACTTATGGTGCTGAACTTTTGTTTGACAATCGATCTAACCCTAGGGGAATGGATGGGCTTCTAAGGGTGATGTTTTTAGGTAGTGGTGGTTTTCTAAAAAGACAAGCTCTCCTCGGATGTCCGAAGTTAGTTGATCCTTCTGTGATGCCCAAAGAGAAAACACATCATCCTCGAAAAGAATCAATCGTATGTGATGATGTCTTGCAACTAGCACACCATGTTGCGGGATCTAGGTTTGAAGAAAACACCGCATGGGGTTTGGAGGTATGTTTTTCTGAACATTTAACGATTAATTGTTAATTAGAGGAAAGGGTCACCTTAGATACTATTTGGATAACACTAGGCTCATGCCCAAGACCTATTGGCCATTCTTATTTTTAGTCTAAATTGTTATAACCATGTTACTATTAGAAAAGTGACTATCACTGATATAATCAGCGATTTTAAGTCCAAAAATAAAAAATAATAAATTTTATTAATATTTGTGGCTTATCCATAAGTGATTCCCTACCGCTAACAGAAAATCTAAAAAATCTAAAATGAATTTTATAAATATCTGTCACTGAACCATTGGTGATTACCGTTGGATTTCTGTTGCTGATTCGTCGGTGAAAGTGGCGTCATTGATCCTTAATATTTACACATTAGCTAATCCATCAGTGAAAAGACCGTCGCTGATTTGTCAGTGAATGATCCATCGCTAAACCATCTATGATCTTGCCATGACAATTCAACCATATTGTTGATGAAACTTTATCAGTTATCCCTCGGTAAATCCGTCATAATCAATCTATAACAACATTATCCTCACCATGTTTCCCGAAGGATCTCCAACGAATACCTCCGTCGTGAAAGCCCTCTGTTTTATAGTATGTAAATATCACGCGTTATATATTTTTCAACTTTGATATTGTCTTGTGTCTCGTTGTTGTTTGTAGATGGGCTTTAGATATGGTTCATTGGTTGAGGACGTTAATACAAGTTTCAGGCTACAATGCCAAGGATGGACATCTATGTTTTGCGATCCCGAAAGAGCATCATTTCTCGGAAACTCGCCAAAGTCGCTCAACGATATCCTAAACCAATCAAAGAGGTGGTGCATAGGTTTACTTGAAATGGCAATGTCAAAACACAACCCAATAACATATGGACTTACGTTTATGAATCCTCTTCATGCACTATGTTACACATACTACAACTTTTGGGCTTTTTGGGCTTTTTGGGCTATTCCAATTGTCATCTATGCATTCTTGCCCCAACTAGCTCTTCTAAACTCATCCTCCATATTCCCAAAGGTGCATCAACTTATATAGTCTTTTATCCGGTAAGAATTATGGCACATTTGTTGATCAACAAAGTCTACTAAATGAAAATTCGGTTATACAGGTTTCAAACCCTTGGTTTCTTTTATACATCTTTCTTTTCTTTGGAGCATACACGAAAAATCTTCTTGAATTCATGTTCGCAGGAGGAGTGTTCATAAAATGGTGGAATAACCAAAGAATGTGGTTGGTTTTGGGATGCTCAAGTTACCCTTTCGCGATAGCTGAGTGGGTGCTCAAGTCCCTTGGTTTGTCAACACGTGAATTTATCGTGACGAGCAAGGTTATAGATGATGATTTAAGCAAACGTTACAAGAAATGTTTATTTGAATTTGGGGTTGAATCACCGTTGTTCTTGACTATATCCGTAGCAGCAGTTGTCAACTTGTTGTCGTTCGTGATGGGTATCATCCAAGTTGTTAGGAAAGGAAGGTTTGAAGAGTTATGTGCACAGTTACTTATAGTTGAGTTTGGTGTTGTTAATAGTTGGCCGATATATGATGCCATGGTGTTAAGGAGTGATAAAGGAAAGATGCCTTTGATAACTACATTGAAAGCAATTGGTGTTGCTTTGGTTATTTGCTCTGCTTCCTCTTCGGTATTTTGACAAAAAAACTTCGGTTTATAACCAAGTTATTTTATAAAGTGTTTTGGAAACTTTAAGAGTGGAATACTTTTTATAAAAATGTTAATTTTACTTTAATCTTAATTAACTTCTGTACTTCATAACCTTTATTTCAATGTATATACCAACTAGGTTAGGTATCTGTGTTTTACACGGGCTGAACGTAATAAGTATACAATAGATAGTACGCTCTATATGCCTATAATTTATAGTTATATCAATCCTATAACCCGTTGGTATCCAGTCAATATAATTATCCTTGATTTAGATTTATAAATTTTGTTTTATAATCATTTTACTTTTATAAAACATAGTTTAAAACTTGTAAGACTTTATCAATTGATCTCTTTATCATACATTATTTAACGTCTATTGAGTTTACTTTTTTAGCAGGGCCGTCCCTGAGATTTCGGGTGACCTGTGCGATAAATAAAAATGGGCCCATAATATATAAACTTATATATATAGGGGCATGTTCTTTTGAGAACCAACTATATGTTAAGAACCGAAAGAACCGCACAAAACGTGTACATAACACGTTAGTGAAAAAAGTAAAATTCAACAACAATGTTTTATTTATCTCTTCCCACTCTTAGTTTGAGTTTATCTCCTCTCTCCTGAATTTTTTTAAGAAAAGTATAAAAATATGCATATATGCATTCATTTGTGCATATAGTGTGAATGCATATATGCATTTAAAAAAACGACTATAAATTCGAGGTCTTTTAAAACCAAACCTTAAACATATTGAAATGTACATGAATTCTAGTCAATTTATATTATAAATAGAGCAAGAGTTAATGCGGTTCTCACGGTTCTTAACATTTTATTGGTTCTCAAAAGAACATACTCCTATATATATATATATATATATATATATATATATATATATATATATATATATATATATATATATATAGAAAATTTCATTAATATGGCGATAATTGTTGATAAATCTATGTACAAAAAATCTATACTATATAATAAATAAAAGTTTTTTCATGCCACGTTTCGCCTCCATATTCATTCTCATCATTTTTTTCCGCCTCTCTCTCTTACTAAATGCACCTCTATCTTTTAATAATAATATATTTTTAAAGAAAATACTATTTTTTTTAACGGCAACACCTAGATATTCTAGGATAATTTGGTTTCCCTTGGGCAACACCTAGAACATCCAGGGCAGCTCACCACAGGAGGAACCCCCAACTGGGTAAACCCCCTGACCTGACCACAGACCCCTTTTTTGCTGCTGCCAGGATTCGAACCCAATACCTCCACTATGAGAAGTCTTGGTGCTACCATTGCACCAAATGGCCAACGGTAAGAAAATACTAATTATACTAATAAAACACATTTATTTTAAATTATCTCTTATCATAAAAAACTTTGAAATCTAGTTATGTAACTTTTGTTTTCAATCAAAAAGTAAATGAAAGTCAAATTATTTTAAATGGTAACTAATGTATTTTCGAAACCCAATTATACGTTAATTTTTACATATTTTTAATTTTGTTTTTATCCTTAGTATATGTAATACATTTTTACACATGTAAAATATATATATAAATATTTAAGAATTTTATGTATTAATATTTTTCATCCCGTGTGTAATACACGGGTTCTAAGCTAGTAGGATAATAAAACAGAATATACATCCAATTAAGCTATTTTTACAAATAAAAGTGTATGTTATTTTTTTAATCCATATATTATAAGCACAAGAACCATTGTCGGTTTTTTAGTATTACTTCCATTTATATTTAAAGAAATTAATTATTATTTTTATTTGTATCAAAGTATTTTTGTAAAGAAAATCTCTACAAATTAAAAGAAAAATGTTCATAAACTATATAACTATCTAGTAAGGAATAGAAAACTTGCAAAAAATGAAATAGCTTTATAAATCATAAATTAATTAAAGCCCATAACCAAATAAAGTAGTCAAATAAAATAAAAAAGAATCAAATATAACAAAACATGACACATTTGAAATATTACTAAAAAACTAATAAAAAAATAATTTAATTTAAAAAAAAGTAGAACTATTTGATTTATATTTGTGTACTTGATAGGCATCAGTAAAGTCACTTGTGTACGGTTCGGTTATTTACCTTAACTAAAATCAAAATTAAAGTCATCAGTAAACCTATTTTATTAACCGATCGATTTTCGGTTAATCGGTTAGTTGTTGGTTTTCGGTACATTCATCATCTTGATGAATGGTAACGTCCAAACAAGAAAGCATGTCGTACAAGATGCATCTGAGTGACTTATCTCTTCTTCCTAAACCCACGTGTACAAGCAAGCCACCTGCGTCCTTTTCTCTGATTTACCCACTTTCTTTCTTCCCATTTACATGTCAGAGAAAGTGAGAGGGACAGAGAGATCAACTGGCGAAGAAGATGATTGCCACGATGGTGGTGGCCGTGGCGGTGGCGAATGTGATGATGGCAGCCTCAGGTGGTGATTGTGATGGCGACGGTGATGCCCGATTCAGGCGGTGATGGTGATGGCAGTGGCAGATTCATTTGCCATTTCAGTGGGTATTTTAAATTTCTTCCTCTTTAACTATTTACCTTGATTAAATCCATGTATTAGGGTTTTTCTTTTTTGGTTTCGATTGCAAATAAGTCGAATAAAAATGGATTTAAAAGATGAGTTGAGAGTAGAAATGAAGTTCTATGAGGGTTTAACCTCTAATGAGTCAAATAGTGAATTATCAAGTAAAATTGACCAAAGAATGTTTTAGAAGATGAATTACATCCATTTTAATGTGCTCAATATGTTGGATGCTTTTAAAGAAGATTTTGTTTGGTGGAGCTATTTCCACTACTTTCTCAATTAGGTTTGAGGTTGGTTTCCATTTAATCTTAATGGTTTGTTTAGTGTCTTTGTTGATGAACCGGATTGGGATGATACTACTAACCTCATTTGTCGGATGACTAGACTCATGGTCTTCATTACCAGGCCAGGTTACGGGTTTATGGTTCCTAGCAAAAGGTAATTGTATGCTCTTCATTCTTTCTTTTTTTTTCCACCTAGAGTCCCACTACTATTTGTAAATTGTTAAATCAATAAAAAAAAATATAAAAAAGCATATTTGCAAAATTACACAATCATACATTATGTTCCTAATTCTCGTTTGACGTCAAGATCGAGCCGGTCGTTCGATAATATGCCACTTATTCTTCAAGAGACCAAACGCTCGTTCGATATCTTTCCTTGTCACATCATGAGTTTTTTTGTAAGTTGTACGTTTAATACCTTCGGGACACGCATTGGGACAATTTTTCCACTCCCAATGCGTACAATCGATGCTACCGAGCATCCCAACAAAGCCGTGTTTAACTTCATGGGCCGCATATAACTGATGAATGTCGCTAGCCGACGGTTTACGTAAATATATACTATGGTACAATTTAATTATAGCTTTAGAAAATTTGTAAATACAAGACCTGGTAGTTCGGGGGGACATCTTCAAGTAATCATCGAATGAATCATTAGCGGTGCCATACGCCATTTGACTAATCGCGGCGGTACACTTTTGCACGGACGTAAAACCAATCCTACCTCTTGCGTCAACCCGTTGGCGGAATCAAGCCACCTCTGAGCCATATCATTTTTAATTCTTAAAAATAAATTCCGGCTTATTTTAAACCGGGTACTAAATTGCACCTCGTTCTAAGTACACCCTTCGTCAAAGTAGTCTTTGTGTAGAAGTGTGTTAGCAGCCGTCCGATCACGATTAAGACGAGCCCTTCGTTTTAAAGGTTGTGAGGATTCAGCTTCTTCCCACCACTGAAGCGCCGCCGTTGAGAAAGCACGGAACACCATATTCCGGGCTTCGTCGCTTGAATATGAAGACATTTTTATAAAAAAAAATGTATAAAGTTGCATGAGAGTGGTGTGATTCTTTGTGAAATTTATTAGGTAAATGAGGTATATTTATAGTGGGTTATTTAATAAAAAAAAGTGAAATGCTACTCTCCTCCACGTGAAGATCTTCAATGGTAACACTCACCACCCCCCTCACGAAAACAAGGGGGCGGTGTGCTATTGTGGTTCACGGCGTGAGTGAGGCTCACGGGTACTCTTCACGCAAGTATACCACTTGCTCTAAGAGTAAAATATCAATCTAAGAATTGTCGGATTTATATGTACCACTAAATTCACAACTAATATAACAAAGTTTCACAACACATTTTACCTATGGTTAATGACCATCCGGTCGACAAAACTTTGTATTAGTAGAGGTGCGCGACCTGGTCGTTTTTTTGAACTTTAACCCTCAAAATATCATTAGTAGAGTAGTAGAAATGAAGAGAAAAAAGAAAAACATTCTGATTGGAAGTTTTTTTTTGGGGAACAACGGAGTAGGCAATTAGGTATTGCTATGTGTAGAGTGAAGAGGTCTTTTACTTGTTTTGTGAAGAAGTGTAAATAAGATAAGGGTATTTATTTATTTTAACTTCCACTATTTTTAAATTGAGCCTAAAAGGCTAAAAGCCCAAAAAATAAACGTAAATTATTTACGATCACTAGCTTGGTTTAGTGGTAAAGGTGTATGCCCTTCACTCAAGTGGTGTTGGGTTCTAGTCTCACTTGAGACATGAAGTAAATTTAGGTTGGAATGCAGTAGAATAAGATTAGCCGTTAAAAAAAAATAAGTAATTTTTTTTAATTATAGACTAATTTTAGTGTTTGTAAACAGTCAAAAGTACATTGGTGATAATGACCCAAGAGGATTGACATCTTGTAAACGATAGATCATTGGAATTTGAAGAAGAAAATAGCTTTGAATTTTTTTTTGAACGGCGAACATTGAATATTGTGACGTCGCATCCCCTCGTCATATGTGAGAACCTCGTCCAACTCTGGCCAATATGTTGTCTTAACCGGGCTCACTTGGCGTCAGAGTTGAAGAGCATTAAAGGAAAAATCCCACCCAATACGGCCCCTTCCGGGCTTGAGGGAGAGCCGATGCTCGAACCCTGGATCGACGTGGATAAAACTCAGGTGCATCAGCCTAAGATCTAGGACTCATTTGCATGCCGAAGAAACTAATGGGGAGTGCAGGGATTGAACCTGGGTCACAAGGAACGTAAGGTCTCTCATTTATCACTCCACCACCAGCTCATTGGCAAGTAGCTTTGAATTTATTTATTTTATTAGTTTATTTAATTTTTTTAATCCAAACTTATTTTCTTAAAATTTTTTATTTTGTTTTATTATCTTTTTATTTATCATCAATTGTTTATAATACTTGGATTAATAAAAATAATTTATATACGCTACTAGATGTAAAAGAAAAATATCATGATGCTGCAGTCGAAAAATCCTGGTTTCACCGATGTTAATAAGTTTTTATTCAACTTTGTTTCTCAACAAAACTCACTTTTCCATGTCTCAATCATTTAGAAAACTTTACATTTAACACGTTGTTAAAAGTGATGTTTTATCACTACTCATCAGAGTTAGGTTAGAACGTTTTTCATACTATGAATCTAATAATAAACTCTTTTAATTCATCTAATTTTAAAAACATATGTAATGAATAGTATCACGATAAATGTTCTAAAACACTTCGAAAGGTTACTCATTTGACAAGCATTAGTCCTAATGGGACTATCCTCGTGGCAGTGTGATGTACTCCTAATTACCAAATGGTTATGGTTCAAATCCTATGAAGTGTAAGTGTGGTAATTTTAGAATTAACGTGGGTATTTTTTGGCCTTTCATAATCATAACAAGTTAATAGAAGAAAACAAACGGTGTTAGAGGTCTGAGCTTAATTGAAATGAAAATGAAACCACAAGGACTAAAAAATTGAAATTGAAACTATTGGACTTAAATCGTTATATTGAGCAAACCACTGGAATTAAAACCGGAATTTACTCAAAAAATTATTATAGGCCTATAACGTATAAAAAACCGAAATAATAAGTTTGAGATTTGTTGTCTAGTTTTTTTTTATCTTGTACATGTTATAGAATTATACTGTTATGTTCTATAATACCATTTTATAATACAGAAAAATCGTGTTTTACGTTTTACATTTAAAGGGTTGAATAAATGAAATATTATTATCGTGATACTCGGTTGAATAAATGAAATATTATTTATTGTGATACTATATAATACAATGGATGAATCTATAGTTTTTTTTAAGGCAAATTTCTTCATTCCTATGAGAGTGAGATTTGAACTTATGACTTTCTCAAGCCTTGGTGTTCCTAGAGGATTTTCCTCTACCATTGGGTCGCCAACCCCAATGGCAGATGAATCTATAGCTAAATATTAATTCTTACACAACCACTAGCTTGACCTAGTGGTAAAGGTGTATGCCCTTCACGGAAGTGGTGTTGGGTTCTAGTCTCACTTGAAACATAGATTAAATTTTGAGTGGAGTAGAATAAGATTAACCATTCAATTTTTTTTTAATTCTTACCCTGGGCATATTATTTATCGTGATACTAGGTTAGAATCTTGTGTTTTACATAGTTGAATAAATTAAATATTAAATAGTTAGTAATGAAAATTTAGGAATTACAAATGAAATATTAAATAGTAACGAAGATTTAAAAATTAATAAAGAAAATGTTAAATATTTAGTAAGGAAATATTAATAGTTATTAATGAACAAAAAATACTCAGAAAAAAAATTTAGACTCATAAAATTATGACACATGATTCATCCGGTTACTTATTTATGTATAGATTTTTTCTTGCAACTAAAAGTAGATTTGTATCTGGAAAATATGAAATAAGATGTCTTCTTATATTTTTAAAGAACTTTTGTAACTAATAATAGATCTTGGCAGTCAATGTATGAAAACATGAAATCAAGGATGGAGAGTGGTGGCCTCTGTTTGGATCGAGCAACGGAACCCGAATTCCGGGATGCTTTCAGCAAATGGACGCCTGATTTCACTCGTCGACATCATCCCACCGTCATCCAGGTTCCTATATATTATTTAAAAAATAAACTAAATAAATTCATAAAAAAACATCTTTATTGTTGACACAAAATACAGATTCTGTTGGACAACACTGCCGACAAAGATGTAGCAGGTGATGTCATGCCAAATCTTATCTACGTTTCTCGAGAGAAAAACAACGACAAACCCCATAACTTTAAGGCTGGTTCACTTAACGTCATGGTAACTTCCATTTCTTATAATGCATATAAAACTTTTCGTCGGGAAAACTACTTCTGTTTCGGTTTAGTGAGCACTTCCTCTTTTCGTTCACATCATATAGCTTCGAGTGTCGGGTTTGATGACCAACGGACCGATAGCCCTCGTTCTAGATTGTGACATGTACTCGAATGATCCCGAAACACCACTTCATGCATTGTGTTATTTTATGGATCCAAATGCTGATCCCAAGCTTGGATTTGTTCAGTTTCCTCAAAGATTTAGTAGCATCAATGAAAATGACATTTATGCTTCCGAGTTCATGCCCGAGACTCAAGTTTTAAGCCTGGGCATGGATGGCTTGCTAGGCGTCCAGTTTATGGGCACAGGAGGCTTTTTCAAACGAAATGTTATTAGCGACAACTTGTCTTGTGGTGTCGCTACAGGGAATGTTCAAATCAATTCAAAAAGCATAAAGAGTAAAGGTGTTTTAGATTCGGCACACGAAGTAGCAAGCTGCAACTATGAGGATCATACTAAATGGGGTTCGGAGGTTAGTTCTTTTCCCAACGGTTTAGTTTTCTTGCACTCATTCATCGAGATTTTTGGATTTATAACGGAAATAACTAGGGCTGTAAACGAGCCGACCCGAGCCAGGATGAGCTCAAGCTCGGCTAAAAAATTTTAACGATCTGAAAAGTTGAGCTCTAGCTCGGCTCGTGAAAAGCTCGAGCTAGCTCGTGGCTTGTCGAGCCAGCTTAGTAATTTAAAATAAAATTGATTTTTGTTAATTTTGTATTTTTTGGACATTTTGAAATATATATGAAATAAAAAAAACATTATCAGAACAAAAATAGTAAATAAGATAGTATTAAGGTTATAAAAAAATATTACTTTTTAATTTTTTTAAAGATCGAGAGAGATATCGAGGTAGATTCAAAATATTATATGTATTATTTTTGTTTTTTTAACTCTTTTATACGTTAACTATTATTATGATTATTATTAATAATCTTATTTTAAACAAGCTAAACGAGCGAGCCAACGAGCCAGTTATCGGGCGAGCCACGAGCTGAGCTAACCCTGGCTCGGGCTCGAGCCTAGCTTTTTTCAAGCTTTTTTCGAGCGAGCTGCGACCCGTGAGGTTTTTGAACAACCCTAGAAATAAGTGATTGTTTTTGACAAATAACAGTCTTTAATGGTTATGTTGACACTAATTGTGACAAATAACGGAAATAAGTGGTGGTTTTTGAAGATTGGATTTCGATACGGCACCATAACAGAGGATGCATACACGAGCTTTCGACTTCATTGTGAAGGATGGAAATCGGTTCTTTGCAACCCGAAACGAGCTGCGTTTCTTGGAGGTTCACCATCGAACTTGAATGATACACTCATCCAAATCAAAAGATGGTACACGGGGTTCCTAGAGATATTCTTTAACAAATATTGTCCGTTAACGTATGGTGTTCGATCAATGAACCCACTCCATGCTTTATGTTACACACACTACACGCTTCGTTCGTTTTGGTCGATACCGATAATCGTCTACGCATTCTTGCCTCAGATTTTGCTCATAAATTCGGTTCCGGTATTCACAAAGGTATAAATAAACTTGTTGACAAAATAACTTAATTGTATAGATGGCCCTGTGGTTTGTTCATTTTGTATGTTTGATCATCAGTGTTACGAGCAAAGTAGTCGATGAAGAACAAAGCAAACTGTACGAAGAAGGGATGGTTGAATTCGGGGTTGAATCGGTGTTGTTTTTTCCGATTGCAGTGGCGTGGATGGTGAACTTATGGTCGTTTGTGAAAGGAGTTATGGATGTGGTTATAAATGGAAGGTTAGATGAGTTTTTTGTGCAGATTTTCATATCTGGATTTGCGGTGGTGAATAGTTGGTCGGTATATGAAGGCATGGTTTTGAGGAAAGATCGAGGGAAAATGCCACTGAAGATAACCTTAGCATCAATTGCGACTGCAATGGTGATTTATTTCTTATCTTCTCTAGATTTTGAAAGTTTCTTCAAAGTATCGTGATTGTATCATTCTGTAGATATTATATATAGGCATATATCTCATAAGACCTATCTTTAGATCTATGTATGATTTATCAAGTTACGTTATAATAATGATGTTACATATGACTATGACTTTGAAGGGGTATTGCATGCTAGAAAATGTTAATATGCAGTAAACTAAATCTCAGAAATCAGAAAAAATGCATATATATTATGTTCCATTCCATACAACAAACTGAGAAAACAAACTCAAAGCTCCAAAAACAAGAAGAAAAAAACACTATACACATAAACCATTTCTGTAAGGGGTATTGCATGCTTGTGCTTGATGAATGATGAGTAAAGTGAGGGAATAATAGTAATTAGGGAATATATTAAAGAAAAAATTTCTTTTTATTTATTTTCATTATTAACTTCTAAAACCAAACGCAGACCATTTCTTTGAAGAAGCCTCTTTCTTTGTCCTCCTTGAGTTAGGATCAATAAGGTTCTCAAGTGATTTTGCTTTCTTGTTTCGTGACCTCCCTGCTTCTTTCAATAGCTCTGCCAGCCTTTTCTTCTCATCGTCAAAATCCGGGTTTGCTGTTCCCAGTTGTTCCTCTCTTAGTTTAAGAACATATTCCAAAATCTCGATAGCATCTTCCACTCTGTAAAAGCAAAAGGTACAACCGTACAAGTTAAAGCAGTCAGTACCAATCAGTATAGGTTTTTATGCGACTCTCATGGTTCAATTCTCTACTTAAAATTGATTTGTATTATACGGAACTATATATATAATATATGTATATATTATTTACCTCCCCAGGGCATCATATGTTGCTGCAAGATTACTGTATACACCAAGAGTATCTTGATGACATGGACCACACTCCTGTTCCAAAATTTCCTTTGCTTCCTCAAACAGCTCAGCAGCTTCATCTATTTTGAACAGCTGCACACAAGCTAATCCCATTTGATTCAAAACAACACCAAAAAATGCTGACTTTCTTTCTCCACTAGCCCTAAGTTTAGCAACAGCACTTTCAAAAGCTCCTCTTGCTTCTTCATGTCTTCCCAACATGTAAAACATGACACCCATACGCGCTTCTACACCCGCAATTGTACTCTGCTGACCTGGCTTGTCCTCCAGAAGTTTCATTGATTTCTGTAACAACCTTAATGCTTCCTCGGGTTCGTTAAAAGATTCATAAATTGCTGAAATTTCAGTCATTCCAGAAGCAATATCTTCTGGACTGGTACCAGGGACAGGTTTTGCGTATATTCTAAGGGCGTTTTCGCAGTAAGATCTGGATTCTCGTAGCTTTCCTGTTTTGTAATACAGGTCAGCAAGGCGTACGTAAACAGAGGCGACTGAAGGGTGGTTATCACCCTTTGAGGCTTTGACGACAGTAAGTGCTTTTTGATAAGAGAATACAGCTTCATCAAAACGGGAGAGTGATAAGTAGATGTTGCCTATGCTGAGATCAATTGCAGCAACTTCATTATCTTGTCCATTGGCAATCATTGCCATACTGGCAAGTACAAGGTGTTCTAAGGCTGATTCATAATCCCCTTTTGCCTCACATATGAGGGCCATTAACCGTCTATCAGCTGCTTCTTCTATAGATGCAGGTGGACTGTGTACTCTGTGGATCTCTAGGGTTCTTTTGCATAAGGTATCTGCTTCATCAAATTGCAATGCTTGGACATGAGCCTCAGTTAAGTATCTACAGAATGCAAGTGAACAGCCATGAATTTAAAATTCTGATAATTGGAAACAGAAACAGAAAGGAAGATGCTTCATATATAATTCTTCATATATTAACACATTTGCTATGTTCAGACAAAAACAATATATAATTCTTCATATATTAACACATTTGCTATGTTCAATAACAACTATCACTCTCATATGAAACCACCACTGCTGCAGTATATGTGAATTTGCAATATAATTATATAAACTAACACACTACAATTTGAAAAGAAATTGAAGAACTGCAAGAACACATTGAATTTTTGAGATCTGGATTATAGTAATTTCACCTGCAAGTCTCAGCAACTCTCGGATCTGTATCTCCTAACGCCTCCATCTGAATTCTTAAACCTTCCTTGTAACACTCAATGGACCGTTCAAGCTGTCCTAGCATCGAGTGAGTGTCACCTAGCTGCATATAACCGGAAAATGCAGCAAGGGCATGATCTGCGCCTCTGGAAATCTCAGGAACCTTAATCGCCCTATCTAACACCGGAATCGCCTCATCGAACCTCCCCAAACTGCAGTAAATAGCCGCAACAACGTGCAAACACATAGCTAGGTCAAGGCTCGGTTCACCTTCCACAGCGCATCGCTCGAACGACTTCGATGCGCGTAGCGCATAATCCAGAGCCTTACTAGGACCATCTCCGGACGCGATCGTGTCACGCGCGAGCTTCAGCAGGAAAGGACCTAGATCGGGATTGTCCAGCGAGGATTCGTCAAGTAACGACTGTTTTTCCGGCGATTTCTTCTTTCCGGATCCCCGATCCGGCGACGGCTTGGCGCGTGAGGATGAAGGAGATGGCGACGGAGGCCTCCGTTGTGCCGGCGAAGTTAATTTGGTGTTAATCGAGTCAGAACGTTCGGGAGTCGGCCGGATCTGGTTGTTTTCTTCAGGAATGGTAATTCGCGGCGGCGTTTTCACCGAAACTAATCCAGGCATGGCTGTGAATTGTGATATAGATATATCAGAAAGCGTTGACAAAATGCAGATCTCTACTCACCGGTGCGTATAATTCGTCAGCTGTGCAGAAATCATCAACGGACAACCAGATTGGTTGTTGTGACTGTTACTCGGTAGCTGTGTGTGTGTGGGTTGAGTGTGTGAAAGAGAAAGATGATAATATGAACCAACTATAAAAACAGTGGAGTGGGGCCTATTGCCATATAGCTACAATAAAGTAAGATGGGCCTACATATTGATGAGGTGGCAGAACCTGTTTGGATAGGGGTTGGATGACCCTGGGGGTTACCATACTGCAACAACTGCAAGTGGAATCATAGAACGTGGGAATCAACTTTGTTCGAAAGAAGCTAGTTTGGCTTTTTATTTTTAAATAAAATCGAAAGAAAAAGAAACATTATTTTAGTTTGATCAAGCTAAAATTTAATTAAACCAGAACTTGTCTAACGACTGGAAGTACAATGTGTCCACCACAAAATTTTAAATATCATATCAGGTTTGTTTTGATTTATTTGAAAGTATATAGTCATGTAAGATAAAATGGTCAAATATATCATCCATAGTGAGGTCAAAAACCCTTAGAAATGTCTCTAAACGTGTCTAGTCATTTAACATATTAAGATCACCCACAAACCTTTTCACAAACTTTTACCAAGCAATGATTTCATCCGACGCACGTCCTTATATTTTCTATATTATCACCGACTTTTACATTTCTCTTTCATAACGGATTTAATTTTTATAATAAACTATTTAGTCGTCGTCAACGTTGTGTGTAGTTCTTATTTGAAAACTAGTCATGTATATTTGTTGAACCATATTTGATAAATTTCAAACATTTTTAAAGTGTCATATAGTTGAATTGTTCGTTATTGTCGTGTTTCTTTTTTCAGGTTTAACTACAACAACTGTTAAGCTGGTTGGCGAAGATCCAACACCAACAGAATATTGTGATTGATCACGTTCATTTGCATTACTTTTTTTTTTGAACGGCGAACATTGAATGTTGTGACGTCGCAACCCCCCATCACATGGAGAGCCTCGTCCAACTCCGGCCAATATGAGGTCTTAACCGGGCCCACTTGACGTCAGAGTTGGAGAGCATCCAAGGAAAAATCCCACCCAATACGGCCCCTTCCGGGCTTGAGGGAGAGCCGAGGCTCGAACCCTGGATCGGCGTGGGTAAAACCCTGGTGCATCAGCCTAATAACTAGGTCTCATTTGCATGCCTCAGAAATTAATGATGGTGACAGAGATTGAACCCGTGTCCCTTGGGAATTCAGGACTCACCTCAACCACTACACCACAACCTCTTTGGCATTCATATGCATTACTAGAGAACATTTTTGAGTTTTGAGAGATTAGAATGTGTTTTTGAGTGATGTAATTGAACTAACACATCTAATACCTATATATACTAACAAATGAGGGGAAAAGGGACATTTGGGCCAAAAACGGCTATGAACGGCTCTATAACAATTTAGAAAAAAAAACTAGTTTTTCAAAAACCGGATCTAAACCGGTTTATGTCAAACCGGATCCAAACCGGTTTTAACAGCTAGGATTCCAAACCGGTCTAAACCAGCATTTCCGGTTTGAAACCGGACAGTCTCACCAAAACCAATTTTGCTATTGATTTGGATCGGTTTTTGAACCGGTTTTTTGTGCCCCTCTAATTCACAATGCACTTCCTAGTTTCTAAAAATGGACTAGAGACCCCCCTAGACGGAATATTGTGCGGCTCATCCGTTGGTGGTTTTTAAGAAAAAGTTCGTTGCGACGGACGCACACGGATGAACGGAGTTTGAGTTTTGAAGTCTTCATCAAAGAAGGATGGAAAATTGGGGAGGAAAGTGGATTGTTTTTTTTTTCTGGACTTGGACTTTGAAATATACAATGGCATTGGGCCGATCAAAAATCGGATTGTAAAAAGGAAACTACATAATTTTTTTCACAATTAGCGAAACGGCCCATAACCTTTGAAAGTATTTGTGCGTATATGAGAACCAATCAGAGGACACCACGTCAGATCAAACACGAGATCCGACGTTACTGGCCCGGGATTCCAAATTTGATTGGTCCACGTCATCAGCGATGACATGTAATGAAGTACCTTCTTCCCTAGAGATCCGCACAAAGCCAACTCGCTTTATATTTCTGTTATTAGACCAACACCTATTGGACAACAGAAACTTCGCAGCAGAGAAGTTGGAGACACAAAGGAGTGAATATCGAAGAGACCATGGGCGGATCTGGCGTCGCCTTAGCGATCATCTTAATCGGTAATCACATTCCTCACGCTTTTGTTTTCGAAGTTTGGTTACAGATCTGATCTAATTCTGGTGTTACTGTAGACAAATTTAATCTGGATCTGATTAATGTTATTTACTAGTTGATTTAGTGTTTTTTGATTTGGAATTTGTTCGAGATCTGAGAACACTAGGGTTTTGCGTTGGTTATTTATCAGTATGTTTACGGATCAGTGCTGTTTTTCTTATGTACCGCTGATCTTAAGAGGACAAAGGATTAATTTATCATGAAAACTTATAGGAAATTCATCATACTTGTGATTATATCAACTTGGTCAACTTTCAGACATTTACAGGGACGGTCCCCTTTTTGATCAGTTAGTTTGGTTTTACAACTGTATAATCATTTCTTTCTAAACAAACTAAGAGAAGGAATTGGGATTGGAATTAATTCCAACCAAATCCTTCAATTGATGGAATTAAGAATCCTTTGGCATTTGAAAAGAGGACACCTCAGCTCAGGAATGCTTATAATTTACGTAATAACCGCAGCCATTTTTTGTTCCATCTCCATCTCTGTTTAAAAGTTATTTGAGTTTGGATATTTGTATTGTATTTTGTTAATTTTAAGGGGTAGTTTTGTCTTTTTATGTCTTTTTACATTACAATTCCATTAACAAATGCATCAACCAAACACGTTATGGATTTTCAAAGCAATCCTTTAAATTCCAATTCCAAATCATTTCGTGAGCCGAACATGTTATTCTCATAGCCAAACTGTAGGATTATTGTAGATAGCAATCAGTGTTGAGTACTAAAACGACCAAACAAAGATCTTGATTAGGGGTGTAAACGACGCGATCCGAGTCTGAGCTCGACTAGGCTCGAGCTCGTCTCGTTTAGCTAGCAGAGAGCCCTAGCTTGGCTCGTTTCGAGCTCTATTTCTAAAGCTTGAGCTCGGCTCGTTTATTATTTATTAGTTAATTTATATATATATATATATTATAATATATATATATATATATATATATTACTATTTTTATTATAATTTTTATATATAACATAATATATATTACTTAGTTATTTTATCATAATTTTATATATACTAATTATTTTTTTATAAACATATATTTAATATAATAAATAATAGGCTTGTTTAGGCTAGCGAGCCAGATCGAGCTCGGGCTCGTTTATTAAACAAGCTTATTTTTAGGCTAGAGCTCGGGCTCGTTTAAGCTCAACTCGATTCGAGCTTTTAGCGAGCTGATTTCGAGTAGCTCACGAGTCGTCTTGGCTCGTTTACACCCCTAATCTTGATTAAGATAGTTCCCTAAGACCTTATTCATAGCATTAGCAATAGTTATCTTTTTTCTAGTTGCCGGATAACTTTTAACATTTTGATTTTTGCTAACTGTTATTTCTTTGAGTCTCTCATCACCATGTATTAGTTTCAAGGCGTGTTTGTGTTCAAACTATCTTGATGGATGACTAGTTGGAATATGAGGGATTCTAATACTTTATAATAATCTGCAACGATGTATTACAGGTTGTTTATCTGCAATTTCCATAGCAAAAGAAGAGGCTAGCAAGTTAGGAACAGTTATTGGGATAGATCTTGGGACTACTTATTCTTGTGTTGGTGTTTACAAGAATGGTCATGTTGAAATCATAGCCAACGACCAAGGAAACCGTATCACTCCATCATGGGTGGCTTTCACCGAATCTGAGAGGTTGATTGGTGAGGCAGCAAAGAATCAAGCGGCTGTAAATGCCGAGAGGACAATCTTTGATGTTAAGAGGCTTATTGGGAGGAAGTATGTACCTCTCAGTTTTGTTTGTTTGTAGCTACTGACATCAAGTTGTTTAGCAATTTTGACAATTTAATCTTTGTATATCAGGTTTGAGGATAAAGAAGTCCAGAAGGACATGAAACTGGTTCCTTACAAAATTGTGAACAAGGATGGAAAACCCTATATCCAAGTCAAACTAAAGGATGGGGAAACTAAGGTTTTCAGTCCTGAGGAGATCAGTGCCATGATTCTAACCAAGATGAAGGAGACAGCTGAAGCATTCCTTGGAAAGAAAATTAAAGATGCAGTGGTCACAGTTCCTGGTAGATAACTAACATAGTTACAAATACAGTTTAGCTAAGTACACTTGAAAAATGTTCTCTAAAGATTTGTTTTTTAATCATTTTCGCAGCATACTTTAATGATGCCCAAAGGCAGGCGACCAAGGATGCTGGTGTGATTGCTGGCTTAAACGTTGCTAGAATCATCAATGAACCTACGGCTGCTGCAATTGCATACGGCCTGGACAAGAAAGGTGGCGAGAAGAACATTCTTGTTTTTGACCTTGGTGGTGGGACATTCGATGTCAGTGTCTTGACCATTGATAATGGTGTATTTGAGGTTCTTTCCACAAATGGAGACACCCATCTTGGAGGTGAGGACTTTGACCAAAGGATCATGGAGTACTTCATCAAATTGATCAAGAAGAAGCATGGGAAGGACATCAGCAAAGACTACAGAGCTCTTGGAAAGCTGAGAAGGGAAGCTGAACGTGCCAAGAGGGCATTGAGTAGCCAGCACCAAGTCCGTGTTGAGATTGAATCACTCTTCGACGGTGTAGATTTCTCTGAGCCATTGACCCGAGCCCGGTTTGAGGAGTTGAACAACGACTTGTTCAGAAAGACCATGGGACCTGTCAAGAAAGCCATGGAAGATGCTGGACTGGAGAAAGCCCAAATTGATGAGATTGTTCTTGTTGGTGGTAGTACCAGGATTCCAAAGGTTCAACAGCTTCTCAAAGACTACTTTGATGGCAAGGAACCCAACAAGGGTGTGAACCCTGATGAGGCAGTCGCCTTCGGTGCTGCCGTACAAGGAGGTATTTTGAGCGGTGAAGGTGGTGATGAAACCAAAGGTAAGCCCTTTTCTTCTTCTTCTTCTTCTTATTAATAAAAATGCTGTTTAATTTATGTGAAGTTGATGTGTTTTATTCCACTCTAATGTAGATATCCTTCTTTTGGATGTGGCTCCACTTACCCTTGGTATTGAAACTGTGGGAGGAGTGATGACCAAGTTGATCCCAAGGAACACTGTTATCCCAACCAAGAAATCTCAAGTGTTCACCACATACCAAGATCAGCAGACCGTTGTCTCCATTCAGGTCTTTGAAGGTGAAAGGAGTCTTACAAAGGATTGCAGGCTGCTTGGAAAGTTTGATCTCTCTAGCATCCCTCCAGCTCCAAGGTTTGTTCATCACCTCACTTGATTATTAATGTATTAATGCTATTGCTGTTTTTGTGGTTTGATAGATAGACTGTTATTGAAACAGGGGAACCCCACAAATTGAAGTGACATTTGAAGTAGATGCCAATGGTATCTTGAATGTGAAGGCTGAGGACAAGGGAACCGGGAAAGCAGAAAAGATCACCATCACCAATGAAAAGGGTCGTTTGAGCCAGGAAGAGATCGAGCGGATGGTTCGTGAGGCTGAGGAGTTTGCCGAGGAAGACAAGAAGGTGAAGGAAAAGATTGATGCACGTAATGCTCTTGAGACGTACGTGTACAACATGAAGAACCAAATCAGTGACAAGGATAAACTGGCTGACAAGCTGGAGTCTGATGAGAAAGAAAAGATTGAAGCAGCAACAAAGGAGGCTCTTGAATGGCTGGATGATAACCAGTCTGCAGAGAAAGAGGAATATGATGAGAAGCTTAAAGAGGTGGAAGCTGTTTGCAACCCAATTATTACAGCTGTTTATCAGAGAACAGGTGGTCCTGCCCCTGAGTCAACTGAAGAAGATGATGAACATGATGAGCTCTAGGCTTTTTATTATATATATTATTAGACAAGAATCAAGAGATAGGTGTTTGGGAGTAGCCATTTTTTGCAATTGTTCTTAACCTTGACAAACATGTATCATGCCCTTTTGCTTGCTTCGAATTTCACTTACCACAGAAGAAATTTGAGTTTCAACTTCCAATCCATTTAGATCTGTTATAAGATTTTGAATACATTATGCACTTCCTCAACGTCATTTCTTTCAAGTATAATGAGATGCTGTCATTTGCAAATCAAACTTGTTTCTTCTCCTACCCAGGTATGTAAATGAACCGAGCTTTTTTGTTCATAAGATATTCGAATCAGCTCGTTAAAAGATCAAATTAAGTCGAGCTTAAATGAGTTAAAGCCATTTTAAAGTTCATTTAATAAACAAACTTGAACATGAAAGGTTGACTAAGTATAAGTATGTATAACAATAAATATACATGTAAGTAAATAAAATAATTAATTAATAACAAACAAGTCGAGCTTAGTTTTAAAAGTTTAAATACCCCGAGCTTCAAAAGTAAAAAAAAATAGAGCTTGAAACGAGTCAAACACGAGCTCTTTTAAGTTGAAAAAGACGAGTTCGGGCTTGGCTCACTTGTGCGGCACTCCCTTCCCTCCTACCTAAAACCACATGTTTTCAACCCCATCCAAAACACAGATTCTGTAAAGTGTAAACAACATTTTTGTTACAAAGATTAGTAACAGACATATATTTAACGTTAACTGGTTTTCTTTCTGCCAAGTTATCAGTTTGTAACAGATGCTTATTCCGGGTTTCCTTAACCTTATTCATAAACCTAATTAAATTCAGGAAATTTAAACAAAAGTTAGTCTGTCAACGACAAGTATATGGAGGTTGATTACTGAAATGTAAGTTAAAGGCCAGCTTTGGGATCGGCTGAACCAGCTGCTACGACCCCCACACCATTTGATGACTTAGGTGCATCTTTACCAACACTAAGCTCATTCACAAGTTCATCAATTTTGCGAAATTGGTATGGCCATCTTGAATTATACAGGAACTGCCTCAGATCAAACCTATTATCTTCCGGTGAATAGCTCTGTCCACATAAATCAGGGGGTAGCAGTGAGCGCGTGCCCAAGAGAGTAAACATTTGGTTAGAAAATTCACAAAAAAAAAATGGAATACCTCAGCATGATACGAGGGTGTTATTACAGTCATCTTGTGTCGGTTAATGGAATAATATTTAAAGAAGTGCTTCACTTTATCAGCTACCTCTGAAGGACTTAATTTTGAACCCCATCCAAAACAAAGATTCTGTAAACAACATTTGCACCCATGAGCCACAAACAGAACCGATAATCACACCAGGGCGAGGAAAATCTAGGACAAACCTTGAACATAGACACAGGTCCACATCGGAAGATCTTCCTTAACCTTCCATACACAGAAAGTTCATCATATGTCATTCCCATGTCCACCTCATCCAGCTGACTGTAATTTGATCGTATGGGCTCCAGCTCAGCAGTCGGGGGAGCAGCTTCAATCTCTGCTAAAGATGAGAAACCAAGATGGGTAGCCGTCCATTTCAAAAACATTCGAAGATCCTGCTTGCTAATACTTCCAATTGGATTTATGTCAGCAGAACTGCAGTCATACTTCAAAAGAAAAAAAGATCAAAAAATAATTAAAGTAAGAACACTAAATGAGTTATCAAAATACCTTTGTTAGGTAACCGCGCAATCCTTCGTCAACATTGGAGCTTCCTAGCACTAAATAAAATCCTGGTTTGCTATGAACCCATGGCAATAATGATGCTAACATAAATGCCAAAACCATCCTGATTCGTGCTTGTACATTTTGCAGCCCTAAATTTTCAATGTTTGATCCCCCGTCAACCTGTAAGAACAAAATTAAATAATAATTATTAAAATTAAAATCTTGTGAAATTAAAACCTTACAATTTTTTTTTTAAATGTGCTTTACCTTGTAGCGAGGTCGTTTTCCGGTGAGTGTTTGAAACAGAGATAAAAACGCAGAAACCACAGTGTCTATAGAAACATCAAGATGCCATGATCCAATCTCATCTGCAAGCATCTTTGCTCGTGCTCGCGTGGCATCAGAACTGTATAATGTAACAGTAAAGAAACTTAATTTAAATTCCATATACAAAATTATCAAAATTTTCCAGAAATTACCTGTTTTCGGATCCCATGAAAACCGTGTAGAAAATGCGTTTTGCAAATTCTTTGCTGTCTGTAGGAAATTGCCCATCGGTATAGTTTCCAATTCTTATAGCATCCGACTTAACTTGTTCATCTCCGTTTTCAATCTCTGCATGAACATATCCAACATAGGGTTTATGACACCTTAATTTTGTACCACATAAATCTTTTTTGTGAAAAGAAAACAAAAATCTAACCTTTTACTACAAGCTGGCACATGCATCCAACAATACCAGCTACCGAAGAGCTATCGGCCCCACCAGAAAGTGGAAGTAGAAAACCGGAAGCCCCACTTCTTCTTAAGTAATCCCAGAGCCAGCAACCAGGTCCAAATGCTATTTCTTCCTCAGGAGAATGATAACTAATCTGTCATATTACAGTAACAGTTAAGATAAATAACAGTAACTGCCATCAAAATTGCTGTGGCAAACTTACCTTCAATGGACTTGAAAGAGACATTTGGAGGTTAAAAGGCTTGCAAAGCTTGTAAGGCACATTTACAGAGGAAACATGTTGTTTACAACTTGCTTGCTCTTGAAAACTGCTTATAGATCCCCTAAGACTAGCAACCTTCCATAAATCATATGAAAATGAACAACACTTCTTTTATAAAATAAATTATATATATAAAAGAAAACATAAAACTTACTGCATCTAAATCTATTTGTGCAACCACCACCTCTACATCCTTTAAGGAGAACTGCGAGCCTTGCGCGACCACATCTCCATTAACAACAATACACGCACAACCATCTACAATAAACATTCAAGCCATTTTATACAAAGACCTTGAAAAAAAGTTCAAATGGTAATAAATCAGACCAGTTACCATAATAAAGGCGGCCTCCATCACATCCCTGATGATTACTATACATATACACTCCACCACGCGTATGCGTAGCACCTATAAACGCGCGCATACGAAGGTCAAGTTTTCTTAGCTGGTGATGACTTCCACTAGCATTCATAAACACTTCAACCCCATTCAATGCAAGCTCGGTGTGAGGAGGAATCGGAGTAAACAACTCTTCACAAACTTCTGCTGCAACAGCCCTATTGGATCACATTCACAAGAAACATCCATCTTTATAATCATGAATACAATAATACATCTATAACCACTTAAAGTTGTTTAAACCTACGTGTCGATAAACTGCATAAACCCATAGCCAAAAGGGACTGTTTTCTGAACCAAAGCTTCATAAATGTCACTTGGAAGCTGATATTCTTCAAGCTGGTCATTCTGTTTCCAAGCTGTAAACCACCTGAGCTCCCTATAATTCCCATCATTTGCAAGCCACAATTTTGGTCTAATCATGATTATCTTTCTGTTAAGGCACAGGACTTGACAGTTATAACGCTCAGACCCTTTGATCACAGGCATACCAAAGCTACATAACATATCATCTGTCCAATCACCAAGCAATAACTCCTTTAAACACTCCCACCTGCATGGGATAAACCCTAAATCAAAACCTTTTCAATTGTGCAGGTTAATTGGGTGAAATTAAAGTGATCTTACGCGTGAGCGACAGTGTCGAGTTCCAAGAAATGATCTTCACAGCCATAGCCAGTGATTTCAAGCTCCGGACCAAGCCTGATAACAGCACCAGCTTGTTTAGCCCTAGTTATGGATTCCTTGATGTTTTTTAAATTGCAATCAAAATCCATTGCCCATTGATTCAAATTGCACGTAGCCACCTTCAGCAACCTCATCTTCGTCTGAGTTTTTATCTAATTAATCAGCAAAATCAAGATCGCACATTTATAAACAGATTCAACAGGCAAAGGGTTTTGAATTGAAGCGGTGTGTTCATAGTCCAACTTTAACTTCAAAGACATGGAATTTAAGAATTTTGTTTTTGATTTTATTATTTCAAAATAAATAAATATATTCTATTCAATTTATAGAATATTTTCCAATTTTATAGTGGGTTCAAGTCCGAAAGTGTAGAGTGTTTGACGCTCCAAAATATTCTATTTTAAGAATAGTTTTTTCATTACATTTTAACCCGTATAATAAGTTACATTGGAAAAGCAATTTGGTATCATTAGAATTCCATTTTTTTTAAAGGTGATTTGAATTTTTTTTTCTTGTATAAGGTTTGATTTCACACCATCTTAGTTGTGAGACTCATCTCTTACCGGTAAACCCTAACCCCTCATCTATTAGAATTCTATTTGAAGACTTATCTTTCGCTCTCTCGTATTCCCCTTATACATTTTATTCATTTCTAGGGTATTTAATAATGTAATTGTAAAGGTTTATCATGTTTCATGATATCCGTATGAATAACACCCTCTCTCTCTGGGTCTCTTATTTCTTTCCCATATGGCATATCAATATGATGTTGAGAGAGATGTGTGATAGAGAAAGGGAATAAAGTGTAATAGATATTATCACCAATTCATATATGATAAATATTCGGATTAAACACAAAAAAAATTGGAAAAAGAAAAGATCAGTTAATTCTGGCATGCTTTAACTCGGTTTGTGTATGATTTATTTGACATGTTGACAATTTGGTATCAAGAAGATTAACAAAAATGTTCACAAACATAACCGCTGAATGATTGATGATTTACACTCGAATTCATAAGCAATAATCCTTGTTTCCATATATTCATGTGTTGAAATCCCTCTACTCTATTTTGCATTTAATTTGTAACTAGAAGGAGGCCTCGAGCGTTGCGGCGTGTTAAACCGTGAAAGAAATTAACATCCTCAAAAACTTATAAAATAAAGCCAAAACCTTCAGGTAAACTCACCCTGCGAGAGAAGAGCATATAAGATTTATAGTTATAAATTAAAATGCAAGAAAAAAAAATAGCATGAAAGCCCTTAAACCGGCCAAGGGGTGGGGCTATGGGTTTCGAACCTGTGCTGATTGCTTCAGCGTAAACCACCTAGACCACTGCGCCAAATCAATCCTTTGGTTTCCATTTGCTGTATCCACTTTTTAAACAGAAGTTGAATATGAGAAAAAAAAATAATAATAACCAAAGCATGCAACAAAATGCTGGTACATTATGCTTACCGACTTATAAATTTTGAACAGTAAAACACACTCACATTAAACTTTGTCCTTTAATAAAATTTATAACTTGGTTGGAGATGATATAGTTGATTTGGTTGTGAGAACTTAATATATATAATTGGTAAGTCTTTTTGTAGTTTCAATAAGCATGGAATCTACCATTATAAATATTTTTAGGGACTCATCATCTATATACAGAAAGGTTAAGTGAATAATAATAATAATAATAATAAAATAAATATCAAGGATGTTACAAATATTCATGAACAAAGATTTTGTTATTAGAACGTGTCACTGACTTGTGCTAATATACAGCTACTAGCGATTAACACGAACATGATTACTTAGTAAAACTAATATTTGAAGCTAATCCCCGCGTTCTCTCCAACAAATTAGTTTGTAGATGCATCGGCGTATGATATACAACCTTGCTCACTTCTCCTTGAAACTCTTTCTTGTTGTGTGAATTCTTGACTGCTTCTGCACCGAAGAATCTGGGATTTTCATGGAATTTGATTTTCTTGTCTGCTGCAATTCTTGTTTTTATGCATGTTGATTTGAGTTTGGCATCATAGTTTCCTTTTAAATGGTGAAACATTAATGCTAGGCTTATTCCCTCTCAAATGTTGTTTCATAAAGAATATACAATGTTCCTTATATTCAGTTCAATAAAATCCACCACTGTAAATTTATTAACATCTATAAGACTATCCGTAGTACCTGAGTGAGGGTGATGGATGTTCTGTGCCACGTAGACATTGTCTTACCTCACCCTCACCCTCACCCTCACCCAAATGCGTAATGGTAGGGTGAGGGTGATTTCCACTTTCTGGTTTGGCTTCCTATATAATCTCACCTCCCAACGTTCATTTTTTGCCCTCACCCCATGAACACCATCACCCAGCCCCCACCATGCCCGCCCTCACCCCCATCCGGTGCGGTGTTTCACGCCCGTGGTGGGTGAGGTGGCACCACGCCCCCACCACCACCCTCTCGTTACGGATAGTCTAAGGCTGGTGATGCAATTATTTCTGAATGATATATGAAATTCATGTTGGCTTTTCTTTGTGACATAGGATCTTGTCAAAATTGTTTTTCATTAAATTTTGACCAAATCACGAGTGCATGTGCTCTTTCTTGTTTTCACATTGTAACTTTGACTCAACTACTTTGTAGTTTTTAATATGGAAAAAATACCAAAATTGACATAGTTCTCTAAAAAATATCAAAATAAACATTTAGGTGGAACTAAGCCGGATAAGTCTTTGAATTTAGCCGGCGTAGCCGACGCCTTTTTAATTTAGCTGGACAAAATGTCCATTTTGGTATTTTTCCCTTTTAATATCATATATAAAGCAATAACTTTTAGTATCATATTTAAAGTTTTTAATATCATATTTAAAGCAATAACTTTTAGTATCATATTTAAAGCAATATAAGTATTTATGAAAAAGGCAAGTAAAGAAGACTTAAGTCTCACAGGAAAAACTCTAAAGTTCTAACTCAATAGAAGATGATAAAAGGTACTAATGGATTCATGCATCTTAGATAGACATGAGAAGATAATAAAACCTTAAATTCAGAATAAATCTAATTCTATCACTTAGAAATCAATTATTAAAGAGTAAATTACAGAAATCGTCCTTTATGTTTATTTACTTTTTCGGATATTGTCATTTAGCCAAAAAAATATCAAAGAACATCCTTTCTGTTTAAATTTGTTGTACTTTACGTCCTTTGGCCTAACAGACGTTAATTTTAAGGTTAGATCCAGTCATGTGGAGGATAATATGATCATTTCATCATTTCAGGGACTATTTGTGTAATTAACTAAAATACTTGAGTTTAAAACAAACCTCTCTTTCTCTCTCTCTCTTCAAAGTTCAAACGCTCCCCTCCCCCTCTTTCTTTCCCCACGCTCTGCTGAATTGCCCCCAAATTGATTCAAGCTCCTCTGATTGTGGCTACGTTTTCCTTGGTTTTGGAGACTCCTAAGACTTTGTCGGTAGGTCGAGAGAGGAGAGCAAGATAGAGATCGGTGGTTGGCCGGAAAAAGCTGGTGGTGGCTGGTGTATGGCGGTGGCGGTGGTTGTCGCTGGCTAGAAAAAGCATGTGGTGGCAGGTGTATGGCGGTGACGGTGGCTGTCGCTGGCAAGAAAAACTAGGGTTTAGATTTGGGGATGGCGTGGTTGGTGGGTGTGGTGGTGAACGATGGTGAGGGGGGGGCTAGAGTGTGGCGGTGGTGGTCGATTAAGGAAGCTAGGTTTCGTGGTGGTAGTTGTAGGTGGTGGCTGGAGTATGGCGGTGGTGGTGGTTGTCGCTGGGCAGAAAAACCGGTAGGGCTTGGTGGTAGTGGTTGCAGATGATGAAGGGTGGTGGTTGCTTATGGTGGCAGTGATGGTGTTGACAATGGTGGAGGGTGGTGGGGGTGGGGGTGGCAGGTGGGGGGGGGGGGGTTCCATGGTGCTGCAATTTTTGTGGGTAAAAATACCAAAACAGCATCATGTGCAAGGCACATGACTGAAGTTAACTGAAAAAGTTAACATTCGTTAAGCTAAAGGAAGTAAACTGCAAAAAAAAAAAATTAAATAAACGTAAAGAATGATCTATGATATTTTTTGGGCTAAAATATATACATTAAAAAATGGTATAAAAATAAAGGACGAACTTTGTAATTTACTCATTATTAAATTAAAACATAAATATTATCCTAAAATAGATTCAACAATTAACTCCTACTTTTCAACAACTATTTTGACTGAGCTTGCGTCACGAAGGAGGTGGCACAGAGAAGGTAGCTTCAGTTCAACGACGGCATGAAGAAGCTCACCTTCAGCAGGGAGAAGCTTGCCTTATGCCTCGTCTGCCTTTGTCTATTTGGTCTATTTAGGAATCAACCAATTCTTGGATCAGTCTCGTATCATATCAGTAGGAATCAACCAATTTAATATTTATTAATTTAATATAAAATTATATTTAAAAATACATATTTGGTAATTTTTTATTAATTTAATATTATTAAAATATTAAAAAAACAAAGTTTTGAAAATTGGGTGTTAGCGTTTACGCCTTTCACCGCCAGATAAATAATAATTAAAAATTAATTTTGAACTTAAAAAGTGCGATTTGATTTTTTATTTTTAATCAAATCACAATTACGAACTACAATTTAAGTTTTTAATTAATTTTTTAATAACATTTTCAACTTTTGTATTCGTGTAATTATATTATTGCCACACATCACCCATTCTTGTGTATTTTTCATTAGTATCATACGAGTATATTTTAAAAAGTTTAAAAAATCAATATTCAAAATAGGACGTTTGACTTTTCATAACCAAGTTTTGGAAATTTTACATAAATAAATACGTTCATACTGTCAACTACCAAACTTCCCTATTAACCAGAATCAAGAATCAAGAATTCTCTCTCTACTTAGCGCTTATCGGCCAACAAGCCTTTGGTATGGTGGTCAGGGGGGTTTGTCATAAGGTTTTTCTTCTGCGAAGGTCTCAGGTTCAATTCTCACAAGGTACATTTCATAATTTCAGGACTTGAACTCTGGGCTAGGTGGGGTTAGCGACATCCTAACCGACACGCCGTTCTAAAAAAACAAAAGAAACAAACTTAGCGCTTATCGAACTAGCGTTCAAATCAAATATCTCCATAACTATCTTCCAAAAGCCGGCCCCTTTTTGTCAGGTAACTGCTCATCTCCTTGAATTCATCTATATATGAACAAACAAATCATTATGTTCCTAAATTCATGTAAACCCGTGCGTAAAAATGGCATCTTTTCAATCAATAAAAATCATCAATTTTACCCTTTTCATCTCTTTTACTGCAGCCATGGTGGTCAGCTCAGAATCTGCACACACCTGCAAACCCACTGACCATGGTCCAGTGGTACCCACAACCCCACTTGTGACTTTTCTTCACACTATTCAAGAAACTGCTCTTCAAACATTTGGTCCCTCCAAGTTTGACCCAAAATTTTACGTTGACCTGTCACTGAAGTTTGACCTTTTAGTTGTCAAACAAGCGTTTGATGATCTCCCCAGGACACAAAATGGGTCTGTTTTAGCCTCTGATTTGAATGGTTTCTTGAGCAAGTTTATGAATGGTGCACAAGTGGACTTGGAAGTCGTTGACCCGGTTGACTTTGTGGCTGAACCAGATGGGTTTTTGCCCAAAGTGGTGCACCAGGGTGTGAGAAACTGGGCTATGGAAGTTCACTCACTTTGGAAAAATTTGAGCCGGAAAGTGTTGAATCGGGTGTTGGAAAATCCAGAATTGCATACTCTGCTCCCTCTAAAACACCCTGTGATTATACCCGGATCAAGATTTCAAGAGGTTTATTATTGGGATTCTTACTGGGTTATAAGGTACATTCATTAATAATGTTGTAGATTCTAAAACGGGTTCGGGTCAAAACAGATTGTTTTTTAAAAGTATCAATTTAGTTCATTATACCCGGATCAAGATTTCAAGAGGTTAATTATTGGGATTCTTATTGGGTTATAAGGTACATTCATTAATAATGTTATAGATTCTAAAACGGGTTCGGGTTAAAACAGACTGTTTTTGAAAATTTTCAATTTAATTAAGGTCAAAACAAGTTTGGACCGTAATGGCTTTGGGTTGAAATGAGTCGTTATGTGTTACAACCCAAACAAAAGAACTCAACCCAAAAGACTAGTCTGGTGAGTGAGGAGCCTATTTGGTCTATAAACCCCACATTTGTTGCCCATACAACCTATGTGGCACAACTCCCATACCTTGCAATGGTTTCAGTCCGTAACACCATGTTAAAAATGCATGATGCTATGTATAGTGTATTATGTTACGATGTTTGTTGAGCAGGGGACTACTGGTAAGTAAAATGTATGAGACAGCAAAAGGGATAGTTCTCAATCTGATTGACTTGATTGACACATATGGATACGTTCTAAATGGTGCGCGTGCATATTACACGAATAGAAGGTATTGTTGTTTAAATGTATTTTTAGAACTTTGTATAATAGTATGACAAATTGGTACCAACATGACATGTATATATTAGAAAATTAGGAGTTTAAAGCTAATGTTTGGTGGAACTATGTTCAGTCAGCCTCCGTTGCTGAGTTCAATGGTGATTGAAGTATATAAACGAACTAACGACACTGACTTGGTCAAGAAGGCACTCCCGGCCCTGATTAAAGAGCATAAATTTTGGAATTCGGGTAACTTTTAACCGCAATTATGTTTTTTATTTTTATTCTTATTGATGAGTTGTTACTTAGGCTGTTCGTGTTACAGGAATACATAATGTGACAATTGAAGATGCTCATGGCTCAACACACAATTTAAGTCGGTATTATGCTATGTGGAATCAACCTAGGCCTGAATCATTCACTATTGTAAGATATCCCACATAATTTGTTCAAATATCGCGCCTTCAGTTTGTAAACCAAAGGATGTAACAAGTTTTTGTTTCATAGGACACGGAGACTGCTAGTAAACTTAAGAATGATTGCGAGAAAGAGCAATTGTATCGTGAGCTGGCTTCGACTGCAGAAACTGGTTGGGATTTTAGTACAAGATGGATGAAGTAAAGTAAACACATTTTTCAAATCTATACGCGCTTCCTATTTTTTTATATTTATTGTTTGAATTGATGACTTGTGTTTCAGGAATACTTCTGATCTTACAACATTGTCTACAACAACGATTGTACCCGTTGATTTGAATGCATACATACTGAAGGTGTTAATTAGAAACCATTTTGTGCATATCATGCCTTTCTAAAATGGTTGATTTTTTTAGTTGTTTTCTCAGATGGAACTTGACATATCTTTCTTGGCAAATGCTGTTGGCGAAAGTAGTCAGGCTTCACACTTCGCTCGAGCTTCAGAATCAAGAAAGAAGGCCATGGACATTGTTTTTTGGGACGAAGAGAAAGGACAATGGTTCGATTACTGGCTTAATGCTAGCTCTGACCAGAAGGTAAAGTGATCCTGTAACATCATCTTGGGTGCATTGATGGTTCAGACCATGAGACCAATTGGCTCGAGCCACACACTGTTACTGTTTCAACGTCTAACGGTCTGTAATGAATAATGATTTTAGGATGTTTACAAATGGGATGCATCATACCAGAATCAAGATATATTTGCCTCAAACTTCATCCCTTTATGGGTTCAACTGTTCAACTCAGGTCCGTTTATGTTCCCTTTTAACGGGTTATTTGCAAAAATAATCGAATTTGATCCATTTTGTATTTCATAACCTTTTTTGTAAGATGAAACTGTGGTAAACAAAGTTGCACAAAGCCTTGAAAGCTCGGGTTTGGTGCGTTCTGCGGGTATAGCAACTTCTTTGAGAAATTCGGGCGAGCAATGGTAATCTACATGATCAAAACTCTTAATTTGTCGGTTTTTTAACGATTAATAACAACATTATATTGTTGAAAACAGGGATTTTCCAAATGGGTGGGCCCCTATTCAACACATGATCGTTGAAGGTCTGGTTAAATCAGGGTCAAAAGAAGCAAGATCACTAGCTAAAGATATTGCTATAAGGTGGATTAGGACTAATTATGCTACTTATAAAACATCAAAAGCAATGCATGAGAAGTATGATGTAAGCAAATGTGGAGAATTTGGTGGTGGGGGCGAATATGTGCCACAAGTAAGCATCTTTAAACAATGTTTTAATACAAACGTACCCAGTAAATCTCACTCGTAGCAAAGCTAATTGTAGGGTCTGGGGAGGGTGTGGTGAGCGTAAACCTTACATCTGTCCGAGCATAAACAATGTTTTAATATTCGTCTTAAAAAGTCTTTTAAACAACCCATCTCATAAGTTGTTGCTTTAGGGCTGTTTACAGTATGGGCTATGGGCCTAGGCCCATGATTATTCTTACATTTTTTTCTGATGAAAATGTTGGTATACAGACTGGTTTTGGGTGGTCTAATGGAGTTGTGCTGGCCTTCCTGGAGGAGTTTGGATGGGCCGAAGACCTGAGTCCAAATTGCCAGTGATCTATTGAAGCTACTGGGCTTGGGCCTGTTGTTGGCAGTAGATCGAACTCGAAGTGAGAGGGCCCGTACTTTAATAAGCCCAGTAAAAAGTCACAGGTCATTTATATTCTTTTTATTTTGTTGTAAACCATTATAATTTGTATACGTTGTTTTATTTCTTTTAGCCACATTTTATGTTACCTGGACTGCTATAATATATGTTGTATGCTGTGTACTGTACTGTACACGTAAAACAAACAAAACAAAACAAAAATAAAAAGAAAAGGATTTTTTGGAGCCTCAGCAAGAGTAGCCTCTCTATCTCCTGAGATGGGGGAAAACTTTAGCTGTAAGTTTGAGCGGATTTAGAGGGTGTTTGGGATTGCGTTGGAAAACTGTTTATTAACTTATTGGTTTTTTCAAAAGCCAATAAGCTAAAAAAAGTGCTTGGCAAACATAAAAGCACTTTTTGTTTTAACTTTTTGATAAAGCTAAAAAGTTGTTTTTTAAGAAGTCATAAATTCCTGGCTTTTCAAATGGCTTTTGGCTTTTACAATAAAATATTACCAATCTACCCCAACAATTTATAACAAATACATATATATCATTATATTACGTGAATGTTTTTTAATCATTTTGGTTTTAAATATAAAAATGTCCTTTTTGGTCATTTTACGCGAATAAGCTAAGCCAAACACTTTTTAAAAAACAACTTATTGACTTATTGACTTTTCCTACTACAAAAGCTAATCCAAACACTTTTTTAAAAACTCATTTTCAAAATGTCATAAGCTAATAAACACTTTTAACAAAAAACATTTTTGGAGTTAAATAAGCAATCCCAAACACCCACTTAGCCGGGTATGCTTGCCCTCATCCCACCTTCCATATTTTTGAAGTATAACTTTTTATATTAGATTTTTACAAACGAATTTTAAAGTTGCACTTGAATAAGATATTAGAAATATTTTTCTCTGTCATATTGTCTTTGTTTCTTCTTAACTTTAATAATTTTGTTTTGATGTCTAATGTTTCACCATTCTTATTTTATCTTTTTGTGATCTAAGTTTTGGTTTCAACTTTCAAGGTTTCAAATACTGATTATAACACTTTCCTAATAAGTCTACTAATAATAATAATGTAAATTGTTCATCACATACGACAATATATATTTGTGCAACTTTTAAATGACAAGAGTTAAACCGAAACAAATGATGGCGATTAAGATTATATATACTAAAGTGATAAACCGATCACATGGGTGATAAAAGTTAGGTTAGAGATAGGGACATACACTTAGGGCCTAGTGATCATTTAATCCATAGGTTATTAGATCATATCACCATCTTACATTAGACCATAACGAACTTATGTAAAACATGGGGAGGATCAAATAAGAAGTAGTTTTTTGTTAAGAAATTTAAGAAATGACAAAAACCTTAAGAAACGATATCAAACGAACTCCGATTGAGCTAATTTCAGCGGCGTTGGAAACATCTCGTCGAACTCTACCATCTTAGCTTTTAGAGTTTAGCTTTTACGGTTTAGATTTTACGTTTGAATTTTAGGGTTTTAGCCTATGGTTTAGCTTTAGGGTTTAGCTTTTAGGGTTTAGATTTTATGGTTTAGGTTTTTTTTTTAGGGTGGGGGGTTTAGGTTTTTGGGTGTGGGTTTAGGTTTTTTTTGGGAGGGGGGGGGGGTGGGGTGGGGGTTTAGGTTTTTGGGGGGTGAGGGTGGGGGTTTTAGGCTTTTCAGGGTAGGGTTAGAGGGGGTTTTAGGTTTTTGGGGATGCGGTTGGAGGGGGGGTTTAGGTTTTTGGGTCCGGGTTAGGGTTCGATGAGACGGTTCCAACGCCGCTGGAATGAGCTCAATCGGAGTTCGTTTGACCCACTTCTTAGTATTTATTAGCGAAAAACCACTTTTTAGTGGAACCGTCCCCTGTAAAACATTATAGAAGTGATTTATTATAAGTTTCATAATTTTGAATTGTTTTAAAATAAAGTGGGCAAATTATGGATGAAATTTCAAGCAACAAATTAATAAAAGAGTGTTAAATCAAGTAAATAAGAATAAAATTAAGAGGTTAAAGTGGATACTACCCAAACATAAATTTTGTCAAAGGTGGTTGTTTGAGGGTAGGCTGGTCAAAAGATAAAAAGGGAAGGAAAGTGAGTGTGTTTTTCATATAAGGAAGTGAAATTGATAGTTTGAAACTTCTTATAATCATAATCTAGAAGTTTAAGAAAAGTAACCATTTTCCTCTTTAGTATTCTCTTAAAAAGTGGGGTTTTGACCAAAGTGCATAAGAGACTTAAATTAAAAAGCTAGCAAGGAGCTAAAAACAGAGTTTTACAAAACAAAAAGGCCGATACGATTTGTGGAAATAAAAAGAAAAACTACACCAGTGGTTCCAATCCAAGTTTTTTTTTCCTTCGCACAGTTGATGATCCAAAGAAACCTAAGGGAGAGATTGTAGGTTTTTCCTACGCACATTTGAATGACTAAATCGCTAAGGGAGAGATTGGAGGTTTCTTCGACTGATTTAGATCGATCTTGCAGATCATGAAATCGTTACTGAATTTATGCCTAGAAAAGTGTTTAGGCTTGTATTACTTTTAATCTCGAAGTTCATTAATTACCAACCTAGTAGAAGATTCTGGCTTTGCACATATGCATTATAGGAAGGTTAGTGTTCAGAGTTTAGTACATGGCCATTTTCTCGTGCTTAGAGGTTAGAAAATTTAGGAAAGATTGGCAAGTAAAGAAGACTTTACTAAATGGTTATGCTAATTTACGACTTATTAGTGATTGAGTTGAGCATTTGCAAGAATGTTGAGTTGAGACTTGGTTTATGCTTATTTGGAAAAGGGCCCCAGATTTTTAATTCGCTCTAGGCCTAAAATGATTGAGCCGCCTTCAACTGTAACTTTACGAAGTTTCGTCGTATAGCTACGATGAACACTAATTCTTGTTGTCCTACAATAGCCATACGATGAAAGTGAAGGAAGGAGGTATCATAGAGGTAAAGGTACATTGGTCCATCATAAACCTACGTGGCACCAATTTTTTAGTTTTATACAGTTTTTAGGTAATGCAGATATAAATGTTTGTACTTATATATAATGTTTATTCACTAATGTGTATGATGCATATTTTAGATGAAGAGACGTCACGAAATCACAAAGATGGAAATGATCTGAAGAACTAAAATATATGGATGAAACACTAAAAGTTATATAACTTAGTTTCATCATGCAATTTTGAACCAATGTTACGTGTAACAACTTCAGACACCCTTTAAGATAAATTTTGTTAAGACTCAACCTCGATATCTTTTGAGATAAATTTATATAAATCTTACACCTTTGACTTTTCCATCAAATGCGATATACTATTAAGATGATTTTGTATAAAATGTTTATTAATGAATTTATTTATAAAAAAAAATAAGGGTGTTATTCTTTAAAATTTAAATCCCTACATCCACTAATTTAACATGAATCTATGTTAAAAAAAAAAAAGAATCACCAAAAAAGCAACGTCACATTTAGTGATTAAACTTGGCACTAATTAACTAAACTCATCCTTTAGGAACCCTACCCCCTTGGTCAATCACCTTTTTGTTGGAATGGGAAACCTTGGGATACAAATTGTTTGAATCGTTAGATATATAACTAACCTTTTATAATTTATGTATATAAAGGTGGTAAAAATATATAGTTTTTTTATAATTAAGAAGATTGGTGGTGATGGTGGTAAGGGCATTATCTTTTCCTTTAATATAGTTTAGGAACCAAAAAGCCTAATGTGTGGGAGATTAGCAATCAAATTTGTTTGGTTTATGAATGTAAAGTTGATGAATAGGACAACATTAGTAATCAAATATGCTGATTTATTTGGTAATAAAATAAACAGTGTTATACCATTACTTTAAATATATAAAAAGAAAAGAAGAGAAATCCATGTTTGTTTGGGTGTGATGATATTGTGATTGAAAACTTCTTTTTAAGTTTATAATGGTTACTTTCATACATAAAGTTTGACAACCTTATTTGAGAAGAAATGAGATGATTAGTCTCATTAAAACAATTGTTAACTTAAACGTCTCTTAATACTCTTCATCCTTTAAATAATAATGTTTTATATCGAACCGACGACTTCACCGGTTCACTAGTCGGAATGGACTAAAGAGCTGGATAACGTTATAACTAATTTTGAAAAATATTTAAATAATACGTAAAATATAAATGTTATATTAAATTGAAAGTTTAAAAAGTGAAATAAATAAACACTCTGATAATAAAGTTAATTTCTTCTAGTTATTTTGCCATTGTATCTGTAGCATGATAACCAAACTTGGAAAAGTGTTCTCGTTATGATAATATGTGTAGTTTTTTTTGTACACATTAAATTAAAGGTGAAACACTTTTTACAATCAATAGAAACAAAATATATTTGAAGTTAATTTGTTGTTACATGTTATTATCCCTCATTTAAAGATTATGCATTAAAATAACACATTTAAATATATCTGATAACATAATTTCATATTTTTTTACACTACTTAAGACTATTTGATTAACAATATATTTTATTAAACTATAAACATTATATTTATTAAACAAAAAAAAAATCACAACTCAGAATGGAAAAAGAAATTCTCAAATACTTTTTGTACAGGAGGATCCTGAAAGATTATAGATCCATCCATGGAAAAAGCATGGCAATCATTTGATTTGAATGACTAAATTTGTGCACTAACTTTTAACATTTAATTTCCAAAAGGAAAAAAAAGGATTGGGAGTTATGGGTTAGTGGGAAGTCATGACAAGATTCTTGATAAATTTTTATATTTATTTATTGGTTTTTTAATTGTTTATTAATTGAAGTCATCTTTGTGGAGTAGATACTCTCCTATCATGTTTTATTAGTTAGTTCCTAAGACAACAATGCTAACTTGACACTATCTCATTTGGTATAAGCTTTTGCTTTTTAAATGAGAGGTTCTGGGTTCATATCCAGACGTGTGATGATTTATTTGATGTAGTTTAAAAATAGAAGTAAAGTATATTTGTCATTAAAAAAAAGTTTCTAAAACAACAAGGATAGTGTTGACTTTTGAGAGTCATGATAGTTTGTATGCTTTGCCATTGTTTATATCAAATTTTGTATCATGGTTTGTTTTTATAAAATTTATGTATTCTTCTTTTTTTAGATGCAAAAATAAATGAGAACACTAGAGGTTGAAAATAATGGCTAAAGAAGAAAAGAAAATAGTGTTGAATGATGAATTGGTCATGTGTCAAACATATGATGAGATTGAACGATTCACGATATTCATATAAGAGATAAAAATCAACCGTAAATGACGTCTAGCTCAATTGGTCATAGACCCTGAGTTAAGGCTGATGCATCAGAGTTTTTACCCACAAGAGACCAGGGTTCGATCCCTGTAGAGGGGTTTTATCCCTCAAGCCACCGGGGCCGTTCTCTGTGGGATTTTCTCCTTGAACGCTCGCCAACCTCGACGCTAGGTGGGCCCGGTTCAGACAACATACTGGCCAGGGTTGATTGATGCTTCCCCATGTGACGGGGGGGGGTGCGTCACTCTATTCGACAGATTGCCGTTCCAAAAAAAAAAGATAAAAATTATCTAGGTTGAAAATAATGAATAAAACATAAATTTTTTTTTGTTATATTATGAAACTAGGTTAGATCCCGTGTATCACGCGTGTTAAATAAATGTAATGTTAAATACCTAGTATTATAAGTTTATGTTTTTTAAACCCGTGTAGTTTATGTTTTTAAAACTCGTGTAATACACGTGTTGAATAAACCCGTGTAATGAATAAAATTTTACAGATACAATCATCAAAATGAAACAATGTAATACACGTGTTGAATAAACCCGTGTATATGTGAACCATGTGATATGATAAGATTGTATTTAACTATATTATTATTAGGGTTTATTAGAGCGAGCTCACGGACCCATCTTAAGTTTCTAAGGTTTTCTTATAATCTCTATATATTATAAAACAACCTTCATCAATAAACAATTCAGTATTTTACCATTTAACATGGAATCAGAGCCTAGGCTCTCTACCGCCTCCACCGCGCCACACACAAACAACCAAGAATAAACAAGAACATGGATCTTCCAGTAAAATAAGAAAAAAAAAAGTAACACAAGCTATTTTCTTGATGACGATGTGTATCACTTGGCGGAGTAGAAATGATAGGATCTTCAAAGAGAAGAGAATTTCATTGATCATTCAAAGTGATTTTGTACTTGATATTTGTTTGGTGTTAATGCCTTTCTTCTCGCTATTTGCTCGATGAAAATGGTATTTGAATAAAATTTCGCCGTTCAAAAAAAGAAAGGAGTAATCATGAAAACATCATTTTTTTTAACGGGAGATGGTCTAGCGGTAGGGGGACTTTTGTTATCTTAATCGGGCCCAAAGTCTCCACCCCGGTTCGAACCCGACCCCACACCACCCAGAAGGAAACCCACAACTGGGAAAACCCCCTGGCTCAACCTGGAACAGTTTTTGTCCCAAGCGAGACTCGAACTAATGATCTCACATTTGGAAAGTCATAGAGCTACCAATAGGGGTGTTCAATATTTGGTTTCAAACCGGTTAAACCAATAACCGAATCAAATTCGAAAACCGTTTAAAACCAAACAAAATTACATATTTGGTTTTCGGTTTGGTTCAAACTGAAAATCAATTATGTAATTTGGTTTAGGTTTCAAGATTTGAGTTCGGTTTGAACCGAAAAAACCGAATTGGGTTATACCATTATTTTAATCCATATTTTATAACTAACCCAATTCATTTATATCAATAACCAATACCCATATATGGATTATAAATCATTAACTTTAGTCGTGTTGTTTGAGTCGAACTTGTTATTTGATGAAGGTATGTTTTTATTTAGACTTTCCTAAAATGTTGGGTTATTTAAACCGAACTTGTTATGGCTACTTGTAACACCTGCCATGCAAATGTTCAAGAAATGCCAAGGTTAGAACCTAAAAGGATTTGTGTATCTAAAGTACCAAAGCCTAGGGTTCAAAAATGAAAAATATGAAATTTAAGACCTTAGCGGATCGTTAAGGCAAACCCTAACGGTCCGCTACGGGTGGGTATTAGCGGTAGAGGTCCGCGATTGTTCATAAGCACATGATCATCTATTAAATGTGTTATAATATTTATTTATCAAATTAAAAGCATCCGTTACAAGGAGAAATAGAAAACAAAGTGTTCATAACATAAACCTAAATTAAATTCAGTTTTATTAATGCTAGGTCCATGGTCCTATATAATTAAGCAGAGTCCTCAAACAGGCGCACCTGAAACATGTAAGTAAATGTCAACTACAAGTAGTTGGTGAGTAACATAGGTTTTGACACCAAACAAAAGTTGAAAAGGGTTTACAATTCCATATGTTCAAATCAAATCTAAGGCATAAATGTGAAAACATACAAGGTTCCAAAGCGTACAATCAAGCCGTGTAAATGGAAAAATGTATACACAATCCAACTGATTGTGTTATGAAAAATGTCAAAATGTATACACTAACCCGCCAAGGTTCGTGTTAAGTAATGAATCGAATTCCCGTATAAATAATCATAAAAGGTACTACCTTAGGCCTGCCGCGCAAGTTAATGATTGTACTAAACATGAACATATGTAAACATGTTCCACCCCGAGTATTTGTAAACAATAGTAAAGTAAAGGGGGCTATGAAACTCACTTATAATGAAGCTAGTAATGATATGAATTGTTAAGGCTAGATAGGCCTTGTGAGGGTTCCTCACAATTAACCTACACGGATAAATTTGTATTCCAATTCAATGTATGTTTAATGGGAAGAAGGAAATTCTAAGATTTAGGGTTTTATAGGGTTTGGGATTTGATATACGATTGTATACATTTTGTAGGAAAATACAAGTTCGTGACTATTATTGAAATGATAAAAAAAAAAAAGTTAGTTAGAATCAATTAAAGTTTCTAATTAATCATATAGTAAATATGTTTGAATTCATTTATGTAATTATTCTAAAATAATTTAATAAATAAATTATAGATAACGGTTTAAATAATAATACGTTTGGACTTATTCATATAATTATTCTAAAAATAATTAATAAATGCATTATGGAATGGAAAAGGTTTTACATAATTATTTTAAATAAAATGATTAATTGAACTTTTTAATTAATCCTTTATGCTTAATGATTTACGAGAGAGATATTTGATAAATATAAATGTTAAATGAAATTGATTGAATTTGTATAATTATTTATCTAAAATAATTATTTACGTGTTTCTATAAGTTTTGAAATAATTATTCGTCGCCTAAAATAATTATTTATATGATTAAAATGAATTAATAATGTTCAAACAATTAATTATAATTTGTTTAATAACATCACTATTTCATAATTAAAACAACAAAATTAGATTTGTATAAATAAATCATTTATATTATTTATTTAGGAATTTAAATATGTTTTTAACAAATTAAAATAAATAAAACATTATTTTATATTTTTTTTTTATAAAAAGGTTTATAAAATAAAATTCAGAATTTTAAAACTATTTTTTCAAGTGAAAAAAAAATGAAAACATAGGAAATAGCCCAAAACCGGCCTGGCCGGTATCGAACCGGGTGGGTTTTGGGTGAGTCAAGCGCACTAACCTAGTGAACTAGACTAAACGTCATGCTAGGAATAGATCTGATAACCCTATAACCAACACCCAAACCATCTCCTTCTTCCCCAAACATTCAACCCGTAACCCTAGCTGATGTCGCTCGGACGGTCTATAAAAACTAATATAAAAAACCTAACCTAGACTCTCTAGTTTTAAATTTATAAATCTAGACTCAATCTAATACTAGACCACACAACCGGCAAGTGTACCGATCAATGTAGCAAAGTCAAATGAAGTCCGGATATCGAACCCACGAGACACTAGCGACAACTCTATCTAGACTCTGACTCAACTAACTAAACTGAAATATAATTGGGGGGGATTTGTGTTGTACTTTAATGTAAACTTTCTAACTAACGACACTCAACTATCAAGCAGAACTCTTTTAACGAATTCAAGAATAGGGAAGGCACTACCTAGGTTAAGAATCTTACTTGCAAAGTATAACTTCTATCGGTTCTGAAAACTATGATGGATCTGGGTTTCTAATGAAACAACTTTAGATAACCTAATGGATTCCTGATCACTCTCGGTCTCGGGATGTCACCAACTCAGCTACCTAAAGCGTATTAAACTCACCAGATAATTGGATCACTTCTCAGGTATTTCCAACTATGACAAGTACCCTAATAAACGGATTACTTCTCAGTCTCACCGTCTACCATACACTCAAGGAATGCACGGGGTAATCTCAAGCTAACTACTATGATTCGGATAGCTACAATCACTAGACACCTAACACTAACGTCCTCTCAGACTGTTAACACTCGGATTCCTAATGACGAAGACTAAACGACTAATTCTCACCTCTCGGGTATTGAACTAGGACACACATTCACTTCTAATCAGTAATCACTTATGAATTCCTAAGGCTACTACGTCTAGACACCACTCACAATCACAAACCCTAAGATCTATGACCACGAAACGAAGATCAAACTGGCAGACAACCACAATCAACGCAGGAAATCACAAACAACCACAAGATCAGCAGTAAATATATACTAACATCATACATAATCAACCAAAGATCTTTACTAAATCATAAACCCATCAATTGAATCCAAAAACCAATAAAAATCATAACTTTAACATGCAATCATCTTAAACCTAGGCAGTATGCAAAATCTAGCCAACAAACATGTTCAAAACAACCAAAACAGAAGTAATAAACATAGTCATAGGTACAATTAAACAAAGTAAAGATAAAAGTAGAAGAATCATAAACCGAACGATCACGAATAACCAATTCGGGTTCCAAAACTCCAACTCCTTACTCCACTAGCCTTCTTCTTCCTCAAAATCGCCAAAAGGTTCGAACTTGACGGCTGGAATCGTTTTTTTTAAAAAAATGGGAGAGTCCTAATCTATTTAGCCTTGAAATTAGGTCAAAATTCGCGTTCCTGGGGTCTCTCGCGTACCGCGGGAGGTTTCTGGCAAGTCTCTCGCGTACCTCCAGAGACAAAATAGTCGCGCAGGAAAACTGGTCCCTCGCGTACCGCGAGGGATTTGACCATCACGCCTCGCGTACCGCGAGGACATCCTGGAGATTTGAACTCCTCTCGTCGAGCCACCCCAAATCGATATATTATGGGCCCCGTAACTAATTTTCTAGCTCAAGATATGCCTCTTCTAAGGTTGGGCTCTTTCCCGACTTTTTCCGTTTTCATCCCGGGGTCTCGTGTGCTCGTTTCTTCATAGTTCTTGATCGTTTGAGCTCCAAAGTGACACGATTACCTACAAAACAATACATAACTCAATACTAAACATAAACGACTCAAAACGACTCTAAACCTATACAAAAACGACACGAACTACAAGGGAAATGCATGTGTGTTTTGCAACACATCAAACATCCCCACACTTAACCTTTTTTCGTCCTCGAAAAAGACCTTTACAATGGAATCATAACTGGCATCTAACTCAACAAACATAAATTTCAATTTTCAAAACATACTCACGTGTTAAAAAGCAACAATTAGTATTTCTGTCCGATTAAACCCAAGCACTAACTTTCAAGCCCCCGTTACGTGTTCTAAATCCATTTTATACAACATATCAATCAATCTATGTGACTCACACTTAGACGTTACAGCTCTACCTAATCCCGTCTCAAGGTCATGTTTAGGCACGGATTAAACCATATAGATTTACCCTACCACGTTAAACTACTATTTACAGGTTTTTAGAAATCAGATGAAATCATGAATGAATGGATGATAATGAGCATAATAAGCAAAAGAACTTTCGTCTAGAGGTGTTTCAACCAAGTCACCATCCCGGAGGGTAACACATAAACTAGATTCTAAACAATGAAGCACATAAATCTTACTTAGGGGTGTATCCTCCAAGTCGCTATCCCAGAGGGAAACACATAAGCAAAACTCAGTATAGCTCATAAATTATGGAATAACATGGATTATGGAATGCGGGCGCCACCGAAACTCGGATTTATTCTCATAAAAAGAGAATGGTGTGCCATAAAAAAAATTTCAAAAACCTTTAAATTTTAACTTAATCGTGGTACCTATCACCCTATATTGACAGTTTCAGTATTACCATTACTCTAAGATGAATACCCACAAGATATCATGATTTTATTCCGTGATTAATCCTAAATAAAACAAACAGGATATTTAAGCTCTACTAGTTAGCTGGGTCTACCAAAACATCACTAATTCAACACGTTTTCAATTATTTAATCATTTAAAATCACAAATAGATCCAGTTCTACTATCATTTTCCAAATATATGCAATTATTTTCAAGAACATTTTTCAAATTTTTCAAATTTTTACCTAAAAATACAAAAATAGACTATTTATAAAAGAAAAACAAACTAAACAAACTAGACTCAAGAGGTTTCCCATCCCCACACTTGAACGACACATTGTCCTCAATGTGAACTAAGAAACAACTAAAAATAAAATTAAAATAAAGACTCAAAAATAAAAGATGGTAAAGTGGAAGCGACTTAGCTGGTAATGTATGAGGTTTATCTTAGTGAGTCAGTCGAGTCTTTTATTTTATTTTTATTTTGAGTCACTTTGATGCTGCGGGTTTGTATGAGGTTTATTTTGCAGGTTTTATCATTCTGTCCGTACTCAATCTCCATTCGGGCGGGATTGATTATCATCTTATTTATCTTGTAAAGGCAACCCGTCAGTGAGATGTGCAAGCCGCGAAGGAAATGCTATACGGTGCACACAAGGAAGAACGAAGCTGCATACTAGATTGCATCTACATTACCAGCTAAGTCGCTTCCTGTTCAATTTTTTTTTGTATTTTTGAATTTTTAAAGACACAAACTAGACAAACTAGACACTCACATCCCCACACTTGAAAGACACATTGTCCTCAATGTGAAGCAAAACACAACTAAAAATGAAAATGCAAAAATAAAAACAAAACAGAACAGGAAGCGACTTAGCTGGTAATGTAGATGCAATCTAGTATGCAGCTTCGTTCTTCCTTGTGTGCACCGTATAGCATTTCCTTCGCGGCTTGCACATCTCACTGACGGGTTGCCTTTACAAGATAAATAAGATGATAATCAATCCCGCCCGAATGGAGATTGAGTACGGACAGAATGATAAAACCTGCAAAATAAACCTCATACAAACCCGCAGCATCAAAGTGACTCAAAATAAAAATAAAATAAAAGACTCGACTGACTCACTAAGAAATAAAAGACTCAAGATAGATAGATTGCAGAGAAAACATACTCGATAGGTGGCAAACACATAGACATGAAAGCCACATTACGTAGATCACCGGTCACGAACAGTTTCTAGGTCTCCCATGGTCGTGGTGGATGATGGATGATGGTAGTGGTGGTCGGATTGTATGAAGGGGGTGGTGATAACAATGGATGTTGGATAGATGAGGTGGATGGGAGGTGTATGATAATGAAAATGGTGGTGATAAAAGAGTAGTAGTGTTTGTGGTAGTGGTGATAGTGGGTATGGAGAACCATGGGAAACAAAGGAGGAAGGGCAAATCCAGCATTTCCTCGCGTATCGCGAGAAGGGAGGATTCTATTCCTCGCGTACCGCGAGGAACAAAAATCATCGTCGGCCAGGAATTTTGTCCTTCGCGTACCGCGAAGACCTGGACAGATTTTTCTCGCGTACCGCGAGAGGGTGTTCTTCACAGAAAGTTTGGAAAATTTTCCAATTTTTATACTTAGAATATTTTTCACCCATTAAAATTTTTCATTACCCAAACTCACTAAAACCCGTCCCAAGCATAAAAACATATGTAAACATACTTGGAACTTCACTCCCGATGATTTTCCTCACCGAATCAAGCACGAATTCCCTGCACAACACGACACAAACAAAACACATACCAAAAAACATAAAAACAGACACGGACTCACACCAACGAATGCACACAAACTCTACATCCCGGGCACTTGCCCGAGACTCAAGCAAGCCTATCAGGAGGCTTCTCCTTTATGCCGCCCCCATCCGGCCCGTTTAGTATGATTGGTCTACCACCTTTTTTACAAACATGGGTGGCAGACCTTAAGAACAATTTTGAAAATTCAAACGGGTCGGGCCACCAATACTTAAACTTACCTGGACCAAACTTGATACGGGGCATGTAGTGCGGTGATTGGTCATCTCCAGTATACTCCTTCCTATGGTCCTTGTATGACCATCCCAGGACCTTCATAACATGCCGGTCCATACGTCTTCTCGCCCTGTCCCGTGGTCTTGATGATCTAGGTGGCGATCCACCATCTTCTTCCTCCACGGGCTCTTGCCTTTCTCTACCTTGGGTGAAAAGCTTAAGGTCCGACACCAGCTCGGTTCGTGGTTCGTTGATAACCTCTTGCACTTTCACCTCTTCTTCTATCCCCACACTTGGCCCTTGATATAGCAAATCTTCAAGGAGCCTTAGATCGCCAAGTGGGTCAAATCCTTCTTCACTAGGAGTCGGCAGGTCCAACAACTCATCACCAAACTCATCCTCCCAGGATGGGACCTGTTCTCCTTCTATCTCTTCCAACTCTAGCAGACCCTCTTCACTAAACATCCATTCCATAGAGTCAGATAAATCCACATCTTCTCGTTCATCTTCATCTAATGACTCATCCTCATCACAGTCACTCCAAGAGAATTCATAAACGCCTGGCCGAGTTTGCTTAAGACCCTGTAGAACCGAGGGTGGGACGAAGAAGTCCATTTTCGTCCTCGGCTCTGTTTGCAATTCTTGCATAACATCGTCCTCACTCCCAACCAATGGATCAACAGGCTGAGATTCCCTAACATCCTCTTCTTCGAATAAACCTGCCAATCCTTCTTCTAGACAATCGCCTTCAGTTGGGGTTTTAGGGATCTCTACTTCTTCTTCTTCAATCAACTCTTCATCTTCACTCCAAAAACTATCATCATCACTATCATCCCCAGAGAAATCATACACACCCGGCCGAATTTGCTTAAGACCCTGCAGGTCCGAGGGTGGGACTACTACGCCCATTTTTGTCCTCGGTTCCGGAGGTGCCTCTTCCTTTTGTAGCTTGATACTTTCTAGCTCATCCATGAGCCTCCCATTTTCTTCTAGAAAGTGTAATTGTTCGGCTCTAGTTATCAGGTGCCATTGAGTGTTCATGATTTCTTGCACCTTCCTTTGCTCTTCCTTGATTGTGTCTTCATCCCTTATTACCTGCATCAACTCATTCTCACAAGACAAGTGTAAAGTATCACAATGAACTGTGTTATCTTGTGTAGAAGTTGACACACCAAAATCAGTAATATAATCAGGGTCAGAATATATACCTGGAGGTGGGACTTGTGCTTCACCTTCTGTCACTGTGCTTTGCACGTCGTCCATTGTATTCCCCAGTATTAACTCCCCTGATGCAGTTTCGATCCCAATCTCATTCCCATCTTGATCGTAAACCACACGATCTATATTTGTAGGCCGGTGTGATCCAATGCGAGCTAATATTGCTTGGATATCCCTCTCGTACTGCTCGTTTGCCTCTTTGCACCAGGCATTCAACTCTTCTCGAGTTCTGTATCTCTCATGTGGCTGTACCTGCTGATAAGCATACTCATAGTAGTTTTTAGATTCCCCCGATGAATATGGGCAACGACAAGTAAAATGGGGTCCTCCACAGATTTCACACATAATGAAAAAAATTAATAAAAATTAAATAAAAAAATTTTAATTAAGCAGACTCAAGATACAAGCTAGACACACTAAAAACAAAGACTCACTAAAGGACACACAAACTAGACTCAACAAAATAGAAAAGACTCAAAACACAAAAAGACCAAATAATCAGATAAGTTCAATCAAAGTTAGATACGCTATCGCCTAAGTGTCCCCGGCAACGGCGCCAAAAACTTGATGTCGCTCGGACGGTCTATAAAAACTAATATAAAAACCTAACCTAGACTCTCTAGCTTTAAATTTATAAATCTAGACTCAATCTAATACTAGACCACACAACCGGCAAGTGTACCGATCAATGTAGCAAAGCCTAATGAAGTCCGGATGTCGAACCCACGAGACACTAGCAATAACCCTACCTAGACTCTGACTCAACTAACTAAACTGAAATATATTGGGGGATTTTGTGTTGTAACTTAATGTAAACTTTCTAACTAACGACACTCAACCATCAAGCAGAACTCTTTAAACGAATTCAAGAATAGGGAAGGCACTACCTAGGTTAAGAATCTTACTTGCAAAGTATAACTTCTATCGGTTCTGAAAACTATGATGGATCTGGGTTTCTAATGAAACAACTCTAGATAACCTAATGGATTCCTGATCACTCTCGGTCTCGGGGTGTCACCAACTCAGCTACCTAAAGCGTATTAAACTCACCAGATAATTGGATCACTTCTCAGGTATTTCCAACTATGACAAGTACCCTAATAAACGGATTACTTCTCAGTCTCACCGTCTACCATACACTCAAGGAATGCACGGGGTAATCTCAAGCTAACTACTATGATTCGGATAGCTACAATCACTAGACACCTAACACTAACGTCCTCTCAGACTGTTAACACTCGGATTCCTAATGACGAAGACTAAACGACTAATTCTCACCTCTCGGGTATTGAACTAGGACACACATTCACTTCTAATCAGTAATCACTTATGAATTCCTAAGGCTACTACGTCTAGACACCACTCACAATCACAAACCCTAAGATCTATGACCACGAAACGAAGATCAAACTGGCAGACAACCACAATCAACGCAGGAAATCACAAACAACCACAAGATCAGCAGTAAATATATACTAACATCATACATAATCAACCAAAGATCTTTACTAAATCATAAACCCATCAATTGAATCCAAAAACCAATAAAAATCATAACTTTAACATGCAATCATCTTAAACCTAGGCAGTATGCAAAATCTAGCCAACAAACATGTTCAAAACAACCAAAACAGAAGTAATAAACATAGTCATAGGTACAATTAAACAAAGTAAAGATAAAAGTAGAAGAATCATAAACCGAACGATCACGAATAACCAATTCGGGTTCCAAAACTCCAACTCCTTACTCCACTAGCCTTCTTCTTCCTCAAAATCGCCAAAAGGTTCGAACTTGACGGCTGGAATCGTTTTTTTTAAGAATGGGAGAGTCCTAATCTATTTAGCCTTGAAATTAGGTCAAAATTCGCGTTCCTGGGGTCTCTCGCGTACCGCGGGAGGTTTCTGGCAAGTCTCTCGCGTACCTCCAGAGACAAAATAGTCGCGCAGGAAAACTGGTCCCTCGCGTACCGCGAGGGATTTGACCATCACGCCTCGCGTACCGCGAGGACATCCTGGAGATTTGAACTCCTCTCGTCGAGCCACCCCAAATCGATATATTATGGGCCCCGTAACTAATTTTCTAGCTCAAGATATGCCTCTTCTAAGGTTGGGCTCTTTCCCGACTTTTTCCGTTTTCATCCCGGGGTCTCGTGTGCTCGTTTCTTCATAGTTCTTGATCGTTTGAGCTCCAAAGTGACACGATTACCTACAAAACAATACATAACTCAATACTAAACATAAACGACTCAAAACGACTCTAAACCTATACAAAAACGACACGAACTACAAGGGAAATGCATGTGTGTTTTGCAACACATCACTAGCCCTTAATAGACTGCGATGTAGGCAACGGTTTGTAAGCAAAACATGGGGCTTTCATTACCCGAATCAAGACGAGCCTAGAGGCATAAGAATTACCTGAAACGGTTGAGCAACGAAGAAGACCAACTGGTTTGAACGGGTTCGGTATTCTTCGTCTGTAATTCGAGTTCTAGAGGAGCGTGAGATGGAATTGAGAGTTTAGGAAGTATCGAGTGAGTGTCTCGAGTATGTTAGACTAAGTTATGTGGTTCAAATTCATGCAAGACGTTCGATTTTCCACGGGTTTGATTAAGGACGGTTACGGGTTTCGGTTTGCGATTAATGGGATTGATTTCAATTAAATTGGCTCATTGTGAGCATTAGAAATACCTCCTAAAACGTATTCGCACTATCCCTTGGCATTAACAGTCATGAATTTGAGGATTTGAAGCCAGATTCGGCCGATGTTGACTTTCAGAAGTTAAAGTCGGGTAATTGTGGAGTTAGGGGTCCATTTCTTGTGAAGGGAAGGGTTCAAAGGTTATGGAGGGTCCAAAATATTAAAAAGGGGGGAGGGGGGGTAATTTAGGTTCAATGAACATAAGGAGGGTCTATACAAGGGGTTAAAGGCCTTCCTTATTTGATTTACAAATCATTTTAATAGTTTATAAAAAAAACTTAAAACATTATATGCTTTATAAATTTATGAAAGGAATGTTTCATTTCCTTTTAAAATTACAACTTCAATATGTATACATATACATTTACATATATATATATATATACATACATATATATATAGGGGTATGTTTTTTTGAGAACCAACAATATGTTAAGAACCGTGAGAACCGCATTAACTCTTCCTCTATTTATAATATAAATTGACTAGAATTCATGTACATTTCAATATGTTTAAGGTTTGGTTTTAAAAGACCTCAAATTTATAGTCATTTTTTTAAATGCATATATGCATTCACACTATATGCACAAATGAATGCATATATGCATATTTTTATACTTTTCTTAAAATTATTCAGGAGAGAGGAGATAAACTCAAACTAAGAGTGGAAAGAGATAAATAAAACATTGTTGTTGAATTTTACTTTTTTCACTAAAGCGATATGTACACGTTTTGTGCGGTTCTTTCGGTTCTCAACATATAGTTGGTTCTCAAAAGAATATAAAAAAAACTTAAAACATTATATGCTTTATAAATTTATGAAAGGAATGTTTCATTTCCTTTTAAAATTACAACTTCAATATGTATACATATACATTTACATATATATATATACATATATGTATATATATATATATATATATATATTCATGAACAAGTACCTTTAAAAATGTAAATACATGGTTAAAATTTCACAAGTTTATCTTTGATTTATTTGTTATAATAAGGTATAAATATGTACTTATGGTAATATATATTTATAAATAAATACCTTTATGGAAGTGTAACTGTATGATTAGAATAAATGCATAGATAATAAAAGGTGTAAATCATACTTAAAGTTTCATAAATGCCACTTTTGATTTGTTTATTATAACAATATATATATATATATATGTATGTATGAATGTACGTACACATGTTTTGTACATAACATAAAATACTATGTAAATGAGATGTTAAAACTTTGGATTTATGCACTTTTATAATGATAGTTAATGTGTCATATTGGGTTTGAACATTCACGAGGTTGAAATGAAGTGTCCTTATTGTATACAATAAAAGAAAAGGACAAAAAATAGGGCCGGAAAAATCATGGATGTTACAGTAACGGTCCACTAACCGCCAATTTCATGAAAGGTCCAATCAGTGAATGACATTTAGGGCTGACGCAACATAAGGTGGTGGCGGACCACCACCTGCTTGTGTAACGGTCTGCTACGGGTTGGATTTTCAGCCTATAAATAGTTGATCGATTTCAATCAATTCCTCACACCAAAATTAGTTCTTTACTTCACTTTCTTGCTCCAGCTCCCGGTCCTGCTCCCGCTCGTTGTAGTGCCCGCATTAAGAAGAAGACACTCGTAGAAGTGCCGAAACGCTAGAGAAATCAAGTTAGGAAGCTAATTCTATAATTTCCAACTTAGAGGCTCATTCTTTTCATTAAGGTGAATACTTTTATCTATTTCAAAACTTGTGTCAAACATTTACATTTACGAAAATGGCCAAATAAAGGTTAAGGGAATAATGCATGACGTTCTTCTACGAACAAAGCATTCAAGCCATAGGTATACGTAAAACTTGCAAGGGATACATGGGTCACGGGTGAAAGACTCGGATCGTGGCTGGTACTTATCTTATAACAATTTCGGAGGCGTAGACCTGGCCACTGTTATAAGGCATGATACCAGTGTATACAGTGGTGCATATGATCAGGAGATAAGGGCCTACTGAATGTGTATATTGAACACAAAGTTGTTATTATGAAATTAATACTTGTTTGTGCCAAATGATTTTACTGTCAAGATAATTGTATTCACTGGCATTCGCGCTGAGGTTTCATTTTCAAAATGTTTTTAAGTAATCAGTAAAATGTAAAGAAAATGGGATATAGGCAGACATAAGATCTGGCCCATGAATGAAAAGTGAAAAAGGATAACATGCATGTTGGATTCTCAGACCTCATGCACAGGAAATCCAAAAAGAAAAGAGAAATGAGGAATAGGACCAAAGAACTGATCAGCCTTTGATAGTATTATTTCCTAATGGCTTATAACTTGTCTATAAGACAAGAAATGTATTTGATTTCAAACAATGTTGTAATCAATACGATATGGGTTTTTAAGTACCAAAGTTGATAAATAAATACAAGGCTTTTGTTATCTAACTGAGTCTTGATATTTACAAAAGCAACCTCGAGGTTGAGACTTATGATGAAACGATTCATGTGAAAAGACTTCCGCTGTATTTTATAAAAACTCTGAAATCAAAACAGGTACCAATCGAGCTCACACACGTCCAGGAGGGTGCCTGAGGCGGGTGTGACACTACTCAAAAGAAAAGAAAAAAATGTCTTTTTTTTAGCTAATTCGATTTGTTAGGTTCAAACCGAAAACCAAACCGAATTATAAAGTGCTTTTAGGTTTGGATTAGGTTTTCACGAATTAGATTCGGATCGGATTGTGGTTCCAACAAAAAGAATTCAACCTAAAAAACCCGAATCGAATAAAACAAAAAACCGTAAACTGAACCGATTGACACCCCTAGCTACCACTCAACCAGAATGCTCGGTGATAATCATGAAAACATCCTACTTCACCTTTTTATTTTTTAGGAATATAATTATTTGACTTGTCATTTTACAATTGACTTTGAAATCCGACTACCAATGAGCATCTAATATGTAAAGTTACGGTTGTTTATCATAACTTTATATTTAATGTTTATTTTTTATTTTTATATTTATTATATAAAATAAAATTATTATAATAATTATATCAATAATAACCTCATTTTGACTTTTGAGGTTAGTTAATTTAAGAATTAATTACACGGATGGCCCATGTGGTTTACCCTGATTTCATTTTTGACCCATAAGAATGAGAAATTACAAGTTTGGTTCAATAGTTTGCACGATTGTAACATATATGACCATTGAGTTGGATGTCTGTTAATTTTGACCGTTAAATGAGTGTAAATTATCTAAAATACCCTTTACATATTAAAATAATAAAAACAAAAAAATGAACTCTTTAAAAAAACTGGGACCTATCAAAACCCACCAACTTCATCTTCTCCAAACCAAACCCTAGCTTCCACCTCCCCTTTTAACCACCACCGCCACCACCTGTTTAAGTTTCACTACCGGCTGCTTGAACCCACCGGAAACCATCACATCACCACCGGCACCTGTAAATCCGACGATATCCACTCTCACTCCTTTATTCTGATTTACAGGTTCATAATTAATTATTCCGATTTGCAGGTTCATAATTAAGATATCTGTCTGGAACTAAAAAGCACATTCAAATTTTAGTGTTGCATTACATGAATTTAACTGATTTCATTAGTTATTACACCTGGAAAATAGAAAGCAAGAACGTCTGTTTTGTTTTTTTGGAACAGAATGCAAGCAAGTCAAAGAAGAAAACTCCTGAATTCTACATGAAAATTGGAACTACCAAATTCTACACGAAAATTCTACCCGTGTGGAAAATACCAAATCCAAACCAGATGTTGTATGAATTAAAAGGAGTAAGGTCATAAACATTCAAGAAGTCCTCTCTATCCACAAATCCCTCACCTGTACGGATCTTTAGCGTCGACAATGGCAACGAGAACGGCTCCAACGGTGGTGAGTCTGCAAGCTCAGGCAAGGGCAGGGGTGGGGAAGGATGGAGATGTATTTGTCGGATGCGGGTATTGGCCGGAGTTGCAGCAAAGACAAAGGCCAGAAAATAAGGGGAGGTGGCCGGAGTTGCAGCGATGGTGGCCTGCCGGAGATGGAACACCTCCTCCTACGTCGTCGTTTGAACACCCTCTCCTACGTCGTCGCACCACCGGAGAAATCGCAACAAGACGTAATCAGAAGATAACCAAGAAATCAAAATCCTTAATTGCTTCATCCATACATTTCCGACTTGATTTCTTCAATTCCACAGAAAAAAGGCAACCCTATTCCTGTTACAGGGCGGAGACGACGGTGGAAGGCGGTGGAGGTGAGGTGTGATAGGATGGGCGAAGACGGCTGTGGAGGAGGAGGAGGTGTGAGAGGGTGGAGATGATGGCTGGAGGTGGAGGAGGTGTGAGAGAGATATTGAGAAAGAGATATATTGGATGCTTTAACAGGGGTGGGCCCACCAAAATTTATGTATTTTCTTTTTTTGTTTTATATCTAAGGGTATTATGGTTATATTTTAAAAAATTAACAGAAAAGTTGTAATATCCGAGATATTCCGGCGTATTACTAAATTTAAAAAGTCGATTTCGTGTTAAAAACTATTTCCTTAAAAAGATAAAACATTAACTTAATATATATATGAATATATATATATGTGATAAATATATCCATATATGTAAATATATAGATAGATTCTTCAAACTTGGTAAATTGATAAATAATTTAAACTTATAAAAATAAATATAAACATATGAGACTTATTAGATTTTATAAAATAAATCTATCTTAATTATTTTATGAAAGTTTGGGGACTAAAACCGTCAATACCGAAACTTACTTTGAACTGAGACTAAACTTTAAACATAAAGTGTTAAACCCGTGAAACCTAAGGGGCCTGTTTTGCCAAGAACCCAAACCCCCGAAACCCAGAAACAGTCGCGAGTTCGACCCCCGCTAATCCTGGTTTTGAGTCCAAATTATTCGAAAGCGCGAATCCCGTCCGGATTCGATGAACCTCGGGTTCATCTCGCGCATGCGACCCATCCCCAAGAAGCATTAATGTTTGATTCGACCCAGATCACGCGCAGGAGGCCGGAATAACTCCGATCGGCCCAACCACCACCCGCAACCCGTTCACGCATTAAATGCTCAAATCGATTATAAATACCGGATCCAAATCCTTGGCGACAACACACTACAACTACTCGAACTCCCAATCCCCTCAAAACGAACCCGCATTACTCGATTGAAGCTCGCGGCAGCCGACGACCACCCCAGTCTCGTTCTCCCTCATCTCTGCACCAATTCAGGTAATTTCAACGGGCATAATCGTCGTTTTCATGATAGGAACGAAAGCCCTCTGTCAAATCGCCATGACAGAGGGTTAATCGATGTGTATTTGTACGAATTCGGTTCTAGGGTTCATACCAAATTTGGGGATTGTGTTTATAAGTTTTCTTTTCCAGATATAACACTAACGAACCCGTAGTCGGGATGGTTAAGTGCATGTGTGTGTTGGTGACCCGGGCGAGACCCGAGTTCGAGCCTGGTAAACCGGGTTTTGCCCTTTTCATTTTTTTTAACCTTTTTAAACAAGCTTTAAACCTTTTAATTATTTTTATAAAATCTGTTACATTTTTATACACTTAAAAACATAATCTTATTTACGTTTTATAATCTGGAACTATTTTAATTAAATAAAACTTGTAATAAATAATTTTTAAAAAATAGTTTTAAACACTTAAAACTATAAAAATACTTTTAAAACTTTATAAAACTTATATTCTAAACATGAATTATGTTAATAATCAGAAACTATAAAATTATCATATTATTTAGTTTGTAAACAATAAATTGATTTATAAACTTAGTTTAACAAAAACTTATATAAATCTTATAAAAAAAAGATCAGAAAAAGGTTTATAAACTCGCATATTATTTAGAAAACAGAAAACCTTTGAACTTGGGCATTTTCTTTATAAAATTTTCAAGACTTATTTGGTTATTTAAATAAAACAACAAGATGATTATACGTATTTTATTCAAGATTTGAAACTTATAAAGTTATAAACTTATAAACTTTATAAGACTAAATGAAAAAAAAAACTGTAGATAATTATTAACTTGTAAACTTTATTTTAAGAAACCTTAGTTAAAACATTTACAAACCTTGTAAACTTATATATAAAATATAAACTTTATAAGAAATTCTATTTTACAATCTTATAGGTACTTGATATTTATTTATATATTAACTAAATATTTAATGCTTGAAACTTTGATGATTTATATGGTTTATTCCTACAAATAATTATCTATCTTTAATAATTACATACACTTTAAATAATCACTATTAATCCTAAATCACTATTTAGTCTTTAAATACTTGCAAGTAATAATTATTTTACCTTTGAAATAATTGTTATATATATTTAATCCTTATCTCAAATAATTATTTTAAAACAATAATTATTTTAAACTATGAACTTATTAAGCTTTGAAATCCAAGACTTGTTTGAATCATTCAAAATCTTTATTATAAACTTGATTTAAACTTCATAAACACAATTATTCCCGTCTCCTAATGGAACCCTAGTCGATTTTGAAATCCTAGATCCTTGCCATAGACTTATAGGATCATACTTAAATCTTTAGACTTATATTCTTAGGCTTATTGTGAGGATATTCTCCCTCTCCAAGTCTTGCAAATACTTATCCGTGTCGGATACTATTCATCATCCATGTGAGTATACTTAGCCTCTTTTTCATTTTACATTCTTTTGGGGTGAAACATGTTCAAACTTCAAACTTATACAATTCTTGTACAAGCTATGACTAGATGCTTATTCTTATGTTAAACTTGAGACTTGTATGCTTAGATTAAACTTAATTCTAGCATGTTCATTAACTTTGATCAAGCCGATAGTAACAATGATAGATCTATTGCATTTAACCAATCCACCTTGATTGATTGACCATTCAGGGGGAGCCCTTGGTGTTTGTTACTTAAACTATTAAACTTGATACTATAAGGGTAACTTGCGGGTTATGCCTACACTTGGTTTGGAGGTTTGACATGCACAATGTTTAAGATACTTGTTTCTCATACTTACATTATAGAATGCATATATCATAGTGAATTGTAATTCTTCTCAAATACTTGTTAAACGGTGTCAAAACCTTTGTATCTCACCAACTATTTTGTAGTTGACAAATTCTTTCACATGTTTCAGGTTCTACATCATGAGACTCGTTTGTGATCACATAGGATGCTTTGGACCTAGACTACTTATTAAATAAATGTTGTATACTTGTTATTTCCTTTGTATTAAACCTTTGAATCTATTATAAATGAAATATTGAAACTTTAATAGTCAACCTTGTGCTATTGAACAACCGCGTCCGCCCCGACGTATAATCCGCCGCCGGTTGGGGTGTGACAAAAGTTAACTCCCACTCAACTCAAGGGTCGTCTCTGTTATAATTGTGCAAATTATTGGGCCAAACTTGTAGTTTTTCATTCCTAGAGGTCAAAAGTGAAATCAGTGTAAACCACATGGGCCATCAGTGTAATTAATTCTTAATTTAAGTATGTAAAGCTCAAGTTCAAGCTCGTTTATTACAATAAGTTTCAATTTAAGCTCGAACTTATTTAAAATCGTTTCGTTTCAAGTTTTAACAACACGAATAGCGCTCAAGCGATTTGATTTGTTTACATTCTTTTATTTTCAAAATTAAAGAATATTTATTATTTCTAAAAAAGAAAAATATTTTGGTTGAAGGGGCTTAAAATTGACAAGTCGTGCTCTGCAAAGCTTTAGAAAGCCTCACGTGCAATCGGGTAACCCCCTTTTCTACTCCTCGACACTTGTGTCATCTGCCCCTCCCTACTTTGTTTGTCCTTTACTGCTGTTTAGTACAGTTGAAATCAGTTGCAAAAACATAATCTCTGAATATTGTCTCCAAAGGTATCTCATAAATCCAAATTTCTCCTGTTTAAACATGCAACTAGATCTTCACAAACATTAATTTTTTTTATAACAAATCAATTTTATTTGATGATTTTATGTTATAATAATAATAATTTAATAATCTAAAATTAAAATGTAACATAAAAAAGTTACCTTAAATGAAATCAGTAAAAAAAAGTGGACGTCAATGGTAGCATTTAACTAGGTTTTAATAGATTAATTTGTAACATTCATTAACAAAGTTAGGTCTTGTGGGATGTTTGGGATTCGCTTTTTGACTAGGAAAAAAACCTTCAAGGTGCTGTGATATAAAAAAAAATGATGTCTCTTTTTTTTTAATTTATTTTAAAAGAGAATTTTTTTTACGTAAACAAATAGATTCATACATAATTCCTGTGAAAAAATAAGAAAAATTTCACCTAGTAATTATCAATTTCTAAATTTTTTCATTAAAGTCACCCAAAGTTTTTGTGAAATAATATAGAGGTACAGAAAAACTTTAAGTGACTTTAATAAAACGGTTAAAAAACTTTTTGTTTACTCATTAAATGTAAAAAGTTCACAATTTTTTATTTCTTTTATTTTAGCTCTACCCAAACTTATACTCATATTATAACACATCGTTATTTATTAATTTAAATGTATAAGATGGAATTAATAAAAGCATCTGCATCTGTATATTAATCAAAAGACAAAGAAGTAAACTGGTGTGTAGGAAAAGCAGGACCATCGATATCGTCTCTTCTCTCTACAGCCTAACCCTACCCCCACCCCCACACCCACACCCACACCCACACCCATCCCTGTGTAAGCCACTCCGATCCGCCTTTCTAAAAAGCTTCATTTCTAGTCCCTCTATATACACACAACCACCCACTCTTAGCTTTCTTTCTGTTCCCACATTCAATGACCTTACTCCTAATCCTACACTATTAATACCGGAAAAAATAATAAAAAAACTTCGTCAAAAATGCTTAAAACGGTGAAGTACCTAATCGGCTCCGCCGGGCCCAGCGGCTACGGCTCTAAATCCACCGCCGAACAAGTCACCGATAACGGCGTCGATTTACGCTGCTGCACTGCCATCATCACTGGTAATCATGTTCATGCACATGCACTCTCATCATTTCCGTATTATTATTTGCAGAGAAAGCGAATCCTCTATTTTCTTCTTCTGCTCATTCATTAATTTATAATTTATTCATAAGGTGCGACTTCCGGAATCGGCGCCGAGACGGCTCGAGTCCTGGCTAAGCGCGGCGCGCGCCTCGTCATACCGGCTCGGGATCCGAAAGCCGCCGAGGAGATAAAGAATCGTATCGCCGGACTATCGCAGATTATCGTCATGCATCTCGATCTTAGTTCTCTCAAGTCAGTTAGGCGGTTTGTTGCGGATTTTGAAGCTCTCAATTTGCCTCTAAATCTCCTTATGTAAGTTTAACTTTAAGCCATTCATTTTCTTTCATGTCACACAATACAATTATTAATTATTTCTCATATGTTAGCAATAATGCCGGAAAATTCTCATACGATCACGGCGTATCGGAAGACGGGATAGAGATGACGTTTGCCACTAATTATCTAGGTCATTTTCTGTTAACGAAACTGCTGCTGAAGAAGATGATAGCGACCGCGAAAACATCCGGCGTACAAGGACGGATAGTGAATGTAACTTCCGGCATCCATACATGGTTTTCCGGCGACTTAATTCGTTCTCTGGGACAAATAACTAGAGATAAAAGGTAGCTTGCTGATCAATCTAGAATATTCTATAGTAAGTCCCATCTGATTGTTGCATCAAAAAGATAAAAGAAAAAAAAGGTAAATTAGATTTTAATAATTCAAATGACTCGATAATAATCTATACGGCAGTTTAATCGGTGATAGTCCTCACTTTTACTTTTGTTGTAAATGACATTACCTAGTAGCATAATCATCATAGATTTACATTTGTTTTCGCTCAAAATGATGATTTTGAACGAACTAAAGAAATGTTCAAGTAAAATCGAGTGGAAATCAAGTGTAAATATATGATGATTATGCTACTGGAATTGCATTGATAACAAAAGTGAAAGTTATTAAAATCCAATTCGAAAAAAAAAAGTTTTATATAATTTATTGGACCACTTAGAGGATGGGAAATAATGAAATATCTAAATTTGAGTAACTAATTTGATTTGAATTGAACTAAGGTTTGACTGTGTCCACAATGGGTTCCATAAAGTTATTGAAAGTAGTGATGATCATAAATATAGTTTAAATAAAAAAGAAAATAAAAGTCAATTAATGGGTTTGACTTTATCCTCTGTATATTTGTCTTGTGCTTACTACAGTCATTACGATGCAACACGTGCATATGCGATCTCGAAGCTCGCTAACGTTTTGCACACCAAGGAACTTGCTTGCAGGCTCCAGGTACTATTTATAAGTTCGTGATGATGATTACCATGCCACATATATTTCCGTATATATATTATAAATAAAGAAAAGGATAATAATATTACTGAAAAAGCTAGGTGACATTTTGTTTTGGTGGCAGATGATGGAGGCTAACGTGACGGTGAACTGTGTACATCCTGGGATTGTGAGAACTCGACTCACAAGAGACCGTGAAGGTTTCATTACAGGTAATTGGGGTAGTCATTTAATGCAACAACCATCTATCATTTTTTAACCATTTAATGGAATATACTGATAGAGTTATGAATATTATTCCATTTAGCAAGGCAAATTCACTTATTTTGATAGGAAATAGTAAGTTTGTGTATTAAATAGTGCACACTTGTTCGAGACTAATCTGATTTTCTGCTTCGGTTCTCACGAGGGGTTCTCGAAAAAACGATTCATTTAGTGATTACCAGAATTACCGCCAAACCAATAGTGCATCAATTCAAATCAACTGAATTAACTGCTAACCGATGCGCTGTTTCATGAAGCATTGTGTCGTTTCAACCAACGAAAAGTAAATAGTTCGTTGCATATAGATTCACGGTTTTGGTCTATTTTTGGGGTTAGAGACTTAAAAGAAAAACGCATACAAGTTCTGAACTTTCATAATTATCCGGTTGAGATTTCAAGTAATATATTGAAATACTTCAATCTGAAAATGAACTTACAATTCAAAGAGTTATGTTGAGAAAACTATAACCTACAAGTATTTCAATTAACCATGATCCTCTTTGTTCACATGGTTTCATTTTCCTTTGAGGGTTTGTATTCCATAGGTTCCATTTTCCTTTGAGGGTTTGTATTCCATAGGTGTGTGGCTTTAAAGAACTGCCTTAAGCTTTGTAGAATTGTATAGATATATCTATGAAGAGTGACACTAGAGTAAGTTTCTAGAGATAGTGTAGAGTTATTGTTATAGATAGGTTTGAGTGTGTTATGAAATTAGATGGCTTTGTAGAAGGCATGTATGGATATGTCTATGAAGAGTGACACTAGAGTAAGTTTCTAGAGATGGTGTAGAGTTATTCTTATAGACAAGTTTGAGCGTGTTATGAGATTAGATGAAATATGCTTAAAGTTTGAGGCTAATTAAAGACAACTTTTTTATAACGAGCAGATCTCAGTGGAAGAGATATTCACCAAATCTTGGAACGCTAAAGGATATGACAATCTCAAACCCGTCAACATCGCTTTAAGTTGACTAACAACTATTAATCAGTGTGTTGTCCCATCATCAAGGTCTAAAAGTCGTATGTGAAGGGCTTTATCATCACTCTCCTACGTCTGGGCTCGGAGGTCGAGCCCAACCTTTCTAGGGGAGTCACATTGACAATCCTCTTAGATCCATTCGTCGAAATGGTGGGTCCATTCCAGTTCGGATTAAACCCAACTCCGTGCAATTTATTTTAGATTTTCCATTTTTCTTCAAACTTAAATGCATCATATCTATAAAACCTGGCCTTCTTAAACATGTGATATTTTTTGTTTTAAATTCTGAAATTTTATAACCTTGCAGACTTTGTATTCTTTCTAACTTCAAAGTTCTTGAAAACAATTCCTCAGGTAATATTTCCCACCATTTACTATACATTTCATATATAAACACACCAATCTCTAATGAGTGCTTAATTTCGCATGCGCAGGCTGCTGCTACGACATGCTACGTTGCAACTCATCCAAACCTAAAAAACGTGAGCGGAAAATACTTTGCAGATTGCAATGAAGCTTCGAACTCGGAAATCGGATGCAACCTTAAAGAAGCTGCACGGTTATGGTCATTCTCTGAAATTATGGTTTCTACTGCTTTCAAACCTATTTTTGCTCCTCCTTCTATGGCTTAGAATATTTAGACACATACTATAATAATTTAAGATTCAAATTAGGAAAATAGTTAGATACCCTTATGAAAATACTATATACCTGTTCCACATGTAAAGACATGTTTTCTTTTCTTTTTTTTTAATGTATACATTATTATATAAACGTATACAAGTCAAAAGTGCATATGCAAGGTTAGGTGGTGTTTATTTTTAAATGTGGGTGCAATGTTAGGCAGATTCTTTCAATGTTATGCTACAAAGAATCAAGATTTGGCACTTAGCTCAAAGATATTGGATGCTGATTGGTAGATCAGATTATTTAAGACCCCTTTTGAATCTGTAGTTTCGTCTCTACTTAGATCAATCATGACCATAAAATGTTTAACTTTGATATTATATATCAATTCGTATGGATCTGTAAGTGGCGGAATTTTTCGGTTTTTGAAAGTCTATCGCTCGATTTTAGATTTTTCGGTCCAGGTCAGGTCGGGTCACATAATAAAACAGTTGACTAGCTAGTATACTAGAAATACCATAAAAAATAAGAAGATAAACACAAAAAAGAAAGGGGCTAGGCCAAGATTTGAAAGGGGCTAGGCCAATATTTTTGAACCTGGGTTCCTTGCCTAAGAAAGGGGCTAGACACGTTTCATATTTTATTTTCATGGGTTAAAAAATAAATAAAAAATAAATTTCATGGGTGTCGGGTAACACCCTTTGGATCACCTTGGGTCCGGCCCTGGATCTCATGTACTAAATATTGTCTTATATATATTTAAACGAGAACTAAAACCGCAAATTTCAAAAGCTAAGGATTTAAATCTTGAGAAAACCCCAAGAATAACCATTTTCTTAGATGCGGACATGTGTTATACCATGTGAGAAAAAAACCACTCATTTAGACATGAGATACATGACTAAGATTCATATATCTACTTTTGCTCGTGAAAAAGGTTTTCCCCATGAAGAAGAACTTAAACTAATGTACTATGTGACACCCTATTGTAGATGCATTATTATTCATGTATATAATTAAAATATTTTAGGGTTTAGGCGAGTAAAAGAAGATACATGCACACTCAAAGATTCGCGTATCTCATTGTTAAATGTGTGAAAATCTTCTGACTTAACTATAGAGGTATGACAAACTCCTACTTTCATGATTTTCTTGTAAACTTGTTATAAATATGTACACGCACGGCTACCTTTTATGCATCAACATATGTCATGTTTGATTCCATACATGACTTATTATAACACTATAAATAATAACTGACGTTAGTGAAACTAGAAATGCCAGGTGTACATTAAACCCCGACTAGTCAATTTTTCTATCGATAGGGTATCTAAAAAAACTGTTTTCTTATAGTTTAACCCCTCAAATTAACGTCGTAGAGTAGTTAAAATGAATGTAAATTTACATATATATGTGTGTGTGTGTTTTTAGTGAAAACATCATCCACATCTTCTTGAAGATACTACAACCACAACTAGCAAAAGGTAAAAGGAAGTGGGTCCATATTTGGTGTTTAGGCATGGAGTTGAAGGACCATCTTACCACCCAACCACTTTACAATGACTGAACCCAAAGACTAACCCCCTTTTGTACAACCCAGAAGTTCCAATGTACAACTTTTAATGCGTCATGTATAAGTAACTACATCATTATTTTCTGGATTCCTGATTGGGCTGGCCCATTAAAAAGGGATTTGATTGAAAAGTTGAATAGAAGGAAATATGCATTTTGCCCATTTCAGAATCATTCATCGTGGGTTGCACCCACCATTTTCTCACAAAAGTAGATGTGGGCTATGCAATTATGTACATACCCATACGATCATAATAATTCATAAATATACCTTTAAAGATATATTATTTTTATCATCTCACAACCTTAATCTCATTTTCAAATGTTATCCTAGCCCTACTTTATAAAATATATATTCTCAATTTTGGGAAATCAATGGCATATAAATTCCATGTAAATAAATAATTGAAACTTATAAGGCATTTCGATACGAATATATATTTTTTGTACGTCTCACATGCATTATAAAGTCGTAAATATAACACTACGTATATTAGACGAGAAATGAGACATGATATTCGAGTTGTGGCTAAGGTATTTAATGCCCCTTTGTTTGTCGATTAGCAACAGATATTGTTCAAGACTTGGATCGAGTTTTGTATACCAGTATTTTTAAGGATTCGATAAAAAAAACTGCAAATTTGTTTGATCCACATTAATAAGACACATTTACATTAAATTAGTGGCCTAATTGGTAGTTGGTACTTGATTGCTAGATCAAAAACCATTAGTCCATTATATTAAAAAGGGAAGCTAAAATTTGGGCCTGACTATAGTTTTAAACTGGATCAAGCCTGATTCCCAGATGGTCAATGCTCAATGGGCCTTGTCAGAGTTTGAAATTTTGAATGTTTGATCATCAGTTTGTCATATACAGCAAGTCCATTGCATAGCCAGGCCCAAACTTATAGGCCTTTATGACTTGATAAATATTGCATTTTCATAAACTTAATATATATGTTTTTACGAAGCTAACTTTCACAACACTTTTATTTTTGAAAACTTAAAGATTGAAAATACAAATTTATAGAAAAGTGTTTTAAGGAATAAAGTATGTTGTGAAGATTCACAATGTTGTAACGTTACTAAAAAGCTGATTCAAATAGGGTTGTTAAAAAGCATCCGTATCCAAACATCACCTATGGAAATATGAACAGAAATTATCCGGAAAATTGGATTTTTAGATATAAAAAATTCGAATATCCTTGTTTTAGATTCAGATTTTGGATAATAATTTTAGGGAAAAAATGGATATATATATATATATATATATATATGAGAACCAAATCTGAACTATTGATTTATTAGATCAATGGATGATACAGGCAATGACATTTTAGTAACTAAAACCAAATTCAAGATGATTAATTTAGTAGAATAGGGGCAAATCTGGTAGAGTTTTTTTTTTTGTTTAAAACCAACATTAAATCCTTAAATTAACTCTCTCTCATCTCTCCTAGTTATTAAAAATATTTCATTCTCTCATATCTCTCGTTATTTCATATTTTACCAAATATAAATTTTAGATCTCTACCAATTGAAGATTTAATTGAAAATTCTCTGGGAAAAAAAATTAATATATACAAATTTTGGAGTTATATATATAGAGTTGGTCAGTTGGGTTAAACTAAAAAGAAGATTTTTCCTAAAAAAGTGTAAAAAGTATATGTTTAGACATGATATTTATTAATTTTAGGCATTGTGTTTTTTAAACTTTAAATATGTTCACAAAAATAAAACATGGACACCATGCTTAAAATAAATAAACATCATGCCTAAACATATACTTTTTAGACAAAATCCTCTTCTTAGTATAACTCACCCCTACTATTACAAATTATATATATATGTAACAATCACAAAAGAAACATCAGAATTAAAATTTTGGTTGGCACAACTAGTTTACATATATGTAAAAATAGCGATGGCCGATGAGTTATATGTAAGCAACATATGCAAATTACGTACATGTAACCCTATAAATGAAAACAAAACAAAAACTCTAATAAAATTACTGTGATAAGTTACATATTAGTAACAACAAGAGTAAGTAACTGACCAATCTACTCCTACAGAAATAAATAATGAGTTATATATATATATATATATATATATATAATAAATAAACGTTTTTTCATGCCACGTGTCGCCTCCATATTCATTCTTATCATTTTTTTCCCGTCTCTCACTCTTATTAAATACACTTCCATCTTCTAATAATAATATATTTTTGAAAAAAATACTAATTATACTAATAAAACACATTTATTTTAAATTATCTCTTATTATAAGAAATCTAATTATGTAATTTTATTTTCAATCAAATCATAAATGAATAGTAATTAGCGTATTTTCGAAACCCAATTATATATTAATTTTTACATGTTTTGAATTTTGTTTTTTATCTGTAATATATGTAATACATTTTTACACATATAAAATACATACATAAAGATTTAAGAATTTTATGTATTGATATTTTTCACCCGTATATAATACACGTGATCTAAGCTAGTATATATATATATAACTCATATACGTGAACACATAAGAATCAGAATGGGTTCGTCGGTTTTGCATAGGTTACATATATGTAACTCAAGTTACATATATATATAGCTCATATAAGTTACGCATATGTAACACCATGAGTTACACATATCTAACACATGAATCACACACCCATAATGTTGAAATCAAAACAATTATATCCAAACACAAAATTAATTTGACTAATGATGAAATGTTTAGAATTCCTCGTGATTAACAAAAGAATATCCAAATAGATGGAATTAATTCTTTGAAGCTCAATGAAAAAAACACATGGATTGAAGAATGATGAAAAAAACAATAAAAAAAAACAAAATATATGTTACTACTTTATATGTTTAACAAGGAAAAAAAAACCCAAAAGAAATTAACCTAGCTAGTTGCCTGCCTTTTATTCTTAAGGTCATTCGGTATACGTGTACTTTTCATGACGTGATCTAACGTGGAAGTTAGAATCACGCCGTGATTCAACCGGAACACCGCCCCCTTGATCTCAAAATCACGCCGTGCTTAGCCACCGTGATTTTTTTCACGCGAGAAAGAGGAGAATTGTTTGAGATTGTACCGTTGGATTAGCCGTTGAACGGCTATAATTTAAAAAAAAGATTTTTATATTTTTTATTTTAATTATTTTCATCTACTATATAAACCTAAATACCTTTCATATTATACCCCATCTCTAGTCTCTTACTATACAAAAAAAGTTTATACTAAATTGTCTTCATCATCAAGCGAGAAAAGCCCGGACAACAGCGTTTGGAGTTATGGCATCGGCGGCGTTTAGGTGGTGGCAAGAGGCGGAATCGTCCTCAAGACCATTAAAACGAAGCGCACGTCTCAATCGTGACCGGGCGGCTGCTAACACACTTTTACTCAAAGATTACTTTGACGAAGGTTGTTTATACGGGGAGAAGCAATTTAATACACGGTTTCGAATGAGTCAAAGATTATTTTTAAGAATTAATACTGATCTCGAGAGAGACGTGCCTTGGTTCCGTCAACGTGTTGATGCGAGAGGTCGGGTTGGCTTCACCTCCATTCAAAAGTGTACGTCCGCGCTTCGTCAAATGACGTATGGTACCGATAGTGATTCCTTTAACGATTACTTGAAGATTTATGAACGAATGATCAGGTCATGTATTTACAAGTTTTCTAAAGCTATAATTTTATTCTACGGTAAGAGATATTTACGTAAACCGTCGGCTAGCGACATTGAACAGTTATATGCTTTTCATGAAGCTAAACAAGGATTTGTCGGGATGCTTGGTAGCATCGATTGCACGCATTGGGATTGGAAAAATTGCCCCAATGCGTGGCGAGGTCAGTTTGCACGTGGCGATCATCCTTGACCAAGTATTATGCTTGAAGCCATGGCTTCAAATGATCTATGGTTTTGGCATACATTCTTTGGCGTTGCCGGTGCGAACAAAAACATTAATGTTCTTAATCAATCACCTATATTCGGCGATATGATCAACTTAACCGCACCCGACTCATCGTTTGAACTTAGAGGATCGCATTACAAGCGTGTGTATTATCTAGCCGATGGAATATATCCAAAATATGCTATAATTGTCAAGTCTCTTACGTGTCCGGAAGGTATAAAACGTGATAGTTATAAAAAGGCTCATGAGGCGGCAAGAAAAGATATTGAACGAGCGTTCGGTCTATTGAAGAATAAGTGGCATATAATCGAACGGCCGGCTCGATCTTGGTCTCAAATCAAAATCCGGAACATTATGTATGCTTGTGTGATTTTGCATAATATGATTTTAGAGGATTAAGGAGTGACAATTTGTCGATACAACCCAAATGAGGAGTAGGTTACGCACGAAGAAATTGATAAAGATCAAAAGCGAGTAAAACCACAAGAAATACGTAATCGAGAAATTCATAACGCACTAAACGCGGACTTGATTGAGTATGTTTACGAAAATTCGGAACATTAGGTACTTTTGTTTAGTAATGTAATTTTTTTTTAATTATTAATGTAATTTTTTTTAATTATTATTGTAATTTTTTTAATTATTAATGAAATATTATTTATTATGTTTTTTTGTTTAATTAAATATTATGTTTTATTTTATTTAATTAAAAATTAAAATAATAACATTTAATTACCACACCACCACAATCAAACGGGTATAACCTTGCCAAGTGATGGATGGTGTGATAATAAGCATAGTGACGTGGCGCCACGTGGCGTGCACTTTATTATCATTGCACACCACAATTACATGGGTATACCCCATGTTTTAAAGCAATTTTTTTATTTCTATGAAAGTAGGAATTGAACCCATAACCTTTTCAAACATTGGTATTCGTAAAGAATTTTTCTCTATCATCGGACCACCAACCCCAGTAAGAACTAACTAGAAGCCTGCTTGCTTTCCTTTGATTTCCTTCTCCCATCGGTGTAATTAATTCTTTGAAAGACACACTATACCAATAGCAAAGTTTGAAAAGGATTCAAACAAAAATAATTAATGATGTATAGTGTGATTGATTTTTCCATGGCTTATCAAACTCCAAGTGACGTAGGTGACACACCTTGCTTTTTGGGATTTGATGCAACGTTTGACCACAAAAAACTTTCTTGAAAAATCTTTACTCCCGAATCCGCAACTGTGATGTTCCATCGTCAGAAGGTTCGAATGCGATTGATGTTCTTCTCACTTAATTTTATCTGCGATTAATGTTATTCGTTGATATTTTTCATGTTCTCATAGGGTTTTTAGAGAGAGATCAGTGGGTCGTGATTTTTAAAAAAGAGAAAGAGATAAGATATTTAAATAACCAAATAATTATTGAGAGAATCAAGGAGATTTAAAATTAACCAAAGAGTAAACCTCACTTTTCGTCCCTGAGTTTTGAACAAAACATCAGTTTTCGTCCCCATATAATACATTTGATCCTCGACGTTTAATGTTTTAACACTTTGCGTCCCTGGTCCTTAACTCCGTTAAGTTTTCTGTTAGTTTTTATGCAAATTTACTAATATATCCCTCACCCCTTCTTCTTCAAACATCAGACCCAGGAAGCAATTTTGACTCCATTTTTTTACACTCCACATTTTTATACTCGTCAAACAACTGCATCTGATCGGAAACAACTTGCAGACCGTTGTTAGCACTAAACTTTTCATTACCGTCATTAAACCCGCCATAAAACGAACCAGACGAACTGCCACCGTTCACCATGGCGGCATACGAAGCCTGCCGGTGGTGGTGCTGATCGGAGAACGACGACGATGACCACAGCGAACCAGGTGACGGGGGATTCACGTGGTGAAAACCGTTTCCGTCGTCGGAACACCATCCTCGTTCCATTTCCGCTGCCATCTCCGTCGTTTAACATCGTCACCGTCGCTATCTAGGCCACCCGCGCCGCCTGCTACCTTTTCTTCACCTCTATCTTGTGACAATCCGGCTATTTAGGGTTAACTCCGTTATCAAGATCCAGTTAAATCTTAACTTAGTTTGCTTATCTATAACTCTAGGGATTGTTTTTGTCATTATTCAAACTCAGACTACAAGGACTAGTTGTGTAATTAGTCAAATCTAATTCTGATTGACTTTGAAAGTCAAAAATTGAAGAATTCTATTCATGTTGACTTTTAATAAGTCAAACTAACAAGTCCTTAACCAAGTTAACTCAACTCAAACCCTAGTGACCAGTTCTGCCAAGTTCAAAACCCTGAAACATGAAACTACATGGATTAAATATGTAATTAACCCATTCTTGATTTGGTGTTGACTTCAGAAAATCAAATTGTTGTTCTTGACTCAGATTCGTACTCCACACCCGAAAATCGTTGCATTCCGTAACCGTTATGCACGTTGGTGTCATTAATGACCATTATAGACCAACTAGCAGCGTCATCATTACTCGAATTAATCCCAATTATGGGTAATCAAACCATAACCGTCGACCTTATTCATATTACTCACCAATTCGCACAATCTCGATCGTTCACACTAAAATTGATTACACCATATATGATACTTGGTTATTTACAATATGCACAAATACCAAGTTATTTACACTATACATGAAACTTGAGTGCCTACATTACATACGAAACTAGACCGCGTACATTGTTAACAATTGATTGTCCACTATATACATGAGGCATGATCATTCACTTTATCCATAAAAATTGATAGCTATTAACTTTGAGCTACTCGGGGTTTGACGTATTCTTGTTCAAACACGAGTAAACTATAATCTTTGAGTTACTCGGGGTTTGACGTATTCTTATTCAGACACGAGAGAGCTATCAACTTTATGGGTAATCTGGAGGGATATGTCGTCTACTCAGGACACCCATGTATGGGGTTGTGCCATATTGACAACCTTTACTTCCTAACTGACCTTACCATTTAGAGACACAGTCGCCTTATTAACAACTTACAATAATGTTTTTGGGTGGTCCTCACCTCTGTACCCACACGCAATGGAATGATCTATACGGACCATACTACTATTTGAGTAATTACGGGTGCACACGTAATTATAAGAATCAGCGTATAGAAAACATAGTGAGTTCTGTCGTGCGTTACTACATAAAACCTATCGTGATATATAATAACGAAACTGATGTGATATGATAAGGGCATAGTGGATACGCCGCTGGTACTTCCTATATATAAGTGTTCCTGTCATATCGTCAGAAGTAGCGTTGTTCGTGACACGTGACGTTTTACTTTATTTTTGACCTTGACCAATGTTTGTGAAACCTCTTATCCAGTGACATTTCTTGAACAATTTACATTACATCCTAAACAAGTTTTGATCATCAAATTCTTATCGTTCTCATTTCGAGAGATGCATTCCATCTTTGAAGTCCAAGATATTCTTCGACGGTTTTCTCCTCAATTCTCTTCAAACTAAATCTACTATCATCATTCATGCCTGAATTTGAGTATACGACTTAAATCTTGTTATTAATCGTACTCCCCAAACCAACAGTCAAAGCTCGTTGGGAATCTAAACGTGACCCCGAGTTTACTCTAGAAAGGAGGCAAACTAAACCCTCGTCATGTTGGACTATTCAAGATAGTGAAGAGAATTGGCCCAGTAGCGTACCAACTGGACCTACCTGAAAGACTTAGTAGTGTACACAACGTCTTTCATGTCTTAAACTTGAAGAAATGTCTAACAGACGAGACCCTCACGGTCCCTCTTGAGGAACTACAAATCAATGAACTATTACGCTTCGTTGAAGAACCGGTCAAAATCATGGATAGGGAAGTCAAAGCGCTCAAACACAGTAAGAACTCTATCGTCAGAATTCGTTGGAACTCGAAACGCGGACCGGAATTCACTTAGGAGCGCGAGGACCAGATGGTGCGCAAGTATCCTCATATGTCCAAGCATTCCACGTCAAACACTTAAGGTACTATTCTAATTTTCGGGATGAAAATTCTTTCAACTAGGGGATGATGTGACAATCCGGCTATTTAGGGTTAACTCCGTTATCAAGATCCAGTTAAATCCTAACTTAGTTTGTTTGTCTCTAACTCTAGGGACTGTTTTGTCATTATTCAAACTCAGACTACAAGGACTAGTTGTGTAATTAGTCAAATCTAATTCTGATTGACTTTGAAAGTCAAAAATTGAAGAATTCTGTTCATGTTGACTTTTAATAAGTCAAACTAACAAGTCCTTAACCAAGTTAACTCAACTCAAACCCTAGTGACCAGTTCTGCCAAGTTCAAAACCCTGAAACATGAAACTACATGGATTAAATCTGTAATTAACCCATTCTTGATTTGGTGTTGACTTTAGAAAGTCAAATTATTGTTCTTGATCAGATTCGAACTCCACACCCGAAAATCATTGCAATCCGTAACCGTTATGCACGTCGGTGTCATTAACGACCATTATAGACCAATTAACAGCGTCATCATTACTCGAATTAATCCCAATTATGGGTAATCAAACCATAACTGTCGACCTCACTCTTATTACTCACCAATTCGCACAATCTCGATCGTTCACACTAAAATTGATCACCTCCGCTTCTCAAACGAGCCCCCTTGAACTTGTTACACCAACCAATTGCATCAAAGAAGGAAGTAGAGTCGCCGGAAAACCAATCCAGTCACAGTCAGCGTCCTCTTAGTCGAGCACAGTCAAATCGAACCTCATTCTGGTAATTAAAACTATCTTTAGCCTCTTAGTCGAGCACAGTCAAAACACTCGTAGGCTCGGGTTTGGTTTTTATAAACCATAATTATTATTATTCCCCACTTTTAAAATAATATATTTATATTATTTTCGATCCTTTACTTCTATTAAAAATAATATATTTTCATAATTTTCGCCACATTAATAAACACTGTGTAACGTTTCAAACTAATAAATAATATATTTATTTATATTATTAACCATATTGTTATGATCCGAATAAAAATAATAGTTTTATTATTATTTTTGTCACACATTTAATGATCGTATTATTTCTCTAAATTTAAAATAATATAATAACCTATATTATTTTCTTAGACCATTTTTAAAATGGTACAAACGCACGAATATATTTACTATATATTATTATTCGCAATTAGAAACATTCGATACGAAATGTATTTATCTTAATAATTATATTAAGAAACCCTTATTCCTATGGACAAGTTCGTCTAATCGTTGATCCTTAGAATGTTTTAAGACGTCCAAATATTCCGTGTCGTCGTCACAGAAACCCATTGTATCCCTAATTATTATGCTTATAATTCTAGGGCATACGTAGGCGGTTCACATGCAAACTCTTGTGTTATATATTGCATCCTTGAGTGGTGCTACTCATACACAACTCAAGTGAGTTTACATAGCCTCTTTTTCCTATTATTATTTTTTGGGTGAAACATGTCCACAAATACTTTACTTACATAATTCAATACCCTTTTTCTTATACTATGCTCTTTATGATTTATGTCTTAAACTACTTGGTGACCATTACATGTGTTCATGTCAGTGCAATCATTAACCTGCTACCCATGCCTAAGGTAGTACCTAACATGATCATTTATAGGGGAACCTGATTCATACATAACACAAAACCTTGGCGGTTTGTTTTTGTGTATGCATCTTACTACTTTTTCAAAATGGCAATCAGTGGGATTGCGTAACTAGTTTTCCATTTACACGGCTTGATTGTACGCTTGGAACCTTGTGTGTTTTCACATTTATGCTTTAGACATGCTTTGAACATATTGAATTGTAAACCTATACTTAACTTTTGTTCGGTGTCAAAACCTATGTTACTCACCAACTACTTGTAGTTGACATTTACTCACATGTTTCAGGTGCACCGGTTTGAGGACACTATATGATCACTTAGGACTTCGGACCTAGCTTTAATATAAACTTATGTTATGTTTGAACGCTTTGTTTTTCATTTCTACTTGTAACGGATGCATTTAATTTTAATGAATAAATATTGTAACATTTAATAGATGATCGTGTGCTTATAAACAACCGTGTCAGCCCTGGCGTATAATCTGCCGTCGACCGTGGTGTGACATGTCTCTGCTTCGTGGAATCCCTAACCACCGCCGCCACCATTTCTGTTGGAGCCACCAAGACCCGTCGTCGGTCAGGGGGGAGGTGGTGCCGGAGAGCCGATGGTCGGAGGGGGGTCGGGCAAGAGGAAACTGTCATTCATGTTTTTGAGTCTCATATACATATTATTGAGTCTGTTGAAGAAGAAGAAGAAGAATGGGTGAGTGGTATATTAGTAAATTTGCACAAAAACTAATAGAAAACTTAACGGAGTTAAGGAACAGGGACGCAAAGTGTTAAAACATTAAACGTCGGGGATCAAATGTGTTACAGATGGACGAAACCTGATGTTTTGTTCAAACTTCAGGGACGAAAACTGAAGTTTACTCTTAACCAAATTAAAAGGTGTTGAAATTACACAATTAACATTCTAATTAAAACCATAAAAATTATAAAAAAAAATTTATTGATTGAAAATGGTTTTCACATAACTATGCGATTTTTTTTTGAACGGCAATTTTGGATCACTGACGGGCCACTAGTCCACCCGATCATCTCCACCACCCTAAGGAAGAAACCCACTATAGGTGAGAAAACCCTGGCCCAACCTGGAACCCGTGTTTTTGTCACACGTGAGACTTGAACCCAAGGCTTCCCCATTTTAATAAAGTCTGTGGTTTTTTAATGATCCATCCTATACACACACACACACACACAAAATGGCGTACCTAGAAAATATTTTCATAGGAGGAAATTTTTTGTGTCGGTTGACTAACGATATATAACGCGTATATAACACTAAATTTTTTTCATGGGGGGTGAGTGCAAAATTTTATTGCAGGCGGTCGGAATTTTAACGCATACATAACACAATTTTGTTTTCATGGAGGGCGGCTGCCCCTCATGGGCTCATCATGGGTCCGCCGATGTGTATCACTTGTAATTACGTAAACAAGTTAATTTTTTTTAAATTAAAAAAACTAAAGGAATACCATACTCAAATTAAAAAGAATAAAATGCTCGTTTTTATGGTGTAATTTAAAAATAAATATTAACGTATAAAAAAGTTATGGCCGTTTAAAAATCATTAGGGGAAGTTGGTTTAAAAGTTAACAATATGTTTTAAAAGTTGTAATTACTTAAACCCTTAAAATTATATAAAATTACCTTTTTTTTGTCCTCCTCACATGTATTATAATATAGAATAGATATATATGGAGAGCTTCAAATAAAAAAGTCATTTTGCAGCCAATGTGAGGCTAGCCCACTTGGTATAGGCATATGCCTCTTAGAGAAGAGATCTCAGCTTCAAACCTGTGCATTGTTGTAGTTTAGGATTATTGGTGTAAAATTAGAGTAAAAATAACGTTTGCCTTAAAAAAAAAGTCATTTTGCCTAAAAAGGCTAAAAAGGATTAGAAAAATGACACGTGATAGCTGTAACGAATCCTGATTTAACTCTTTCCATGCGGCGTTGGAATCGGCTCGTCGAAATCTACTAGCTTAGCTTTTACGGTTTAGAAATTAGTTTTTAGCGTTTAGCTTTAGGGTTTAGTGTTTAGGATTCGACGAGTCGGTTCCAACGCCGCTAGAAAGAATTAAATCGGAGTTTATTAGAGTTGTCACGTGTTATCTTTTTAATCTTTTGAGTAAACTGCAGTTTTTGTCCCTGAGGTTTACCTCAAAAATCACTTTACGTCCCTCCTACTTTAAAACTGCTATTTGCGTCATCGTAGATTCTATTTTCATCACTTTTCGTCCTTAGACCAAACGTCCGTCATGGATCTATTAAATATACGACGAAATGACTAAAATGCCCTTTTGTTTTAACGGTTTATGTCCCTAAGATTAAAAAGTTTTAACATTTTTATCACCTCAGCACATCTTCTTCATCATACCCCATCTTCTTCATCACCACCTTCAGAGCTCAAAAAATCCCGTCGCCGACGTCCCCGTATTTTCGGCAACCTACCATACTACCAGAAACCGTCCTTTCCATCCACAATATGACCGGCCAATACCACCATTAACCAGCTCCAGCTTTTGTGATGTTTCCCTGGTCTTCAAAAACTTGAAACAAGCCGTCGCCGACGGCGTTTTTGTTTTTCTGGCGACACCAGCAGTCGTCCGTACATCGCGGATACGACTAGTGGACAACGCCATTCACCATCTCCACCCTCTGTCATGCTCCTCCGTCAGACAGATGCATCGGAAACCTTCCGCGGCCACCACCTCGTTTCCGGTGATACTCGTCCTTGAACCAAACGTTAACCTCCATTTTAAAGCTTAAAACGTAAAAGTTAGAACGAAATCGGTTTAAGATTTGGTCGTGGAGGTGAGTAAACTGGCTTTGGCGGCAAAGGAGGCGGTGGGGGTGAATAAACCGGTGGTGGCGGTGAATAAACTAGTGGTGGTGGTGATGGAGGAGGTTTAAAGTTGTAGGGACGAAACCTGATTTCTGATGTAAACCTCAGGAACGAAAACTGTAGTTAACTCTAACAATTGGGGTGGATTGGACCAAAATAGCATCAAAATGTAAAGTGAAAATATACCATTGCCTCTAAAGGCTAACCATTGACTAACATCCGTTTGGTCAAGGGACGAAAAGTGATGAAAATAGAAACTACGATGACTGAATTAACAGTTTTAAAGTAGGTGGGACGTAAAGTGATTTTGGGGGTAAATCTCATAGACGAAACCTGATTTCTGGTGTAAACCTCAGAACGAAAACTGTAGTTAACTCTAACAATTGGGGTGGATTGGACCAAAATAGCCTCAAAATGTGAAGTGAAAAGACACCATTGCCCCTGAAGACTAACCATTGACTAACAGGCGTTTGGTCAAGGGACGAAATGTGATGAAAATAGAAACTACGATGACTCAAATAGCAGTTTTAAAGTAGCATCGACGTAAAGTGATTTTTGAGGTTAACCTAATGGACGAAAACTAAAGTTTACTCTAATATTTTTTAGGCAAAAAAAATAAAAAAACTTTTTAAGAGAAGTTTCCTCTGTTATTTTGTAGTATCTAATGTCTAATAAAAAATATTCAAGTTACCTTTTAGTTTCAAATTAAAATATGTGTTCTGTTATGTTAGTGATTGAGTTATTTTTAAGTTAAAATAAGGGTAAACACCGATAAAAACTAACATACTTTCTATTTTTTATCATAAAAATCCTTTAACAATTTTTTACATATAAAAAACCAACTTACTCTCTTTTTTTCTTATAAAAGTCACTAAACAAATTTTTGCATATAAAAAACAACAAACTTTCTAGTTTTCTCATAAAAATCCTTTAACAACTATTTGTTTTAACAAATGAATCAGTAGAAGGTAGACAAATAATATAAAATTAACATGATTATAGTTGTCGAGGGACTTTGGTGAGAAAAACAAAAAAATATGTTGGTTTTTTATGCGCATAAATTTGTTGAGTGAGTTTTGTGGAAAAAAGAGAGGATTAGTTGGTTTTTTATGTGCAAAAAATTGTTAAGATACTTGTGTGAGAAAAATCAGAAAATATATTGGTTTTTTATAGTATTTGCCCTTAAAATAATATATTTCAAAGTTGGCTTGTGTTAACTTTTGATAATCAACTAGAATTATGAATCTCTAATGTTGTTTCTTATAATATGGAATTTATTTAATATTATTTAAGATTCAGAAACATAGTCAATGGACAATAATGATCTTTAGTATAAGTTAAAAGGGTGTGGGGTTATGTTTGGTTGTAACGGTGTATTTATCGTTTAAAACAGACTGTTTTTATGGATAATTAAATAAAGAATTAATTACACGGATGGTTCCTATGGTTTACTTAGATTTTACTTTTCGCCCTTAGAAATAAGAAATTACAGGTTTGGACCAATAGTTTGCACGTTTGTAACATAAATGGCTTAGAGTGAGCTCCTTTCCCAAAGTCCACTTCAAGATCACATCATCTTCACCCTTGATATATGTTGTAGCCGCATTTCCCATGTACAGTTTCTCTTCTCCCACAACCTCCTTAAAAGTATTAAAGAGGGTCTTGTCAGGACAAACATGTCGAGTAGCCCCGGTGTCAATCCACCACCCTTTTGGGGGGTTAGACACAATGTTAACCTCTTCCATCATGGCGGACAGATCCGAGATCATAGCAGCAAGGGGCCCGCCATCATCAATCATATGAGCCCTCTCCATTTTAGGTTGCTTACATTGGTCAGGATGGTGACCCGATTCACCACAATTGTAGCACTTCCCTTTAAAAGAAGCCACCTTCTTTTTCACATCACCCTTCTTTGGTCCAAGGTCTACAAACTTGCCCTTTTCCTTGCCATTAGTCTTGTTGTTTTTGTACCCTTTATTCCCCTTTGAAGATTGATCGTGTTCTACAAGATTGGCTTTTGCAGAACCTTCCATTTGGGTTCCCTTTAAAGCCAACCTATTGTCTTCCTCAATTCGAAGACGAACCACAAGGTCCTCAACGGACATTTCTTTTCGCTTATGCTTAAGGTAATTCTTGAAATCAACCCAACTAGGGGGTAATTTCTCAATCATGGCAGCCACTTGAAATGTCTCACTAAGAGTCATTCCCTCGGAGAGAATATCCCCAACTAGTATTTGTAATTCTTGAACTTGGTTAATTATAGTTTTAGTGTCAACCATTTTATAGTCCAAAAACCTAGCCAATACAAATTTCTTAGTCTCGGCATCTTCAGTTTTATACTTGCGTTCCAATGAGTCCCAAAATTCTTTGGCTGTTGTTATCTTGCAGTATACATTGTACAATGCATCTTGAAGGCCATTCAACACATAGTTGCGGCACAGGTACTCAAAGTGCTTCCATGCATCTAATGCACTAACAGCTTGAGCATCAGCACCCTCAGCAAGTTGAGGGGGGAGACTCTGTCAAAAACCTCGCAAGGTTTAGGGTGGTCAAGTAAAAGAGCATCTTTTGCTGCCACCTTTTAAGTTCAAACCAGCAAATTTTTCTGGTTTTTCAGCCTGATTGGCAACGGTCTCGGCTGCTTGGGTACCAACAAATGGTCCCATGGAAGTAGACCCCATAATAGTGAATGATGTTGCTGCAATTGTGGAGGCCATTTCTGAAACAAGATCAGAAACAATTAGATTATAGAATAATTAGGTTTACAAAACACCAGAAAAATTTTTAGAATAAAATATTGGTTTACAGAAAACCAAATAACAAACTTTACAGAAAAATTGCAACCACGGATTGTAATCCGACATAAAATTTATAAAATAATGAACAGTTGATGTTTTATAAATCTGTTTTAAGCTTGTAGGACAACCATTCACATAAATAAAAATATAAAAAAAATAAAATAGCCTTTATTTCTAAATATAACTGATTAAAATACAAAGATGAAAATACAATAAAGAAGAATAACAGAATACAGAGACAAAATAAAAACAAGGAAAAAAAAAACGAAACATGATAAACCAAAATTCGGATAAAGGCTGAGAATTTCTGTTAAACAGAGGTCCCATAAAACAGTTTTCGGGCCACCCAGGTGAACCCGTCTGTCTCCCAGGGTACAACAGCCGAAGCAGGAAGTACCGTCGGGATTAGTCTAGCACCCGATACTATACCTAAAACAAGAGCGCGTAGCTTGGAGAATGCAGAAAATTCTTCTGGAACTGTGTGTGTTTGCATATGCGAATTGCAGGTGTGTCAAACCGGGAACCAGAGCCTAGTTTATATAGGCTAGAAAGTTAATTCGTAGTTGATGGCAGATCATAACTCTGGGAGTTAAGTCTGCCATAACTCTGGAAGTTATAGAGTTAGGTTTGCAACGGATGAAATTTGAACAGTCTCTTGCAACTGGAAGGGCTTGAACCGGATCCGAACCCGCGAGCCAACAGTAAAAAATACTAAGGCGGCTCGCGGCGATGCGAAGTGACAAGTGCGCCATCAAAACGACACATTGCTCCTCGGTCTCGTGTCCGGTGCCGGTCCCAGGGGGGTCGGGTGCTTCGCACTCTTGCTATTGCCACTGTGTGTGTCTTGGTATACAAGAATATTCTTGTGTAAACCTTCACGCTTATAAGCCAAGTAATAGTTTATCATTCCTCCGATGTGGGACAAGCTCAATTCCCAAGACATGTTCAATTTCCAATGTCTCAACATTTAATACACACAACTTTAAGTATCGATATCGCATTTATCTTAGCTCTATTTTGGACATGATTCGGTTTGTTGTGATCCTCTCACGTAATAGAATATGAATGTATAAAATAATAATTATATTTGTAAAAGATATAAATAATTATTTAAGTCCAAAATATGTGAAAAACATATTTTCACAAAAAATTTTCAACAATTTATATATTTAAAATAGTTTCTTAATATATATTTTAATATTATATAAAGCTAAGGCATTAGCACTTGAGCGAGTCTCTCTCATTATGATTATCAAAACTATTATTCTTATATACATAACATAACGGTGCATACTTATAAACACAATTTGTGGACTATTTTAGTGTAATTTGATTGATTTGTTGACCAATTAAATCATAATATGTATCAAACAAGTTAGGAGGTGCATAGTGCACACTTGTTTAAGTTTATTATGATTTTATGAACCTAATTAGCACTTAGGGGCGAAGCCCCTAAGCAATGGGGGTTCCAAGGGGCGGCAGCCCCTGGCGTGGTCCAAGGGGCAGAACCCCTGGTTGGGGTCGATTGTTGCTACGTTAAAAATTCATCAAAATTTGTTTTTTCGGATTTTCACATGTGAAATCCGTTTTATAAAATTGTTGATAAATGGCACAATTTTATTTAAATTTTGAATTTAAATTGATAACTGTCAAAGGCAGTTTCTTATCTCAATCCCTGCAAAAAACTGATTTCTTGGTCATTTGGGAAACTCTCTGGTTCACGAAAATTCTAACGCACACACATATTCGATTCTTGATATCTCAAACTGTGTTTTATCCGACTGAAGTATTCGGGTGAACCACCGAATAATTTCGATCTCAAAGTGTTTCACGACTCTCAGATATTCGTTGTTGTAATCTTAGAAATCCCCTACACAATTGTACGTTATTATGTACATAACCATGCATTATTATATACATACGTTGCATAATTATAAAATACGTTATACTTAATTATACCTGACTTCGTACATTTCACACGATATTTCTACTTAGTACACATCAACTCAAAACCTCTACACTTCATTTTTTTTTTCGTTCGAGTTTGTGAACACACAAGCAAACATGATTTGGGCTTCGGTTGTGAGGGTAAACACAAATAGGGTTTGAGTATTGGTTTTTTAAACGCATACGCACAAATAGACTTTTTTTATTACTTGGGTATGTAAAAACAAAAAAAAAACGTTTGTAGGGTAAAGACAAAATAGGGTGTTTGTTTGTTGGGTTAACACAACGATGTGGGGTTTGACGTACTGATTTGGATTTCAATTTTGACCGGTAAGTGAAAAGGGTGGTGGTTAACACCTAATGTGGCCAAAGGCACAATAGCCCAACGACATCTTGGTGGTGGGATAAGGGTCAGTGACCATAAGGTTTTGAGTTCGAATCTCATAAGGAGGTTTTCCATAAAAAATTGGGTTTCCTCCTTAATTAGCGACTTGGTGTTGGAATATAATCGGGTGCTACCACTGTTGGCACGATGATACTCCAATGATCCGTCAGTGATCCAAATTTGTCGTTAAAAAAAAAACTAATGATGTGGATTTATATTTTGAACAAGGGATCCACGAATAGTGAGGAACGGGAGATGGTGCTCGTGATTGCAATGGTATAAGGCTATGCGGTATGGACACCGCTATCACGCGGAAGGGATGAGGTGGCGGGAGGGGGCCGCCGTCGAACATCGCCCCCTCCTAGCGATGTCGCCAAGAGTGGTCTTCAGCGTGAAGAAACCTACGCCCAAATCACCGTCGGCTTTGTCCACTTCTCTCTCTCTCCCACAAACACACACATATATATATTATTTTTAAATGAAAAGTAGATTGGAGTGGAAAATTTTCATTGATAGAGTGAAGGGGAATGGAGTGGAATAAAATATGATGTGACGCTGATGTGGCTCAAAGTGAAGGGAAACAGGGAGTGAAGTATACCAGATAGTCTAAGGGAGGTATCTGACAACCGCCAGTGACTGAGGCGGCATTACTGGAGGTGGATCATCGTCGATGAAACGAGGACGGGTGTATGGTTAATTTGACAACGTTAATAATAAAAATTAGTACTTCAAATAATAGTTAACATCAAGAAAATAAATACCCTCTTTATAAGCAGTATCAATTTAGAAATAGAACATCAACGGAAAAAAAAATAATTTTTGTTGTTGAAGAGTGATCGTCGTTACATCACTCTTCAATAATAAACAATTATTGTTTTTTTTTTGGTGATGTTCTATTTTTAATTGTTGTACCATTAAGTTGTCACATCAATACAATTTAAATCATTTTTTGTTTTGTAATTTTGTTGTCTTTTATTATTATTACTAGGTTAGAATCCCGTGTATTACACGAATTGAATAAATGTAATAATATATATATACTTAGTAATAAAAAGTTTATGTTTTTAAAACCCGTGTAATACACGGGTTTAAACCCGTATATTACATGGGTTGAATAACATATAATGTAATCTATTAACATATAGACTCTTCAAAATGAAACAATGTGAATATGTAAATAGGGGAGATTAAAATAAAAAGTGGTTTTTCACTAATAAACCTAAGAAATGACAAAAATCTTAAGAAACGATATCAAACGAAGTCTGATTGATCTCATTTCAGTGGCGTTGGAACCGTCTCTTCGAACTCTATCATATTAGTTTTTAGGGTTTAGCTTTTAAGGTTTAGATTTTAGAGTTGAATTTTAGAGTTTTAGCCTTAGGGTTTAGCTTTTAAGGTTTAGTTTTTTTTTGTGGGAGTGGGGGTTTTAGGTTTTTGGGGATGGGTGGGTTGGGTTTAAGTTTTTTTTTTGGTGGGGGGTGGGGGGGTTTAGGTTTTTGGGGGGTGTGGTGATGGTTTTAGGCTTTTCGGGGTGGGGTTGGAGGGGGGTTTAGATTTTTTGGGGTGCGGGTGGAAGGGGGTTTAGGTTTTTGGGGGCGGGTTAGAGTTTGATTAGACGGTTGTAACGCTGCTGGAATGAGCTCAATTGGAGTTCGTTTAACTCATTTTTTAGCGAAAAACCACTTATTAGTGGAACCTTCCCCTATGTAAATATATGTTTAAAAGTTTTTTATTTGAATCCTAGCTGGCTATAAAATTGTTTCCAGTTTGTAGAATTTATAAAAATATGATTAAACAAAATAATTGATGATAAACACAATTTTAAATTAAAAATGTGTAGATAAAAATTGAAACAAGTAATTAATTTTGTTGCCTAAAATAGTGAAGTTGATTATTAATAGGAGAGATATACGGGAAAATAAGAATGAGCAGGCCTAGAAATGTGACAAGTGTGCTCTTAATTTACTTGTTTATTATGTAGTATAGATATAGATTATTATTATTAGTAGAGAAAGTGTTTTTTTAACTAAAAAACGAATGCTATGTTAAACAATAACCGGACCCAGTATAATTTCGTCAATAGAAAGGCTATTGGTAGGGCCTGAAGAGATTGTGATGTAAGCAAACCATACCTTTATCCCTAACGATAAAGAGGTTGATTCCAGAGAGACCCCAAATAAAAAAAAAACTTTAGCTGGAGCTGAAAAATATGTCAGTATCATAAAGTTTCACACAGTGAAACTAAACAACATACAACATACGTATCAAATAGAACCCTCTCGGTCACTTTATTAAATAAAAAAATCTTATTATTTCTAACAATATAGTTTCACATATACTATTTATAAATTTAATAGAAAGGAGAGCAGAAAACTTTATGGTATGTTAAAAAGTGTAAATATTAAAAAAAAAAATTACTCATTCACTTATGCTATTTGTTGGTAAAGTTGTTGGATTTACAGAAACTTAAAAGTGATTTTTTAGACTTTTTTTTAGTTGGTTCATAAAAATGAAACCGACTCATAATATATTGCTATTTAATGTAATTAAAGTGTTTAGTAAAAAAATACTTTTTTTTCTAATCAATACATAATAATACTACTATCTTTTATGAAACTTAAGATAACTAATATAGAAATATTTTCAATTGAATACAACCTGAACCATTTACGCTGCATTCCAGAGTTTAATAAATAAAAGAAAAGAAGAAAAATGTAATTAAGGAGAGGAAGTGAAAGATAAAATGAAAAATCATGTTTTAAAGTTTGAAAGTAGAAGGGTAAAACCGGTAAATGACAAAACCTTATATTTGTATTTTATTACTTTCTCTCCAAATCCGCCCATTTTGGGAGGAAAGTTGAGAGGAAAATTATTAAAAATCCTCATTTCTCTTCTTTTCACTTCATTTTATTAAAAAACTTATAAACACAAATCTTTTTCGTTTTCTTTTCACTTCTTTTCATTCCTCTCTTTAAAAAGGACTCGGGAACATAACGTCAATTCAATTAACACATTATCAAACTTTTTTATTACATACATTATCATTATATTTGATTATTATTAATAAAAATTTATCAAATTTATATATAGTATTTGATACATTTTTCGTTCTAATGACATGAGAACTGGTATTAGGAATGACAAAACATATCTAAACGTGTTAAACAGGTCAGACACGACACACACGATTAACACAGGTGCTAAACACGATTAACGAATCATGCCATTTTCTTCAAACACGAACACGAAGCTGTTTATAAACGTGTTACATGACACGACCTGTTTAACATGATTAATACCACCTATTTAGTGGCACGACCCGACTCGACATGACACGGTCTGGAATATTTAACACGGTTAACAAATAACAAGATAAAATAAAGATCACTAAAAAATAAAATCCATAACAATAATATCCTTCAAGAACAATCGTTAACAAAATCGAACATGATATACCTGGTTGACGACGATGACAACTGAATTGGAGAGGACGACAGAGAGGCGGGAGGCTACACTTAAGAGACCAATCAGAGAGGCGAGAGGCTGCACCGGAGAGGACGACTGGTAGTGGTAGAATCGTAGAGTGATAAAGGAAGGAAGCAGTAGGACTAATTGACTAAAAGAAACGGCTAGGGTTTTAGTAATGTAACATGCACATTTTTTTAAAACTTAAAAATATAAATAGGTATAATCCGGTCTAAACTGGTTAAACAGGTTAAGACCTGTTTAGACATGGTCTTAATCATGTCTTAAACGTATCAACTTGTTTATGACTAGAAACCTGTTAAGCTCAAACCCAAACCTTTTTACAGAAACATCGCTCCCCTCACCTGTGAGAGTGTCGTGAACCGTGAAATCATGAGCGTGCTTACGTTTGTTAGCATGGAGCATCAAAAATCATCCACCAATGAACACGTGACATCAATATTTTCCACCATTAATGAATTAAATTAATTGTCCGAAAATTAATTAATAAATATTTACTTAAAAATCACTTGCACTCACTAATTATACTTTTCATTAGTAAGTGGGAGGTGAGTGAGTGAGTTGATACCTATATGACAACATTTTTTTATTCACGATCATAACCATACCCAATGGCAAGTATGAAAACAAAATAAGTTTTTGAATGACCAAATTAATAAATGCGTAAGATATAGTGTGCATGTAGGAAAAAAAAATACCAAAATGGACATTTCGCCGACTAAACTAAAAAGGTGCCGGCTAAATTCAAAGGTTTAGCTGACAAAAACTAAAGGTTTAGGCGACTTATTACCGGCTAAATATCCATTTTAATATTTTTTTAAAGAACTATGTCCATTTTACATTTTTTTTCCCTTGCATTTATACTATTTGACCAGAAAAGAAATTATTTACTTTAATGTATTTGACATTGAATTTAAGCGATATTATATGCATAGTCGCATTTATACTATTTGACCCGAAAAGAAATTATTTACTTTAATGTATTTGACATTGAATTTAGGCGATATTATATGCATAGTCGATGCAAGCAAGAAATAAAATACTTCTGAAATATTCAATCATTGCAGTTGGGTGGTCATTCTTTCTAGTTCATCTCATTTTTTATATGTGACTATTTTATATTTTTTTTCTAGATCTTTATATATATATATATATATATATATATATATATATATATATATATATATATATATATAGGGTTAGGTTCAAATTAGAACTCATAAATACTTGAGAACTCACGAGAACTTGTCAAAAAACCAATTAAAAACATTTTTTTTTCCACTATCTTTATTATTAAAATATAACATAAAAAATAATTTATCTCTTCAATTAATTAATTCATTCTCTCTAAATTATCCTTAAAAAAATGTATATACATATGTAAATGGTAAACACTTACACATGTGTAAGTGGTAAACTTAAACAAGTGTATATTTTTTTTAATATATGAAGACATGTAAATTTACATATATAAATTCATTTTTTATGTTGTAATCTAACAATAAAAATAGTAAAAACAAAAAATGGTTTTGATTGGATTTTTGACGAGTTCTCGCGAGTTCTCAAATTATTTATTAGTTCTCAAATGATCTATTCCCTATATATATATATATATATAGGAAAAGAATCAAATATGAACCAAGTTTAAACGTATAAACCAAAAAATCAAATTGTGACCACATATTTATTATAATTAATTGATATTTGACTTTTAGGGAATGAATTAAAATAAAATGAAAATAAATGTGACTAGAATTTGGTTTTTGGTTTACGAGTTCACAATAGATTAATATATGTGTGTGTGTTGCGAGATTAATAATTACAGAACATTAAATTATTACGAGAACAGAAAAAAAAGATCAAAATCATTTTAATTTTTTTTTATTAATGATTTGTATTTTAATTTTTTTATTCGTTGAACGTTCGATTCGTTTACAGTGTTACTAAAAACTTAATAAGAAAAATAAAAATAGAACATTTTGCATACTTTGAAGATAAAAAATTGCTAATTTCTAGATCAAAATAGAGTAACTACTAAACATTTAAGCGAGTGGAGCGGCGGTAAGTGCTTGAGTCCATCTAGCAAATGTTTCACGTTCAAATATGAAATCCGTCTTTTAACCTCTAACTGAATACCATTTGTTTAGCGAAAGCTATGATTTACTTGATTCCGTTCATTAGCATGGTAACTTTACATCGTTTACCAAGAATCTTGTCATTTTCTCCTGAGACCTTAGCATGTTTTCTTGACTTGGAAATTTGTCATGATATTTTAAGAATATTTTATTCATCAATTTCTCACAAGATTTTCAGGATATTTTCTTTGCTTATTTCTTAAAAGTTTTTGAGTAAATTCCAACTTCTAAGGGGTAGAAAGGTTAGAAAGCAGAAGTTCCGGGGGGCTGCTTGCTGTTTTTGTTAGAAGATCATAAAGTGTCACTAGTTGATAGTATACTATCACGATTCACGTGGTCTTTCTCTCTATCACGTGGTCCTTCCGTGCCTAACATTTTGTCGTTTTAGTTTGGACAATAATTTAATCTAAAACAAAAGTTTAACGTAATGATTACTAACCGCAAAACATAAACTATGTCAAATTACATAAACGAATCGGGAAACGACAAAAAATGTCTTGCTGGGAAACAACTAACGAGAAAGCCATGAAAATACTCCGGGTATTATATTTATAAGCAGTAAACACACATATATATATATATATATATAGATAGGGAGTATCAAATAAAAAATAGTTTTTCGCTAAAAAATTTAATAAATGACAAAAATCTTAAAAAACGATATCAAATCCAATTAAGCTAATTTCAACGGCGTTAGAACCGTCTCGTCGAACTCTACCATCTTAGCTTTTAGGGTTTAGATTTTACGTTTGAATTTTAGGGGTTTAGCCTTATGGTTTAGCTTATGGTTTAGGTTTTTTTGGAGGGGTGGGGGTGGGGGGTAGGTTTTTGGGGGGTGGGGTGGGGGAGTTTAGGTTTTTGGGGGTTGGGGGTGATGGTTTTAGGCTTTTCGGGGTAGGGTTGGATGGGGGTTTAGGTTTTTAGGGGTGCGGGTAGAGGGGGGTTTAGGTTTATGGGTCCGGATTAGGGTTCGATTAGACGATTCTAACGCCGCTGGAATGAGCTCAATCGAAGTTCGTTTGACTCACTTCTTAGTATTTCTTAGTAAAAAACCACTTATTAGTGGAAACGTCCTCTATATATATATATATATATATATATTTGCATTTGAGTACATGAGACCATTCTTAAAATAGAAAGAAAGATTTTGCGTTAACATGATGTGATGTTAGAGTTGCCCGGACGAATATTCGAGTATCAAGTGATATCATGTTCCATATCATAGCTTTAAGGTTTATCCCTTACTCGAGTAGATAAAAAACGTCACAACATAGCAAAGGTGGTTGTAGTACGTATAGAATCTTTTGTGAACTACTTATTTATGTTGGTGATTTTAGTGTTATCAAGGCCATTTTAGTTTAGTTGTATTTACTTAAAACCAAATGAAAAGTTAGAATATAAGTTGATATGAGTTAGGAGGTGCGAAGTGCTAACTCGATCAAGACGATGCTAACTTCGGTACTTAGGAACCTCTAAGGGTGTCTAAACCCGGGTGGGTTCCAAGGAGGCACTACTCTGGTCCCTTATGGGATCCAAGGGGCAACGCCCCTAGCGAAGGTCGAGATGATCATCAATCAACATGGAATTTTTTTTCTTCATATTTTGTTATATGTAACACCAGGCCAATTCCGAGGTCCTAAATTGCCAACTTTGAACCCTAGGGGTTGGAATTTGCCAAGTCCCCAAAATAAAAGAGTTGAAAATGAAAACTTTTGAAATCGGTCTAATAGCGGACTGCTACCATTCTTCCTAACGGTCCGCTAAGGCTGAAGGGTTGGGTGGTGGACCGCCACCATATCAGTAATGGTCCGCTAGCCGCAATCACTCGTGATGCCACGTGTCCGGTGACTCAGCCGGAGAATCTGACGACGCGTGTCACCGTGGCAGACCGCCACGCCCTCCGTAACGGTCCGCCAGCCGCCAATTAAGGTGTGGTCCAATCAGGATGTGACGTTTAGGGCTGACACATCCCATTGGGCGGTAGCGGACCGCTACCTTCCAGTCTAACGGTCCGCTACGAGTCTTATCTGGCAACTATAAATAGAAGCCATCGGCTTCTCACTTTGGCACATCCAAACTCACAAAACCCTCCACACTTCTCGGAGCTGCTATACCTAGATCCTCATGCCTTCGTTCCGGTAATTTATCTGACTTTCGCTTATTTCCGCACTTTTGCTTATTTCCAAATTCGTGCGTTAAGATACTAACTTGAGTTAGAACTTGCTTTAAGGTTTACACTAGCACCCAAAGACTACCCCTGAGATAAGCCAAGCTACTGTTAAGGTGAATATGTTTATTTGTCTTTATCTTCAAAACTTTGAAAGTTTTACGTTTACAAAATGGCAATACTTGTATTCAAAAGTTTGATGCATAAGGGCGTCTATGTAAAACATTCAGGCCATAAGTATATGTAAAAATTGATCAAGGGATATACGCTTTATGGGTGAAATTCCCATATTGGGGCTGGTAATTGTCTGTAACTGGATGTAAGACGGGGCCTCAGTTAAGGGACATCTCGGTAAGTAAGTCTACAAATGTCAGCAGTCCTTTTAAAGAAATTATCACCGTGGTTGTACACTCAGATGAAATAGTTCTGCTGAATGATAGATTGTACGCACATTATGGTTAAATGTTTTGATATTGTATTTGCCAACTGAAACTGGTTATGATATTCATGTTCACTAGCGTTCGCGCTGACGTTTAGTTTTTCAAAATGTTTTCAGGTAATCAATGATTATCTATAAGACTAGTCCTACAGGATAGTCTTAGGGATAAATGTGTAAATAAAGGGATTTTGACAGGGTTATGTGCTGCTATCATGGAGATAACTCTGTAGGAATGAAAACAAGAGGAGATGTTAGGAAGATGTATTCCTAGACATGGATACTCCCTTGTTTTGCACAGGGTTAGGTGCCGAAAGGTAAAACCCTTAGATACCAATGCTGGTATAACTTGGTATCGGACATGGTTAACTCCCTAGGCACAGGCCAACTAACTTGTGGCTTTAGTTTTTCCCTGCTTATGTAGGTGACATTTTATGTAGAGAAAAGGGGTATTTAAATCCCCAGTGAAATGAAAAGATATTTTATTTATCCCCGAATTTGGAAAATATACAATATCAACCCGCAGGTTGAGATTTATTACAAGTTCGATCCAAAAGTATTTCCGCTGCTAAACTAACTCTGATTTCATAAATAAAATAAGATAAGACTGGAGATGTCAATCTGGTCGCACGCCCGAGGTGTCTTGAAACCGGGGTGTGACATTATACATTGGAAGTTGCTTAGGATTCGTCTGATTGGTGAAAATAACTTGAAAAATGATGATCGGTAGTAACTAATCATCAATAGTAAATCTGTAGGAGATCAGTAGTAACCGATATTCAGTAGTAACTGATTATATTGGTAGCAGTTATAAGATATGTATATTGAGCTAAAGATATTATAAGTTAATTTGGGTTTAGTATGGTAACATTTATGAATTCGTTTAAAGCCTTACGACTAAGTTGACTAGAAAATTTAAGTTGAATAAGTTGTATGTTTATGTACATATATATGTTTAACAAAAGTTGAGTTGATTAATATTAAGATGGGTAGATTGTCTAAGAAGTTCCTATTTTAATAAAGTTTAGATATTTGAAATTTGAACCATCTATATTGTTATGTAGTTGAACTTAAAGAATAATGGATTGTATGCACTCAAGGAGTTTGACTTATGATTGTATAATGTGATTGGAACTTACTAATTTCCTATGTGTTTTGTACTTATTGAGTTTGGAATGGATGACAAAATGAAATGTAAGTTGTTGTAAACTAATTCGAACGAATGAGACATCGTTAAGGTATGTGTTTATTTAGATTCTTGTTTTTGTCCGAGTTGATTAATATTTGCATTGGATGATACATTAGACTAGAAAGATGTTGCGTGGAAAGATTGAACATAAAACTAGAATGTGCAGTGCAGAACTTTCTGACATGGCCATGTTCGGTCTGAACATAACCATGTTCGGAACACAACCATGTTCGGTCTAAATACAACCATGTTCGGTCTGGATGAATACAGAGCAGAAGTTACTGACATGGCCATGTTCAGGGGAATACAACCATGTTTTGGAGGAACACAACCATGTTCATTTATTTTTCCATTTTCATTTCTTGAAGTTATGTTGTTCAATCTTGCTTGTTCGTTTGATGCATAATCTTATATATATTACTAGTACTAACTTGTGGTGTTGGGAACACATTAGCAGAGTCCATGGATGTGACAAAAAGATGTTGGAGAACAAGCTTTTGGAACTCGTTGCCTAAAGATCAAGTTCTCGGAGTGGCATGATTGTTGGCGTTCTCAATTTATCAAAAAAGTGAGAGCATGATTGTTGGTGTGTCATAGCTACATGTGTCCATGACACCGGATGGAAAATGGCGGGGCTTACGTCCAGGTGGGTTGAATCTACGTATCATCTTAATGAAATTTAAATTGTATTACATTGTCCATGTCCTAAAAATTACAAGGTATTGATAAATATTTTTCATTATACCTTTATAAAGGTTATGTTCATCCAACCATTGTTATTGTCTTACCAAGTACATCATTTGGAGAAAATGAAGATAGTAACGATGTGTGACCAAATGTTGTCTTTCATTGTCTTTTGTAACCATGATGACAACACTCTAATACAATCACCATACGTTCCTAACGGTTTATACTTTTTCAACATTCTACGACGGATATATTTTTTTGTGTTCGTATGTTCTCAATTTTTTCTAAGTTAATATTGTTTTAAAGTTTCCCAAACCATATTGTGGTTCTTTGTAATGCATTTTCCCAATAGAGATAGGTCACATAAGAAAACAAAAAACAATCATTTTTGTATGAGTTTGTATCTTATCAAAATAGATTAATACAAAAACATACTAAAATGTTTACTTCTGGTCTTCTTCTACCAATACATCTTCCTTTTGGTAAAGCATTCAATATATTCAAGCCTTTTGGTTTGCAACCAAGGTCGTATCATTTTGTTATAGTCGGTCGCTAAATTATTAAGGTCCGAATAATTTTCAGTACTTTTAGTTTTAACTTAACATAATGTGAGGATTTTTTTTCCGTTAGTAACAAATTCAACGCGGATGTATAATTATAACACAGCTAACTTATAATGAAAAAAAAGTTGTTATTTAATGTAGTTCTTATATCACCAAACAATATAGTATATAGAATAAAAAATATATAAAAAATCAACTAAAATAATGTTAATAGTCTCACAGATATTATATTAGTTTAACTTTAGTTGTTTTCATCATTATATTAAATAATTATATTATTGATTTTTTTTTATAAATTATTTGATATACCTTTATTTATTATTTAGTATTAAGTATTTCAATTCATATAGGTAATTCCATACAAAATTTCGTTTCACGTGTATAAAATTATTTATTTGAATCCATATTTCATGTTTATAAAATAAAATTTTCTTAAACTATTTTGAGTTGATTAGTTTTTCATTTCTGTTGAACAATAAGTAATGAAATTTCTATAAATAATAAGGTAGAGCAAAAAAGTCTATTAAACCCTAACAAATATAAACCAACGTATAAGACTTGCATTTTAGCACCCAAAATTTATAATATACTTGCAGAAGTTAATACACGACTGAAGATTCGTGTATTAAGATAAAAAAAATATAATAAACACTAGATATATCGTGGGAAAGATTGAACTTCTTTTCTAAATTACGGATTATCTGTAAGCATGAGCCAATGTTAACTTCGAGTTAGCATAAAAAACTTATGATAAAGATGTAAAGTTTATGCCAAACTAGATCTTGTTTATATTTTGGATTGTTATATTGTATTATTTTTATTTTTTGTACAACCGTTCCTAAATTTTCAAAGATAAATACACATTACATACATGATTTGAACCTTTAATCTTTTGGTTATGGGGTACACCACTTAATCACATGATATTTTCTTAAGCAGATTATATTATATTATTTTAATTGAAATGATTAATTAAAACGGGTTATAACATTTTCTTTTATAAGATTGAGTAGAAAGTCACTAAACAATTTGACGAAATCAATGTTTCTAGAAAATGAAACGATGGCGACTGTACGAGCATGACTTCTGTGTATGTTTCAACCAATTGTTCTATATCACAAGACTTGATTTGATAGAGTACACCACAACCTCCTACATACAAGATTTTAAGTCACGATCTTTTAATCATCAGGTCTATCACTTAATTATCAACAATGTTTTCATAACCGGATCGGACAACGGACCGGACACATTAAAGGTTCATTGGTTGGACCGGTCGAACCGAATGACGTAATAAATAATAGAAATATGTAACATCCCAAAAATAAGGACTAAATAACGAACGGGTTTTTAATGCGAGACGAACGGAACAAACAAACGAGGAACGGCTGGGCTGGGGATGGGCCGGCTTTGGGCCTGCACGCGAATAAGCTCAAGGGAGGAAGCCTCTTCCTATAAATACCTAAGTCCATCCTTTTCTCTAATTTGACCAAGTTTTAGAGAGAGAAAATGAAGGATCGGCTCAAGATCGCATCGGTTCGTGTCTCCATTGTTCGTGAAGAGGTTCTTTGAATCAGATGCTCGATACAGGTAACAACCCGAACCAGATCTGAGTTTTTATTCATTTTGGGGTTTCGGATATTTTCGCAAAAAGGTCGGGTTTTTATGATCCAAATGAGAAAAGGGTTATAGATTTGTGATCAGTGGAGAAAACTACAAGTTTTGAACGTAAAAAGTTTGCATCTTGAACGTAATCAGATTGAGCCGCCATTAACATGCAAACTTAGGGTTTTGGGGAAGATGACAGCCCCGCATGCGTGATGAAGCGAACTTGGCCAAGCGAACTTGCTCAAGCGAACTTGCTATGTTTGCTGGCAGTTTAAGGCTGGCGAACTTGATATGTTCGCTAGGGCTATGAAGGGCGAACTTGGCCTTAATTTTGCCTAAGTCAGAATTAGAAAAGCAGTTAGGGTCGGGATTGGTCTGATGTTTATTTAACTAATCAATCCAGATCGTGTGTGATTCCCGTTGAACCTTTGATTAGGACAACCAAGACTAGCTTATCAGGTGAGTTCTAGAGCCCTACTTTTAATGCTTTGATTAACGTTTTAGGATGGTGTGTATACTTACGAAATGACGTTTTTAGGAAATGATGTTTACGAAAGATGGTTTGGAAAGTGAAGTTGAAATGTGTTTATGAAATGTTTTGTCAAATGAAGCTTACGAAATGTTTACGTATGAAATGTTATTTAATAAAACGTACGAATGTTTTAACTGAAGTAATGAAAGGGAAGTAATGTTTTATGAAAATCACGAAATGAACGAATCCGTCATGATTCATTCAGGAATCGAAGTATGTATGTTATGTATGGGCCTGACCTTTATAGTGGCCTTTGTGGCTTGCCAACGGTTGTATAACTGGGTGGGTAAAGGGGTGACGACGGTCATCATGGGGATTACCGTTTTTAGGAAATGATGTTTACGAAAGATGTTTTGGAAAGTGAAGTTGAAATGTGTTTATGAAATGTTTTGTCAAATGAAGCTTACGAAATGTTTACGTATGAAATGTTATTTAATAAAACGTACGAATGCTTTAATTGAAGTAATGAAAGGGAAGTAATGTTTTATGAAAATCACGAAATGAACGAATCTGTCATGATTCATTCGGGAATCGAAGTATGTATGTTATGTATGGGCCTGACCTTTATAGGGGCCTTTGTGGTTGGCCAACGGTTGTATAACTGGGTGGATAAAGGGGCGACGACGGTCATCATGGGGATTACCGGGATCCTTAATGTTGGTGATGTTCTCTGCGAGGGAACAATGCTTGAAGTTTGGTACGTGCTATCCTTTGGGACGCCATGCTTGAAGGGAATTGACGGTTACGCATGGTTATCAGTGGGTGCGTGTGCTCTATGAAGCACCGTGCTCCAATGAGGAATTGACGGTTACGAAAAGGCATATATTCGGTTTATTGTTAACTTATGTTTAATGTTATGTTATCGCATGTTTTACGTACACTTTTATTAATAATGAATGAATGTTATGTTTTGGCAAATGTTTTTAGTTAAAGTTTTATGTAAAGCTACAACTCACTAGTGTAGCTGACTTTTAGTATGCACATTCAGGTTAAGCACAAGTACTAGTATGGACGGTGATGCTTGGCGAGCGAGAAAGAGTTACCCGGCTGATTTATGAAGACTGACATCCCGTCACGTTTATGTTTTGATTATGGTTATGTTAAGACAACGTTGTGATCTTTTGAATGTTGAACAAGTTTTAATTTATGTTTGAAATGAATGTTCTGCTGCGTTATTTGATATTAAAGTTTAACAACTGTGTTTTTATAAGTAAATTCAACACGTGAGAGGCCTCCGGGTTTGGGGCCTTACAAAATATTCATAAAAATATATAGAAAAAGAAAAAATTTAAAATACAACATATACAACCATTTAAACAAGCATAATCCAAATTTAAGCAAAATAACCCAAATTTAAACAAACATAATCAAAATCTAAGCAAAATAACCCATGTTTAAACAAACATATATAATCCAAGTTCAAACAAAATAACCTAAGTTTAAAGTTTAAACGAACATAACCAAAGTTTAATTGGTTGTTCTTCGTCAAACATATTTTTTTTGGCAAATTTCTTTAATCCCATGGGAGTGAAACTTGAACTCATGACCTACTCAAACCTTGGTATTCTAAGAGGTTTTGTCTCTACCATTCGGCCACCAACCCTGATGGCGTCAAGCATATTTTCTGACTTGTCATAATTAAGTTAAAAAAGAGTTTTTGTGATTATTTATTTGTTTAAAAGTTAAAAAAAAACTCAAAAAGTAAAAAAAAAAAGCAAAAAATTAGAGAACCCAGTTCGACCCTCGGTTCATTGTTCAACCGGTTAATTGTAAGAACCGTCCATTTTTTTGTAAAACGGTCTCACAACATACAACCGGACCGTCGAAGATGTCGGTTTCCGATTAGACCAGTCCGACCGAACGATCCGTTTCGGATTTAAAAAATTAGTATATCCTCATGAAGTGATAATAGCATATTTTTTTTACTGAAAGAATGAATTAAAACGTGTTATAATACTATATTTTATAAGATTGAGTTGAAAGTCACCAAACAATTTGACGAAATCAACGCTTCCAGAAAATGAAACGATGGCGACTGTACGAGTATGAATTCTGTGTATGTTTCAATCATTGTCCAACCATTAATTTTTTTATTAACTACCGACGAATACTATAATCACGGTCATCTGGGTAAATACATTTGCAAAAGGCTACCCACGTCCGCAGACAACGCTGGTGACGCGGCCAGCCCAACATTTCAGGGCAAATTCACCACCCGAAGGCCCACTATGGTAAAACTTTTGGCTCAGCTGAACATATTGCATCAAGTGAGACTCGAACTCATGACCTCCACATTAGGTGCCTTCTCCTAAACTAATTGATCTGGGGCTCATTGGCTCCTACCATTAGTTCATTATAAATTTTCTTTTTCATACCTCAATTTCAAATAAGACAAATTATGTTAAAAGATTTTTTTATGAACAAACGTACATTGTTAAATATAAATCATGAATCTCCCTTCATTTGTTATTTTTGATCCCTTAATTTAGATTCCGGTTAATAGTATACGATAATAATATATTTAAATTGATACTTTATTTGGTAGAAAAAAAAACTACGAGAGAGATGTATTATTGGTCTTTATGACTTGTTTTTTAACACTTCACACGGTGTAATCCGCTCATCATGTGCCCTTATTCGCAAATAATTGAATTGATTTTTTTTCTTTCAAAATGGGGCTTGTCCCTTAGTAAACAAGCAGCCTTGTTAATTTTAATACATATAAAAGGTTATTTGATATCAACATATTGTTAGTTTACTACCAAGGAAAAAATATATATTTTGTTTTCTTCCGTAACAAAAAGAATACATATACTTACTTTTAAAATAGTATATAGGGAGAATTTTATATATATCCTACAAACTTTTAAAATATCATATATATACAAATCAAACTTTAAATATCAAATATATCCTTCTATAATAAACTTTAACTTAATGACAAGCTTACCTTCACAAATATACTATTATTTTAAACCTCTTTTAATTTATTAGGTCTTAAACTCAATAACATCTACAATTATTCTTCAATTAAGCTACTTTCTTTCAATTCGTTACACAAGTGAGTGGCGATTCTAATAAAAAGAAAAGAGTGAAAATCCATATTGTGAGTAAAAGAAAAATCACGATTTTGATTAACAGGAAATTTTGAGGTAAATCACAATTGTTCAAAATCATCGTAGAAAATAAGAAAAAGGAAAGGGGCAGAAAAAAAAAAAGAAAAATGACAAAAATATAATAATAATATAGATACATACATATATTGACATTAGCTAAGAGCATCCACATCAGTATTGATATATATATCATATCTTTAAATATAAGGAAAGAAAATAAAATTTAAGTTAAAAAGGGTTTTGCATCAGATTTTTTAAACATTAACTTTATCTCTAAAATTAAAAGGAAATGAAAACTAGAATCTTAAATATATAAATTCCTTAACCATTTCTTTAAAATTATAAGGATAAGGAATAAGATTTGAGAGGTTTTTAAAAAATGAACAATTTTTTTATAGAATTATTGTTTTTCTAAATCGGTACATTTTTTGTGAATTTAATTATTTGATTTTTGGGTTTTGAAATTAGAAATAGTAGAAAACCGGAAAAAAACTATTTTTTCTACATATTTGTTTTGGTACCGAAACGGCAGTTGCAAAGCTGGTCGCAAGTTTGCGTCAAACCCTGTTGCAAAATCGGTCGCTAATGATATTGGTTATAATTTCGGGTGCTAATGATTTTGGTTGCAAAATCAGTTGCAGATAGGTTTGGTTGCAACTTCAATCGCTAATAGTCCATTCACAAAAAGATCATATCTCAAATAGTTTTGGTCACAATTGGAGTAGCTAACAGTTCGGTCACAAAATCCGTTGCAAAAAGTTTTGGTCGCAAAACCGGTCACATTATGTCGTTAATTTTGCGACCGAAATTCTAGTTGGTGAATTGAGAACCCTCCAAGAAACATGTCCTCTATAAATACCTATAAATACAACGTAAAACCACTGTAAAAGCCAAAATCTCCAACAATAATTATCAAATTATTTTTCAATTAATAGAAACGTACTATCCCTTCGGAAAAAATGAAAATATCATGTACCTTAAATAAATATCATGATAAGAACCAAAAAAGGACGCAGAATGGGCTTGTTACGTATCACTTCCAACCTCAAATAAATAACCCACAGATATTTAATTCAAACTCAATCATTTGGTTGACATACACGTGCCTTTTTCTCATCATACCATGACATTTTTGAAGGGTTCAAAACAACACATTTGAAATATGATAGCCATGAAAGGAATATATAAAAATAAAATAAAAAACTTATGAGAATAATCAATTTTAAGTACATTTTACACATCATGGTAATGCTAAACATGATTTTATCTTATAGTCATTATATACGTGAATAAATTTTATATATCCACTTTAAATTCACATATCATCGTAAATGTATTGAAATGTATAAATCTGAAGATATATGTAAAAAAAAAGTTATTCGGTTTGTATAGTATAACATACATAAATGTATTTTATAATTAGTAAAATGGAAAATTGGGAATTGTGGAAAGAAGTTTTAATTTATTTATTATAATTATTATTTTAGTACACATGTAATTGATTTTTTCTCCGATCACTTTTACAGTCCATCTTGGATCAGGAGCAAGCACTCATCATACAGCATCTCGTTCTCATCATGTTTCATCATCAGCAAATCTAACCGTTCAAAAGGCATATCCAACTGATCGCGACCGTCCAAGCTTGATGCACCATCCATCTCGAACAACGGTGACCAATCCGGCCAACAGAAGTACGTCTCAAATAAATCAGCCTCCCCTTGATCACTCGTCGAGCTCAATAACGCACCACTCCTTGATTCTGAATGTGATGAAGGAAACAAGGAAGAAGATGAATCAGATTGAGGAATAATTTTAATTTCTTCTTTCTCTGCGACTTTGACTTTCGTTGACTTCTGGTCAGCTTTTCTCTTCTTCTTATTCTTCGGTTTTTTGTCGACGTTCGGCGGGTTCTCACCGTTAAACCGCCGTTTAAGATGCGAATTCCAGTAGTTCTTAATCTCATTGTCAGTTCGACCAGAAAGTTCGTTGGCTATGAACGACCACCGGCTTCCGTGAACAGAATGAAGCCGGATGATGATGTCATCCTCGTCGGCGGTGAAGTTTCCTCTCTTGATCCCTGGCCGGAGGTAATTCATCCATCTCAGCCGGCAACTCTTTCCACATCTAAGCAATCCTGAATCAGTTATAACAAACATTAGTTATTCTACCGTTAGTTTGTTACAATAACAAATTTGGGTCAATAGTTGACATACCTGCTTTGGAAGGCATAGATCGCCATTGGCCTTCACCGTTGGTTTGAATGTAGTTGGTGAGGAGTTTATCTTCTTCATCAGACCATGCTCCTCTGTGTAAACCCACCTTTGAACAGCAGGGTGCTCTTCCCATTTTTGTTTTTGGGTTTCACACACAAAGGCAAAACGCAGTGGAGTGTGTGTTTGACGGAGAGGGAGATCAGAGACTTTGGTGTCCTGATATGAAGGAGCCCACGGCATTCGGTCGCCTTTTAAATGCCTTTTTAGAATAATAAGGTGGCACGTTTCTAGAAAGGGATGAGTTTCATAAAACACTTTTTGTATATAAATTGAAATTTAAGAATTTTATACCATTTGATATGACAAGATAGTTAAATTAAGAGAACCAACTTTACATAAATAAAAAAAAAATACTTTGATGTGTATAATATATTTTCAGTTTTTTTACGTTGTTTAAAATATCTAAACTTTATTTTTTTGAAAGGCAAAAAAAAATAAAATTATAGTACCTTTTACATTATTTAAAATATATATTTAGTACTTCAAATAAAAAAAATTAACGAAATATTCAATTTAAAAAATTATTTTATGAACAAACCTAACATTTTTTAAATAAAAACCGTTTTATAAAAAATAAATTAGAAACTCAGTTTAAAGTAACTCCCCTGATGAGGGAGTGTCACGTGTCAGTTAAAATATAATTTTTTTAATTTATTTTTAACCCTTAAAGTATATATAATATACGCTTTTAGTGTGTTTCAATTTCTATTAATTTTATTTTTTTTTAATAATTTTCGTTCGTTAATTTTTTTTAAATACGGAGTGCGCAACTATTTGTAGTTTTTTTTGTTAACGTTTCGATATAATTTTTTTAAAACGGAGTTGTATTCAAAATCAAGGTTTTTTTTCGTTGCCTATAGCGAGTGTAGTTACCGTGGTGGTACCGTTACGGGCCGAACCTATTATGAGCGAACAACATCATTGTCAATATTGGTATTATCGAAATTTGTATCGATATTCGCCTTATGGTTTTCGACGACCCGAAGTGGTATTTTTTTAATTCGTTTTTTCCCTTTTTTATTATTTAGTTTTATGTTTCATTTCTATTAATATTAAATTTACTGTTGCGCCTACGTTTTCGTTTAAATTTTATTAACGATAGGCCCGACACCGTTTTCTATGATAACTATCGTTCGTTAAGTTTTTTAAATAACGGAATGCGCCGTTTTCTTAATTTTTTTTGTTAACGTTTTGGTTTAAATTTTATTGAAGACTAAGCTCAATTCAAATTCGAGTGTTTTTTGGTATCGTACTTTATAACGAGTCTGGAATTCGATGTAATTTTTTTATTCATGCAAAAGAGTCAAATCAACCCGCCGCGAAGCCGGGGGTAAAAATTAGTTTATATAAATCATTATTATTTAATAAGAGATAGGTAGAAAACAAAAAAAATTATAAAAATAATTAATAAATTTATATATTTAATAGGAGAGATAGTAGGGAAAACACAAGTTAAGGAGACATACAATCATGACATGTTAAGTAAATGAAATAGTCATAAGGAAATAGTTGGATCGATAAAATATTAGACAGTTATTAATAAACGGAAAAAACAAAAGAAATAGTTGAGAAAAAAATATTAAGTAAATGAAATATTCATAAAGTAAATATTAACAACGAAAATAATAAATAATTGAAAAACAATAAGTGAATTTTTTTTAATCAATTACTTATTTATTAGATATAGCTTGGGCATACGAAAAAATAAGCGAGAAAATTTTCAAACGGTTACAAGAATCTTTTGAAAACGTTTCTATTCGGCAAGAATAAATGCACATATAATTTCAATTAAAACAATTATATAATTATAACAATTTCAAGTTTCTAAAAATCTAATTATACTATTTATTATATTTTTGAACATTATATAATATCCAAATATATTAAGTTATTTTTTTATTTGTTACTGAAATTTTTATTGTTGTTATTAATTTTCTTTTTAGATTTACATACAAATTAAAAAAAAATAATAGTTAACTTAAATTAAAAAAAATAATAGTTAACTTAAATTTTAAAAAATATATGTTATTAAGTTTATATACAAAATTTAGAGTAAAATAAAAAACAAAGAAATAAAATAATCATGGGCAAAATTTAGAGTAAAAAAAATAAAAATTTGTTAACCTAAATTAAAAAAGAGACTGATTTGACTTATTTAATGATGTATGATTATCATAGGCAAAAACAAATAAGTTACATCAAGTGGTGTAAAATATTTAATTGAATGGTGTATGAATCATGGCTCACTTCTGAAAATTAGAAAAGCTTGTCGATTTGTTAATATAATAAAACAAATTGAAATTATATAAAAAAAGTAACCAAAAGAAAAGGGATTTATGAATATTGATACCCTATATCATTTGAGAGAAAGTACCACAAGGCTGCTTATACGATAACAGTATCATTTAAAAGCGTTTCTTTTTAAATGGTTGAGAGTTTAGTTTTATGGTCGACATTAATGTAAATTTACAACTAGATTTAGAGAGTAGGTTTAGAAAGTAATACGTATATATCTTTTTTTTTGAACGACGATAATACGTATATATCTAAATCTGTACCAAATAATAAGTAATTGTTTGCGTCACATGTCATAATTGTGTGAGTCTAATATTCTTATTCCTGCCTATTTTTTCTTTGTTACTATTTAATATTTTTTTTTTATATTTCTTAAATCTTCGTTACTAACTATTTAATATTTTCTTTATTCAATCCATGTAAAACAATAATTTCTAACCTAGTAATATAATATAATTAGTTTTTCCATGCATTAAACATACGGGTGCCCATACGAAGCATTAAAAACATTATGGCGTATTCAAAGCGTTATGGCATTATTTTTTGAAAGGCAAACTTTTATTCAATAAAACAAACTAACTAGCGTCAGCCGGTGTGAAAAGCATACAAACATTATAAATTTATAATAGACAAATACATAAGAAACTATATACTTTTAGGCTATATTAAAACTACATCAATTTTTCCATAATAAAGAGTTTTGTTTGAATCTATTTTTTATCCATAGAAACCTTCAAATAATTTCTTCAGATTTTGCTCCGTGCTTGAATTGAAAATCGTACGAAAACAATTGTCTATTACAATGTTTGTATGTTGTTCACACTAGCTGGTGCTAGTTGGTTTCTTTTATATGGAATAAAAGTTTGCCTTTCAAAAAAAAATTGCCGATTGCTGAATTGAAGATCGTACGAAAACATGTGCCGATTCTTCTATGATTCATGAATTTAATAACATTAGTTTGTTAGGGTGAAGGGGACAACCCTAACCCAAAATCTACCCTAACAAAACCAATCAATAAGGTTGTGCCACCTTACTTTCACCCTTTTGTTATCCTAATACCCTAAAGTGAAGGGGGCACAACCCTAATACCTTCATTTTAAAAAAAAACTAAATTAAAAAAGTACATAAAAATAAATCTAGAAATCACAAGGCCACCCGTATCGACTAGCTATTTCACGTTTTCGTTTTAGAACTATTTCCAACATGTCCGGTCACATGATTGTGATCCGTAAACATCTTTAAATCACGGTCCATACGATCCTCCCGAATAGCCGTCCGTTGTTCTTCCACCATCACCATAATATCTTGATCTTTTGACTTTTTTGAATCCAATAGTTATTTCAAAATAACCTCCCGTGTAGACTTCCGTTGATCCTTCATGGTTGTGTATTGAGAAACCCATTCGGCTAAACTACCTTCGCTTGACGACTCGTCCGATTTCTTTGATTTTCGTCTTGGTCTTGTTGGAGTTGCGTCTTCGTTGAGGTCGGGTGCTCAAGCAGTGAAGTGTTCATCATTTGAGTAGTTGGCGGAATCCGAAGACTTTCGTTTATTTTCCGATTGACCGGAAAACTCCTCCCCCATCAACGACACTTGTTCCCATTTATCATGTTTGCGTACAAGCTCCCAACACTCAACGTGGAAAAAAGTTTTTTTGTGTTTGGTTTGGAAATCCTTCAACGCTTTCTTCATCACATCAAAGTCGGCGGATCCACTCGCACGTAAACGGTCCTATATGGTTATAAAAAATATAAACTTAAATAAAAAATAAATAAACAACAAATATAAACTTAAATAGTCAAAAGATAAATATACCGCTTAAATCCAACAACCGTTGAACCAACTCATTTGCGTATTTAAAGCCGTCCATTTTGAATTTAGTTGGTGAATAGTTCGGTTGCTTCCACCAACTTGTTCGTTGTAGTGCTTAAGGATACACTTCTAAAATCCGGTTCTCTTTTGTTGATTTCCGACTACCGGCGAGATTTTGTTTACCGGTCCATTGTTGACGTGCCACACGTGCGTGAAATTTTCCTTTATTTCCGGGTTCGTCATCTTCTTCTTCACCAACCTCTACTTCTTTCACGTCGTCATCTTCTTCTTCACCAAGCTCTACTTCATCTTCGTCGTCATTAAAGATCGGGAGCGGTCGATCTTCATCGTTACGGTTTGGGTTACGAAATGGTAGGTTTTGGTAGCGAGGTACAAAAGGCTCAGACGTAAGTTGATCATGTAATAGATAGGTGTATTGAACGGGTGCAATTTGGGTAGGCATTACAGGCATTTGAGTGGGAATTTGAGCATACGGATAATATGGGTACGGTGCCGGTTGTTGTATTGGTTGTTGTGTTGAGGGGTTTTGGCTAGAACCGGCCTTTGATTTTTTTCGAGTACCGGCTTTTGCTTTTTTGGATTCCATGATTTTTAAGTAGAAATATGATAGAAAGAAATATTTTGGGTGTGAAAAATATGGTTTAATTGTATTGTATATATAATTTTTTTTTATTTAATACCTTCAACGGCTATAATGCCGTTTGACCAACGGCTAGAAACGAAATTGAACTCGGGTAAAAGTACCCGCAAAAGCATACCCGTGATCGAACCCGCAACGACGGCGGCGGTGTACCCGCATGAAGCCGCGTACCTGTGATCAGTACCCGAGGGTGCCCCTTTCACCCTTATATCAATTCAATGCAAGTACAACCACTTATTATATTTAATATTATTTGTTGAATGCTCATTTTCTTTTCTTTGACCCTCACTTATATATGCTATAATACATATGGAGAGATCCAAATCATAATTCACATTATAAATTTTGAACAACAGAAATCTATCATTACGGGCGGAACTAGGGAGGGTCAAGAGGGTCCATTGGCTCCTCGGTCATCATAATTTATTCATTTTTATATATATAAAGTATGTTTTTTTAAATCAAAACATAAGTTAAACCTTTTAGTCATAATCAGAAGAGAAGATAACATTACGATGACTCTCTGATAAAGAAGATCTGGTTCCGCCACTGTTAAATCATCTTTCTCACCACAAACATTAATAGGTGAAGCAGAAAAAAATGATATGATCGGGTTATCATGTTATATTTTATAAGATTGAGTTGAGTTAAGATTTACCAAACAGTTAGACAAATCAATGTTTCTAGAAAAGCAAACGATAACGACTGTAACGAGCATGCGTCCGTGTATGTTTCAATCATTTGTCCCAACTCCAATCAAAATATATAAGAAGAAGAGACATTTTGTATAATCTATTTAAAAAATATATATAAAAACAAAAATACAAAACACGCGATGGATATTTCAATAATTATTAATGTGATATATTATTAAATAGGGTTGGTGAATTTCGTCAATGTTCAGTTGTTTCTGATTTAAAACGTACTAGCGTATAATATTATTTATTAGTTAAGCTGATGGCCAAAAATTAAGCTACTTGGACCCCTAACTTTCCAAAGAATTACGAAATATATTATGATAAACATGCTTTAATATACACATAATATTTTGCTTTGAAGTAATTCACCTTCAATTTTATAAAGATAAAGAAAATAAATTTAAAACTAAAAAACATAGTTCTTTACAAAACGCGTTAACTAATTTCAAGAAGAAATCCTCATCAAGCTCAGATAAAAAAAATCAACTATACATTAGAAAGAAAATGATTTGATTTAATTGCATGTTAGATTATGATTGGTTCCAAGTTTTCAGAAATTACACTATAGTCCAAATTGTTTGCGAGTAGGGGTGTTCATCGGGTCGGGTTGCGCGTTTTTCGGGTTATTCAGATTGGTATTTTTTTTGGTTGAAACCATAATCCGAACCGAACCATATCTGAGGAAACCTAAATCGAACCTAAAACCACATTGTAATTCGGTTTGAACCTAACAAATCGAATTAGCCAAAAAAAAACTTTTTTTTCTTTTGGGTAGCCATAACTTATTCGTTTTAAACAACACAACATTTTAGGAAAATGTAAACATAAACATACCTTTATCAAATAATGATTTATAATACATATGTGGGTATTGGTTATCGATATAAATGAATTGGATTAACTATAAAATATGGATTAAAATAGTGGTATAACCCAATTCGGGTTTTTCGGTTCAAATTGAATTCAAAATCTAGAAATCTAAACCAAACCAAACCAAAAACAAAATTACATATTCGGTTTTTTTGTTTGAACAAAATATGTAATTCGGTTTGGTTTTAAAATGTTTCGGCTTCGATTCGGTTATCGGTTTAATCGGGTTGAAACCAAATATTGAACACCCCTAATTACGAGGCCATACCACTTATGGTTATTTTGTACGAGTTAATTAGGGTCGATTTCTCCTAACTTTTCTTTCTAACCAGTTGTTAATGTAGCGAGCTACAAATCGATTGTAACAAATGTTGTGTGTTTCACATGGGCATTAAATTATTCAATCATACAATTTCATTATTAAAGAAGAATTTCTGAAAAATTGAGATTATAATCGTAATTTAATCTTATCATAGGACGCGTCATCTAATTATCTCGATAAATTATGTATCACATCACCATATTGAACATAACACCAATATTATAATTTGTTAATGTAGTGAGCTACCAATCTATTGACAAGAGTTACAACATGCGGTATACTTTAGTGAGTGGGGGTTTGGTGAAGGAAAAAGTGGTTGCTATGTGGCGTCACGTCATTTTCATCAACTCTCACACTAACCTCACACCAACCTCACTTGTCAAGGGAAATACTCAAGTGAGTGAGGGTGATGTGAGCATTAAATGCATTTTCTAATTTAATATTTATTAAAAAATTTATTAATAAAATCATATAATAATAAAGATAAATAAAATTACATAAATTAAAAAAAAACTGATATTAAATTAAAAAAACATGATATTGTGAACGTTCGTAAATATGCTCAATCAAGTCCGACTTTAATGCGTCATGAATATCCCGATTTTGTATTTCTTGACGGTTTTACCGCTTTTGATCTTCATCAATTTCTTTGTACGTGTGCTCTTCTTCATTTGGGTTATAATGACAAATTACCAATTTTTGGTCCTCCAAAATCATATTATGCAAAATTATACAAACATACATTATGTTCATAATTTTCTTTTGAGACCAAGATCTAGCTGGTCGTTCGATAATATGTCACTTATTCTCAAGAGAACAAACGTCCGTTCGATATCTTTCCTTGCTGCATCATGAACTTTTTTGTAAGTTGTACGTTTAATACCTTCGGGAAACGTAAGAGACTTGGCAATTGTAGCATATTCGGGATATATTCAATCAGCAAGATAATACCCATGTTGGTAAAGTGTCCCTCTAAGTTCAAAAGACGAGTCAGGTACAGTTCCGTTTATCATATCGTCAAAGATATGCAAATGATTAAGAACGTTAATGTCATTGTTGGAACCCGCAATGCCAAAGAACGCATGCCAAATCCATAAGTCAGATGAAGCCACAGCTTCAAGCATAATACTAAGACGAGAATGATCCCCGCGTGAAAACTGACCTCGCCACGCATTGGGACAGTTTTTCCACTCCCAATGCGTACAATCGATGCTAACGAGCATCCCGAAAAAGTCGTGTTTAGCTTCATGGGCCGCATATAATTGTTGAATTTCGCTAGCCAACGGTTTACGTAAATATCTCCTATGGTACAATTGAATTATAGCTTTAGATATTTTTGTAAATACAAGACTTGATAGTTCGGGGGGACATCTTCAAGTAATCGTCGAACGAATCACTATCGATGCCATACGTCATTTGACGAACCGCAACAGTACACTTTTGCACGGACGTAAAACCAATCCGACCTCTCGCATCAACCCGTTGGCGGAACTAATGCACCTCTCTCTCGATATCAATTTTAATTCTTAAAAATAAATTCCGTCTCATTCGAAACCGGGTACTAAAGTGCACCTCGTCGTAAGTACACCCTTCGTCAAAGTAGTCTTTATGTAGAAGTGTGTTAGTAGTCGCCCGATCACGATTAAGATGAGCCCTTCGTTTTAAAGGTTGTGAGGATCTAGCTTCTTCACACCACTGAAGCGTCGCCGTTGAGAAAGCACGGAACATCATATTCTGGGCTTCGTCGTTTGAAGATGAAGACATTTTTTTTAAATGTATAAAGTTGTATGAGAGCGGTGTGATTATTTGTGAAATGTATTAGGTAAAGGGGGTATATTATAGTGGTTTAATTAATAAAAAAATGTTTTTTTTTTAATTTTGTCGTTGCACAACGGCATTATTTACAAAAAAATAGCCATTAACATTTGCCCTTCTCTCCTTTACTTCCCGTGAAGAACCTCACGCTTCACCCTCACCCACCCCCTCACGCCATCAGGGGGCGGTGTGCCCTTCTCCCTCACGCCGTGAACAACCCTCACCGAGTGGCTCACGAGAGTTATACCACTTGATCTTAGGAAATTGATGTTATTGTTAGATATAGGACAATTATTCACTACCAATAAGAATCCACACCCTCCATCTCCACTCAGGAGTACGAAAACCTCCTAGCTAGTTAGAGAAGTTATGAAAATATCAAAAGAACTTAAGCGAGTATCACACTCTTAAGATCCAAGTTTTAAGTCCACATGCAACGACTAATACACGTCCAATTATTTAATCTAGGAGAAAAGTAGTGATGATTTATTTCAAATCAAGTTTACTGTGAACGAAGTAAATAAGAAAATAAAACAAATAATAAGTACATGTGAAGGAAATATAAAAAGATAGGGTTGATTATAGTTAAATAGAAAGTAATTAATTTATGTAGAGTGGGATCATGCTAAAGTTACCCACACATCTACCTATGGAAAAGCTAATTAGTGTGCTACATATAATTAACCACCACATGCTAGACATTAAATAATTTAACCTATAACCTTAAGCTCCCAATAATTATCAATTGTAAAACATTGGGGTGGTGACCCAATGATAAAAGCAAAGCCTTTTAACACCAAGGTCACGGGTTCAAGTCTCGGGGAGCTCAAGAAATTTGCCTTTAAAAAAATTTTTGTAAAACATGTTAATCCCTACAACTCTACAAGAATGCACATTTGATTATCCTTGTCATTAATCCTGTCTTTATCATATATTAATTTCAAGCCATAACTAATTAACAAGTTACTTAAACATGAATGAATTATACGCACATACAATGGCGGAACTAATGGAGGATAGGGTCCACCGACCCTGGTCGGAATTTATTACGCAAAAAATAGAGTTTCTAGATAGAAAATGTAAGTTGGACCTACTAAATTATTGTCAAGTTAGATTAAATGTGATTTTTTTTTAAGAAAACATGATTTTTTTTGAGAAAAAAATGTATTTTAATTTTTAATTAAGGAACACAAGAATTTTTAATTGAAAATATGAGTTGTTACGTTATACGAAAAAAAACTTACATCCGACACTCTTTGGTGAGGACAATGTAAATTTTAAGGAAAACATAATTTTCATGATATATGTAAAAAAATTATACGTTAATCCTTTAACTAAGATGTTCTGTTTATCACTTCACAAATACAAGCACTCTATATGACATGCAACAACAATAATACTCATACATATAACTACTAAACATAAAAAACTATTAAAACATAATACTCGTGGTTCTTTGATCAAACATAATACTCATACATGTAACTTTTAAAACAATAAACGTGTAACCATCCTTAATTAGTTTTAACATCATCTATATTAAAGGTGGAGTACAACACTTCAAAGAGATTAGGTGTACTCCACTTGATAGAGATTTGGATTAATATGCTAGTTTATCTAAAGTCTTTTATTTAGGTTATTTTATTTAAATTTTAATTAATAGGTTTAGAATCAAGTTATGATTAGTTAGAATTTTGAATTTGTTCCTTAGGTAGCAAGTAACTGGTTTAAATAACCTAGTATAGGTATTCGATTTTATTGTATTGTTTTCATGGAAGTCTGATTAATAAGAAAGAGTCGCACAAGTTGTTCAACTGATCTATGTGTTCTTGATTTGTTTTTTCTGGTAACCCATTTGAGACGTTTAACAAGTGGTATCAAGACCAATGCAAACCAAGTCAAGAGATCAATCGAAGTATACAACCCGATTGAAGGAATACCGATCACAGATCTGGTACGAACCAAGATCAAGATCGACCGAAAGCTAGAAACTGGTTGAAGGAAGAATATTGACAGATCTGGTAACCATCATACTCCTATCTCAAATCAATCCAGGTCTTAATGGCGGAGTTCCAAGTTGTTGGGGGCGTGAAGAAGTTGAATAACCAAAACTACAATACATGGTCAACATGTATGAGCTCGTATTTACAAGGTCAAGATGTATGTGAAGTGGTTGTTGGGGTAGGTATAGCACAACCTAGGATCGATACTAATAAAGCAATTCACAAGTGGAAGGTAAAAGTCGATAAGGCATTGTCCGTGTTAAAGACCAACATCGAAGAAGAATTACTTGAATACATCCGTGACCTTGAAACCCCAAAAGAGGCCTCGGATGCACTTGTTGCGCTATTCTCTAAAAAAATGTCGCAAAGTTACAACGGTTAGAGAACGAGCTTTTAATAGTGAAACAGGAGGAGATGAATATACCTCAATACTTCCAAAAGGTGAAGACGTTATGCCGTGAGATTGGAGACATGATCATCAGGCAAGAATCAGATATGCTAGGGTAAAAAGGATCATTATCCACGGTTTGAAACTAGAATTCAAAGGCTATGATGCAGCTATTCAAGGATGGTCGACGCAACCATCTCTTAGAGAGTTTGAAAACCTGCTAGCAACACAAGAAGTGCTTGCTAGCAACACAAGAAGTGCTTGCTAAACAGCTGAATGAATTCACGGTCTTCAATCCCACAAAAACAAAAGACTTGGCTTTGTATTCACGTCGAGGGAAAAGCAAGTTCTGATCAAAGGGTACACAAGGCCGAAGAAGCTTTGGTGAGCGATCTAAAAGGGCTGATTACTAGAAGAAAAATAGTAATTTTGATAATAAAGAATCACCATGTGATAAGAAATTCTAACATAAAGGAAAAAATTCGTGTTTTCTTGTTACAACTGTGGCCGATGTAGCCAAATGGCCAAAGATTGTCGCACGAAACCTGCATAAGAAGGTAATCTAGCAGTGATTTAAGAAGAAGAAACATGAGATGTTTAATCCGTTTTTGCAAGAGAAGAAGAACACTTCTTTGCATTCACCGCTATGGCAGAAACCAAAGCAACTCTTTGGATGAATGAATAGTGGATCTAGGATGTTAAAACCACATGAATGGATAAAAAGGACGATTGAAGAATACGGTTAAGTATGAAGGGAATAGTGTGGAGGTAACCGCCAATAGTTTAAGACATAATATCGCTTATAATGGGCGATGTATTCATCAGCGTTCGTGCTGTCGTTTTATTTTCAAAAAATGTTTTCAGGTAATCAATGATTATCTGTTGAGGCTCGTCCTTGGGGGCAGTCTTAGGGATAAATGTAAATATTTTTTTGACAGGGTTATGTACTGAAAGGATGTCGACTCCCCGGGTATAGGAGATAGCCCTGCTGATATAAATCAAGGGGAGATGTCTTAGGATGGCGATTTCCTAGACATGGAATACTTCCTTGATATTCACAAGGATAGGTGTTGAAAGGATAAACTCCCTAGATACCTTGCTGACAAGCTTGGTATTGAAAGTATAAACTCCCTAAGCACATTACAACTAGCTTGTGGTTCTAAATAAAAACTGTTGTGATGCAGGAGATGATGTAAATGGTTCCAAACTATGTTTGTAAACAAAAGGGTGTTTAAGTCCCCAAGAAATGAAAAATATTTGTTTATCCCTAAGGTATTGGAAACATTCAACATCAACCCTAGGTTGAGATTTTATACAAAGGTTGATCCAAAATAGTTTTCGCTGCAAAACACTCTGATAAGATAAGTTAAATGAGTTGGAAGGTACCAACTGGTGTCGCACCCCTAGGGTATCCTAAAACAGAGGTTTCCTAAGAGTTGGCTTTGTATTCATATCGAGGGAAAATCAAGTTCTGATCAAAGGGTACACAAGGCCGAAGAAGCTTTGGTGAGCGATCCAAAGGGGTTGGTTACTAGAAGAACAATAGTAATTTTGATAATAAAGAATCCCCATGTGATAAGAAATGGCCGATGTGGCCAAATGGCTAAATATTGTTGAACGAAACGTGCAGAAGAAGGTAATCTAGCTATGATTCAAGAAGAAGAAACATGGGATGTTGAAGCCTTCTTTGCAAGAGAAGAAGAACACGTCTTTGCATTCACTGCTATAACAGAAACCCAAAGCTATTCTTTAGATGAATGGATAGTGGATCTAGGATGTTAGAACATAGTTACCGAATTCGCTCTGTGAGCCGCGATCCACGAATTGGTTCGCGCTGTACCAAATCGAAAATCGTTTCGATCCATTTCGCTATGGTACGGCGTACCAAATCGATAAGGTACGGCGAACCATTTACCTATAATTCGTTGTACTTAATTCTAATTCCAATCGTACCTAACACTATCAAATTCGCGATTTTGGTCATGAATTCGCTGGTTGTAGAAATTTAGGGTTCGCGATTTTGGTCATGAACAGCCGTAATTCACCTGCAATTCCAACTTCCAAGTACCTAATGTCTGAAATTAGGTATGAAATTAGTATAATTATGTTCCTCACTAACCATATACTTCACCGATTCTACTTCAATCTCAGTAACTTTCTTCTACTCTACCAATTTCAACATCAATTTATCACCAATTTCTGATATGGCTTTTGGAAAAAGAAAGAACAACGAAGGAGGTGATAGCGAGACCCATGTTAGTAACACACAAGGTGCTCGATTGGAAGAGATGGTTTGGGAAGATCTTGAAGAGGAAGGCGTTAACAACGGAAAAGGAAAAAGACAACGACTTGATTAGGAATTTAGAATTGTTATGTTTATGTTTTTGTTTGTGTTTTTTTTCTATTTTGGATTTTGGATTAAATATTTGAATTTTGTTCTATTTGAACTTATGTTTTATTCGGGTACATCGAACCGAACTACATGGTACACCGTACCGGTTCGTACCGAAATGAACCTACCCCCGTCGTACCGAATACGTTAACTCTAGCGAATTGCGTACCCGAACCGCGTACCCGTACCGGAGCGAACCGCGTATTAGGTAACTATGGTTAGAACCACATGACTGGAGAAAAAGGACGATTGAAGAATCCGGTTAAGTATGAAAGGAATAGTGTGGCGGTAATCGCCAATAGTTCAAGACATAATATCGCTCATGTGGGCGATGTGAAGTTTCATCCAGGGAGCAAACATTAACTCGTGTTGAAAAGTATTTACCACGTTCTTGGGATGGAAAAGAACCGTCTATTTGTACCACAAATCACGGCAACCGGACGCTATGTTTTGTTTAGACGAGAGGACGTAAGGGTGTATGATAAATTTAAAACCCTGTTCAAACTCATACTATATGGAAGAAAAAACAAATTAGTCTATGTATAGAATGAAACCTAGAACGGTGTATGATGAAAAGACCAAGTCAAATCAGAAATCGACTTATGGCATCAACGAATCGTTCATGTCGGGTACAACAAGCTAGACATGATGATCCACAAAACTCTTGTGACACGTTTAACAAAGCTAGATGTAAGAAAGGATGTTGTATGTGATGGTTTGTCCGGAAACTGACCTGCGTATGGCTTGGGTTGCCTGCGCATGGCTTGGTTACCCGGTAACACCCTATACGTCACATATAAGGCTATACATGGCGTATAGGTTTTTTTTTTTTTAAATTTTAAATTAAAAAAACCATTTATTATTATTTTAAATTATTTATATTAAAAAAACAATTATTTATTATTTTTAAAATAAAAAAAACAATTTATTATTATTTTAAATTATTTATTTATATTAAAAAAAATTATTATTATTTTAAATTATTTATATTAAAAAAACATTTTTTTATTATAATTAATTTTAAAAAGAAAAAACAATTTATTATTATTTTCAGATATGACGGATCACGAGTACGATATTCATGTTATTATTTTCAGGATGAGGGCGATGACGGCGGGGCGGGTCAGGCTTAGTTTTTATTTGTATTCAGTTTGTTTATTCTGTTATATATGTAAAAACATTTTGATGTATATATTTAATTTTTTGATGTAATGTATATAATGTTTTAGTTATTTGTTTGGTTATAATGTTTAATATTTTATTTGGTTGTAATGATAAATTATAAATGTAAAACTATAATAAATGTTTAAAAAAAATAGATAACAAACTTATATTAAAAAATTTATATAAACTAAATTAAAAAATATAACAAACTTATATTAACAAAGTTATATACATTAAATTAAAAAAAAATAATTAAATAAAAAAAGCTATACGTGGCGTATAGGGCAATACACCACGTATAGAGGTTGTTAAATTCCAAATCTGTCAACTTTTAAATCAAAAATATAACCCGTGACTAATACGCTACGTATAGAGCAATACGCCTCGTATTGAACTATACGAGAGCGTATAAGACGACGACGTGTTCAATTAACAATATTTCATGTGCCATTAGAATTGACCTTTTCTTATTACTTCCAACTCAAATAGCACACAGATATTTTATTCAAAGTTCAAACTCAATCATTTGGGTGACACGCACGTGCTTTTTTCTCATACCATGACAATTTTGAAGGGTCCCAAACAACATGATTGAAATGACTACAAATGTATGAAGATTTTGGCTTCTGCATATTGGTAATTTATTTAAAAAAAAGGAGTATATTGGTAAATTATTAAAAAAAAAATTTACGATAACAAGTAATTTTAAGTACATTTACATATCAGGCTAACATTAGACATGATTTTATCTTATAGTCATGATATACGTGAATAAATTTTACGTAACCACTTTAAGGCCAGGGATGATCGTAAATGTATTAAAATGTAGAAACTGAATTTATCTTTAAGAAAATAAAAAAATTAGCTGGTTTGTGTATAAAATATAAATATATAAATGTATGTTTTGGTTATTAAGGGTGAAGGGGGCACCCTCGGGTAGTGATCACGGGTTAGCTCGGGTACGCGGGTACATCGCCGCTATTAACTCGGGTAGGCATGCAGGTTCAGTTTCACGGGTACATATACCCGAGTGTGGGTTGTGTTTGAAGCCGTTACCAAACGGCTATAATGCCGTTTGAAACAAAAAAAAATTAATTTAAATAATCAATACCATTTATATAAATTCATCTCCATCCAAATTAATTTTACATACAAAAATATTAACCCAATAATCAATCTTTTATCTACAATGGATCATGAATTAGTGATTCCTCCTGAATCATCCGATAACTTCGAGTTGCTATTTACTCACGATAGCGGGTCTAGTCTCCAATTTCTCACGAATATTGTCGACCAAGCCGAGCTGTAAGGCCCCTTTCCCGGGTGACCTCACTTGTTGGATTTACTCATAAACATAGTCATAAATACTGAACTTAAATTTAAAACATTCATCATTCAATTACATAATCAAAACAGCGGAAGTCTTTACGAATAAAACATAACATATTCTTAACAAACAAAAGTGGGATGTCAGTCTTGTGCCGGGTAACCTTCACGCCATCGCACGACCTTTTCTTCCTTTACCTGAAATGTATACTAAAGTCAGCTAACGCTGGTGAGTTCTAGTTTAATGCGTTTAGATATAAACATTCTTTTCTTTACTTCATAAGTAAACATTATTATAAAGTCATTCATATAAATACGTATTCATAACTTTTGCTTTTCTTTCATCTTTCTTTTCTTTATTAATGTGATTACATATATATATATATGCGTTCACCCTTTTTCTTTTCACTTTTCTTACCATTCTTTCTTTATCTTTCTTACGTGATTACATAGATATGCATTCACCTTTACTTTCTTTACCATTTATTGGTCATACACATAAGGGTGATCAACCCATCTTACGGTACGTATATCACAAAGACATACGCCCTCGAGCTACCGTCGTAGCCCTTTTACTTAACCGTCCGGCACTAGAAACCGTCCGTCATATCTTTACCGTCCTACCGAAGTAGTCCGTCATATCTTTACCGTCCTACCGAAGTAGTCCGTCATATCTTTACCGTCCTACCGTCGTAGTCCGTCATATTCGCCCGTCTGCCCTAAGGCATCCGTTTCCCACTTGAGCTAATTATGCAGCCGCATATTGTTTTAGCGACTTACTCCACCGTAGTGGCCTTTAATTAGTCTAACTTTCTAGACTTCCTTCTCTAGCTGCATAATAGTCAAGTGGTCGTCCGTCTACCGAAGTAGCCGTTATCATCGAAGCGTCCATAACGTTTACTTATACTTGGCAAGCAATATATACATGGATATAAAGCAAGATTTCATTCTTACACGTTATGTCATTCTTTTCATACTTGGCAAGCAATATATACATAGATATAAAGCAAGATTTCGTTCTTACACTTTGTGTCATTCTTTTCATACTTGGCAAGCAATATATACATAGATATAAAGCAAGATTTCATTCATTTACGTTATACCATTCATTCATTCATTCTTTGTAAACATACGTGTTGTTCTTTGTTCATAATTCATTATTCACTTTCATATGTATCTACACATATACCTTAATATATCACGTATGGTCACATTGACATTCATTTCATTTATTCATTTAGTGTATACATTCCAGCCCCAAAACATTTAAAATCATTTGCACGTAGCATATAGGGGGCACATAGAACTCACCTGATAGGCGGGTCCCTGAAGTATAATAGCTGGTTTCGAAACGTCACTAAGGTCACCCACTATCTGTATAATAAAGTCATACATATAAGGTAGGGCTCCTAAATGACACTAGACATTACTGTTCTTGAACTCAGTAGTTTCGGGAGGTGGGTCGCATCGAAACTATGGTAGTTTCGAGCTATGGTCTTACACTCGAAACTAGGTAGTTTCGAGTCATAATCCTTCTATCGAAACTAGGTAGTTTCGAGTCATTAACTTACGAAAATCTTAGTTTAGGTTCAAGGTGACACTCGAAACTAGGTAGTTTCGAGTCCTGAGTTCCTATCGAAACTATAGTAGTTTCGAGTCATTGGCTGCTATCGAAACTAGGTAGTTTCGAGTCAAACATGACTATCGAAACTAGAGTAGTTTCGATGGGTCTGCATGTATCGAAACTATAGTTTCGAGTCATGGGTCTGCATCTTCCCTGACCAGAACCTTGCTCCAGCCAACTTATTTCCAATCGATTAAACTTTGAACATTTTACGTTAAACACCTTCCTTTATCGTTCTTGAGTTCAAATACGTGATTTGTTTCAAGTTTCATATGCGAAAATCGTATCTTTATTTGATTTAAACCCGAGACATGCAAAGACTCAGAATCAGAGGCGATGCTTACCTCAACAGGCCCGATTTCTGTTGCTATGCGCTGAAATGGTGGAGACGGATGATTCCCGAGCCCTTGAGTCTTCTCCTTGCGGTTTTCTTCACAAGCCGATCGCTCTCTCTCTCTCTCTCTAGTGTTCTTGCGCAGGAAGATGAAATGAGAGAGGGTTTGGGTTGAAGCTGCTGTTTTGTAATGGGTTTCCCCCTTTTCTTTTCGGCCCATGGGCCGAAATTTTGGCCAAGCCCACTTTATTTCCCTTTTCTATTTGTCTTGTCATTATTTGGGATGTTACAAGTCTACCCTCCTTAATGAGGTTTCGTCCTCGAAACCTGTTACACGTTAAACAACTGGGGGTACAGTTCCTTCATCTCGTCTTCTTTCTCCCAAGTAGCCTCGGACCCCTTTCTGTGTTTCCATTGTATTTTGACTAAAGGGATCGACTTATTGCGTAATCGTTTCTCGGCTCTGTCAAGAATAGCTATTGGTTCTTCTACATAGTTCAAGCTGTTATCCACTTCGATTTCGTCATAAGGTATGTGAGCCGTATCGTCAGCAAGGCACTTGCGTAAGTGTGATATGTGGAATGTAGGGTGTATTCCACTAAGCTCGACGGGTAGGTCGAGTCTGTAAGCAACTTGACCCACTCTTGCTACAATCTTGAAAGGTCCGACAAACCTTGGACTTAGTTTGCCACGCTTTCTGAACCGAATGATTCCTTTCCACGGTGATACTTTCAACAGTACCATGTCCCCTACTTGAAACTCTAAATCCCTCCTTCTCTTATCCGCGTATGATTTCTGTCTGTCTTTTGCGGCTTTCATACGAGCCTTGATTTGATCAAATTTCTCAGAAGTAGCTTTGACCACTTCGAGACTTGCAAAATCCTTCTGTCCAATTTCCCCCCAACAAACCGGGGTCCTACATTTCCTCCCATACAACATTTCAAATGGCGGCATGCCAATAGTCGAGTGATAGCTGTTGTTATATGAAAATTCTGCCAATGGTAGATGGCTGTCCCAACTCCCACCGAAGTCAATGATACAGGCCCGGAGCATGTCCTCCAAGGTCTGAATGGTCCTTTCCGATTGTCCATCGGTTTGGGGGTGGTAAGCGGTGCTAATGTTCAGTCTAGTGCCCATTGCTTCATTGAATTTCTTCCAAAACCTTGACGTGAATCTAGTATCCCTGTCAGACACAATCGACAGCGGCATACCATGTCTGCTCACAATTTCCTTGATAAATACTTCTGCTAGCTTTTCAGAAGAAGAAGTTTCTCGTATTGGCAAGAAGTGAGCACTCTTTGTCAAGCGGTCGACGATCACCCAAATGGTATCATTGCCTTTAGCTGTTCGCGGTAGCTTGGTAATGAAGTCCATCGTGATCTCCTCCCACTTCCATTCCGGTATTGGCAAAGGTTGCATTTTACCGCATGGCTTCTGGTGCTCGGCCTTAACTAGAGAACACGTTAGGCACTTGCTCACGTATTCTGTCACATCATTCTTCATGCCAGGCCACCAGTATTCTTTCTTCAAGTCTTGATACATTTTGTTTGTCCCGGGGTGAATAGAGTAGCGAGACTTATGGGCCTCGTCAAGGATTTTGGCCCTAAGTTCACCAATCTTAGGTATCCACATCCGGCCAAAACGAGTTCGTACACCGTACGTATTGGTTTCCAGGTTACCCTGTTGTCCAACTATTCTTTCGCGTTTCACATTTCTCTCTAACAGTGCTTCACCTTGTGCCTTTACTATTTCATTCATTAAATCTGGTGTTATAATCAACTGACACGCCTTGATTCTAATAGGTGTCGACTCTTCCTTCCTGCTTAAGGCGTCAGCCACTACATTTGCCTTGCCTGGGTGGTATAATATTTCGCAATCGTAGTCTTTTAGTAGTTCCAACCACCTTCTTTGTCTCATGTTTAATTCCTTCTGCTCGAAGAAGTACTTCAGGCTCTTGTGATCGGAGTAGATGGTGCATTTAACCCCGTACAAATAGTGTCTCCATATTTTTAACGCGAAAACCACTGCTGCCAACTCCAGATCGTGAGTCGGGTAGTTAACTTCATGAATCTTTAGCTGCCGCGAGGCATAAGCAATAACTTTTCCCCTTTGCATAAGTACACAACCCAATCCTTGACCCGAAGCGTCGGAGTAAACTACCAAGTCCTCGTTCCCCTCAGGTAAGGTCAAAATTGGAGCTTGGGTTAATCGTGTCTTCAATTCTTCAAATGCGTTATTTTGGGATGGGCCCCATATTTTCTTTACAAATAATACCGGAGCGCCCCATGGTGAGATGCTCGGTCTGATAAATCCTTTCTCTGTTAATTCTTCAAGTTGGGACATTAATTCTTTCATTTCTGACGGAGCCAATCGGTATGGTGCCTTGGCAACGGGCTCAGCTCCTGGCAGTAAGTCAATCTGAAATTCTATTTCCCGATCGAGCGGCAAACCAGGTAGGTCCTCTGGGAACACTTCTGGAAAATTGCACACCACGGGTACATCTTTTAGCTCTTTCGTTTTCATTCTATCGTCAATAACATACGCCAGATAAGCTTCGCAACCGCGCCTCATGTAACTTTCGGCCTTGATCATCGAGATGACGTTCGGCATTGTGCTATTCCAGTCACCATAAACCGTAATCGGACTGCCGTCAGTGGCCTTGAGATGTATCATCTTTCGTTTACATATGATTTGAGCTTCGTTGGCAGCTAACCAATCCATGCCCAATACTACATCGAATCCTCCTAAGGTTAGAAGGTACAATTTAGATGGAAACTTATGGCCCTCTATTTCTACCATGCAATCGTCAGTCACTTGAATGACTACTGAGTTTTTACCAATAGCAGTTTGTACACTAAAGGCCCTTAAAAGGCTAGTGATTTTGCAGTCTAATTTGCGGCTAAAGGCAGTGGATATAAAACTTTTACTAGCACCAGAATCAAACAGAATAGCAGCATGTTCATCATTTACTAGGAACGTACCCGACACGACGTCAGGGTTTCCTCTTGCTTCTTCCTCGGTTAAAGCATAGGCCCGAGTCCTAGCCTTTGGCTATTCCTTTTCCTTTTCTTTTCCCGAACCAGATTGGCCGGCCTTCCTGCAGTTCTTTGTCAGATGTCCAAACAATCCACATACTTGACACTTGACGTCTCTTACACATTCTCGAGAGAAGTGCCCCGGCTTCCCGCACTTATAGCATGTGATGGTGCCGATTTTACATTCGCCAAGATGTTGCCTTCCACATTTCTTGCATGTTTCATATTCGTCCGACCTTGGCTTCTTAGTTTCAGTTGTTACGTTCCCTCTTCCTGTGCCTCTAGACGGGTTCTCCCACTTTCTCTTTTGGGTCTCTGTTGGTGGGTCCTCATTGGCATAATCGTCGTAGACGATTCCGCTCAGATTCACTACCGACTCGAAGGTCGAGGGTAGGTTAGCTTTTACATGAACACGGACCCGTTGTGGCAATCCCTTAACATAGTACTTGATCAAACGATCTTCAGTTTCCACCAGGTGTGGTACTAGTTGAGCCAGTTCATTGAATCTTGATGTATACTGGCGATGAGTCTTGTTGCCAGCCTTGAAGTTCAGGAACTCGTTCTCCACACGATCAATCTCATTTTGTGGGCAGAACTTTTGGATTACGAGCTTTTTCAAGTCCTCCCATGTCATTCTGGCAAGAGCATGTGGTGACTTTGTTCTTTGAATATTTCTCCACCAACCTAGTGCTTCATTGGTGAAAGAATGAGTAACATATTTAACAGCTTGGTCTGGTCGACACTCGCTGATGTTGATGACTGCGTTCATCCTCTCGATCCATTCGAACGTGGCCACCGAATCCTTGGTTCCATCAAACTTAGGTGGGTCTCCGTCCTTGAATCCTTTGTAAGTACACCCACGATTGCTTGCTGCCACTTTTACTTCATCCCCGTCACTATCATAAATTTTCTCTTCATTGTTCCCTTCATCCTCCTCTTTACTTTTCTTTATTGCCTCAGATAGTAGATCAGGCAATACCTTCTTCAGTGTGAGCACAACTTCACGGGCAATAGCATCCCTGACTTCGGGTTCCAACTGTATCGGCCCTGGATTGTCGTCTCCAGCTGGGGTCACTTCTGTTTCGTGTACACTCTCGGTGTGTTCCGCGTGCACACTCTCTCCTTCTTCTAATCTTTGATTCAACGGAGGTCTACCTCGTCGGCCAGTGCGACCGCCTCGGCGTCCAGTTCTTCCTCCGCCAGCCATAATTTCTTAATTTCCTGATAGTCATAAAGGGAATACATCAATGTCATTACTTCAGATCATAGTTTGGAACAGTACGAGCAAGGTAAATTTTTAATTACAGTGACCGGTTTGTGATTACTAATTTACATTGCTTTTCGGGTTCAAAACTCTTCAAATCGGTTGTGACATTGACATCTATTTGTTCTAAGTTAAGGTATCTATCCTTATTTAGAGCATTAGCTTTAGTACTTACTTACCGTGCTGCGTTGGCGTTGGTTACCCATACTGACATCCGTGCGTTGGTCCCATAATCAGTTTGAGTCCAGACATTTAGGGATGTCTGAATCTCTCAAACTATTGCTCTGATACCAACTTGTAAGGCCCCTTTCCTGGGTGACCTCACTTGTTGGATTTACTCATAAACATAGTCATAAATACTGAACTTAAATTTAAAACATTCATCATTCAATTACATAATCAAAACAGCGGAAGTCTTTACGAATAAAACATAACATATTCTTAACAAACAAAAGTGGGATGTCAGTCTTGTGCCGGGTAACCTTCACGCCATCGCACGACCTTTTCTTCCTTTACCTGAAATGTATACTAAAGTCAGCTAACGCTGGTGAGTTCTAGTTTAATGCGTTTAGATATAAACATTCTTTTCTTTACTTCATAAGTAAACATTATTATAAAGTCATTCATATAAATACGTATTCATAACTTTTGCTTTTCTTTCATCTTTCTTTTCTTTATTAATGTGATTACATATATATATATATGCGTTCACCCTTTTTCTTTTCACTTTTCTTACCATTCTTTCTTTATCTTTCTTACGTGATTACATAGATATGCATTCACCTTTACTTTCTTTACCATTTATTGGTCATACACATAAGGGTGATCAACCCATCTTACGGTACGTATATCACAAAGACATACGCCCTCGAGCTACCGTCGTAGCCCTTTTACTTAACCGTCCGGCACTAGAAACCGTCCGTCATATCTTTACCGTCCTACCGAAGTAGTCCGTCATATCTTTACCGTCCTACCGAAGTAGTCCGTCATATCTTTACCGTCCTACCGTCGTAGTCCGTCATATTCGCCCGTCTGCCCTAAGGCATCCGTTTCCCACTTGAGCTAATTATGCAGCCGCATATTGTTTTAGCGACTTACTCCACCGTAGTGGCCTTTAATTAGTCTAACTTTCTAGACTTCCTTCTCTAGCTGCATAATAGTCAAGTGGTCGTCCGTCTACCGAAGTAGCCGTTATCATCGAAGCGTCCATAACGTTTACTTATACTTGGCAAGCAATATATACATGGATATAAAGCAAGATTTCATTCTTACACGTTATGTCATTCTTTTCATACTTGGCAAGCAATATATACATAGATATAAAGCAAGATTTCGTTCTTACACTTTGTGTCATTCTTTTCATACTTGGCAAGCAATATATACATAGATATAAAGCAAGATTTCATTCATTTACGTTATACCATTCATTCATTCATTCTTTGTAAACATACGTGTTGTTCTTTGTTCATAATTCATTATTCACTTTCATATGTATCTACACATATACCTTAATATATCACGTATGGTCACATTGACATTCATTTCATTTATTCATTTAGTGTATACATTCCAGCCCCAAAACATTTAAAATCATTTGCACGTAGCATATAGGGGGCACATAGAACTCACCTGATAGGCGGGTCCCTGAAGTATAATAGCTGGTTTCGAAACGTCACTAAGGTCACCCACTATCTGTATAATAAAGTCATACATATAAGGTAGGGCTCCTAAATGACACTAGACATTACTGTTCTTGAACTCAGTAGTTTCGGGAGGTGGGTCGCATCGAAACTATGGTAGTTTCGAGCTATGGTCTTACACTCGAAACTAGGTAGTTTCGAGTCATAATCCTTCTATCGAAACTAGGTAGTTTCGAGTCATTAACTTACGAAAATCTTAGTTTAGGTTCAAGGTGACACTCGAAACTAGGTAGTTTCGAGTCCTGAGTTCCTATCGAAACTATAGTAGTTTCGAGTCATTGGCTGCTATCGAAACTAGGTAGTTTCGAGTCAAACATGACTATCGAAACTAGAGTAGTTTCGATGGGTCTGCATGTATCGAAACTATAGTTTCGAGTCATGGGTCTGCATCTTCCCTGACCAGAACCTTGCTCCAGCCAACTTATTTCCAATCGATTAAACTTTGAACATTTTACGTTAAACACCTTCCTTTATCGTTCTTGAGTTCAAATACGTGATTTGTTTCAAGTTTCATATGCGAAAATCGTATCTTTATTTGATTTAAACCCGAGACATGCAAAGACTCAGAATCAGAGGCGATGCTTACCTCAACAGGCCCGATTTCTGTTGCTATGCGCTGAAATGGTGGAGACGGATGATTCCCGAGCCCTTGAGTCTTCTCCTTGCGGTTTTCTTCACAAGCCGATCGCTCTCTCTCTCTCTCTCTAGTGTTCTTGCGCAGGAAGATGAAATGAGAGAGGGTTTGGGTTGAAGCTGCTGTTTTGTAATGGGTTTCCCCCTTTTCTTTTCGGCCCATGGGCCGAAATTTTGGCCAAGCCCACTTTATTTCCCTTTTCTATTTGTCTTGTCATTATTTGGGATGTTACAAGTCTACCCTCCTTAATGAGGTTTCGTCCTCGAAACCTGTTACACGTTAAACAACTGGGGGTACAGTTCCTTCATCTCGTCTTCTTTCTCCCAAGTAGCCTCGGACCCCTTTCTGTGTTTCCATTGTATTTTGACTAAAGGGATCGACTTATTGCGTAATCGTTTCTCGGCTCTGTCAAGAATAGCTATTGGTTCTTCTACATAGTTCAAGCTGTTATCCACTTCGATTTCGTCATAAGGTATGTGAGCCGTATCGTCAGCAAGGCACTTGCGTAAGTGTGATATGTGGAATGTAGGGTGTATTCCACTAAGCTCGACGGGTAGGTCGAGTCTGTAAGCAACTTGACCCACTCTTGCTACAATCTTGAAAGGTCCGACAAACCTTGGACTTAGTTTGCCACGCTTTCTGAACCGAATGATTCCTTTCCACGGTGATACTTTCAACAGTACCATGTCCCCTACTTGAAACTCTAAATCCCTCCTTCTCTTATCCGCGTATGATTTCTGTCTGTCTTTTGCGGCTTTCATACGAGCCTTGATTTGATCAAATTTCTCAGAAGTAGCTTTGACCACTTCGAGACTTGCAAAATCCTTCTGTCCAATTTCCCCCCAACAAACCGGGGTCCTACATTTCCTCCCATACAACATTTCAAATGGCGGCATGCCAATAGTCGAGTGATAGCTGTTGTTATATGAAAATTCTGCCAATGGTAGATGGCTGTCCCAACTCCCACCGAAGTCAATGATACAGGCCCGGAGCATGTCCTCCAAGGTCTGAATGGTCCTTTCCGATTGTCCATCGGTTTGGGGGTGGTAAGCGGTGCTAATGTTCAGTCTAGTGCCCATTGCTTCATTGAATTTCTTCCAAAACCTTGACGTGAATCTAGTATCCCTGTCAGACACAATCGACAGCGGCATACCATGTCTGCTCACAATTTCCTTGATAAATACTTCTGCTAGCTTTTCAGAAGAAGAAGTTTCTCGTATTGGCAAGAAGTGAGCACTCTTTGTCAAGCGGTCGACGATCACCCAAATGGTATCATTGCCTTTAGCTGTTCGCGGTAGCTTGGTAATGAAGTCCATCGTGATCTCCTCCCACTTCCATTCCGGTATTGGCAAAGGTTGCATTTTACCGCATGGCTTCTGGTGCTCGGCCTTAACTAGAGAACACGTTAGGCACTTGCTCACGTATTCTGTCACATCATTCTTCATGCCAGGCCACCAGTATTCTTTCTTCAAGTCTTGATACATTTTGTTTGTCCCGGGGTGAATAGAGTAGCGAGACTTATGGGCCTCGTCAAGGATTTTGGCCCTAAGTTCACCAATCTTAGGTATCCACATCCGGCCAAAACGAGTTCGTACACCGTACGTATTGGTTTCCAGGTTACCCTGTTGTCCAACTATTCTTTCGCGTTTCACATTTCTCTCTAACAGTGCTTCACCTTGTGCCTTTACTATTTCATTCATTAAATCTGGTGTTATAATCAACTGACACGCCTTGATTCTAATAGGTGTCGACTCTTCCTTCCTGCTTAAGGCGTCAGCCACTACATTTGCCTTGCCTGGGTGGTATAATATTTCGCAATCGTAGTCTTTTAGTAGTTCCAACCACCTTCTTTGTCTCATGTTTAATTCCTTCTGCTCGAAGAAGTACTTCAGGCTCTTGTGATCGGAGTAGATGGTGCATTTAACCCCGTACAAATAGTGTCTCCATATTTTTAACGCGAAAACCACTGCTGCCAACTCCAGATCGTGAGTCGGGTAGTTAACTTCATGAATCTTTAGCTGCCGCGAGGCATAAGCAATAACTTTTCCCCTTTGCATAAGTACACAACCCAATCCTTGACCCGAAGCGTCGGAGTAAACTACCAAGTCCTCGTTCCCCTCAGGTAAGGTCAAAATTGGAGCTTGGGTTAATCGTGTCTTCAATTCTTCAAATGCGTTATTTTGGGATGGGCCCCATATTTTCTTTACAAATAATACCGGAGCGCCCCATGGTGAGATGCTCGGTCTGATAAATCCTTTCTCTGTTAATTCTTCAAGTTGGGACATTAATTCTTTCATTTCTGACGGAGCCAATCGGTATGGTGCCTTGGCAACGGGCTCAGCTCCTGGCAGTAAGTCAATCTGAAATTCTATTTCCCGATCGAGCGGCAAACCAGGTAGGTCCTCTGGGAACACTTCTGGAAAATTGCACACCACGGGTACATCTTTTAGCTCTTTCGTTTTCATTCTATCGTCAATAACATACGCCAGATAAGCTTCGCAACCGCGCCTCATGTAACTTTCGGCCTTGATCATCGAGATGACGTTCGGCATTGTGCTATTCCAGTCACCATAAACCGTAATCGGACTGCCGTCAGTGGCCTTGAGATGTATCATCTTTCGTTTACATATGATTTGAGCTTCGTTGGCAGCTAACCAATCCATGCCCAATACTACATCGAATCCTCCTAAGGTTAGAAGGTACAATTTAGATGGAAACTTATGGCCCTCTATTTCTACCATACAATATGATCATAAAAGATGACATAAATGCAATATCACCGGTCTACATTAGGGATCCTCCGACCAATCCAGTTATAGACGATAATGTCCTTCCGGAGTTGCACGATGCGAGTGCACATTTTATAAAACGATTTGATCTTGTGGAACATGTTGATAGCACAATGAATTTGGACGAAAAGTAGTTTGAGTTTATGTTATTTTATTTTATATTATATTATGTAATTTTATTTTTATACTATGTAATTTTTTTATTTCTTGTTATTTTTATTTTATTGAATAAATAAAACTAGTTTTATATTTATTAGTTTTAATTTAAAAAAAGAAAAAAAATTATAAAAAATGAGGGTATTAGGGTTGTGCACCCTTCACTTTAAGGTATTAGGGTAGCATTTGAGTAAAAATGAGATGACACAACCTCATTGGTTGGTTTTGTTAGGGTTGTGCCCCCTTCACCCTAAGGCTGGGGGGATTACCCCGTGAAAAGTGGTCATGGAGATGAGGTGGCAGGGCGTGGGCCGTGGAACACCGCATCCCCTGTATGTGGATAATGACATTGAGAAGTTGGCGTGGGTATTCCCACGGCGTAGAATGAGAAGAGGTGTGGTTAAAGAAGTGTGGATCAGTGATGTATAGACACGTGTACTTTTCAAATGAGTTGAAAGTGGAATACTATGCCCCATATATGTGGATACCGTGTGAAAATAAGGTGCCGTTGAAATGAAAGGGTGTAAAAGTGTGAAAATTATGGATAGCACTCTTAGCCTAATAGAAAACTTACGTGAAATAGATATTAACATATAAATATATTGAAAATGATTATTATAGTGATTTAATCATCTTTTAACCACTTCAATGGAAAATTGGGAATTGAGGAAAGAAGTTTATAATTTATTATTATTATTATTATTATTATTATTATTATTATTATTATTATTTTAGTACACATATAATTCATATTTTCACCCATCACTATTATTACAGTGAAGTCCATCTCCATCTCCATCTTGGATCAGGAACAAGCACTCATCATAAAGTTTCTCCAGCATCTCGCTCTCATCATGTTTCATCATCAGTAAATCTAACCCGTCAAAAGGCATATCCAACTGATCGTGACCGTCCATGCTTGATGCACCATCCATCTCGAACAACGGCGACCAATCCGGCCAACAGAAGTCCGTCTCAAATAAATCAGCCTCTCCTTCATCAATCGTCGAGCTCGATGACGCGCCACTCCTTGATTCTGATTGCGATGAAGGCAACAAGGAAGAAGATGAAGCAGATTGAGGAATAATTTTAATTTCTTCTTTCTCTGCGATTTTGACTTTCGTTGACTTTTGGTCAGCTTTTCTCTTCTTCTTATTCTTCGGTTTTTTATCGGCGTCCGGCAGGTTCTCGCCGTTAATCCGCCGTTTAAGATGCGAATTCCAGTAGTTTTTAATCTCATTGTCAGTTCGACCAGAAAGTTCGGAGGCTATGAACGACCACCGGCTCCCGTGAACGGAATAAAGCCGGATGATGATGTCATCCTCGTCGGCGGTGAAGTTTCCTCTCTTGATCCCTGGCCGGAGGTAATTCATCCATCTCAGCCGGCAACTCTTACCACATCTAAGCAGTCCTGGGTCAGTTATAACAAACATTAGTTAAGCTACCGTTAGTTTGTTACAATAACAAATTTGGGTTAGAAGTTGACATACCAGCTTTGGAAGGCATAGATCGCCATTGGCCTTCACCGTTGGTTTGAATGTAGTTGGTGAGGAGTTTATCTTCTTCATCAGACCATGCTCCTCTGTGTAAACCCACCTTTGAACAGCAGGGTGCTCTTCCCATTTTTGTTTTTGGGTTTCACACACAAACACGGTCGAGTGTGTGTTTGACGGAGGAGGAGACCAGAGATTTGGGTGTCCTGATACAAAGGAGACCACGGCATTCGGTCCCCTTTTAAATGCCTTTTTAGAATAAAAAGGTGGCACGTTTCTGGAAATTAGAAAAGCTTGTTGATTTGTTAATATAATAAAACAAATTGAAATTAAAAAAAAAAGTAACCAAAAGAAAGGGTATATACGAATATTGATACCCTATCATTTGAGAGAAAGTAACATAAGGCTGCTTATATGATACCGGTGTCATGATTTTCAAATAATTCACAATTTTGTCTTGCGATGGACATTGATGTAAATTCACAGCTAGGTTTAGAAAATAAAATGTTCAAATATAAATTTGTATCAGATAATAACTAACTGTTTGCGTTACATGTTATAATTTTATGAGCTTAAAATTCTTATATCCACTTATTTTTTCTTTATTGCTAACTATTTAATATTTTCTTTATTAATTTTCAAATCTTTGTTACTATTTAATATTTTCTTTATGATTACAAAATATTCATTACTAACTATTTTATATTTCCTTAATTTAGCCGTGTAAAACATGGGTTTCTAACCTAGTAATATAACATAATATTAATATTAATAGTTTAGAAAATTTTATATAAATTATTTGTTCAAGTACGTTATAATCTTAAAAGTAACAAGTTGGCAATAAATTAGTTTTTCCAAGCATTAAACATACGGGTGCGGGGTGACCACATGAAGCATTAAAAATATTATGGCGTATTCAAAGCATTATGGGACATAATATGTTGGGTAGTGAAGGTTTTGGGCCGGGCCGGGCATTGGGCCACCTGCGGCTGGGCCCTTAGGCCTCTTAGGGTTGGCCGGTTATGGGCTAACATGATTGGTGACAGCCTTGGGGCTGTTTAGCCCAATAGCTTGTTGATTAAGTGTTACCATATTTAATTAACCCTAATCTTGGTATTATATATACCCCTGTGATGTAATTGTATTTTCCTGAGCACCTAATAATAAAGAACCCAAGTTGCAAAGTGGATGTAGGCCAATCTTGGTTGAACCACTATAATTCTCGTGTCTCTACTTTTATGTCTATTGATTGTGCGTGTTTGTGTGTGATTCCGTTGCGTTACCGACTCTGATTCCTAACAAGTGGTATCAGAGCTTTGGCTCGTTGTTTACACACGGTTTGCACGGGTTTCGATCTAGAAAAAGGGTAGGAGAGGCTGTGTTCGGGAGGCTGTTCGGATCTGCCGCAACAATACAGCCGTCGCTACAATACTTTCCGGTGTGAACAGTACTTCCGTCGTGAACAGCGTTTCCGGTGTGAACAGTGATTTTCATAATTTTGTTTTTTTGCTGCTGATTGCAGCCTGTTTTCTTGGTTTTTGGGCCGCCGGAAATTAGTGTTTTTCGAACCCTAGGTTGCTGCAAAAAGGGGAAAGGAAAACATGGCTGTTTCGGAAGAAAACAGGGTTGTTTCGGAAGAAAACAGGGCAGTTCGGGGCTGGTTTTTGAGTGATTTTGCAATTAGAGTTCCGACTTGGATCTCTTGGAGTTGCTGGTTTCGCTCAGGTTTTGCAGGTGAAGCACTGGTTCGGGTATCTTCGGGTGTAGGGTTTGCTATTGGAGGTTGCTTGGCTTCAGTTGGTGGACTTTTTTAATTTGTTAGTTTTTTATGATTCTCGTTTGCAATGGCTGAAGAAGGGAGAATTCAAATCGAGAAGTTTAACGTGACTGATTTTGCATGGTGAAAGATGCAAATAGAGGCGTTATTCGGTGAAAACGATTTGGAGATGACATTAGAATAGAAACTGAGTGGTTTGAGTCAGGCCGACGAAGTGATATGGAAATCTAAGGACAAAGGGCGAGAGGTAAGATTGTACTGGCTTTAACGAGGAGTGTAGCGTTTAATATCAAGGAGGAAACCATGGCTCTGTCAAACATGTATGAAAAGTCGTCTGCCGGTAATAGAGTGTTCTTGTTGAGAGAGTTGTTCATGATGAGGATGAATGAGGGAAGCTCGGTGCCTGATCACATAAATAATATAAATTCAATTTTGTCTAGGTTATCGACCGTTGGAAAAAAGCTTGATGATGATACTCAAGCGACGATTTTGTTATCCTCTTTGCCTGACAGCTGGTCAGGTTTTGTGACGGCGATCACTAATTCTGGTGAAGCTGGAAATTTGAAGTTTAACGTGGTCCGGGATAGTATTTTGGGTGAAGATATTCGCCGGAAGAACACTGGTGGAGGATCTTCTTCTTCTGATATATTCAACGTGGGTAGAGGAAGGGAAAACAACAGGAGCAGTTGTCTAGAGCTCGGAAGAATGTGAAGTGCTGGAGCTGCAATGAAGTTGGACATGTTAAGAGTCAATGTCCAAATAAGAAAAATGTTGCTAGAGTGAACGCTGCTGAGGTCGTCTGTTATGATGATGCATTGGTATGTAGTGTGGAGAGTAGCATGGACTCTTGGGTTATGGATTCTGGTTCTTCGTTGCATGCCACGCACAGCGGGGAGACGATGGTGAATCTGAAAGTTGGTGACTTTGGAAAGGTACGGTTAACAAACGGTCACATTCTTGATGTTACGGGCATGGGAGATGTAAATTTGGTAACGCCTTTGGGAACAATTTGGAACCTGAAGAATGTCCGGGTAATTCCTGAGTTGAAGACGAAACTCATTCCGGTCGGTCAATTGGATAAACAGGGACTGGAAGTAAGGTTTGGCAATGGCAAATGGAAGGTAGTTGACGGCAATCTGGTTATTTCTCGTGGGAAGAAGCGTGGGTCGTTATACATGGTCGAAGTACCTGCTGAGGGAGTAACCGTCCCGGTAAAGCAAGACAAAGTCTGGTTCGTTGAATCTAGAGCTAAGAAGGTTCACTTTACAAACGTGAAGCTTGGAACTAAAGAGATGTCAGTCGAATGTGTTAGGAAGTTTAAACCAGTCAGAGGACTTGGTGACAGTGGGAGCACTGGACGTGTTCCGGATACAGTCCCAAAGAGCCGGTGGGTTTTGAAGACAAAGGTTCCGACTGGAAAATTCTCTCCTGGAGATAGTTTGCAGGGTTTGGAGAGTGGTAATCGTCCTTGTGTATCTCTGGATCCGGTGGAGTGTGCAAGCCGGTTGAGACAAAGGATGGGTCTATTTAGAATGCTGGGTTGGAACTCGGTGGAGCTTCAACTGCCCTTCATGTACATGATGAGAGAGGGATTGCAACTAGGGGGCATTGATGAAGACTGAGCTTGTTTATGGGGACTGAAGGCGCGTGAGACTTTGGATATGGAGGATACCGGATCGGGGATTACTTGGATGGTGTTTGTGGTTTGAGCAAAGCCTTCAAGTGGGAGATTGTTGGGTTGTGAAGGTTTTGGGCCGGGCCAGGCTGGGCCTGGCCTTCGGCCACCTGCGGCTGGGCCCTTAGGCCTCTTAGGGCTGGCCGGTTATGGGCTAACATGGTTGGCGACAGCCTTGGGGCTGTTTAGCCCATTAGCTTGTTGCTTAAGTGTTACCTTATTTAATTAACCCTAATCTTGGTATTATATACACCCCTATGATGTAATTGTATTTTCCTGAGCACCTAATAATAAAGAACCCTAGTTGCAAAGTGGACGTAGGCCAATCTTTGCTGAACCACTATAATTCTCGTGTCTCTACTTTTCTGTCTATTGATTGTGCGTGTTTGTGTGTGATCTGCCGCGTTACCGAGTCTGATTCCTAACTATATATGTTAATATGTATTTCTATGTTATTGTAAAAAGAATGTATGAAGATTTTATCCCCTAAGTTTATAAAAGATCTGTTTACTACCAATATATTGTTTGTTTACTACCAAAGAAAAATCATATAAAAAAACGAGTTGTACCGGACTGCACCAATTGTGAAAGCCTCTTACCGGTTAGCTCCGACGGAGATGCAAAAGCTGATAAAGCAGTTGTAGAGCTTTTGGATTAAGGATTCACAATGACATGAATTTTGAAAGTGTGTTTTGAAATATGTAGTTTAGAACTCACCAGCGTAAAATGACTTGTTTAAGTGTGTATTATAGGGAGGTGTTGGAGCATTCACATCAGTTCTCATATCCTCATTCCTACAATTTAACTAAAAATTATTATTTCTTAAATTTTATATCTCACTTTTCAAAAAGTTTTCACATCAAACTCCTTATAATTATCCCTTATTTTAATTAAATAATGCTTATTTATTTATTATTATTATTTATCGTCTTATTTATTTATTTATTATTTCTCTTTCTTCCACTCACACACACTTACAAAAAATATAAAATAATGAATAAGGGGTGAATGATTTCCCTCTAAATATAAAAGGTGGCTATAGTTTTCTCTAAAAATATAGAGAATGGAGATGGGGATGGGGTAGCTGATGTGAGCGTAAAATTACATGATTTTTCATGCTTACTTTATAATTTAGAGATAATGATAGAGATGGAGGAGCTGATGTGAATGCTCTGAGACCACAACTAGTAAATGCAAGAGTCATGTGTGACTAGTAGCATTGGATCGGCTTAACGTTTGGTAAAAACTTGGCATAGGGTTTTGTGTACTTTTGAATTACGTTTTGTTTAGATTATTTGGTTGAGATAAAATTGTTTGGTTTTGTATTTCTTAGTGACTTTGGTTTTCGACAATGGTTTCTTGTGTAAATGTGTAATTTCAATAAAGTCATATCCCCTAAAATTTAGAGTGTTAAAAAATAGGAAACTTATCTCAATTGAAGTGGAATTCATGGTGTAATATTTGATCTTACAAATCCCCTTATACTTGAACTTGTGTTTGCAAGTTTTAGGCTTCTAGCACGTTGCTAGTAGCCTGTTTATAATATTAGCTAAGCAAAATGATGGAGGGATGATGCCGATTTCTGAATTGAATATCGTACGAAAACATGTGCCGATTCTTCTGTGATTTATGAATTTAATAACATTAGTTTGTTGCCGTTCAAAAAAAAATAACATTAGTTTGTTATATCAATTCAATGCAAGTACTACAACCACTTATTATATTTAATATTATTTGTTGAATGCTCATTTTCTTTTCTTTGACCCTCACTTATATATGCTATAATATATATAGAGGGATCCAAATCAAACATGAGTAAGAACTCTCAGTCATATTTCGAAGAGAAGAGAACATTACGATTACTCTTCGACTAATAAGTTCTGGTTCTACCACTGTTAAATCATCATCCTCACCACAAACATTAACAGGTGAAGCAGAAAAAAATGATATGATCGGGTTATCATGTTATATTTTATAATTAGATTGTGTACAGATTTACCAAACAGTTAAACAAAAAATCAATGTTTCTAGAAAGGCAAACGATAACGACCGTAACGAACATGCCGTCCGTGTATGTTTCAATCATTTGTCCCAACTCCTATCATTATTCATTTTTACATACTTCAATTTCAGATAAGACAAATTTTGTTATTTGTTCCAGTAATTTAGATTCGGATCAATATAACGTACATATATAAAAGATCTGTTTGCTACCAAGTACCAATATATTGTTTGTTAATTTACTACCAAAGAAAAAATATAAAGACCATGCCACATATGGAGATTTCAATAATTATTAATGTGATAATATTATTCAATAGGGTTGGTGAATTTCGTCAATGTACAGTTGTTTCTGATTTAAAACGTACTAGCGTATAATATTATTTATTAGTTAAGTAGATGGCCAAAAATAAAGCTACTTGGAACCCTAACTTCCCAAAGAAATACAAAATATATTATGATAAACATACTTTAATATATACATAAAATCATTTTGCTTTGAAGTAATTCAACTTCAATTTTATAAAGATAAAGAAAATTTTAAAACTAAAAAAACATAGTTCTTGTCAAAAATGGTGTTTTATTCAAAAAAAACCTTAACCATAAATAGAAGCCTCTTGATACGATTACAAAGACGACTCAAAAAACTAATCAGAAACAACTTGGTCTGATTACAAAGACAACCGAACAGAAAATGAAGAATTCTAAGACTGATTTTTTGTTTGCTCGTGTGTTCTGCTCTTCTGAGATGAGACCCGCAACCACAATATAAGGGGAAGGAACCAACGGCAGAACGCGCAATCAACCGAGCAGGAAAGGAAACAGAAATCTTCACCCTTTAAAGGGAAATGCAAGTGAAGACTAGCGCTGGTCTTGACTCTTGAGGAGAGCAGAATGAGGCCATGAAGTAGATGGGCTTTAGGAGCCCATGAGGTCAATCATGTCTTGAGAACCTGGATTGCATGGGCTTTAGGAGCCCATGAGGCCAGGGATTGCAGGGGAGAAGCCCATCTCAAACCAAAAAAGGAAAAGGATTAGAAATAAAATGATTATTAAATTGAAAGAAAATGTATTTTTAACAGTTCTTTACAAAACGCGTTAACTGATTCAATTTAAAACTAAATTAAAGACGTTCTGGCCAGGCGGGGCGTGGCAATCCTAGACGGTTCTTGTCCGTCATGCGGTTTATCTGCGGAAACAGCAGACCACATGCTGTCCTCATGTTTGGTTGCGAAGTCGGTTTGGCGGAGGTGCTCGTGTGGCTCAAAACTCCTTTCCGTGTGAGCTTTGGTTCGGTCTCTGAGCTGTTGAAATTCGCCCATGAGCTGGACGTCCCAAACGAAGGAAGAAGGCTATTCATGGTATTTTTTTAATGACGGCTTGGAGGTTGGTTGAACAGAAATGAAAAGGTATTTTCAGGAGCTACCTCATCGAGCTACAAGATGGTAGACGATTTAAAAGAAACGACTTATTGGTGAATAAAGAAGAGAAAAAAAATTATATATATTTTTGAACGGTAACACCTAGATATTCTATAATAATTGGGTTTCCCCGGGGCAATCCTCCACAGGAGGAACCCCCACTGGGTAAATCCCCTGACCTAGACACAGACCCTTTTTTTGCTGTTGCAAGGATTCGAACCCAAGACCTACACTATGGTAAGTCTTGGGGCTGTCATTGCACCAAATGGCCAGTTGATCAAATCACCATATTGAACTCAACACCTATATTTTAATTTGTTAATGTACTGAGATACAAATCGATTGTAATAAATGGCGTGTGCCTCATATGGGCATTAAATTATTCAATCATACAATTTCATTATTAAAGAGAAATTTATGAAAAGTTGAGATTAGAATCGTAATTTAATCTTATAATAGGACGCGTCATCTAATTATCTCGATAAATTATTTAATGTATCACTATCACATCACCATATTGAACATAACACTAATATTATAATCCAGGAGAAAAGTAGTGATGATTTATTTCAAATTAAGTTTACTGTGAACGAAGTAAACAAGAAAATAAAACAAACTAGGAATTTTACCCGTCTCGCGTTGCGGCGGCGTCAAATTACTCACGGTACCTCAATGATAACGGCGTCCGTTATAGCCTAAAAAAAATTATTGTTCAATCCATAAGATTTTTCAATATAAAGGATAATAATAAGTACATGTGATGGAAATTGATAAAAGATAAGGTTGATTATAGTTAAATGGAAAGTAATTATGTAGAGTGGGATCATGCTAAAGTTACCCACACATCTACATAGAGGTGCACAAAAGGCGGTTTTTGAACCGAACCGGTTTCGAACCGGCCCGAACCGGTTTGGTCAACGCAAACACTAAACCGGTTTTGACCCAAACCGGTTCGGGTTAAACCGGTTTTGCAAGTATAAAATGTCGAACCTATTGAACCGGTTCAGGTCGGTTCTGGACCGGTTCGGGTTGGTGAACCGGTTTAAACCGGTTTTTTTTATAAAAAAAAATTTTTAAAATAAATTAAAAAATATTACAACATTACAATACGAGAAAAAGAAAAACATATAGTTCAACGTTTATTCATATTGTAGGGGTTCGGAAATCACAAAACATTACAATATTAAACATTACAATACGAGAAAAAAATATATATATTTAACCAAAACACCCACTACCTATTTATAATGTGTTTGGGGGTTAAAATGGGTCAAAAAACGGTCAAAAATTGGTCCCAACGGCTATATAGCCGTTTCCAACGGCTATTTTTTTTTTTTACCGTTAAACCGGTTCAAACCGGTTTACCAAACCGGTTTCTCAAACCGGTTCACAAAAAACCGGTTTTAAACCGCTCGTCGCACAAATAGGTTAAACCGGTTGTAAACTGGCGGTTCGTATCGGTTTGAAACCGGTTCACACAAAACCGGTTATGGGGCGGTTCGGGTTCCGGTTCGGAACCGGTTTGGATTTCCAAACCGGTTTTTTTGTGCACCTCTACATCTACATATGGAAAAGCTAATTAGTGTGCTACATATAATTAACCACCACATGCTAGACATTAAATAATTTAACCTATAACCTTAAGCTCCCAATAATTATCAATTGTAAAACATGTTAATCTCTACATGAATGCACATTTGATTATCCTTGTCATTAATCCTGTCTTTATCATATCTTAATTTCAAGCTATAACCAATTAACAAGCTACTTAATATTGAATGACTATACACACATACAAGGGCGGAACTAATGGAGGATCAAGTCCACCGACCCTCAGGGTCGCTAAAGTTTGTCGGAATTTATTACGCAAAAAATAGAGTTTGTAGATCGAAAATTTACGCAAAAAATAGAGTTTCTAGATAGAAAATATGAACCGGACCTACTAAATTATTGTCAAGGAGATTAAATGTGATTATTTTTAGAAAACATGATTTAATTGAAATTATGAGTTGTTACATTATATGAAAAAAAAACTTAAATCCGACACTCTTTGTGAGGACAATGTAAGTAAATTTTAAAGAAATCATAGTTTTCATGATACATGTAAAAAAATTATATGTTAATCCTCTAACCGAGAGGTTATGGTTTTGTCACTTTACAAATACAAGCACTCTATGTGACATACAACAACAATAATACTCATACATATAACTATGAAACATAATAATTGTTGAAACATAATACTCATGGTTCTTTGATCAAACATAATCTTCATACATATAACTTTTAAAACAATAAACGTGTAACCATCCTCAATTAGGGTTAACATCATCTATATTAAGCGTGGAGTACAACACTTGAAAGAGATTAGGATTAATATGCTACTTTACCTGAAGTCTTTTATTAAGGTTATTTTATTTAAATTTTAATTACTAGGTTTGGAGTGAAGTTATGATTAGTTTGAATTTGTACTCGTTCCTTAGGTAGCAAGCAACAAGTTTATATAACCCGGCATAGGTATTTGATTTTATTGTATTGTTTTCATTGACATCTGATTAATAAGAAAGAGTTGCACAGGTTGTGCAACTGATCTATGTGTTATTGGTTTGTTTTCCGGTAACCCACTTGAGAAGTTTAACAAGTGGTATGAGAACCAGTGCAAACCAAGTCAAGATCAATCGAAGACTACAACCCGATTGAAGGAATACCAATCACAGATCTGGTACGAACCAAGATCAAGATCGATCGAAGGCTAGAAAATGATTAAAGGAAGAAAGTTCACAGATCTGGTAACCATCAAACACCCATCTCAAATCAATCCACGTCTCAATGGCGGAGTTCCAATTTGTTGGGGGCATGAAGAAGTTGAATAACCAAAACTACAATATATGGTCAACGTGTGTGAAGTGGTTATTGGGGCAGATGTAGCACAACCGAGGATCGATACTAATGGAGCAATTCACAAGTGGAAGGTAAAAGTCGATAAGGCATTGTTCATGTTAAAGTCCCACATTGAATAAGAATTTCTTAAATACATTCGTGACCTAGAAACCCCAAAAGAGGCATGGGATGCACTTGTTGCGCTATTATCTAAAAATATGACGCAAAGTTAGAATTGTTAGAGAACGAGCTTTTAATAGTGAAACAGAAGGAGATGAGTACACCTCAATACTTCCAAAAGTGAAGACGTTAGGTTGCGAGGGAAGTAATCGACGAGGCTAGGGTAAAAAGGATCATTATCCACGGTTTGAAACCAAAATTCAGAAGCTATGTGGCGGCTATTCATGGATGGCCGATGCAACCATTCTCGTACTAACAATATTGTCTGTTTTCGTGAACTTTTAGTGGACAAAGCAGACAATATTGTTAATACGAGAGACCGGGTAAACATGGTCAATTCGGATATTTGTTTTCGTATCTGTGTTTGAATATTTCGTATCCTCTAGAAATACCCAAATACAATGTAAAACCCCTGCAGATGCCAAAATCTTCAACAATAATTGTCAAATTAATTTTTAATAAAAACTATCCCTTCGGGTAAAAAAAATGAAAAAGCAATGTACCTTAAATAAATATCAACCACAAGAACCAAAAAAGGAAGCACAATGGACTTTTTACGTATTACTTCCAACTCAAATAGCCCACCGATACTTTATTCAAACTCAATCATTTGGGTGTCATGCACATGCCTTTTTTTCATACCATGACAATTTTGAAGGGTCTCAAACAACATATTTGAAATGACTACTAATGTATGAATCTGAATCAAAACCATCGGACAAAATTTGAATCAGGTGTGCTAGTGTGTACACTATACGGTAGCCAAAAAATGAATATGTTTATAAAATAATTTAAAAAAATAATAAATTACGAGAACAAGCAATTTTAAGTACATTTACACACCAGGCTAACATCAGACATGATTTTATCTTATAGTCATAATATACGTGAATAAATTTTACACATCCACTTTAACTTCACGTATTATCGTAAATGTCTGAATTTATCTTTAAGAAAGTAAAAAAAGTTAGTCGGTTTGTATATAAATAAATAAATTTTACTAAGAGAAAACTTATGTGAAATAGATATTAACATATAAATATATTTAAAATGATTATTACAGTGATTTAATCATATTTTAACCACTTCAATGGAAAATTGGGAACTGAGGAAAGAAGTTTATAATTTATTATTATTATTATTTTAGTACACATATAATTCATATTTTCACCCATCACTATTATTACAGTGAAGTCCATCTCCATCTCCATCTCCATCTCCATCTTCATCTTCATCTTGAATCAGGAGCAAGCACTCATCATACAGCTTCTCCAGCATCTCGCTCTCATCATGTTTCATCATCAGCAAATCTAACCCGTCAAAAGGGAAATTCAACTGATCGTGACCGTCCATGCTTGATGCACCATCCATCTCGAACAACGGCGACCAATCCGGCCAACAGAAGTCCGTCTCAAATAAATCAGCCTCTCCTTCATCAATCGTCGAGCTCGATGACGCACCACTCCTTGATTCTGATTGTGATGAAGGCAACAAGGAAGAAGATGAAGCAGATTGAGGAATAATTTTAATTTCTTCTTTCTCACCGATTTTGACTTTCGTTGACTTCTGGTCAGCTTTTCTCTTCTTCTTATTCTTCGGTTTTTTGTCGACGTTCGGCGGGTTCTCACCGTTAAGCCGCCGTTTAAGATGCGAATTCCAGTAGTTCTTAATCTCATTGTCAGTTCGACCAGAAAGTTCGTTGGCTATGAACGACCACCGGCTTCCGTGAACAGAATGAAGCCGGATGATGATGTCATCCTCATCGGCGGTGAAGTTTCCTCTCTTGATCCCTGGCCGGAGGTAATTCATCCATCTCAGCCGGCAACTCTTTCCACATCTAAGCAATCCTGAATCAGTTATAACAAACATTAGTTATTCTACCGTTAGTTTGTTACAATAACAAATTTGGGTTAATAGTTGACATACCGGCTTTGGAAGGCATAGATCGCCATTGGCCTTCACCGTTGGTTTGAATGTAGTTGGTGAGGAGTTTATCTTCTTCATCAGACCATGCTCCTCTGTGTAAACCCACCTTTGAACAGCATGGTGCTCTTCCCATTTTTGTTTTTGGGTTTCACACACAAAGGCAAAACGCAGTGGAGTGTGTGTTTGACGGAGAGGGAGATCAGAGACTTTGGTGTCCTGATATGAAGGAGCCCACGGCATTCGTCGCCTTTTAAATGCCTTTTTGGAATAATAAGTTGGCACGTTTCTAGAAATTAGAAAAGCTTATCAATTATTCAAAATAATAATAACATGTTCAGATTTAAAAAAAAAATGTAACCAAACAAAAGGGAATATACGAATATTGATTCCCTTTGGACTATCATTTGAGACTTGGGAGAAAGTAACGTGTACATATCTAAATTATTTCGTTAAGAACTATAACTTCTAAAAACATACCACACGCTACGACGGCTTGGTAAACAATATGGATAAAAATAAACATGTTTCAACGATATATTTAAAACTTAAAGAAAATCTAATATTTTAAAAGTTATAACCCTAAATTAATTATAAAGATTTAAATTATTAAGTAAAAAATGTAAAAATAGTTTTTTTTAATGTAATTATGACGTCTTCAGGATCTGCTGGAGTCATCATTTGAACCGTTTGAATATTTTATTTATTAATTTCTAAATTTTCAATTTAATATTTTTTTTAATTTTTAAATCTTTATTATTAATTACTTAATATTTTCTATATTTTTAAACCCATGTAACCTAAGTATAATATAAATTAAAGTTATAAATTTTTTTTTACATAACTCCCTTATTTTAAGTTGTAACTTAAAAAAGAACATGTTTGCCAGAATAGTTATGGTCACTGCTGACGTAGAGACAAACGTAGACGATAAATGATTTTTCCAAGCTTTAAAATGCAGGGTACCCACATGAACCATTAAAAACATTATGGCGTATTAAAAGCATTATGGCACATAATATATATTGAAATGTTATTGTTAAGAAAAACTAGGAACATTTTTTTGGCATAAAGATATTAACTATAAGTGGCGGAGCTTGAAAAAATAAGAAGCGGGGGCCGAAAGTCACGAGACCAATTTTTTTTCCTATCGTTATGTTTCGGGTTATATGTCGGGTCGGGCCAAACAAATCAATAATAAATAACTTTAAATATAAAATAATCTATTATAATGCGAGAGAAAAATGGTAAGTATCTCGAAGAAAATTACAACTCAGCCCGAAGACCTTTAATATTTTTGAATTCATCGATTGTGGTTGTGGAGGTTCAGAATTAGCATGAATTTCTTGTTGATTTTCATGCTCTTACGGCTCACTTGTTGAAGCTTTGTGACGTTTGCTTACTTGCTCATCATCATTTCTTTTCTCTTGTTCATCATCAATTATTTTGAAAAAAGAACTAATAGTTAAAGTTTTCAACTTTCCCATAATATGCCTAACAAAAAAGAAAACAATAATCATAATCGATTCATCAATTCATTATTCATCAGCAATCAATCTGTTGCTCATCATTAATCAATAATCTTTAAGAATGCAAGAAATCAATAATCATTCCTAATCAAGAATACAACAAAAATACTAATACTTAACAAGAATACAACTAAAGAATGCAAGAAATCAAGAAATTAGGGCTTGATTCAAGAATGTAAGAAATCAAAAAATTAGGGTTAGGCTAGTATTCAACACATGTGAGCAGAGCAACAAGCAACAGCGACCGGTGGTGGAGGGTAGCGACGGCGACGGGTGGCGAGCGGCGGCGAGCAGGGGCGGCGAATGGAAGCGACTAGGCGAGCAGCGATTTGGGGCAGGGTAGTGGCGAACTAATATGGAGGAGGAATGGTCGATTGGTTTTTTTAGGGAAAATTAAGTTAGGTTAAAAATAATTTTGAATTTTTCATTTCCTCCCCCTAAACTTACACTTTTATTTTTAAAATGAACAATCTATTTTTTTATCGATTTTTTTCATTCCCCCCCATAACTTATCGAATCAATCTTAAAGAGCAAGAATTATTTAGGGGAAAAAATAAGCGGGGGGCCAAGAATTCTTTAGGGAAAAAAATAAGCGAGGGCCGGCTCTATACGTAAAAAAAATTCGGACGAAAACGGAAAATTAACACTACTAACGAAAAAAACGGCAGGGGCCGGGGCCCTCCCTGGCCCCTTAATAGCTTTGCCCCTGTTAACTATATTATGAGGATAAGATTGAAAATAATAAGAAAGTTAAATAGTGACTGGATGAGAAAAATCAAATTAATCTTATGAGGACATCAAAATGTATTATAAATATGCATCAAAACTTTATGTCTTGAATTACACTTATAATGTATTTTGATACACATATCTATAAGGACGCGTCAAATAGTTACAACTTTGCACTAAAACATTACACGTTCATTTATACATGTAATGCATTATGTAATAATGGTATATCAAATGTGTTAGCACGGTTGTGCAACAAACATATACATTAAAGTGTTACTATGTGTATCAAAATTGAAATATGTACCGTTTGGTCAAACAATCTATAAAAGTAAATGAATCCATAATCAACAACACATATTTAACATTATGTTTTTTTTCAGATAATAACAACCATTGTATTATTCATTACTCTAGTATTTTTTTTTCCCGATGGACTCCCCGTTTCTGTGGCGAAGCTTAAAAAAAACGCAGGGGGCCATGACGGGGGCCGGAACTTAATACCTTTAAAATTTTCGGCTGAATACGTATAAATTTACACTTATGAGCGAAAAATCGGGGCCCGCCCCCGAGCACTAATGAAGCTTAGCCCCTGCCCCGTTTCGTCTCCGTCCCCCTTAAAGGTAGAAAATATAATCAGCTTTAGGTATATCCTTATTTTAAATAATATACTTCTTCAACAACCCATATTACTAAAAATAAATTAAAGATTTTATATATTTAAATATAAAATTTATTTTATTTATTCTTGTAACATAAGAACTAATGTAAACGAACAATATAATATAACTAACAGATTTAGTTTGACCGAATACAGATTGTATCGTTACTTGATATTTGGAAAATAGCCGAATCACATGAATCTCATGGGGTATTATTTAAGGGATGTGTATAGATATTATAAAGAGCAACTTACATAAATTATTATGATCGCTTCTCGTAATTTGTGAAATTGATCGACTCATTTATTAGGAAAATGTCCCCCACATTTGATACGAATTAAGTAAAATAATAACCAAAGGCTTTTTAGTTTAGTGGTATTAAGGTGTATATTGCGGTGTTTCTCTTTAAGTGTGTGAGTTGACCGTTCTAAAAAAACTAACGTAATCAGGGTGTCTTCTTCGATGAACAAAGAAGTAGAATGAGCTTCCTCTTTGCTCTGAATCGATTATTACGCACCCAGTGAATAGAATGAGCTTAATGAGTAAACTTTTTGATTTTTTACAAACTTTATATAAATCAAACATATTGATCATTGTTATTAAATTAGCAAAGGAAATGATTTGCATTATGATTGGTTGTTTTTTGGATCTTGATTGAAAGAGAACTTAGCACAAACACCCTATGTTTATTTTAATGCAACATGATAACGAAAGTTGTTATATTGTCACTAATTTCAACACTTCTTTAAGGTTAATGGACTATAACTATAACGTAATTTAATATGTAGTCATTTTAGATTACATAGTTTTATATAAAATACATGCTAAAGCCTAATATATATTATTGGTTTATCTAGAACAAATACTTTTACTCAATTAATATTACTGCTGTATATATGTTATCGTTATGAGAATTGAACTTCGTTAATCAAAATTATTAATTATATTTTAACGAGTTGTAAAGAACATTATATGCTGAAAAAATTAGTTGGAAATATAATTTTCACTAATTTTAGATATAAACAATTATATCTACATATGAGTTATGCAATTAATAATTTACGAGTTTACATTCTCCACGATGATAGTTTTACAAAATGAATAAAATGTGTCCAAAATTAAGCTAAAATGAATGGGATTAATGCTCCCATTGGCTAATGGAAGAGGTTAGAAGCCAAAAGGGTGCAAAGCATGCACGTACCGTGGGCGGTAGGTGTGATGTGGCGTACTTTGCTCAGCATTGCATTATGGGCCTGCTAATGTTGACGATTGGCATGCACGCACCATGACCGTGGGCGGTAGGCGTAATGAGGTGCAATTTGGTTCGCGTTGCACATTGGCTCAACTAATGCTGATGACTATTGTAGTTACTATCGATGGCTTAGTTTCTACCAAGCAGTTAAGAACCGCTTCGGTTGACCACATAAATCCATATTAATGCAATTAATTTTGTAGATTCATTTTGTGATGATGAAAAACGATACCCCACACACATGAAAACTGAGAGTTAGAGAGAAGAATGAATATATATTTTTCTACAAATAAAGAGAGTGTATATATTTATTTAATTGAATCAGACCTATTTTTTCTATGATAGATGAGTGAAACTCAAAGTAATTGACAGGCATGCACACTAAGTGGAGCATGTGGTTTAATTCGAAGCAAAGCGAAGAACCTTACCAAGGCTTGAAAGGAGGGGTGCCTTCAGGCACATGGACATAGGTGGTGTATGGTTGTCGTCGGCTCGTGCCGTAAAGCGTTGGGTTAAGGTCCATAACAAACGCAACCCTCATGTTTAACCCTCATGTTTAGTTACCATCATTAAGTTTGAAACTCTGAACAATCTACAATTAAAGACATGTTGAAATAGTTAGAGTAAACTTCATATATACCCTTACAAACAATATGAAATATTATATATACCTAACCAAAACTTATATATACCCTTAAAAACTAGTTTAAATATCATATTTACCCATTTTATTAAAAATAATTCATAAAATAACCATTTTACCCTTATTTTTAAAAAAAAATTAAAGTTTCATATTTACCAATATATTTTAATTTCTAAATCATTCATTCTCTTTCTCATAATTTCTCGTAACAAGACAGAAACCCAATACTATCATCTAATAAAGTGGGAATTTAAATGACAGAAGTCATGCGGTGCTATTAAGCTCGCACTGAATTTGGTTAAATAGCAAACTAAGCATTCACGGGATTTCAGTTTACTTTTTTTAGTTTTTTTTATTTAAACTTTAACAGAGAGTTCAAACAAGATATTTAACGTCTATTTTATGGTTATGTTCTTTTATGGGATAATGTTGTTGCTCCCTCCAGGTTACGATTTTGTATGTCAAGAGAGGGTGTTACATAATTTTTTTATTCTCGTGTACTTAAAAGGGAATTATGATGATCATATTTTTAAGATGGATGATGATGATTTCTAGATAGGCTTGAGAATGTATTTGTTAGCATAACAAGTTTGTTATGGGCCTTAGCCCAGACCCAGTTATCTTTCTATTTAATGTTGTTTTCTTCTTCATTTGTAAGCTAATCTTCATTTTGAGTAATAGAGAGCCTCCATCTTTTCTCTGTCATGTTCATTTGTTAACATGGTATCAGAGCTAGCTCGATTCATGCTTGATTGAAGATCGTTGTTGTCGCTTCCGCTCAGTTGTTGGTTCGTTCGTTGTTTGGTTTTTTCGTTGTTGAAGGGTTGTTTCGTTCGTTGTCGTTTCTGCTCAGTTCGTTGACTCGTGAGGTATCAAAGTTATGGATTTCGTTTTATTTGAACTGACTTGTGTATTTGGAAGAGCTTCTGGACAGATTGACAGGTTTGGACCTCGTTTCTGTCCCGTTTTTTCGAAGTTTGCGGTTACCAAGTTTGCGGTTACGAAAGTTTGCGGTTACAAAGTTTGCGGTTACAAAGTTTGCGGTTAGGAAGTTTGCGGTTATTCAAAGTTTTCGAAGTTTACGATTCTTCTAAGTTTGCGGTAATCGAAGTTTACGGTTACCTCAAGTTTGCGGTTAATTTGAAGTTTGCGGTTATTTGAAGTTTGCGGTAATTCTGCTGTCGTTCGGTTTTGATAATATGGCTGGTAAAGATGACTCTCTTCAGTGTATTAGTACTTGTCTGGATGGTAAAAACTACACCTATTAGAGTTACGTAATGAAAAACTTTCTTCGAGGGAAAAATATGTGGGGTTATGTCACAGGTACTAAGGGAAAGCCTACTGATAAATCTAAGGCTACTGAATATGCCTTAGCTCTCGATACATGGGAAACAGATAACTCTAAAGTTATAACTTGGATCAACAACTCTATAGGTCAGTCCATTGGTATTCAGTTGGCCAAATATGACACAGCTAAACAGGTTTGGGATCATTTGGAAAAGTTGTATACTCAGTCTAACTTTGCCAAGCAGTACTAGTTGGAGTTAGATATCCGTGCTCTTCAACAGAATGAGATGAGCATTCAAGACTTCTATGTAGCTATGTCGGATTTATGGGATCAATTGGCACTTACGAAATCTGCAGCACTGAAGATGCTTAAACCTTATATTGATAGAAGGGAGGAACAACGTTTGGTACAATTTTTAGTGGCATTACGTTCAGATTTTGAAGGACTGCGTGGAACGATTCTTCATCGTTCCCCTCTTCCAACAGTTGATTCGGTTGTTCACGAGTTGATCGCAGAGGAAACTCGGTTAAAATCTCAGGTTGATAAAGGTCCTAAAGTAACTACTACTCCAGCTGTGTTTGACGTTCCCCCTAATCAGCCTAGACAAGATGCTAAAGTTGCATTTGATGAATGTGCATTCTGCAAAGGGAAAAATCATTGAAAGTCTCAATGTTCATTATTACTTAGCAGAAGGAATTCCAACTTGCAGAAGCCTCCACAACAGAACAGATTAGATGGATAATTTCCGTCTCGCACGTCCACTTCTGCTGGTTCATCTGGTCCATATTCATGGACTTTTAAACCACCTTAGTTTACTGCTGCTGCTACACCACCATCTGTAGAAATGAACAAACCACCATCTGCTCTGGATCCGCAAGTATTTGAACAGTTCAAAAAGTTTCTTGCCGCCAATCCTATCGCTATGTCTGCTGCGGGACTGTCTTCATCTGGTACCTCAGGTATTTCGTCATCATTATGGATTTTGGATTCTGGTGCCTCACATCATATGTCTCCTTATATGTCTTCTTTTCTTTCTTAATCTCATGTCTCTCCTGTTTCTGTCATGTCTGCTAGTGCTACATCCATTTTGGTAGAGGGTGTTGGATCTGTGTCTACCCCTCATGTATCTCTCAATGATGTCTATTATATTCCGAAGCTTGCCTTAAATCTTGCTTCAGTCAGTCAGTTGTGTAAATCTGGAATTTGGGTTTTCTTTTGTGACACTGTTTGTGTTGTGTAGGATCAACACACTCAGAGGGTGATTAGGATCGGCCGTAGGGTGGGAGATTTATATGTATTAGAAGAACTCAAAGTGCCCGCTCCTGGTGTTGCTGCTTCAAGCGTTGATTTATCCTCTTTTCATTTAAGTCCTTTGTCGTCTAAATTTTATATTTGGCATTCTCGTTTGGGACATGTGTCCGCATCTCGTTTAAAATTTTTGGTTTCCACAGGTGTTTTGTGTCAGTTGCAAACCTATGATATTTCTGATTGTTGTGGTTATAAACTTGCCAAAATTTCTGCTTTACCTTTTGTTAAAAGTATTTCTCATTCTGTTGCACCATTTGATATTGTTCATTATGATGCGTGGGGACCATCACCAGTATCCACTAAGGGTGGTTCACGTTATTATGTTTCCTTTATTGATGATTACACTCGTTATACCTGGGTGTACCTTATGAAACGTAGATCTGAGTTCTTTGACATTTATAAAACATTTAGGGCTTATGTTCAAACACAACATTCGTTTGTGATAAAGTGCTTCAGGTGTGACTTAGGGGGTGAATACACCTCTAATGATTTTACTCAGTTGCTTGCATCCGATGGTACCATACACCAATCGTCTTGTACTGATACCCCTCAACAGAATGGTGTTGCTGAAAGGAAACATCGTCAACTTATGGAAACCGCTCGTTCATTCCTTTTATCTTCTAAAGTACCTAGTGTCTTTTGGGGAGAAGCACTTCTGACCGCCCAACATGTGATTAATAGGATCCCTACTTCTCACAATGATGGGATGTCTATATTTGAAAGTCTTTTCGGTGAACGCCTAGATTATGGTGAATTACGGGTTTTTGGATGTACGTGCTTTGCTCTCCGTCCTCATGTTGAACGAGACAAATTGACAATTAAGTCAACCTTATGTGTTTTCTTAGGCTATGACAGTGGTCCCAAAGGATATGGCACGGGACAAAATGGATACCGTTGTTTTGATCCTATAAGTCAGAAGTTATATGTATCAAGACATGTTACTTTTTCTTGAACATATTCCCTTCTATTCGATTCCAGCTAAGTCCCATGATGTAACAAAGTCAGATCTTCAGAATATTGATCCTTTTGCTAGCAACATTGATGTCCCAAACCTTTGATGTTCCCGTTTCGTCTGTTGATCCTAATATGCCTGCTAAAGATACTTCTGTTGCACATGATGTGCCAGTTCATGAACCTTCCACGTCATCTGGCACCAATTTTGATTCTCCTTCACCTCCGAGAAAGTCTACTTGTGCATCCAAGTCTACTCATTTACCAGGTTTTACATACTCTGCATATTCTGCATCGTTTAGTTCATTTATTGCAGGCATTCATCGTCTGTCTGAACCAGAATCATATAGAGAGGCTGTCTCTGACCCTCTATGGCAAAATGCTATGGCTGAAGAGCTCACTGCTCTTCATCAGACTCACACCTGGAATTTGGTTTCTCTACCACCAGGTAAACATAAGGTTGGTTGTCGTTGGGTGTATAAGATTAAGACAAAGTCTGATGGCTCTGTTGAACGGTACAAGGCCAGACTTGTGGCAAAAGGATATTCGCAAACGTATGGTATGGATTATGAGGAGACCTTTGCCCCTGTGGCAAAAATGACAACAATTCGTACTTTAATTGTTGTTGCGTCCGTTCGACAGTGGTAGATCTGTCAAATGGATGTTAAAAATGCTTTTCTGAATGGTGATCTTCATGAGGAGGTTTACATGACTCCACCCCCGGGAATAGCTCATCAGCCCGGTGAAGTCTGTCGGCTTCGAAAAGCTCTCTATGGACTCAAACAGGCCCCTCGTGCCTGGTTTGAAAAATTCTCTACAGTCATCACTTCCCTTGGCTTTCTCCCTAGCAATCATGATTCGGCATTGTTTGTTCGATGTACGAATGTTGGACGCATTCTCTTGTCTTTATATGTGGATGACATGATCATTACAGATGATGATTATGATGGCATTGAATCCTTGAAACGAGACTTGGCCCATCGTTTTGCTATGAAAGATTTGGGATTATTATGGTATTTTTTGGGGATTGAGGTAGCTCAATCTAAAATGGGATATCTTCTCTCTCAGACGAAGTATATTTCTGATCTGTTTCAACGTGCAAGACTTTCTGATAACAGAATTGCAGACACTCCTCTTGAAACCAATGCACGTTACTCTCCCACTGATGGTGTTCCTCTATCTGATCTGAGCCTATATCGTACCATTGTAAGCAGTTTGGTTTATATTATAGTTACTCGCCCTGATATCGCTCATGCTGTTCATGTGGTTAGCCAGTTTGTTACTGCTCCTACTTCTGTTCACTAGGGAGTTGTTCTTCGTATTTTGAGATATCTTCGTGGCACTCAGTTTCAAAGTCTTTTATTCCCTTCTACGTTTTCTCTGGAATTGCGTGTCTATAGTGATGATAATTGGGATAGTGATCCCAATGATCGTAAATCCACTACTGGTTTCTGTATTTTCCTTGGTGATTTCCTAATCTCATGGAAAAGCAAGAAACAAGACGTTGTCTCTAGGTCCACCACTGAGGCTGAATACCGTGCTATGACTGTGACTACATGTGAAATTGTTTGGTTACGATGGCTTTTGACAGATATGGGGGTTGTTGTTTCCTCGCCTACCCCATTACATTGTGATAATCAAAGTGCTATGCAGATCGCCAAGTCTGTCTTTCATGAACGAACAAAATACATTGAGATAGATTGTCATTTTACTCGCCATCATCTTCAGCTTGGGACCATCTCACTTCCTTTTGTTCCATCAGCCTTGCAGATTGCAGATATTTTTACCAAGGCTCAATCGGCATCTCGGTTTCGTTTTTTGTGTGACAAACTCTCAATGTTTATTTCTATTGCATTGTGAGTTTGAGGGGAGGTGTTAGCATAATAAGTTGTTATGGGCCCTGTTATGGGCCTTAGCCCAGATACACTTATCTTTCTATTTAATGTTGCTTTCTTCTTCATTTGTAAGCAAATCTTCATTTTGAGTAATAGAGAGCCTTCATTTTTTTTGTCATGTTCATTTGTTAACAGTATTTTATATTTTTAACCATATAGTTAAAAAATAATTATTAAAATTACCATTAATTAAAAAAAAGTTATATATGATATTTTGAATTTGGTTTAGATATACATGATATTTAGTAAATTTCTAAAGGTATATATATGAAATTCTCTAGTCTTAAAAGTGAGAAAATATATATTTTTATTTTATGATTAAAAATGTTTTTGCATTTTATTGGCAACTACTCCTTAAGTTAAGAATACTAATTTTCTAATCACGTTTTTGAATTCGTTGTTCTATTCTAATGCCTTCTCTTATTTTTCTACACTACGTGTGATCCAAGTCCTAACACGCGGTACACAACAATTAATATGATAAATCCCTCTCATAAAGCATCATCTACAAACACATAATTAAAACCTAATCCCTTTGAAAAAAGAAATCAAATTTTGCCAACAATACATCTCAAATTAATTTTAAATGAAATATAAAATTGCCAACAATATATTCCAAAAATACAACCAAATCTCCATTCTAAGAGCAATTACAGCATGGTTTATATCTCCATCTCCATCTCTATTATTAAAAGATTTCTTCTATTTTACACCTGCATCAGTGTCTCTATCTTTATCTCCACCTTTAAAGTTTAGAGTTTAGTAAATAGAGATTATTTAAATATAGAGATTAATTTACATCAATATTTATATTTTTTGTTAGTGTTTAGGAAAGAGAAAAAATAATAAAATAAGTGTTTGTGAGTGAGATAGAGAGAAAATGAGATGTGAGAGGTAAAAACAAATTTAAAGATAAATTTAAAAAAATATGATACTTAGTTAAATTATAGAGATGAAGATAAAGATATTATTATGAATGCTCTAAAATAAGGTAGTCTGTATCAAGATTTTCCTAACAGAAATTCCATTGGGACAAAATTTATTTTAAAGATTATTTTCTTTAAATTTGGCAATCATAAATACAATTTGAAATAACTAATATAAATGAAACCAAAATTAAAAAATAAAAATAAAACGTGGTAGTAAATATTATACGAACAAAGATATTTTAATTTAAATAGATTTTCCTTAAAAATCGGAATATCAATTAGACTTTGAATTGTTTATCACAAGTCGCAGATCTAATAAGTTAAAAAATTAATTAAAGAGTGTAAAAGAGGGCCAAGTTGTCGATGGCTTTGAAGATCGTGAATAATTTAAGAGGGTTGGTAGCAACACGAGGTCTACCACGTGAGAAGGTCCAAAATCAACATTAATTATTCTATCACTTCCCCTCACGTCATTTATTTTAACTTGGTTAGCATTCTTATTATTGGTTCTTTATATTTTATTAAAAATGAGTTAAACTAATATGCTGTCAGTCTGTAATAAAAATTAATTAAAATGATTACGTAATCTTTTAAATTATTTTAATTTGAATTATATAGATATCAAGGTATGTTTATGAAGATGATGGCTTGTATTAATGCCGGTAGATCTAAGTATCTATATAACGAAAAGAAACTTATATCTACCATGAAAATAAATTGACTAACATCAACGTAGCAAGAAAACGAAAAAGAAAATAATAATAATAATAATAATTATAATAGTTGAAGAGGAAAGACCCAAAAGCCCATCAAAAGTAACCCTTATCCCAAATCCACGGGACGACTCCAAAAACGGTTAAGCCACATGGAAAGCCCTTTGTTGGGAGAAAACATGTCTACCAATATGATAAGGGAGACTTTCGCGTGACCCTAAGATGGGCCCCACTATTCTCACACCTTTCAGGTAAGATAACCCTAAATCCAGATAACATATAAAGGTAGAAAAAAGGCATTTATAGATACGGACCATAAAACTCACATCATCTATGTATCTTTCTTCATTCCTTGTATTTATCACCACCTTTACTCGTTAGATAGACAGATTCTCACCCGGAGGGTTGTTACAAGGATTATCTCCTTCTTGTGACGCCTTAACGCGTTGTTCTGATTAATATAGAGATTGGTTGAAGTATCCTTCACAGAAACCGTGTTAATAATAATAATAATAATATTAATAATAATAATAATAATAATAATAATAATGCACATTTTTACATATAATCAATTGGGAAAAAAATTGCGACAAATGACAAACTCCAAAACAAAGATACTAGGCACCAAATGACTGAGACAAATGCTTGTGAATCTAGGACCACAAACGATGTGACATTTGTATCAGATGATTAAAGTTTAAGGGCGATTCTTACCACACACGGAATATTGCTAATTGGACCTACCGCCGCCCTATACGCCCTCGTATAGGGCAATACGAGGGCGTATAGAACTCAGTCACTGCCAACAGAATGCCACGTGTCATTCTCTGTCTGGCGGCTGGTCCAATACGTGGCGTATTGACCTATACGCAGCGTATGAGGCACGAGTTATATTTTTGCTTTAAAAGTTGGAAGAGTTGTACGTTTATGAATCCTATACGTGACGTATTGACCTATACGCCACGTATAGGTATTTTTTATTTAATTATAATTTTTTTATTTTATTTATATTTTGTTTATTTTTATTTTAATTTATATAATTTTGTTAATATAAGTTTGTTATCTATTTATAAATTTTATATATATATATTTTTTAAACATTTGTTATATTTTTACAGTATAAACAAGCAAAGTATTAAACATTACAAACCAAACAAAATATTAAACATTACAACCAAACAAATTAACTAAACATTATATACATTACATCAAAAAATTAAATATATATACATCAAAATGTTTTACATGCATAACAACGAAAGAAACAAAATACAAATAAAATAACTAAAGCTAAGCGGGTCTGCCGTCACCTTGACCGCCTCCGCCCTCATCCTGACCCGCCACGCCCTCATCCTGAATGGGGTCGTCCGGATAATGACGTCGTGGTGGTAGTAGGCGTGGTTGAATGCCGGCGGCTCGTGACAGATCAACGATCTGTCCAACCGCCCACATCATCAGGTCCTCCATGCGATCGAGTTGACGACCCTGTCGTCGTGAGTCGGCAACAAGGCCATCAAGCAATACCTGGGTAGCCCTCTCCAGCCTAACAGACTGACGTACGTGTCGGGGATGCTGTGGCGGATAGTCGTGGATGGCCTCGACGTGCGGCGGCCCGTCCTCCATCGCCACACCATGTAGCGGCTGAGGCATATGCGGGTCCCCCTGTCCAGGCATCTGCGGCAACGGCACCGGGACCCAAACCTGGTCCTGGACGGCCCCTACGAACCTAAGGCCCTGCGGGAATCGGTGCGTGATGCGCATGCCGCTCGCCGTGCGACGGTCTAATCGGACAGGGGGAATGGCCGGTGACATCGCAGGCTCATGCACGTCAAATGGTGTAACCGAGCGCATGATCTGCGTGATGAAAGCACCGCCATACAAAAGCCCGCGTTTCTGCCGCATATAGGCAGATGCAAAATAAAGCGCAAGGCACGTCGATAGGATGCACCGCTTGCAAGTAAGCAGACAATAGAGAAAAAAGAGGTCTCTATCGGTGCACCACTCACGGCTTTTCAGACGCGGTGCGATCGACGTCGAAATAAGCCGGTGCAGATATCTATACAAAGGGTCTCTAATACCCGAGACCCTTCCCTTGGTAACCAACCAAGGACTATCTGAAATCAAGCCCCAAAAAACAAGGAGTTCCTCCTTGTCCACCTCCGTCACCGCCTCTTCAAAAAGTGGCGTGACCGTCTCAGGCTCGTGGTAGAAGCCCGTCATGACGGCCCACTGACGGAGGGTCTGACGGTAAACGATCTCAAAGATCGAAAAGGAAATATGATCCGGATCCATATCCGGCGCCTCCCCAGGAAGAGGCTCTAGCCCAGCCTCTGAGAAGATGAACGTCGAAAGAAACTCGACGACCACCTCTCGGAAGGTCTCCGTGAACGATAGATCAAAAAGACGTGACCATGGCGTGTCATGGCCGATGATATCCCTAGCCCGCTCGGCCTCCTGTACCTCCTCGAGTAGCGCCCAATCAACTGCAGTCCCTGGACCCAACCGCACCTCCCGGAGCTTCTGGCACCGGGCATACGCCTCCGAGTCAGCCGGAAAACCCAAAAAAGGGTAGTGCGCAAGATCGTCTAGCACCTCCATATGAATATCATCATCATGATCCGTCATATCTGATAATAATTAATTGTTTTTAATTTTAAATAATAAAAAATAAATAATAATAATATATTGTTTTTAATTTTAAATAATAATAATATATTGTTTTTAATTTTAAATAATAATAATATATTGTTTTTTATTTTTAATAATAAATAATAATAATATTTAAATTTTTTTAATTTTAAACCTATACGCCACGTATAGCCTTATACGTGGCGTATAGGCTGTTACCGGGTAAACCAAGTCATACGCAGGGCAACCAAGCCATACGCAGGCCAGTTACCGGGCAAACTTAGCCATACGCTGGCAATCAGGCCATACGCGGGCCAAGTTGCCGAGAACATGAGCCATACGCAACGTATAGATCTATACGTGGCGTATGGCTTCATCGTCTTCCTCAGACGAACTATACGCCAAGTATGGCCCTATACGTGACGTATAGTTCTTAAGTTTCAATCCAAAAATCTCTAATCTACCCAGTTTTACCCGCTAATATTCAATATAAACCTAACATTAATGATCGTGGGTGTATAGACGTACCTTTTCGAAGTTTTTTTGAGACGACAATCCTAATCAACGATCTTTTTTGCCGGATGCGTATGGGTTTGTGTTTGTTTGTTTTGGGTCGTTTGGTTCTGTACGCTGCGTTTTCCTGGTATATCAAGTGGCTATACGCCGCGTATAGATCAATACGTGGCGTATAGCAATCAACTTTTGGTATTCTGTACGCCACGTATGGCCCTATACGTGGCGTATAGAATATTAAATTAAAATTAGTTATATTTAATTAAAATTAATTAAAAAATAATAAAATATTAATTATAATTAACTTAAAATTAATTACAAATAATTAAAATTTAAAATAATTAAATTGACCCTATACTTAAAATTAATAAAAAACTAATAAAGCATCATCCGTGAGTCGTGAAGTATTGTGGAATTGTAGATCCATTAGTAGCCATTATTTTCTTAAATCGTTCAATACGATCACTATATATATTTTCCCATTTTGCCGCATCATCATTTCGGTGCAAATTCCAAAGTGCATTCGGCGTGGGAATCGGAAAATCTCCGTCTAACTTGACGTGGATGAAATGAGCCCTGTTGACGTGAACTAATGATACAGTTTGATGTTGAGCGTGAACGTTTGGACCAAACCACAATGGAAAAAATGTTTGATTACCGGCGATGCTTAAAAGATGAACAATCACCCCAAATCTTTGAGCAATTAGGAGTCCTGTGTATGGCATCGACATCCAACGACTAACTGGTGCGGCTTTCACATCCTGCCAATCTATTGTGTGACGTAGCATATCATACTCTTGAAAGGCGACTCTGTCAAAAACAGTTCTCCACCATTCCTCTTTATTGTCTATCTCCTGTAGAAGTTGTTGTCTGATAAAAAGCCACCGGTTTTCATTTAACCCTAAGCCCAAAGCTACCGATCGAAAACCACAGTTACCGTCGGGATTTACATCCTGTATATGTGAAATGTACGGATGAAAGACAGACGGTATCGAATCCTTAAAACAATTTATATTGTTAACCGCATCTTTCCCCATAATCAATGGAAAACCAAGATAGGTGTTATCATCTTGTGGTTGCTTTCCTTTACCCTTCGTTGGACGACGGTGTTGAATGACCGAACTCGCTTGTATCGAGTCTTGTGACGTAATGTACGAGCTGTGTCTCGCAGGGTCACATTTGCTTTGTTGGGATCCTGTGAATGAGCTGTTTCTCGCGACATCCTGTTTCCTTTGTTGTTGCTTTTTCAAAGTTGGACGACCGCGAGTATCTTCTTGTACCACAGGCGCTTTCTTGTTACTTTTGCTCGGAAAGACCACCCCTGCGATTCTCGACAGCATACTTCTTTTGACCTGATCAGGTTCTGAAATAATTTTGTTTCTCACCTGACTAAGTACTTTATCCACGTCTACATTTTCATCATCGACAAAAGACGGTTTTAAATCAAGTTTCCTCCAGAAGACGTCCAACGCATCTAGCGGGATTCTGCCACCTGTATTAAAACGAAATAGTCAGAAAATTTTGAAAATTAAACATTCACAAATTCCAAAGTCAAAATAGTTTACATGTAGCTTCGATACTTGCCAGACGACAAGCACACGGCAACCCACAACTACTGAAAAGTTGGCAACCACACGTTGCATTTTGTTTCCGTATATGTGATAACTTGTACCACTCGTTTTCTAATAAATTTAGAGCTTTATGTGAAACATTACCGTGCAGGTTATCAAACAATTCAATAGCTATGTGGCTATCCATTTTTCTTATGAGACTTGTTCCAAACGCAAACTGTAATTGATAATATTGATCTGTTACAATTTCATCAACAAACCCAACAAGTCTATCTAGGGAGCTGTTAGCATTTCTAAGATAACTCTTTAAAAACGAATGTTGGCCCTCGACTCGGTTCGTTGTTTGTTGACCAAAATTGAGGTTTTTGTTGGACCAGGCGGATACAAACTTTTCTGTATACGGGTCCAACCAATTTTTAGTCACATAATGTATAACTCCTGGAAAAATATTAAATAAATATTTAAATATTTAATAATTATTCAATACTTAAAATATTAAATATTCAAAACTTACTTCCTCGTTTGGCAGCATACAGTCGTTCGTAAAGCCGGTTGAAGTTGTACTGGTATATATCTGGCGTGGGAGACTCACATAATACCGACCATGAATACTTAAAATTTGCCCAGTCTTCGTCTGTAAATGATGCCCTGCAATGTTTTGCGATATTCTCGTGTATGTGCCACCGACATAGGTTCTTCGAACAATCCGGAAATATTTTATCACATGCATTCATAAGAGCTTTGTCCCTGTCTGTTACTATCACACGCGGCTCCATACACTTTTGCAACATTGCTTTTATTTGCAGTAGCACCCAGATGAAGTTTTCCTCTCGTTCTTTTGATATAAATGCATGAGCGACGAAAAACGACTGGTGTGTGGAGGTCACACCGACCACTTGGACAAATGGAAGTCTATACATGTTTGTTTTGTAAGTCGCGTCGATCATCAACACGTGCGGGAACGCACGCCACATCTCAAACGATTTCGAATGAACAAAGAATATCTCCTCCACAATATTTGTGCCAGGATCTTCCCGAGTATAGTAGACGTATTTTTTAGAAGAAAGCAGGTTTTCCAGAATCTGCATTGGAGTTTCACCGACTCTCGTTTCGTTTTTTATCTTTTGTATCGCATTATAAATGTCCTTTTTAATGCAACTACTCTCTGGGTTTTGTTCCCTTATAGTTGCCAGAATGTTTCGTGGCAACATGTTTTGCGAATACAACTCCGCCACCAAAAGTTGTTCCGACTGAGACAGTCTCCTCGCAAAGGAGTGCGCCTCAAGATGTTGACTAGGATTATGGTTATGACTGTCATCCTTCACCGTTAATTTCCAATCACCACTATTTTCTTGGTACTCTCCTTCTAATTTAAAGGGACAACCTATTTTCTTGCTACCGGCACGTCTAACCGTGGCAGTAGACGCACGTTCGCCGTGACGGTCACACACAAGCCACACCTTGATAAACGGTTCCGTTGGATCGTCGCCTTTTCTCCTCGATCGTCGGGTGACAAGGACGTAACCATTCTCACGTCCTATCCTGACCGCCCAATCCACCAACTGTTCACGAGACTGAAAATTCTGGTCAGTTTTATACGACACGTTTTGATGGTTTTGTTCCTCGTCTTCGGACACGAAGTCGTCGGTTTGTTGTGTCGGGTATGAGACTTCACCGTATACGTAGTCGTCGGTTTGTTGTGTCGGGTATGAGACTTCACCGTATACGTAGTCGTTCGTGGGCTGTGTAAGGAAAGACGGTTCACCGTATACGAACTCGGGATTGCTCAGTGGCTCGTTCAAATCCGGAAGCCTTACCCGTTGATGAGAATAAACGTCGGATGAGACCTCCTCCCGGTTCACCTCTTGAACGCCAGAACTTTGCGGGTTGTTTTCCACCGACTCGTTAGAATATACCTGAAAACCGTAGTTACCATCCCACCACCAAGACATTTTATAGTTTTTTTTTGGAAAACATACGTTCGTTCGGTTCGAATGAGAATTCTGCATTGTTAAATACACAAAATTTGGGCCCTATACGCATCGTATAGCCCAATACGATGCGTATAAGGTACGATGTGATGGGTTTAGTGGCAGAAGGAATCTCGTATCCTAAACTGCATCGTATTGACCTATACGATGCGTATACGAGGTTTGAATGACAGGTTGTAAGAGAATGTCGGGCACGGGAATTTGTGAAGGGCTATACGCATCGTATTGCCCTATACGATGCGTATATGACCAAGTGTGGTTAGCATTTCCCGTGTGTGGTTAGTAGTCCCCAAGTTTAAACTATAAAAGAAAATTAGTATTTTTTATTGATGTTAAATAAGATAATAATAATAATAATAATAATAACTTTTCCCAGAAAAGTCTTTTTTATTTATATATTTTATTATTGAAATATCTAATTATCTGTCACATCTATAGTTAAATGTTAGGCAAAAGTTTATTACCAGAACCATCTAAATTCTATCGTACAAATGTGTGATTAAATATCCGATCATAAATCAAAGTATACAGTATCGAAGAAAACGTTAAAAGATTGTAGGGTTTCGTTTCGAATATAACTAAATCTTGTGAGAACAATAAATATAGAATATTTTGATGTAGTTAGGGGTGATAACTTTTTATACAATCGGGCAACACGAAATAATCAAGTTTTAAGATTGTTAGTTTTACTCGTTTAGTAACAATCGTGACTGGTTCAAATAAGTATCACTAAATATTTAGGATCATTTTATTTACACACGACTACATGTATTCGCCGTTGAATATACTGTTTATCGGGTCATTATAATATATAGCGTACTCAATGATGAATATAGTGAAAACCCTATTTGTATAATCATTAAAACACTAGTGTAAATGTGTAATTATTACTGAATGCATATATTCACCGATGAAAAAAATGATTACTAAATATTTAGTGGTTCTCATTTGAACTAGTCACTCTATGTGTGTGTTTGTGGCTACAAGTTCGAATGAGAACCGCAAGAAATTTGAGAACTATTTTAAAAAATAAAAACTACATTTTGACCAACAAATCTCCATAATAATAAGATTTTATGCACAACCGTTTTTGGAACTAAAGCGGTAACGTTTTTTGCGAATAACATAAAAACATATTATAACATTAATGAATACACTATATGTGAACGTATAGTATGTTCATCAGTGAACACAATATTAGAATCGCAGTGTATTCATTGTGAGTGATCGGATTCACCATTAAATACATTATACTTAGTGTATTCAACAATGAAGATACTACAAGTTGTTTTACCTTAACAATGAAATGTTAACGCGTAAAAAATCTAAATCAAGCATATCTAACAATGATAAAGTGGTTCTTATTTTATAAAATGGTTTATAAATTTTTATGGTTCTCCTTTGAAGTTTGAACCCGGCCTCCCTCCCACCCACACACACATAGGGTTATAAATGAGCCCAACTAGGTGAGCTCGGGCTCAGCTTGGTTATCTTTAGGAGCTGAAATGTTTAGCTCGAGTCGGCTCATTTATTTTTAAAAAATAAATTATATATTTTTTACACACATATATATATATAGACATAACAAATTATAATATTTTTAACATATACATAATGCATAATTAATAAACTACATAATATATATATATATAGAGGAGTTTTAAATACAAAAGGTTTTATGATGCGAAGGGTACGAAGAATTATGGATCATTGATCTACTAATTCAAGGGTTGAAATGAAATGTGTGCCTACTCATCTTGTTTTTAAGCGTGAAAAAAGTCTGAAAGTTAAAATGGGCATAGCCTACATTTGTTGATTTTTTTCAAGTTCCCCTATTTTTTTAAAACACGTATAACTTTTTTGTACGACATTATTTTTAAAAAAAATTGCACAATAAATTCAAGCATTTTATTCTCTTCAATTTGAGTATAGTTTTGCTATAACTTTATTTAAAAAAAATCAACTTTTTTTTTGAAATTAGATGTGCTGTGAGTGATTACGTGATTATGTATAACATGCGTGATTACGTGATTATGGTCATGCGTTATTATGAACATACGTGATTATGGTCATGTGTTATTATAAAACATGGGTTATTATAACGCGGACGCATTTACCCCTTACCCACTAAACACGTGTTGCATGTTGGTGCCTTCATATGCTAAAACCTTTTTGTACAATAACCGAACTCTATATATAGATATTAGAATATATATTCAATTTGGGTCATAATTTATATATATTAAAATTTTGTTTTTAATTTAAACAAGCCAACGAGCAAGCTTACCTTGGCTCGGGATCGGGCTCGACTCGTTTGATTTCGAGCGAACCGTGAACTTTTGAACAACCCTACACTTGCATGATATGACGAATTCAAATGAGGACCATAAATATTTAAAAGTTATTTTATTTAGTTATCGATTCATGTATTCAAAAGTCATTTAGTTAATACACTATTATTAAGTTATACACGTACTTGCGGATAAATAGGAGAATATCAAATAAAAATATCAAAATTTACAAAAAAAAAAGAAAAAAAGAAAATTGGAAAGTAACATGACCCATTGATCAAACCAATTTATCATTTGAGATTGACACGGTAACAATTTTATAATTAATTAGAAGTTAAGTATCTGAAAGTGGTTGCATTTCCAGTTATTGACCTTTTCGTTTAAATATAGTTCTATCAATTTTTTGTAATGTCAAATAATTTTATACTCTTCACTAGTTTATTAAAATACTTATATCATAAAATCAAAAATTTTATCCACTACTGAGTATAATATTACTAATTTTGTTATAAAAAAAAATTGATGCCTTAATGATTAATTATGTGTTACAATAATGATGTGTCTAACTCAATTACAATAGTGTGTCTATGACGGATCTAACTTTGTGTTGTAACGAATTTCGGTTATACAAGTACTCCTCATAATTTCAATCATACGTTTAACTATTATAATTATACGTCCAACTTACATATATTGTTTCCGGACAATTGCATACAAAAATGAACCTAATTACTCCTTTACCACTAAAACTCACACATCAATGTTTTAAAAATGTTTTTTAGAAACGTTTTAATAAAAATGACGTTCTAAATGTTTCAAAATAAGTGTTTATACTTTTACTCGTCAGTTTTTATCTTTTTCCTTCGTTTTCCTTCTTTACTGGCTTTTGTTGTCAAAGACTAAAATCATTACGTTTTGAAAAAGATGTATATTTTGAAAACTCTTTTATGGTTTCAATTTCTAATAAGAATAATTATTTTTTAAACCTAGATATATATCCCCGGTATGTTTTTCTGGACAATTATTGGAGGTAAAAGCTGATGCGTAATACGTGACCAAGTATTCACGTATTATATTAATAGGTTAAAATCCATGTGTTACATGAGTTGATAAATATAACTTATTATAAAACAACAGTTTTTATGAATATTTGTATGTTAGATGTTGTTAGTCTTTGGTGAAATAAAAATTATGAAGATTTAGTAATTATAAATGACAAATAATGAAGATTTAAGAATTATAAAATTGTATTTTAAGATAATATATAATTGAAATTTTCTTATGATTTAGTAATTTTTAATAAAATTTTAGAATAAATTTTAGATATTTAATTATTTAACATCATTATTATTTAATAGGAGAGAAATGCAGGGAACAAAAATCTAGACTTCACAGAAGTCGATTCGTAGCGAATATAGGTTAGAAACCCGGTATATTACACAACTGAATAAATGCAATATTATAGATACTTAATAATAAAGATTTACATATTACATAATTATGGCATATTACATAGTTTTTTAATACAAATTCTAGAATGTTATATAGTTATTTTTTTAAAATGTTTTATAAAATAAAAAGAATGAAAGAAATGTTCAAATTATAAAAATGTTTTATGAACAAACATATTTTTTTTAAATTAAAGGCGTTTTATAAAAATAATTATTATTTAATAGGAGAGAGAGGCGAAAAAATTGTTAAGAGTGCATATGGGAGTGACAAGCGTCCCATAAAAACCTTTATTGATTATATAGTATAGATATAGATATAGATATGTCGCCGGTTACTTTATCAGGGCTCCGCAGGAGAAGAAAGAAGGTCCGGGGTGGTGGTACGACACTACTTATCATACCACAATGAAAATGACCCCATTAGTATAGATATAGATATAGATATGTAAATTCATTCTAAAAAAAATTCCTTACCGTTTAAAAGAAAATATTTATTCTAAAAGCAATTTCATATATATCCCTTATAAATATGGGTAAATATTATATATATACCTAACCAAAATTAAAAAATCATATATACACAATTTAAAAGATTTTTTTACTTTATAATCATTGTACCCCTATCCACTGTATAATTTTTATAACATAATGTTTTTAGTTTTATCTCATACGTAAAAGAGACGACTATCGCGATTATACACATCCACTCAGAAGGCATCGTCGATTGCGAGTTCCATTGCTAGCTCGATCGTGTTTTTGATCGTTGTTATAAAAGAAAACGGGTTAATCTATATGTGATGTATAAATGTTACAATAGAAAATCAATAAAATTATAAAAGAAAGCGAGAAACTTAAATATAATATTTTGAGAAAACTATTATTTATGGTTAAATATAAAATGTTAAAGTTAGTAATGAGTAAATATGAAATTTTAAAGTTAAAAATGGTAAATATGAAATTTTAAAATTTTAGAAAAATAAAGACAAAATAATCATTTCTTAAATTGGTTTTAATGAAATGGGTATATATGATATTTCTATATGTTTATTTGTAAGGATATATACAATATTTTTAGTTTTGTAAAGTCTCTTCCCGGGAGACCTCACTCGTTGGATTTACTCGTGAACATAGTCATCAATTACTGAACATTAATTTAAGCATTCAAAACACAGCGGAAGCATACATCATTTGATCACAACAAAACAACGGAAGTCTTAACACTTAAACGTAACATTGTCTTAACACATAAACGATTAACAGGATGTTAGTCTTGAATCAGGGTAGCCTCTTTGCCTTCGTCCGTCCTTTCTTCTTTTTACCTAAAGTGCATACTAAAAGTCAGCTAACGTTGGTGAGTTCTAGTTTAAAGCAAGTAGATATAACTTATAAGCCTTGTTTCTTATCATACTTTCATGAGTACAAATATATTTATAAGTATATATATTTGTCATTATAATTCTTTCATTCATATGTGAGTACGTATATAAGTACATACATTCTTGCATTCATTTGAACATTCGTTGGTCTTACATATAAAGGTGATTATCCCGTCATTGATTATGTAAGTCACAAAGACAAACATTACGGTCCACCGTTGTAGCCGCCATACTTACAACTGTCCGACAACTAGTGTCCGTCCGTCCTTTATTCTTACAATCGCCCGACAACCTTTGTCCGTCCGTCATGACTTACAACCGTCCTACCGTCGTAGTCCGTCCTATTCGCCCGTCTGCCCTAAGGCATCCGTTTCCCACCCGAACTATATATACAGTCATGCATCGATTGAGGGACTGACTCTACCGTAGTAGCCTTAGTTTAGTCTACCTTTCTAGACTTTCATTTCTGGCTGCATAATAGTCGAGTGGTCGCCCGTCTACCGAAGTAGCCGTTATCATTGAGCCATCCATAATGTTTATTCATACATGGCAAGCAATATATATATATATATATATATATATATATATATATATATATATATATATATATATATATATAACAAGATTTTGTTCGTATACATTAAGTCATACTTTCATTTCATTGTTCATAAACATTCTTGTCATTCTTACATTCATCATGCACTGTCATATAACACATATGGCTATATATATAACATTCGTAACATTAATTCATATCATGTATACACTTCATCCCCAAAACATTTAAAGTTTGTTTGCACATAACACATAGGGGGCACATATAACTCACCTGTTTACCGGTATTCAACCCGAAGGTGATGTTTTAACTATTGTTAATGCGTATGTTGATCTACACATAAGTCAAAGTACAAATTCTACTATTTCTTGTAAGATTTGGCTAAGACATGAGACAGTCGGCCGGGACTGTCGGCCGAGAGTGTCGGCTGTCGCACATGATGTCGGCTGGGAGAGTTGCCAGCCACACTCGAGTTTCGGCAAGGAAAGTCGCCAGGCACTCATAAGTGTCGCCTGAACTTGCGTTCAGGTCTTGTTGTTGTGCTAGAGAGCCGATTCTCAGCGCGTTTATCAGATGGCCGACTCTTAGGAGCCGATTCTCTAAGGGTCGATTATCTCTTATGGCCGACTCTCGTCATCTTCTTCCTCGCCGAGTGTCGACACTCGAGAGTCGGCTCTAGAACATCAAGTGTTTCCAGGTCGGATTTTGATCCAAAACCTTAACTTTTTACGTTCAAAACATTTATCTAGCTTCCATGAAGCTAGATATGAGCTTTAAATCATTTTTCATGCGTAAAAATCCAACCTTTATGTTGAAAACCCCATAAACCGTAAAAACCCATTTTTGAGACAGAAACTCAGATCCGAGGACGTTCTTTACCTCAAAACTCGTGGCTCTTCGTGTAGATTCGATCAAGGATGATGGAGAAGCAAGATGGAGCAGAAATCAGAGTTTGAATGTTGTTTCTCAAGCTTTCTCTCTCTAGAACCTTAAGCTTTCTCTCTATAGGGTTTGTGTGTAATTGGTGGAATGAGGAAGATGATGCTGATCCTTCCTTTATATACATGGGCCCATATTAGCCCATTGGATCCGAGCTCAAGCCCGCTCCTTTACTTCTTATTCATCCCTTGATTAAATCCCGATCCTGTTACTATTTATTCGTTTTATTATTTCGGGATGTTACAAGTTTTAGTTGGGTATATATAATATTTTCAAGTTTGTAGGGGTATATATGGACATGGTTGCATGAAAATAACATAGTCACGATAATGGTCGTTTTCGTATATATCTCATAAAAACATAAAAATCAAATATAAAGAAAAACTAATAATAAGCATTTTTAATTATATATTGTTTTAAAAATTTTTGTTTAGTTTAGTATATGATTGATTAATAAGGGGTAAATATATAAAAAGAGAATCAAGATTCAAAAGGGGTAAGTGAAGTAAATGCGAGCAAAAGATTTAAAGAAGGTAAAATAAATAAAAGAGATAGCTTTAGTATTCTTAACAATATACATTTTAATAGGACGTGAACAGTTCTAATTCGTCATTGGTGGGTTTTAGCGTTTGCCACGTGTCGTCATGTGATTGGATATTTTTTTTTCATGAATTTTTAATTGTATTAAACACTTTTCTAAATGTACATGACAACAAGTCCTGTGTTGTCTCAGTGGTAGGCGCGTTTTCCCCTTATGCAACCCACCCAGGTTCGAAACCTACCCCAGCCAGATTTTTTTATCCTTTTTTTAATTTCTTTTTGTTACTTTTTCCTAGTTTTTTAGATTTTTTTTCTGTCATGCCCGTAACACAGGACAGTAATCTAACCAGAGTAGTACCTCCAACAGAGATATTCCCAGGAAAGAACGACGGGTCTAGGAGAGATTTATACACTGTCCTTTCCTAGACAGAACATTTCGTTTGTCAGATAACTAAATACAGGTCAGAAGGTCGGCTTCTAGTTACTGTGACATTGATATCAAGAACACACAGCGGAAACTAAAACCATCAACTTTTATTTAAACATTAAAACAATGTTTACATCATCTGGATCGTTCATCATTTCATCATCTAGTCCTGGAATGCCCTGTCTAATGACTACATGTGATACGTTCAAATACATTTGATAAAACATGGGTCAGCACAAAGCTGGTGAATTCGTAAACCAAAATAGTTTATTAAAATGACCCGTCAAAGTATCTTGAACACTTCATGGGCTTCAACACCCAAATTCATAGACAACTATGAACAATCATTCAGTCTATATATAACCAAAGACTGTTCCACGGGTCCTGTCCAACATGCCATTCCACGGGCAAGTGAAATAGAATAAGAGCTTACAATACGTTATACATAAACAATCGGTGCATTCAAGATACTCAAAATGTTTTCATAAATCAATCATGCCAGAGAAGGTCATGATTGGGTTCATGCATCACAGTTTAAGAACTCACCTGGATAGTATTTCAACTTATCAATTCAGTAATATGATCAACACCTCACACAAGCTCTTAGATATCATACGACATTACTTAATTACACAAGTCTAGCTTAATGGTGTATGACCAAAGCATAACAAGAAGTCGAAACCTTACCTTAGCACTATCTACGAAAATTTTGGAGTCGAAACGCTGGAAACCAGACTTTCACATGCGAACCGGGGCTCGAGATTGGAACACCAGAGAATGTGTGTGTTTTAAGGTGTGTTTTGTGTGAGAAATGACCTGAGCTCGTCCATCTATTTATAGGGTAACATTTGGGTCCGTGACGGACTGTTACCAGGCGTGAAGGTCTGTCACGCCTTTGCTTGGCGGCTACGCACTTACTGACCATGTAACGGACAGTTACCCGGCGTGACGGTCCGCCACGAGCCATGAGTGTTACACCCAGGCCGGCAGCGGATTATACGACGGGGCTGACGCGGTTGTTCATAAGCACATGATCATCTATTAATAATGATAATATTTATTCATCGTATTTAAAGCACCCGTTACAAAAGAAAATGGAATATGAAAAGGTTCAAGACAAAACAATATTAAATTTAAACTAGGTCCAAGTTATAGGTGAGCAAGTAGTGTCCTCAAACAGGTGCACCTGAAACTTGTGAGTAAATGTCAACTACAAGTAGTTGGTGAGTAACATAAGATTTTACACCAACAAAAGTCAAGTAAAAGTATTTGAAATTCAATATATTCAAAGCATAACTAAGGCATGAATATGAAAACATACAAGGTTCCAAGCGTACAATCAAACAGTGTAAATGGAAAACTGTAGGTACAATCCAACTGATTGTTTTTTTTGAAAAAGTAGTAAGATGTATACACAAAACCCGCCAAGGTTCGTGTTATGTAATGAATCGGATTCCCATATAAATGATCATAAAAGGTACTACCTTAGGCTTGCAACTCAAGTTAATGATTGTACCAAACATGAACACACGTATGGTCGCCAAGTAGTTTAAGATATAAAGCACATAGTATTAGCATGAGAACAAAGGTATTGAATTTGTATGTATATTAATGTAAACATGTTCCACCCCGATTATTTGTAATCGAAGTAAAGAGAAAGGGGGCTATGAACTCACTTGAATTGAAGCTAAGGATGATAGGGTTTGATGAGATTAATAGATATTGTGAGAATTCCTCACAACAAACCTACAAGATAATTTGTATCCGAGGTTTAAAATAGATTGAATAAGATGGTGAGACTTTAAGGTTTTAGGGTTGAAGACGGACTTGTATATATTTTGTAAATTAGTATTGAAATAGAAGTTATTCATAAGGTTAATTAGGATTAATTGAAATCAATTATCTAGTAGTTAGCTTATATAATAATCAATAAATGAAATTTTGGAATGGTACAAAATAATACATTTGAATTTATTTATAAAATAATTTATAAATAAATTTAGTTATTAAAATGATTAGTTAAATATTTAAATAATCTCATTTAATAAGAATTATAAAAAGAGTTAATAAATAAATAGGCTTCAAATGCGTTTATTTAAACATTGTATAAAATACTCTTCTACAATAATTGTTTAAGTATTTAAACGCGTTTTAAACAATTATGCTCACAAAAATAATTGTTTATAAGTTTAAAGAATTTAATAATGTCTACGTATTAATTCAAAATTTGTGTGATGAATATTAGTATAAATAACATAATTAAATTTGGCTAAACAAATCATTTATTTTATTTATTTAAGAATTCATAAGGTTTTCTAATAGATTTTTAACAAAATAAAAATAGTTAGTTACACTAAAATATTTTTTTAATTAAAACAAAATAGATTAATGTTATTTTGTAATTTCAGTTTTATAAACTTTTAAATTATATTTATAGAAATTTTATTGAAAATTTTTAGATATGAAATAATGTGTCAAAAGGTAGAAAGAAGTTAATTTTAAAAATAGAAACGGTGGCCGGGACTCGAACCCGCGCCACTTCCGGGTCATACGCTTGCACACACACACTAACCATCAGACCAGGGCACTAAGCCATGTCTGATTTGGTTTTGATTTGATTAAAACACGCAAGCGCCAGTCGTCTTCCTCCCCAAATACAAACCGTAACCCTAGCCCCTTAATCCGTTCGACTGGTCAGACGATCGGTGCCCATACCATAGGGCTTTTGATCCCTGAGTTAAAACGAACCCATAGACATAAAATGTACCTGTAATGAATACGTAAATGACGAGAACGAGTAGTCAGAGCAGGCTCGCGTTCGTCGACTGAAAACCTTGATTCGGAGGTGGATTTTGGACACGATTTGAGTGTAAGAAGCTCGCAATGAGTTTCGTCGAGGACCAGGTGTGGTTATTTCTACCCAATTTGGTCTTTAATGGCTGGCACGATAAATGATTAGTAGTGGTGTTATCAGTTACAAGTAGCTCATCAAATCGATCATAAAAATGCGATTAACTGTAGTTAGTGGGTCGTTTAATTGGGTTAAACGCGTTGCCATTATCAGTTTCGATTGAAACTATCTCGGTCGCGAGTTTGGGAAACATACCGGTAGAACCGGTTTGAATGGGGCTCGAACCCATGATCAGAAAGAGGGAAAGAAGTTCCAGGTTTTGGCAAAACAGGCCCCCCGAGTTTGAAGGCCTTATTATTTTATGTAATAAACTTATTTTTAATAAGAAACAAGTTTCAGAAATTACATTTTAAACCCTGAACTTTTTTAAAGTGAGAAAATTATTAAATTTTATAATTCTTATAAAACTTAATAAATGTAAATGGTATATATAATTATATATATGTAATTTTTATAAAAAAATAAATAATAATTAATACAATCTTTTAAACCCTAACTAAAGAATTTAGAACTTAATATTTTTGTAATTTATTTACAATAATGTGTTAATATATTTATATAGGTTTAGAAATAGTTTAGCATATGAATGTATATATTTATTTAATAGGGTAAATAACAAACACTTATAAATATATATCATTTTATAATAATTGCATTTAATGTATGCATGTGTGAACACATATGAAAAATAATGAATAAATGAGATAATTTATTGCAATGGATAGATGCACCCAAATAATAATGAAATTACAAATGCCGAAAAAGTTCAAATAAAGGTCAAAAATTTCCTGGGGATTACAGTCTCCCCTATTTTAGGAAATTTCGTCCCGAAATTGATTAGGAAGAGGGTCTTGGAAACAGATGTGGGTATTTGGCTTTCATTTGATCCTCACGCTCCCAAGTGAACTCAGGGCCACACTTGGACTCCCACCGAACCTTAACGATTGGAATTCGACTTCGCTTGAGTTGCTTAACTTCTCGGTCCATGATCTCCACAGGTTTCTCTACGAAGTGCATTGATTCATCAATGTGAACCTCGTCAAGCGGTATTTGGAGATTTTCGCCAGCTAAGCATTTCTTTAGGTTCGAGACATGGAATGTAGGATGGACGTTGTTGAGTTCTTCGGGTATATCCAACTTGTAGGCTACCTTCCCAATTCGTTCAAGGATTTTGAAAGGGCCTACGAATCTTGGTGCAACTTTCCCTTTCTTTCCAAAACGAACTACTCCTTTCCAATGAGATACCTTGAGAAGAACCAGATCGCCGACTGTTTTCGATGTTTGTCGGCATAGTTCTTTTGCCGACGCCTTGCTATCAGAAGGTTGTCTCGGATTAACATGATTTTGTCAGAAGTCTCCTGAATAAGTTCAGGACCGGTGATTTGTGCTTCACCAATTTCAGTCCAACAGATAGGAGAGCGGCACTTTCGACCATAAAGTGCTTCGAAAGGAGCCATGTCAATGCTCGTGTGATAGCTGTTGTTATACGAGAAATCGATTAAGGGTAAGTGTAAATCCCAATTTCCCTTGAAGTCAATAACACAGGCTCTAAGCATATCCTCGAGGGTTTGAATTGTTCGTTCGGACTGACCATCAGTTTGTGGATGGTAAGCCGTACTAAGATTCAGCTGAGTGCCCAAAGCTGATTGTAAGGATTGCCAGAAACGAGAGGTGAATCGTCCATCACGATCAGAAATAATGTTGAGATGTACAATGTGACGACTAACGATCTCGTCAATATAGATTCGAGCCAATTTCTCAACTCGATAGTCTTCACGAATGGGTAGGAAATGAGCAGATTTTGTCAAACGGTCGATGATTACCCATATGCTATCATGAGCATGGGACGTGTGCGGGAGTTTGGCTATGAAATCCATGGCAATACACTCCCATTTCCACACGGGTATCTCGGGTTGTTCAAGTAACCCAGATGGACGCTGGTGCTCGACCTTAACCTTCAAACAAGTAAGGCATTTGGACACGTATAGGGCAATGTCCTTTTCCATACCGAGCCACCAATATTGGGTACGAAGGTCCTTGTACATCTTATCCGCACCGGGATGTACCGAATAACAAGTCTTGTGAGCCTGGTTCATGACAAAGGTACGGAGATTGTCACGGCCCGGAATCCAGACACGATTCAGAAAGTAGAGTAATCCATTGGGTTTGGTTTCGAGTTGAAGTTCAGCACCACATGACATTTCGTTGTACATGTTTACTTTAGTGACAGAAAGATGTTGTGCTTCAAGGATGCGAGTTTGAATGTCATTTTGGATTCGAATGTTGTGGATCTTGATAGGTTCTTTATGAGTAAGAGCATCGGCTACGACATTCTCCTTACAGGGATGGTAACGAATATTGCAGTCGTAGTCGTTTAAGAGTTCAACCCAACGCCTTTGTCTCATGTTGAGTTCTTTCTAGTTGAAAATATGTTGGAGACTCTAATGGTCGGTGAAAATCTCACACTTAGTATCATATAAGTAGTGCCTCCAAATTTTGAGAGCGAATACGACCGCACCCAGTTCAAGATCGTGCGTCGTATAATTCTTCTCATGGATTTTGAGTTGTCGAGACGCATAAGCAATCACTTTTCCCCGTTTCATTAGAACACAACCGAGACCTAAGTGAGAAGCGTCACAGTAAACGACAAAGTCTTCAGTTCCATCGGGAAGGGTTAAGATAGGAGCCTCACATAATTTTTGCTTTAAAGTCTGAAAGGCTTCCTCTTGCTTTGGTCCCCACTCGTAGGGCTTGCCTTTATGTGTTAAGGCTGTGAGTGGTACCGCGATCTTTGAAAAGTTGGCTATGAAACGACGATAATAGCCCGCTAAGCCAAGGAATGAGCGGACTTCTGTAGGGGTCTTTGGAGCTTGCCAGTTCTTTACTGCTTCAATCTTAGCGGGATCCACGTGAATACCCTTCTCGTTGACTATGTGTCCAAAGAATTGGACTTCCTTTAGTCAAAATTAACACTTGGAGAACTTAGCGTATAATTGCTCCTTCTTCAAGAGATCCAAAACCAAACGCAAGTGTTTCTCGTGCTCCGCTTTTGATTTTGAGTAGATGAGAATATCGTCAATGAAGACGATCACAAATTTGTCCAAGTACGGTTTACACACGCGGTTCATAAGATCCATGAATACCGCGGGTGCATTGGTTAGTCCGAAGGGCATAACCATGAACTCGTAATGACCGTATCTTATACGAAAGGCTGTCTTGGGGATATCGGATTCAAGGACTCGTAACTGGTGATAACCAGAACGAAGATTAATCTTAGAGAAATAAGTCGAGCCTTGAAGTTGATCAAATAAATCATCAATCCTCGGAAGTGGATAACGGTTCTTCACAGTAAGCTTGTTGAGTTCCCGGTAGTCGATGCACATCCAGAAAGAACCATCCTTCTTTTTGACAAATAAGACGGGTGCTCCCTGTCACACCCCAACCGGGCGGCGGAACACGTCGGAGTATGACCCGAGTTATGACCAGATTGCTCGTAGCACTTGGAACTATTAAAATTTATTATTTTATTCAATAATATTAAAAGTGCCTCAAAGGCTACAAGTAGTTCAAATAAACAAGACAAAACATAGTTCCAAACAAGATAAAATCAGATTTCAAGTTTCTAAGTCCAAGCCTAAGTGTTGAACATAAATCAAGCGTTGCTTGAACTTGGTGCACCTGAAACATGTTTAAAATAAGAGTTATCAACAAAATGAATTGTTGGTGAGCAATCATGGTAGATATAGATATAGTAGTTTAGATAAAGTACAAATTCCATGCTAAGACAAGTAATACATTATAGTCTTATTGTATATACACACAGTCTAAATTAAACCTTCCTTTTAAGATTTATCCAATTCAGATTGTCCAACATATAGTTAACAGTTTTTCAGTTTCAGAATTCATTACATGCATCCTAGATCAAAGAAATGCATGGGGTAGCTAACCCACATGGTACCACTAATTCCATTCATAGGCTGTCGAAACAGTTAATAATATGAACTAGTGTAATCAACAAATAAGCCACATAATGCAATTAAACAAGTCTAACATAAGGGAATTTGTTTCAAGTTGTGAGATTTGTCAATAGTGTAAGTGTAATTATATAGGAACATGTTTCACCCCAAAAGTGATAAAATGTATAAAGAGGGGCATGAAAACTCACATTGGATTTGTAGGTAGTTTCCAAGCTAAGTTTGATCCAAAGATATAATCCAAAGTAGGTCACAATTAACCTATTATAGTTGTAGTTTAGTCAATTAGTTTAAAGGAATAAGCTAAGGTTCGTTCGTGTTCTCGAATTTGGGAAAATTAGGGTTTTGGAAAGTTTAAGGTTTGAAAAGTAATTTGGTTATAGTTTAAGGTGTGTAAGTATTTAAATTACTAAATTATTATGTTAATAAACATATTATTTTTAGTCGAAATAATAAATACGAGTAAATAATGTGACTAATTATATTATTTATTAGTTTCAAATGTTCCAAAAACGGTATGAAACAAAATATAAACATATATTATTTAATAATAAAAGTCACGGGTTAAAAATAATAAAACATGTTATTTTTATCCAAAGTTATAGTTTTGAAAATAATATAAATATATTATTTTTATTTGATAATAACATAAATATATTATTTATAAAAGTGGGTATATTAATAAAAATAAGTTAATAAATTCATACCCGAGTCTACGGGTCGTTTCCCGGGTTAAAACACATTTATATATAATAATATTAATTAATAAAACATTTTCTATTAATTAAATATGACCAGAAAAAGTCCCAAAAATAATATGCAGGAGACCGGTCTCGAACCCGGGTCTCCTGCCTACGAGTCACGCGAGTTACCAGTACGCCCGCTAGGGTCATCGCGTTAAGAATCTGATTAGAATTGATTTTAACAACCAATTCAAGTGGGTTCCCCTCCCACATGCATGCGGCTCGAAAACCCAGCCCCAACCTACGCGAATTCGATCACGATTGGTCTTGGAATCACAGAGGTTTTGTTAATCGGGGTCTAGCGAAACTGAGGCAGGTTTTAATTTGAAAAAAACAACAAGGTTTGGGTCGTTTAATCCCGAGTTCGAGCCTCGAAACCCTAGATATGAACACTAATCCAATTTAGAAGATTCCGATATTAAATCTTGTTGAAATCATGGGGTTTTTATATATTGAGTCATTACGAATCTGTGGATGTTGGTTAATTGGATTGAAAATGTGTTTAAGATCAAAAACCCCAAAACGGTTTATGAACAAACCCTAGTTATAGGATTTGGTATAAATCGATGATATGAGATTGAATTAAGAGGGGGTTTTCAAAGAGTCGATCATTGCGAAGCTTTTGATGTGAATTAATTGAATTATAAACGTGTTTAGACCAGAGCTCGATTAAACCGGTTTGTGATGAACCCTAGATATGGGATCAAGTTCAATTCGATGTTATACGATCGAATTGACAGAGGGCTTTCCATTTGGGAATGAAAATGAAGCTATAGGAATAGGAATTTACCAGAATAGAGCTCGAATTGGTAGTCCCCGACTAAAACAGGTGCCGATGATGAAGAACTTGATCTCCGGCGGCCTTGACTGCTTCTCCGACAATTGTTGTGTGTGCAAAAGCTTCTACGATGTTCGTGTGGCGTGCGCAGTGTGCTCGATTGTGAGATTACTATATCAATTTGCCGAATTTGATTATCAAACAAGAACGTGACGACGGTTCGGCTTGAATTCGCATTATTAGGATTAATTCGAATCAATGTCGGGTTTAATTGTGTTAATGATGGACGTTTATGGCTTCAACGTGCGAATTCAGTTACAAAATCGATCTCAAATCGGTTATGGAATTCGAATTCGATCATTGTGGTACGGTTTGACTATCAAAAGTCAAACCAAATCAAGAATGAGAAAAAGTCAGGTTTAGTCCCTGTAGTTTCAGGTTTGTGAGTTTGCAAGAATGACAGGATTGGTCCTTAGGGTTTAGAATTTGTTAGTTAGGTTAAGTAGGGTTTTTTTTTTGTTAATTAATTTGATATATTTTGATATTTAAATGTATAAATTATATTTAAATTATAAAAGAATTTTTTATTTCTATAAAAATGATATAAAATGACGTATTTTTATAAAACTTCATTTTAAAAATATTTATTTAATTAAACTTTATTTATTTGATTTATTTAGGAATAAATCTTATTATTTCTTAAAAATTCATAATAATTTTATAAAAATCATTTTAATTTATATAATTTGTGTTTTAATTGAATAAAACACAATTAAGATTTTCCAAATTAAATAAGTACAATTTTTTTGTTTACACTTAGATAATTTATGAGATTTATTTTATATAGTTTAGGGACTTTATTCAAATACCATGAATATTAGCCCTAATACATAGTTTGAGTATGGTTTTTAGCCACATAGTTTAAGCAATTCATTTAAGAATTTTCACATATTATTTAATATGGATAATTAGGGTTTACAATAAATGCCAAATGGCCGGAAATTGTAAACGGAAAAGTACAGATATTACAGTCTCCCCTACTTTAGGAAATTTCGTCCCGAAATTAAGTAGTGGAGTTTGTGAACAATTGTGGGTACTTAGCCTTCATTTGATCCTCCCGTTCCCAAGTAAACTCAGGTCCTCGTTTAGATTGCCAACGTACTTTCACAATCGGAATTCGGCTTCTTTTAAGTTGTTTGATCTCTCGATCCATGATTTCAATAGGCTTTTCCACGAAGTGCATTGACTCGTCAATGTGAACTTCGTCAAGAGGAACTTGGAGGTTTCCCTCGGCAAGACACTTCTTGAGGTTAGATACATGAAACGTGGGATGTACATTGCTAAGCTCGTCGGGTAATTCCAACTCGTAAGCAACTTTCCCGATACGTTTGATGATTTTGAAAGGTCCAATGTATCGCGGTGAGAATTTCCCTTTCTTCCCAAATCGGACAACGCCTTTCCAAGGTGATACCTTTAAAAGAACCATGTCACCAACTTGGAATTCAAGAGGTCTTCTACGAATATCAGCACTCTTCTTTTGTCTCTCTCGAGCCAAACGAAGATTGTCGCGAACTTGGATGATTCGATCAGTGGTGTCTTGGACTAGAGCGGGACCAGTGATTTGTGCTTCACCGACCTCATCCCATCCAAGAGGAGAACGACAATGGCGACCATATAAAGCTTTGAAAGGTGCCATCTCGATACTAGCATGGTAGCTGTTGTTATACGAAAACTCAGCTAGTGGAAGATATTTGTCCCAATTGCCTCCAAAGTCAAGGACGCAAGCACGTAACATATCTTCAAGAGTTTGAATCGTTCTTTCCGTTTGACCATCAGTTTGGGGATGGTAAGCTGTACTCAAATTCAATTGAGTACCCATGAACGATTGTAGAGATCCCCAAAAACGGGAAGTGAAACGACTATCACGGTCAGATATGATATTAAGAGGAACGCCATGTAGACGAACGATCTCATCCAAATAAACTTGAGCCAATTTCTCAGCTCCCCAATCATCACGAATTGCGAGAAAATGAGCTGATTTCGTGAGTCGGTCCACGATTACCCAAATGCTATCAAATCCTCGAGGTGTTCTTGGAAGTTTTGTGATAAAGTCCATGGAAATACACTCCCATTTCCACATTGGAATCTCGGGTTGTTCAAGCAAACCCGAAGGTCGTTGATGTTCAATCTTGACCTTAGAACAAGTAAGACATTTAGAAACGTACACGGCAACATCTTTCTTCATGCCGGGCCACCAATAGTGTTGGCGAAGGCCTTTGTACATTTTATCGGCTCCTGGGTGTATAGAATAACGAGTTTTGTGAGACTCGTCAAAAATCAAGGTACGAAGATCATCCCGATCAGGAACCCATAAGCGGTTTAAGAAGTGTAGCAACCCATTGGGTCGAGTCTCCAATTGTTTTTCAACTCCACAACCCAATTCTTTTTGCATGTTGTCCTCGGAAAGAACCGTTTGTTGAGCTTTAAGAATTTTGGTCTCGATATCCGATTGAATAAGAGCACAACATATGTTAGGATATTCTTTCCGACTTAACGCATCAGCCACCACGTTAGCTTTCCCTGGATGGTATTTGATTTCGCAATCATAATCATTCAACAGTTCCATCCAACGACGTTGTCTCATGTTTAAGTCTTTTTGGTTGAATATATGTTGCAAACTCTTGTGATCGGTAAAGATTTCACATTTGGTTCCATAGAGATAATGTCTCCAAATCTTGAGAGCAAACACGACCGCACCAAGTTCGAGGTCGTGAGTGGTGTAGTTATCCTCATGAACCTTAAGTTGTCTTGAGGCATAAGCAATCACCTTACCCCTTTGCATGAGAACGCATCCAAGTCCTTGCTTTGAAGCATCACAGAAAACAACGAAGTCGTCGCTGCCATCGGGAAGAGATAGGACTGGAGCATGGCACAGTTTTTCTTTAAGAGTTTGGAACGCTTCTTCTTGCTCTTGTCCCCATTCAAAGATCCTACCCTTATGAGTTAGGGCAGTGAGAGGAACAGCAATCTTGGAAAAGTTAGAAATAAAGCGTCGATAATATCCTGCTAGTCCAAGAAAAGAACGGATTTCTGTTGGTGTTTTAGGAGCAATCCAATTCTTTACAGCTTCAATTTTAGCAGGATCAACATGAATCCCAGCCTCGTTAATAACATGACCTAGGAATTGGACTTCCTTTAGCCAGAATTCACATTTGGAGAATTTAGCATAAAGTTGTTCCTGTTTAAGAAGATCAAGTACTAAGCGAAGATGTTCTTCATGTTCTTGCTTAGATTTTGAGTAGATAAGAATATCGTCAATGAAGACAATGACGAATTTATCCAAATAAGGTCGACAAACACGATTCATCAAATCCATGAACACGGCAGGTGCGTTAGTCAAACCGAATGGCATGACAACAAACTCGTAGTGTCCATAGCGAGTTCTAAAAGCTGTTTTGGGAATGTCTTCCTCCTTAACACGTAGTTGGTGATAACCCGAACGAAGATCGATCTTTGAGAAAATAGAAGCTCCTTGGAGTTGATCAAATAAATCTTCAATCCTTGGAAGTGGGTATCGATTCTTGACAGTCAATTTGTTGAGTTCCCGATAGTCGATACACATCCTAAAAGATCCATCCTTCTTCTTGACGAATAAGACAGGTGCTCCCCATGGTGAGGAACTAGGACGTATGAATCCTTTATCAGAGAGTTCTTGAAGTTGACTAGCAAGTTCTTGCATTTCAGATGGTGCAAGACGATATGGTGCTCTTGCCACAGGAGTTGCACCAGGCACAAGGTCGATACGAAACTCGACTTGTCGTGTAGGGGCAATTCCTGGTAGGTCTTCCGGAAATACTTCAGGAAAGTCCTTAATCACAGGAATATCAGCCATGAGTTTACCCTTGCCCTTCTCCTTCACAACGTGAGCTAGAAAAGCTGGATAATTCTTGTTGAGGTACTTTTGAGCTTTTGTTATAGTCATCAGTTTTAAGCCTTTGGGTTGCTTCTCTCCATACACGTGTAGTATTTCACCAGACGGCAGAGGAATCTTTATGAATTTGTCGGCACAAACGATCTCAGCACGATGTTTGGATAACCAATCCATGCCGACGATCACGTCGAAACTCCCCAGTTGCATAGGAGTTAAGTCAATAGAGAAAGTATGTTCGTTAAGTTGTAGTTGATTGTTTGCAATGATTGAGTCAACTTTAACGGATTTCCCGTTAGCTACTTCTACATTATAAGTTTTGTCTAGTTGGGTTCTAGTCTTAGCAAGCATTGGTTCAAAGTCAAAGGACACGAAACTTTTATCCGCACCAGAATCAAACAGAATAGTAGCATATTGATTATTGATCAGATACGTACCATTGACAACATCGTTGTCGGTTTGAGCTTGACTGGCAGTAATGGTGTAGACTCGGCCTTTGGAAGCAGAGATTGAAGCTTTTATTGCATTGGCCAGTAATGGACATTTATCCTTGAAGTGACTTGGATCTCCACATTGGAAACAAGCCTTGACAGTTAAGGATGGTGTGTTTTGTATCACGTTATGGCCTTGCACTTGAGATTGAGTGTTGCTTGGAGTTCGGCAACGATCTTGAGTATGTCCCAACCTTTTGCACTTTGTGCAAACCCAACACGGTGAATTGGGAAGATGGTGAGACTTGCAAATATCACATTGAGGATAACTCCCCGAATAAGCCTTCTTGGTTGGACTGAAGGTAGTAGTAGTAGTAGCAGGTGCTACTTGGCTCACAGGTTGAGCAGGTGTAACAGTCCCATAATTTTGTTTATGATTGGACTTTCTCTTCCTGTTTCTACCAGTAGGTTCAGGTCTTGAAGTCACAGCAGCTACCACAGCAGGTTTCTTTTCTCCTTTGCGGTGAAGGATTCCCGCATCGACATAAGTGTCGGTAAGTGTGGCTGAAAGACGAACAGCTTCTTCGATAGTAGCAGGTCTACTACTAAGGACAGCACTCCTGATTTGAATTGGGAGTCCCTTGCAGAATTTCTCAATCTTCCTAGCCAAGGTGTCGACTAGGTGAGGAACGAGTAGACAAAGCTCATAAAAACGAGTGACATAAGTAGCATTGTCACCACTATCTTGGGAGAGAGTCCAAAATTCCTCCTCGATCTTCATCATTTCGTTTCGAGGACAGAACTCATTGATCATGAGTTCCTTGAATTCGGTCCAAGGTAGAGCCATAGCAACAGGAACGATGCGAGTAGTTTTCTCGCCATTCCACCAAGTTAGTGCACGCTTTTGAAAGACGCTTGAGCCATATTGGACTTTGAGTGCCTCGGGAACACCAGCATTAAGGAAGGTGTTCTCAATGCCCTCAAACCATTGGAGTAGTCCAGTGGCTCCTTCATGACCCGAATACTTTGGTGGTGAACACGAATTAAAGTATTTGAAGTTGCAAGCATTGTTGTTGTTGTTATTAGAAGAGCTTTGATCACGATGTTGAAACAGAGCTGGTAGTATTGCAGCAATCCGATCAACAATTTGTTGTGTGAGTGCCGGATTTGTATCAACGGGATCAGACATTCTATAAGAAAATAAAGTAGAATGCAAGTTTGAGATGAATAATAATATTCAAGAGTTAAGCTTTGAAAGTAAAGATAGGCTTAAGTTTAAACACATAGTTAGTAATTGTGTTAGTTGGGTTTTACCACACAATTACTTAGGACATATCAAGGTTAGTAAGATTTCAACAATATTTGAGAAAGTCATGCTTTAGCCTATAAGTGAACACTCATCCCGAGAATCCCCAGGTAAGCGTAACTGGTCCAGTAATTTGGATTTGTACGAATACGCTTGCCTAGACAGGAAACTCGGAATACAGGCATTCACCCTTCCAGATTGCACGAGTTTCTGAACATTGTCAAAGTCTTAAACCTTAACGAGATTTTGGATAGACTTACAAAGTCTAGAGGGTTTTATAAAATATTTTAAAACATTGAAGAATTTCATATAAAAGAACATTGATGGAAGTATAAGATAAAGTCTTAGAACTTTGAGGATTTGTAAGATTTGTGTTAAAGATTTAGAAGTTGACAAATAAACACATAGGTTCCTAATCATGCAAGACTAAAAGAGGGTCCTAAAGTTATAGTCTAGGTTAAAGATTTCTAATAACCTAAATCCCTATAACCAAGGCTCTGATACCAATCTGTCACACCCCAACCGGGCGGCGGAACACGTCGGAGTATGACCCGAGTTATGACCAGATTGCTCGTAGCACTTGGAACTATTAAAATTTATTATTTTATTCAATAATATTAAAAGTGCCTCAAAGGCTACAAGTAGTTCAAATAAACAAGACAAAACATAGTTCCAAACAAGATAAAATCAGATTTCAAGTTTCTAAGTCCAAGCCTAAGTGTTGAACATAAATCAAGCGTTGCTTGAACTTGGTGCACCTGAAACATGTTTAAAATAAGAGTTATCAACAAAATGAATTGTTGGTGAGCAATCATGGTAGATATAGATATAGTAGTTTAGATAAAGTACAAATTCCATGCTAAGACAAGTAATACATTATAGTCTTATTGTATATACACACAGTCTAAATTAAACCTTCCTTTTAAGATTTATCCAATTCAGATTGTCCAACATATAGTTAACAGTTTTTCAGTTTCAGAATTCATTACATGCATCCTAGATCAAAGAAATGCATGGGGTAGCTAACCCACATGGTACCACTAATTCCATTCATAGGCTGTCGAAACAGTTAATAATATGAACTAGTGTAATCAACAAATAAGCCACATAATGCAATTAAACAAGTCTAACATAAGGGAATTTGTTTCAAGTTGTGAGATTTGTCAATAGTGTAAGTGTAATTATATAGGAACATGTTTCACCCCAAAAGTGATAAAATGTATAAAGAGGGGCATGAAAACTCACATTGGATTTGTAGGTAGTTTCCAAGCTAAGTTTGATCCAAAGATGTAATCCAAAGTAGGTCACAATTAACCTATTATAGTTGTAGTTTAGTCAATTAGTTTAAAGGAATAAGCTAAGGTTCGTTCGTGTTCTCGAATTTGGGAAAATTAGGGTTTTGGAAAGTTTAAGGTTTGAAAAGTAATTTGGTTATAGTTTAAGGTGTGTAAGTATTTAAATTACTAAATTATTATGTTAATAAACATATTATTTTTAGTCGAAATAATAAATACGAGTAAATAATGTGACTAATTATATTATTTATTAGTTTCAAATGTTCCAAAAACGGTATGAAACAAAATATAAACATATATTATTTAATAATAAAAGTCACGGGTTAAAAATAATAAAACATATTATTTTTATCCAAAGTTATAGTTTTGAAAATAATATAAATATATTATTTTTATTTGATAATAACATAAATATATTATTTATAAAAGTGGGTATATTAATAAAAATAAGTTAATAAATTCATACCCGAGTCTACGGGTCGTTTCCCGGGTTAAAACACATTTATATATAATAATATTAATTAATAAAACATTTTCTATTAATTAAATATGACCAGAAAAAGTCCCAAAAATAATATGCAGGAGACCGGTCTCGAACCCGGGTCTCCTGCCTACGAGTCACGCGAGTTACCAGTACGCCCGCTAGGGTCATCGCGTTAAGAATCTGATTAGAATTGATTTTAACAACCAATTCAAGTGGGTTCCCCTCCCACATGCATGCGGCTCGAAAACCCAGCCCCAACCTACGCGAATTCGATCACGATTGGTCTTGGAATCACAGAGGTTTTGTTAATCGGGGTCTAGCGAAACTGAGGCAGGTTTTAATTTGAAAAAAACAACAAGGTTTGGGTCGTTTAATCCCGAGTTCGAGCCTCGAAACCCTAGATATGAACACTAATCCAATTTAGAAGATTCCGATATTAAATCTTGTTGAAATCATGGGGTTTTTATATATTGAGTCATTACGAATCTGTGGATGTTGGTTAATTGGATTGAAAATGTGTTTAAGATTAAAAACCCCAAAACGGTTTATGAACAAACCCTAGTTATAGGATTTGGTATAAATCGATGATATGAGATTGAATTAAGAGGGGGTTTTCAAAGAGTCGATCATTGCGAAGCTTTTGATGTGAATTAATTGAATTATAAACGTGTTTAGACCAGAGCTCGATTAAACCGGTTTGTGATGAACCCTAGATATGGGATCAAGTTCAATTCGATGTTATACGATCGAATTGACAGAGGGCTTTCCATTTGGGAATGAAAATGAAGCTATAGGAATAGGAATTTACCAGAATAGAGCTCGAATTGGTAGTCCCCGACTAAAACAGGTGCCGATGATGAAGAACTTGATCTCCGGCGGCCTTGACTGCTTCTCCGACAATTGTTGTGTGTGCAAAAGCTTCTACGATGTTCGTGTGGCGTGCGCAGTGTGCTCGATTGTGAGATTACTATATCAATTTGCCGAATTTGATTATCAAACAAGAACGTGACGACGGTTCGGCTTGAATTCGCATTATTAGGATTAATTCGAATCAATGTCGGGTTTAATTGTGTTAATGATGGACGTTTATGGCTTCAACGTGCGAATTCAGTTACAAAATCGATCTCAAATCGGTTATGGAATTCGAATTCGATCATTGTGGTACGGTTTGACTATCAAAAGTCAAACCAAATCAAGAATGAGAAAAAGTCAGGTTTAGTCCCTGTAGTTTCAGGTTTGTGAGTTTGCAAGAATGACAGGATTGGTCCTTAGGGTTTAGAATTTGTTAGTTAGGTTAAGTAGGGTTTTTTTTTTGTTAATTAATTTGATATATTTTGATATTTAAATGTATAAATTATATTTAAATTATAAAAGAATTGTTTATTTCTATAAAAATGATATAAAATGACGTATTTTTATAAAACTTCATTTTAAAAATATTTATTTAATTAAACTTTATTTATTTGATTTATTTAGGAATAAATCTTATTATTTCTTAAAAATTCATAATAATTTTATAAAAATCATTTTAATTTATATAATTTGTGTTTTAATTGAATAAAACACAATTAAGATTTTCCAAATTAAATAAGTACAATTTTTTTGTTTACACTTAGATAATTTATGAGATTTATTTTATATAGTTTAGGGACTTTATTCAAATACCATGAATATTAGCCCTAATACATAGTTTGAGTATGTTTTTAGCCACATAGTTTAAGCAATTCATTTAAGAATTTTCACATATTATTTAATATGGATAATTAGGGTTTACAATAAATGCCAAATGGCCGGAAATTGTAAACGGAAAAGTACAGATATTACACTCCCCAAGGGGAAAAACTAGGGAGAATAAATCCTTTGTCAGAAAGTTCTCGGAGTTGGCATGAGAGCTCTTGCATCTCAGATGGTTCAAGACGATAAGGTGACTTGGCCACGGGATTTTCTCCTGGCACTAGGTCAATACGGAATTCGACTTGACGTGCGGGAGGAAGACCGAGTAAGTCTTCGGGAAAAACTTCAGGAAAGTCTTTGATCACAGGAATATCTTGAGGACTCTTGTCTTTGCCCTTCCGCTCCACAATATGAGCCAAGAATGCCACACATTTCTTTCGTAAGTACTTTCGTGCGGTAGTGAAAGACATAAGGTTTAGTCCATTTGACGGCTTCTCACCATAGACGTTCAAAATGTCACCCGAGTCAAGAGGGATACAGATATACTTGTCAAAGCAGACGACTTTAGCATGATGTTTGGTCAGTGATGTCAAAACCTCCGAGAGCCACAGGGATAGGATTGATTGAGAAATCATGGTCGTTCAAGTTTAAGATACAATCTCTAATAATGGAGTCACATGAAACAGAATAACCGCCCGCTACTAAAATATCAAAGGGTTTGTCTAACTTAGCTCGACTCATAGCAAGTTATGGTTCAAATTTAAAGGACACAAAATTTCTATCGGAACCAGTGTCAAACAGGATAGAAGCATATTGTTGATTAATTGGATACGTATCGTTGACCACGTCATTGTTGGCTTGAGCCTCATTGGCATTGATGTTGAAGGTATGTCCACGAGCCACGGGGTTTGCATTCCCCTGATTCACATTTCCCCAATTCATGTTCCCCTGGTTCATATTTCCCTGAATCATGTTGCCCTGGTGTCACACCCCCAAATTTATTTACTTAATGAATAAATAAATAAATACAGGTTGCAACGATTGGTTCATTACACGATAGCAGAAGCTGTAATAGTGATTTGTAAGACTTGATTACATATACAATTACTAAAACTAAGTAATACTATGATCTAAGTTCTTCTAGATCAACGATAGACTTGAGACTTGATATTCTACGTCCTTCCAGCTACTAGGAATTGATCTAACATAGCTAGCCTATTCCAACCGTGCCATGGCTATGAATTACCTGAAAAACATACTTAAAAATGTCAACACAAAGGTTGGTGAGTTCACAAGTTTGATTGTTGCAATGTAAAGTGATTTTCCTTGAAAACATTGATATTGTGTACATGGCCATGATACAAAACTGTTTTCCTTGAAAACATTGAAAATATGTACACGGGTTTAATGTAAGGTTGTTTTCCTCGAAAACATGTGATGACTTCATAGTCATAAAACGAGTAGTTTTCCCAATGAAAACATGTGATGACTTCATAGTCATAAAACGAGTAGTTTTCCCAATGAAAACATGTGATAACGTCATAGTCATAAAATAAGTCGTTTTTCCTGAAAACATTGATAAAAACATTTCCACGTAAACGAATGGCAAAACCATTGGTGTATAAGTGATTGGCAGATCCATCTGCACGAAAACGTTTCAATGAATATGATAAACAAAACAAGTAATGTTGACCCATTTGTAGACTAGCTAGGAATACAAATAATATGTACATACATGAGGCATAACCAAACCATGACACAGGTGTTTTGCCCCTCGCTCATACCTCACGAGCAATGTTTGAACACTATGCGGTCATTTGGCCAGAGGGACCCATGGTTAGCGCGACTAACCATGACCGGGGGTGTCAGACCCAATAGTACTATCCATAGAATCCCAGGCTATCCTTAGCTAATGGTTATAAAATATGATGGTCAAGGGACTTTACGAGCTCCAAACGTGTTCACTCATGCAAACATAAAGGTCGGGTCTTGTTTTCTTGTTACCATATGAAAATGTTTACAAGTATGTGTGCCATGTTTTCTAAGATGTATCAAGTAATGATGTTTCGTGTTTTCAAACGTGTTATGCAAGTATATTTCTCCCCCGATGTTTCTAAAACATTAAAAGTTATAAGAGGGGGAAGTGAACTCACAACGAGTTAAACCAGAATGTTCATATTGTCAAACGTATAAGCAATGTAATTCATGTTTTCAAAACATAACAAGTAAGTATGTTTCTCCCCCGATGTTTACAAAACAGTAAAGAGTTAAAAGGGGGTCGTGAACTCACCTTGAGTTTGTATATGCTTGCAATGATATTTGTTCTAGTCAACTTGACTATTCGTACCCTAATTACAAAAGGGTAATTCGTGTTATGGCCGAATGTCTCATATGCAAATTGTTCACCGACTTAGCAAATCTGATTGCATTTGTTTAAATATCTTTTTAGTTTTTCAACACTTGTTTCGTTATAAATTAGTTCTAAGTTACTGCCCAATGGGCTTGAAACAGGTATCGAAACTACCTAGTTTCGATTGAACAGGACAGATGTCGAAATTACCTAGTTTCGATTGAGTAAACTGGGTATCGAAACTACATAGTTTCGATTGGCAAGAAGAGTATCGAAACTACCTAGTTTCGATTGGGCAATAGGTATCGAAACTACTTAGTTTCGATTGAGTAAACAGGTATCGAAACTATAGTTTCGATTACTAAACTTTTGATTGACAGAGTCAGTCCTGCATATTTTTATGTTTTATTCTTGAATTTGACACACTTTTCTTGTTATCTTACTTGCGTTCGAACGATTTGTATGTTTAGCTACGGTTTTAAAGATAATAATATGGATGGTATCGAGTTTTTACCTCTGGACAGAGATGATGATTTTTGAGAGAAAAAGAGAATGATCTTGACTTCTCCTGTTAAAACCTTTGAGAAAACACTTGGAACTCTCCTTATAATACCGAAATAAAGGATTCGAGTCTTCGATTATGGAAGAACACCAAAAGAAAGATGAAAATGGTGGTGGTGTTATTGCCGTATGATAGACAGAAAATAGATGGAGTGTGGGTTTGAATGGTAAGGTGATAGATATGATGGGAGATGAAAGTCTTTATCTAGCTTGGGAAGGAAAAGGGTATGGTACAAAAACTAAACAATTAGAATGTGGAAAAATGGAATGAGGGGTGGGTCCTCTTTGATGCTCTCGGTCGAGAAAAAGAAAAAGGAAAAGGGTGGGGGTTGATTAATTTATAAATTAAGTAGAATTAGGTGGAGATATTTTAGGTTGTTAGTTGTTTAAATCTCGGTTACGATAATAAACGGTAAATTAATTCGGTTTATTTTTTTTAGTGTAAAAATAAATTATTGTCCAACGTAAAGTTGGTGTAATACATACGTCTGGATATTTTTCTTGGTTATTTAATTTAACCACTAGTGTTCGTATTTAGTCGGGTTATCCTGGTACGTGAACCGGTAACTCTTAGAATTATCAAATATGAAGTGAGACCATGTATGGTTTTTGTTAGACCTTAATGTCCTTGTTTGTGAAATTAAGTAAATCACAAAAACAATTATAATGTAAACTTGTTTATAACATGTACGGATATTGACCTGAAATGTCGGGTGTCACATTCTCCCCATGTTAAAAGAATTTCGTCCCGAAATTCAATTTGTGTCCTCTTGAACTGGTGTATCCTTAAACAAGGATGGGTATTTTGTTTTCATTTAATCCTCTCGTTCCCATTTATACTCAGGACCACGCTTTGAGTTCCAACGCACTTTAACCAGTTTGATTCGACTACGCCTTGTTTTCTGAACCTTCCAATTTGAGACTTCAATGGGTTCCTCAACGAAGTGTAGCTGGTTATCTATGTGAAACTCATCAGGTGGTATAATTAATGTCTCGTCTGATAAGCACTTCTTGAGATTTAATACATGAAACGTATCATGTACATTGCTTAGATTTTGTGGCAACTTGAGCTTGTATGCTACAGGGCCAACCCTAGTCAAAATTTCAAATGGTTCAACGTTCCTAGGGTTAAGCTTGCCACGGTTGCCAAATCTTGCAACTCCTTTCCAAGATGAGACCTTTAACATGACTTTGTCTCCCACTTGGAATTTTAATGGCTTTCGTCTGTTGCTAGCACAACTCTCTTTCGTCTATCTTGAGTGGCTTTCAGACGATCTTTTATTTCGACGATCTTGTCAGTGGTTTCCTAGCCAATATCAGGACCAGTCAAATGCTTTTCGTCAACCTCCGCCCAACATAGCGATGAGTGACACTTACAACCATACAAAGCCTCAACGGAGCGGCTTTAATGCTGGTATGGTAGTTGGTATTATATGAAAACTCAGCCAACGGCGGTGAGTATCCCTATTTCCTCTGAAATCGATTACACACGCACGGAGCACATCTTTTAAAGTTTGAATGGTCCTTTTACTTTGACCGTTCATCTGGGGATGATATGCAGTGCTCATGTAAAGGCGTGTGCCCAAGGCTTCTTATACAGACTGCCAGGTTCTTGACATGAATCGACCGTCCCTTTTAGTGAAAATGGAAACCGGCATACCATGCCTAGCCTTAATTCCCTTAATATTTAGCCTTGCACGCTTCTTACTTTTATCTGTCTCCTTTATTGGTAGGGAATGTGCGGATTTCGTCAAACGACTGACGATTACCATATAGTATCATAGTCGCTAAGTGTTCTGGGTGGATTTGTAATGAAATCCATGGAATTCTCTTCCCCTTCCCATTTGATAAATATGAGTTTGTTGTGATCACTCAGGTGATTCCTACATTCTACTTGTACTGCCAAGTATCTCCTAGCATAGATAGCTATTTCTTCTCTCATGTTTGGCCACATAATGGAGTTCCTCAGGGTCCTTATACGTTTCATTCGATTCTGGATGAAAGGAGTACTTGGGCTTATGGACTTCATCCATAACCTCCCACATAGGCTACCGATACCTGGTACCCAAATTATATATGTATCGTCGAACTTAGGCTTCAATTGTTTGATTCCATTTACTTGGTAGTCGGTATTCGAAAGCAAAGCGAATACTTCCCCGACTAACGATATTAAACGTGCAAGAATCCCTTTATTTGATTACCATCAATATGGTAGGATTATGTGATGCTCATTCCTGGTAATGAAAGGAATGGTGCCTGCGAATCTTGAGCGTATGTTGACACATACTCTCTATTCGTCTACGCACTATAGGTCTTATGAAAGAATTACTCGACGAGGTGTCTAAGTTTTTGTTGTACATTGGGTAGTAATGAAACTTTATGTTTGTCCCTCTTATGCTTTTCGAAAGCATTTTTCCTGACTAAGACCTTTCTCTTATTTCAGGTTTCATGTTTTCTAGGATTTTCCTCTCCATGTGCTTTCATGGAGCTAAGAATTGATGTTCATTGGGAGTTCTTATTTGCGAACTTCGAGTCTAATCACCACTTTACCCCTTTTTCTTGCACTACCTTTCGAGGCAGACTAGCCTTTGGGTTGTAGCGTCCTGATATGTAAACTCATGTCTCGACTACCATATCTTCAAAGTATGTAAGCCATACGAAGTTCGATGTTTGTTTGGAATATTCACATTCCGTCTAGCTGAGGGAATGAATAGTAATACTGTGAGAATGGTCTCATCGAATTAGTGCTTTTCCCAAAATGGGCTATGGGTTTGTCAACCCATTAAGTTGGCAGAAAGGGTTAATAGCCAACAATTAGTCATACAGTGTGTATGCACTCCCTTAGTGTTTGAATGGTACTTTGGTGACTTACCATTACGTATTTCACCCATTCAGGTTATAGCCTCAAAATCCTTAGCACAAGGATAAACTTGAGGTAATGAGTGTTGAACGTCGAGAGTTTTGTATTCTAACTGAGTATACTCCAAGATATCATTTCTTAACAATAGATGCTCTACAGCTTCCCAATTATAGAAAACTAAGAGTGAAAGATGCAATCACACCTCTCTTCTAGGCTAAATCTGGGATCCATCCATCAAGATGAACCTTTGGGAAGTGCGAGTACCAAAGAGTAATAAATTATTCTTCTCAACTCTTTGTGGACAGTGGACTGTTGTGAATAGCTCGAGCTTACGCCCCTTATGCATATCATGAGCTAATGAGATTAGCATGAAATTCCGCATTTGGAACTCCTTTAAGAGTTTTGCATGTCGTTTTCCGGTTAGTGCGACAATAGTCGTTAGTCCACACTTAGGTTTCTTTGGCATTCGCTTGAGCATCAACCCCGGCTTATCTATTGCAGAGAGAATAGTTAGATTTAAAGGTATATTGAATGTCAATGGCTGCGAGAGCAATCCTGTTTGACCGACATTCTGAAATGTCCGATTTCCTACTTGTCTCATGTTGAGCTTCCACAATATCCATAGGTGCCATGTGTATGCGGGTCAGAATAATATCCTGCCCTATTACTAAAGTTAGTGCATAACACTCTTGGCGTAACTTTCAAGCAATTGTGAGATTGAACTGTATGATGGATCCTGAGATTACGCTATAATCTCCCACAATAGTTGTGCAATTACTGTAAGTGTTAGTTGTGGTAACGCTCAATTTGAAGCATTCCTGACAAGTAGAATCTCAAAGAATGAATGTGCGAATTCCTTCGTCGTTCAGGATTCACTAAGGATTAGTTGAATTCAATTTGAATCTCTCGTTCCTCCAAAACTAGGAGAATGCTTTGTGAGCACCTAATTGAGAAGTCTGATTTGTTAAGATCCAATCCTTAATCAATTGACTGAGAACATGGTTTGATCATTAGCTTGGACAACAAGACTCACTAAAGTTCCCATGCACTGCAAATTATGATTACGTGTGCACCCGTAATGATAATTTGTCTTGCCTGATCCCTATAGTGTTTCTTCTATCCCTAGCTTTTAATCAAAAGGGATTTGAAATAATCATTAGATTGCGTTTGCACATTTGTACAGGAGCGTGTATTGTTTTATCGGATTACTCTTAATTATGTGTACCAATACTCATGACTCTGCCGAATATGGCTGTTGTCGGTTGAGGCTAATGGTAGAGAGGCACCACCAGTGTCTCTTAAAATAAAATGTGTATGGTGAAATTCAGGCACTATGTGTTGGGCAGAGATCCTCAAATGAGTGTCGAGCAACTCCTGCTCCAAGTTTGTATATATGCATGGATCCACATGATCCTGATGTATGTCTGGGTCTCCTGACCCTTGGAGTTCTCTCCCATTTAGTCCTGCTTATTTACCTTGAATTCCCTTCTGTCTGGGCAATCATGTCTGCCATATATCATGGCGAGAGTCTAGGCATCCGATCCGACAACTTATGAAGGAGAGTATTTATATCATATATACGTTAGGAAGATAGTTGCCTTCATGGCTGGAGTAGTTGTGGTGCAGGTATAGGTACAGATTCTGGTACGGGTTCAGCCTATTGTGATACCAAGATCGGTAACTGACGGTTGCTGCCGTCGTCGCCCAAGCTCAGCTCGTAACTCGATCTTCTAAGGTTGCAGTATGCCGAGTACCCGTTATTCTTGACTTGTAATCCGAACAGTAACTTGTTGTAAGTGTTTATTATTTCCACATTGTTGTATGTGTTTAAGTGTTCATTACATGTGCCATGTAATTGTATTAGTGTAGCTAATGATACCCTAGTGTAAGTCCATACACTAATAGTCTACACAAGTTGTTTGGCAGCGGTTGGAATTTCTATATTCAAGTATTGGGTGTTCTTAGTGTGATGCAAGTCTTAGAAATCTTGGTCCCTAAATGAGTCCGGTTAGAGCCTAGGTGTCACTAAGGAAACCTAATTCGCTAAAACCATTGCTCTGATACCAATCTGTCACACCCCCAAATTTATTTACTTAATGAATAAATAAATAAATACAGGTTGCAACGATTGGTTCATTACACGATAGCAGAAGCTGTAATAGTGATTTGTAAGACTTGATTACATATACAATTACTAAAACTAAGTAATACTATGATCTAAGTTCTTCTAGATCAACGATAGACTTGAGACTTGATATTCTACGTCCTTCCAGCTACTAGGAATTGATCTAACATAGCTAGCCTATTCCAACCGTGCCATGGCTATGAATTACCTGAAAAACATACTTAAAAATGTCAACACAAAGGTTGGTGAGTTCACAAGTTTGATTGTTGCAATGTAAAGTGATTTTCCTTGAAAACATTGATATTGTGTACATGACCATGATACAAAACTGTTTTCCTTGAAAACATTGAAAATATGTACACGGGTTTAATGTAAGGTTGTTTTCCTCGAAAACATGTGATGACTTCATAGTCATAAAACGAGTAGTTTTCCCAATGAAAACATGTGATGACTTCATAGTCATAAAACGAGTAGTTTTCCCAATGAAAACATGTGATAACGTCATAGTCATAAAATAAGTCGTTTTTCCTGAAAACATTGATAAAAACATTTCCACGTAAACGAATGGCAAAACCATTGGTGTATAAGTGATTGGCAGATCCATCTGCACGAAAACGTTTCAATGAATATGATAAACAAAACAAGTAATGTTGACCCATTTGTAGACTAGCTAGGAATACAAATAATATGTACATACATGAGGCATAACCAAACCATGACATAGGTGTTTTGCCCCTCGCTCATACCTCACGAGCAATGTTTGAACACTATGCGGTCATTTGGCCAGAGGGACCCATGGTTAGCGCGACTAACCATGACCGGGGGTGTCAGACCCAATAGTACTATCCATAGAATCCCAGGCTATCCTTAGCTAATGGTTATAAAATATGATGGTCAAGGGACTTTACGAGCTCCAAACGTGTTCACTCATGCAAACATAAAGGTCGGGTCTTGTTTTCTTGTTACCATATGAAAATGTTTACAAGTATGTGTGCCATGTTTTCTAAGATGTATCAAGTAATGATGTTTCGTGTTTTCAAACGTGTTATGCAAGTATATTTCTCCCCCGATGTTTCTAAAACATTAAAAGTTATAAGAGGGGGAAGTGAACTCACAACGAGTTAAACCAGAATGTTCATATTGTCAAACGTATAAGCAATGTAATTCATGTTTTCAAAACATAACAAGTAAGTATGTTTCTCCCCCGATGTTTACAAAACAGTAAAGAGTTAAAAGGGGGTCGTGAACTCACCTTGAGTTTGTATATGCTTGCAATGATATTTGTTCTAGTCAACTTGACTATTCGTACCCTAATTACAAAAGGGTAATTCGTGTTATGGCCGAATGTCTCATATGCAAATTGTTCACCGACTTAGCAAATCTGATTGCATTTGTTTAAATATCTTTTTAGTTTTTCAACACTTGTTTCGTTATAAATTAGTTCTAAGTTACTGCCCAATGGGCTTGAAACAGGTATCGAAACTACCTAGTTTCGATTGAACAGGACAGATGTCGAAATTACCTAGTTTCGATTGAGTAAACTGGGTATCGAAACTACATAGTTTCGATTGGCAAGAAGAGTATCGAAACTACCTAGTTTCGATTGGGCAATAGGTATCGAAACTACTTAGTTTCGATTGAGTAAACAGGTATCGAAACTATAGTTTCGATTACTAAACTTTTGATTGACAGAGTCAGTCCTGCATATTTTTATGTTTTATTCTTGAATTTGACACACTTTTCTTGTTATCTTACTTGCGTTCGAACGATTTGTATGTTTAGCTACGGTTTTAAAGATAATAATATGGATGGTATCGAGTTTTTACCTCTGGACAGAGATGATGATTTTTGAGAGAAAAAGAGAATGATCTTGACTTCTCCTGTTAAAACCTTTGAGAAAACACTTGGAACTCTCCTTATAATACCGAAATAAAGGATTCGAGTCTTCGATTATGGAAGAACACCAAAAGAAAGATGAAAATGGTGGTGGTGTTATTGCCGTATGATAGACAGAAAATAGATGGAGTGTGGGTTTGAATGGTAAGGTGATAGATATGATGGGAGATGAAAGTCTTTATCTAGCTTGGGAAGGAAAAGGGTATGGTACAAAAACTAAACAATTAGAATGTGGAAAAATGGAATGAGGGGTGGGTCCTCTTTGATGCTCTCGGTCGAGAAAAAGAAAAAGGAAAAGGGTGGGGGTTGATTAATTTATAAATTAAGTAGAATTAGGTGGAGATATTTTAGGTTGTTAGTTGTTTAAATCTCGGTTACGATAATAAACGGTAAATTAATTCGGTTCCAAATTGCTATCCAGGAAACCATGAAATCTAGAAATCCTACAATAATATAGGTGGAACTTGTTTATAAAGGTTCCAAATGGGTAAAGAAACTAGAATTTGAGCTTAAAGGCAAAAAGTAGAGCACGGGTGGGTTTAGGTCATTTTAGGTCAAAAATCATGAAAAGCTATGTGTTGGCGTCTTAGAATCATGATGGTATAGCACCATAATTTTGAAAATTATACAAAAAATAACGTGAGAAATGTACGGCCCAAAAATGTTGGATTATGTACTATGACTTAATATGTGACAATCCGGACTTTTCAGGTTAACTCCGTTAACCAAATCCAGTTAAAGCTAACCTAGTTAACTCTATCTCAAATTCCAGGGATTAATCCTGCCTATATTCAAACTTATGTATATAAAATGAGAGGGACTAAAGTTGTATTTTATCTATAGTTGTTTCCTTGTTGACTTTTGAGGTCAAACTAACAAGTTCTAAACCTAATTCAAATCGTAGGGACTAATTTTGACAAACTCTAAAACCCCAATTCACATAAAACCACAGGGACTGAATCTGCCAACTCCCAAAACCCAATCAGTTGACTTCTCAAGGTCAAAATCAATGAATCCTGAGTATGTTAACTCTTCTGAATCAAACCCGTAGCTTGTGATCCAAATTCAAACTCCATAACCAGAAATTCGTTGCAATTGATAACGGTTATACACGTTAATGACATTCACGACACCATCAATGCCTTAATCATCTCTATTACACCGAATTAATCTCAGTAATGGCCATTAACCTCATAACCGGCGACCATTACCACGAATCCATCAAAATCGAGCAAGTCGATAGTTATTCTTACAATCAAACACTTACGCACTTCCATCACACATCCGAGAAGCTTTTTCACATCTCATATTGGCCGGAGAAGTAGACGGAGACCCCAGAGACCACGCCCTCGGAGTCACAACTGTGTTTTAGTCGGAACTATCAATTCGAATACACTTCTGGTAATTACCTGCGTCATTAGCTTCGTTTTAATCTCTAGAACAAAAGCCCTATATTAATTTAACCATATAACATCAATTCGATCGAAATTCAAAATCTAGGGTTCTTGAGTTCTCTGGTTAATCGAATTCCGACCCACAACCGTTTTAAAACCAACTAAACTACACTGAAAGATTCGTAACTCTCTGTTTATCAAAAACCCTATGATTCTAATCATCCCTATTATCAAAATCAACTGATTCGAATTCATGCTAGAACCTAGGTTTCTCGGCATTACAATCTGCATTTTAACAACCCTAAACTCGATATTTTTACACTTAAATCTCGATACAGATTCGCAAATACTCGAATTACAAAACCCCTATGATCCTATAACCATTCATAATCAAATTCGAGAGTATTTGGACTGAATTCGATCGGGTTAGATGGGGGGTGAGAACTCAGGGTGCTTACTTGATAAAAGCAATCTAATCAGGGACTAGTGTGCGATAACCCTAGCGGGTGTGATAGTTAAGTGTGTGTGTTGATGGGAAGGAGACCCGGGTTCGAGTCTCTCCACACCCTTTTCTTTTTAAACTATTTTTCTACTAATATTTTTAATATAAAATCAATTCCAATGTTATTATAGTAATATATTAAGGTGTTTTCGCCTCATAAATCGCCCGAAGGCTCGGGTTTAATGTTATAACTCATTTTAATATTATTCACTTTTAAAAATAATATATTTATATTATTTCGAACCATCGTTTCAAATAAAATAATATAGTTTTATTATTTTCAACCCCGTGACTCAAAATAAAAATAATATATATAATTTATTTATTTTAAGGGACGTTTTCAAAATGATAAATAATATAATTATTTATATTATTTACCCACGTTTACATCCTTGAATAAAAATAATATATATTTATTATTTTTGCCACAATATTTATTAAATGTGAAATTCTCTAAACTTAAAAATAATATATTAAAGTTATATTATTTTCTTGGGCCATTATTAAAGACACAAACGTACGAGTTCATTTATTAACATTATTCGTAATTATTATTCGTTCGAAACAAAACGTATTTAACTTAATTATTAAATTAAGAAATCATTATTTCCGTTGACACGTTCGTCTACTCGTTAATCCTAAGTATGTGTTAGGACGTCCGAAATCTTCCGTGTCGTCGTCACAAAGTCCCATATGACCCTAATTTATGTGTTTATAATTCTAGGGCATACGTGAGCCATTCCAGGCTAACAATTGTGGTTCCAACCTATTTCCTGTGTGATCCAATTCTCTACTCAATCCAGGTGAGTTTCACGGCCCCTTTTTACTTGTTTTCCTATTGGGGGAGAAACATGCATACACACAAACATTATTTTACTTGTTTTCTCGTTGAGGGAGAAACATGTATACACACAAACATTATTTTACTTGTTTTCCCGTTGGGGAGAAACATGCATATACACAAACAGTATTTTACTTGTTTTCCCTTTGGGGAGAAACATGCATACAATCGAATATCATTTTACTTGTTTTCCCCTTGGGGAGAAACATGCTTACAAACAAACATCATTTTACTTGTTTTTCCGTTGGGGAGAAACATGCATACGAACATACATCCGTTACTTGTCTTCCAGCCAGGGAGAGACATACACATAAACGGACATGAATCATATAGTATTTCACTACCACTTGTGTACTTAAGCGTAACACACTATCATGGAAAGTCCTCACTCACACATCAGACCGTTAATATGGATCTTAACGATGTAATGTTTAGTAGTACTACTGGTGCTTGACAAGCCCCACCCACGTTAGTCGCGCTAACTCGATTGGAGGTCGAACGGGTGAAATATTGGCCTAATCACATTAGTCAGAGTTAATAGACCTGGCTGGAGGCAAACAAACAAACACACTGTCAGCTTCGGTTGCGAGCGCTTAGAGTAACTTGTACATTGTCTAGCTAGCAATAGGTGTGACTTACGTATGTGGATCCAGCAACACTCAAACAGTTTATTTACATACAAACCTGTGAACTCACCATCCTCGTGTTGACACTTTTTCTTACATGTTTCTCAGGTCGCTTTGGCACAGGTTGCGCACTTAGGACGTGCATGGAGTCTTACTGTCATATCATTCATTTCAAACATTTTAAACAACTTACTTATTTGCATTAATTGACGCTTTGTTGCGTGTGATTACTTTTGATTTCATATTTACGTTTATGCTTTCGCATTTAACTCTGAACATTAACGGTTTTGTTTAAACTCATATAGTGTCGTTTGACGTAACTAATTACTGAGATCCTGGTTTGTCACGCTCATAACGGTAAAACTCCGTTAGTGGAATTTGGGGGTGTGACATAATACGACAATGTCCTTTCAAGAACTTCATAATAAAGAGTTGTGTACGTAGAACAAGAAGACTATGATTAGCTTATCAAATAATTTGATAACTTCTTCTCTAATAGTAACATCCTAAAGTTCAATTATAATAACTAATGAAGTTTAATATTTATGGGAAGAAAGAAATTATGTTAAAGGTGAATTATATTATTATGAATAATTATCATAAAGTTTATGTGGAGTGGATGATATATTGTGTAAAATATGTTTTTGGAAGTAACTAAATGTAAAATATGTTTTTGGAAGTAACTAAATATATATAACATCAAAATGCATTAAGAATGTTTGTACCTAAATTTGAGATACTGCTTGAAAATATTTAGTCAATTTTGGTATAAAACCCATTATGTTTTGCAACTGTGATGTTGAATTAGTCATGAATTGGCTAATGAAAGAAATTAATTTGTCAAGGATCCTTTCAGTAGGATTATTAGCACCGTGAGATTAGAATGAGTTTTAAGTTGAATTTTTTTGTCTTGCTACTTGAAATTATAGGTATGTGAATATTGTTACAAGCAATGGTTTCTTACCTATAACAATCATGGAACCGGTACACCAGTCAAACCTGTTTAGAAAACCGTATAATGTCATAAATAATTTAAAAATAATATATCTATATATAGGGTTGTATCTAGAGCTAACTCCCATTTGTTGGAAAAATAAAAAAAACTAAATTCTGACCACTCATTCATTTTTTATATATTTAATTTTGTGACCGTAAGTAAATCTGATTTTTTATTTAACTTGAAAAAATATGTTGCCTATATTTATTAGAAGGGTAAAAAGGTAAATTTATTTTTTTATTCTTTTAAAAAAACACATGTGGCCTAATTTTTTTTATTAAATCATGGTTTTAACACTTTTTTTTAATCTGTATTTTTTACATCTATCCTGATGCAATAAGAACAATTCAAGAACAGACTTTTTACACATGTGTAAAGTCAAGGAAAACTGACTTTACACATATGTAAAAAACTCTAAACTCTAATAAACATAGGTAAAAACTCATATACAAAAATAAAAAAAAATTACATCAAAATACCTAAATATCTACATAAACCTGAAAAAAATTTTACAAAAGAAGAATTTCTTTTTACATTGTGTTAAACCCATATTCACAAATATCTTTACAAATCAGAAAATAAAAATTATACATGTGTAAAACCCATAACTACACTTTGTTAAACCCATATACACAAATATCTTTACAACCTTTTAACAAGTCATAAACATATTCATATAAACATATGAATGGAATGCAAAACTAGTTCATTTACACAACAAATCCAAATAAAACTATTCGTAAATAGAATGTGCATACTAACAAATCAAAATAAAACTATTCTTAAATAGAATGTTGCCTTTGTTCCAAAAGCCTAGCGAGTTAAGCGAGTTCCTTTTTTCTTTTTTCAAAGGCAGTCCTTTTCTTTTCCCGGACCGATGACTCGCTTGTTCAGTACTGCTAACTATTATTGGAGGATTCCGTCCCCTCGGAACCACCAGTAGCTTCGGTTGTTGAAACTGCGAAAAAAATTAATGTCCTTAAATGTGTTGCGGCGGGGGCGTAAAACATGAAAAGAACTAACGCTGAAATGATGCTGCAAGCCAGCGCGTTGAAGAGGACGTTGATAACATACGTAACTTTATATAAGAATAATGATTTTTTTACGTTGTTGATAACATTCGGAACCTCATATATAAGAAAAAGAAGAAACATTGCTTTGCAGTGGTGGTGTAAAACCGTGAAAAAAACCAACGTTGAAAAGTCAGCGCGAACCCGTGCGTTGAAGGGAGCGTTGGTAACATACTTAACTTTATATATAAAAAAAGGAAACCTGGACGTCGTGTTAATAAAATTCAAAACTTTATATAAAATACTTGAAACCATCGCAAAGTCGTGCGTTACGGCGAGACCGTTGATAATATTCGAAACTCCTTTTCCTATAAATAATATATATATATATATATATATATGTAATTTTATAAAATATTTTATTTAATGCCATATGTAAAGTAATTTTAATTATTACAACTTGCTAACCTCTCTTCGTGATGATTACGATTTATAATTTAGTTTTCAGCACACTAATATTCTTTATTCCATGGCTGCTTGTAAACATATTTAATATTTTCTTTCTACTTTTCAACAGCAACCGAGAATTAAAATATAACCTTTTTTATGGCTGTAATCAACGCATTTACAAGATGCCACGTGTGCGGAGGCTATCGCTGAATATCCCTCATGTTGCATCGCTATGAAATATCAAATATGAACAATGGTTTTTTTTTTTATTTTCATACATAACAAACAACTTTATTGACATTTTTCAGTTCCCATTAGTAACAATTAGATAATAAAAGAACTACACAATAATTTTACAAAGTTTAAGTAAAAAATCGTGAGAATCAAAGACTACATATACATGTATTATATGATTCTTACGGTTTTCTGCTTTTATTTATCTCACTTTTAAAAGTGATTAAACTCCTCCGACTTCATCTCCATCTCCTAGCAGATTGAGGTACTCGCAATACAACTTCTCTAGCGTTTCGCTTTCGTCATCTTTGGACATCAATAAATCGCATAAATCAAACGGTAAATCCTGATCATCATGACCGTTCATGGTCCCTGAACCTTCTTCAATCTCAAACAACGGGGCCAAATCCGGCCAAGAGAAGTCCGTCGCCGGTAAATCAATCTCTCCTTGATCAATCGTGGAGCACGACGATGTACTACTCAAAGTCAGTGACGCCGATTGTGACAAAGTCATGGATGAAGAGGGTGAAGCAGATCGAGGAACGATTTCATCTTGTTTCCCTGCGATTTTCGCCCTCGTTGACTTCTTATCTGTTTTCTTCCTCTTCTTTGGTGTCTTGTTGTTTCCGGAGTCACCCTGCTGGTTCTCACCCTTCCGTTTAAGATGCGAGTTCCAATGGTTCTTAATCTCATTGTCGGTTCGACCTGGAAGTTCCGTGGCTATGAGTGACCATCGGTTTCCATGGACCGAATGGAGCCGGATGATGGTCTCATCCTCATCGGCCGTGAAGCTTCCCCTCTTTATACCTGGCCGCAGATAATTCACCCATCGTAGCCTGCAACTCTTTCCACATCTAAGTAGTCCTGAATCCAATAAAACATAACAAACTATTATCTATGTACCTTAAAAAATAAAAATTAAAAGTATATGTATTCAGACGCTACTGTATGAGTGAGATTTTTGTTGGGTATGTATGTTTATAAAAACAGAAAGTATTCGGATAAGATGATGTTTTCAACTACACATACCGGCTTTTGAAGGCATAGATCGCCATTGGCCTTCACCGTGAGTTTGAATGTAGCTGGTGAGGAGTTCATCTTCTTCATCGGACCATGCTCCTCTGTGTAACCCCACCTTTGAGCAACAGGGTGCTCTGCCCATTTTCTCACACACAAACACACACGACTATGTGTTTTAGATTCGGGATGTGGTGTGTAAGGCAAAGGAGACAAGGCAATTGGTGACCCTTTAAATAGCTGCCAAAATATGAAAATATTAAAATAATGTTACTTTTTTTTTTGAAAAATCAACAAAGTCGTCAACTTTCCAGAAACCGGTATGTACTTTCAAAAAGTTCAAAAATAGCCCTTAAAGTCTAGTCTTATGAAATAAACTACTGGGACAGAATAACAAGCACGTTGTGGGATGATTCATTTGAAAAATTATAGTCCATATTATCTGGATCTGGTGATTTATGGCTTTTAAATGAGCTAATATTATAATAATTTGATAGTAGATATGATAGATCTTCTCAATTATATTACATATATATTCTATCCAAACAAAAAACACATTAAAAGAATTTCCTCATTATAAGCACTTTTTTATTTTTATTTTTATGAAAATAATATATATATATATATACGTGTATGTATATGTATATAAGTAAAGGTGTTGGTTATCATACGAAGGCTTAAAACCGTACGAAGAATACGAAGCCACCAGGACGCGACACGTGTCTTTAGGGGAGAGGGGTAAATCCATTCGCGCCATGATTACCCACAAAGTTAAATAATTACGCATAAAAATTACCAAGCCATATAATAATAACACAACCTATGTTAATAATCATGCACCCTAATTTTTTTAATTACGCAAGTATGTCAATAATAAAGCAACCAATGTTAATAATTACACATGATGATAATTACGCGTGTTATACGCACAACACATTGACATTTTTTTTAATTTTGATTTTTTTTAAAATAAAAGTATAGCAAGACCATTACCAAGTTAAAGATAATAAAATGCTTGATTTTATGGTATAATTTTGTATAAAAAATTTATATACTTATATACGTTTGAAAAAAAGTGTGAGAAAATGAAAAAAGTCAACAATGATAGATTATTCTATTTTTACACATCTAGATCATTTTCACGCTTAAAACACTGGTGACGTGGCTAAACCTTCATCTCAACCCTTGATTTTCTTATCAAATGCTAGAATCCTTTGAAGCGTTTGTAATTTAACTTTTCTCTATAAATAAATACTCTAATGGGTTCATATAAAAAGTGCTAGTAAAGATGGTTGTATTATTTATTTTTTATAGGGAATGTCATATGGAGTCTCACCATAAGGCTTGTAAATTTATTAAATACATTATTGTCATTGGACATCAATTAGTAATCACAAATTTATAAATAAAAAATTCAAATTGAAATAATTATATAGATAAATGATTAATTGAATTATTTAAAATATAAAAAAGTAAATAACTAAACTAAGCAATGAATATAAATATATAATAAAATAAAAACCAATAAACATTATTATATATTTTATTAAAAACTGATTAAATAATTAATAAAATTCTATATAAGTTTATAAAATAAAAGTAAGAAAAAAGAGTAAAATAAAAATAAAGAAAATAAAAGAACTACGAAAATTGCACCTTATGCCATATTTTACCTAAAGTTAACTGAAAATTTAGCGTGAATTAGTGGTAACAACAGAATCTGTAACAAAAATCAAATGAAAAGGATGATAAGCGTAATTATTGAATTTAAAGCAAGAAACTTGTAATTTTCTATATAAAAAAATGAAATGTATATTTTAATAAAACAGTTTGCAATAAAATAAATATAATACACACAACAGAAAGTAACAAGATTTATACCGCTATCTTTAGGTGTAAGAATCAAACAGAAATAAAAAGATTCAAATTTGGTTGATGCAATGTAATGAACACGATTCCATTAAAACAAATTATGCGATTGTTTGGTTTGGTGTTCCATTGTAGAATAACTAGAGCAATAGTTGTAATGTTGGAGATGAACGCACTAATATGAGATAGCACTGAGGTTTTATAGTGTTTAATGTTTTTTTGGGATAATGACAAGATAGCTAAGTGTTTGATAACTGAATAAGGGAGCTTAATATTGTTTTGTGTAATGGAACAAACTATATTGATCTAAATTTTCTCTCTACTTTTCAAGTCTCATATTACATGCATCTAAGAAAATCAAAAAGTTCATTTTTATAACTAAAACCAAAATTGCTTAAAATGATTTTAGATGTAACTGAACGATATTTAGTAATCAATTAAACTGCTCAATAAAAGTCAAATAAACCACATTTTTCATTAATAAAAGTTGTTACAATCAGAGAGAGTCAACATAATAGATGATCAACATGAACAACAATTCAAGTTAATTAGAGTCGATCAACATGACTCAACCGGTCACCGTAGAGCAATAACTCGGTGATCGTCAGCAGAGCCGGTCCCGAGTATTCGAATGTCGTACACGAAAAAAAAAGACCCATGGGCCTAAACACATTTAACATTTTTTTTAAGAATATAATTTTTTTTAAGCCTAATACAAAATTACTAAGTGTTGCGTTGGATTGGATTCATGGGCCTAAACACGTTTAACATTTTTAATCCTAACATACTTTTAAAAAGGCCCAATTGTTTTTTCTTGACATATTTGATCCAATAATTTTTTTTTAAAAGTCTCGAAAATTACTTTTTTTAAAAGGCCCAATAATTTTTTTTGGGCCCCTCGAAATGTTAGGCCCACTACAGATGTGTTGCTCGCAGGCCCAATGAGCCAGCCCTGCTCGTCAGCACCACTAACCTTATTCAGCATAGACCTCCCTTAGTTTATACCAAAAATCATTGTTAGGTTCAGTTAAGAGAAAGTGGTGTAGAAAAAATTACGGAGTAAGTTTGGATTCTAAAAAATTTGAACATTTACGAAAAAAAAAATCACAATAATGAAACAACAAATAAAACTTGAGTGGTTTTATAGTTAAAAGATATAAATAATTTTATTAGAACAATATTAAAACTCGATTATTATTACCGACTGATTGATTTTATTTTATTTTTTTTTCAATTATTAAGGTATAGCTTACATAAATTAAGGGTCATTTCATTATTATTTTTCCATTGACATTTAGTTCTGCGCCGTACAACTTGAGAACAATCTCTGCACCTAGCTTTAATTTTGCCTCCATCATTGAATTTTCTTTTTTTAATGTTCCCTAACAACAAATAGAGCTTTCTTTTCTTTCTCATTTACTTTTTTTTTAACGGCAACGATAGATATTATAGGATAATTGAGTTTTTCTGGGGCAACACCTAGAACATCTAGGGCAGCCCACCACAGAAGAAACCCTCCAACTGGGTAAACCCCCTGACCTGACCACATACCCTTTTTTGCTGTTGTCAGGATTCGAACCCAAGACCTCCACTATGGAAAGTCTTGGGGCTACTATTGCACCAAATGCCAACGGTTCTCATTTACTTATCTTGAATTTCTTTATCATCCACTAGATTCATGGCTACTTGGCTAGATAAAATTTGAATATATTGTGATACAATCTGCAATAACAGTAAAAACTAAACATAAAATCAATATAATTAATCCTACCCCGAAGGCCCGAACACCTATATTTAGAACACTCCAACATGCCACTTGTACATTTTCTTTTAAGGGTGTATTTGGCTGATTTTGAGAGCATGTAGTGAAACATAGACTAGGGGATTGATGAAGAATGGAAAAACTAAAGAATTCACATAAGTGCTTCCGGGTGTGTAACACAGTTGGTTTAAGGATGGAGTTTTTTTTATCCTTTATAAAGAATAGGTATGATGTGTACATCCTTGTGCTTGACACCCTACTACGCTTTGCGTAAGTGAGTCTGATTTACCTCTCACGTGTTAGGCTTGGGTCGGTCTGGCGTTGGCCGGTTAACGTGTCCGGTAATTCTTTGATTTCTTCCTCCAACCACCACCTCCATATTCTTAACTTCACAAAACTTGTTTTCATCCTTTTTATCGGGTTCAAATTGGGAATCGAAATCATCATCAAACTAGTTTCAAAACCAAAAATTGTTGATAAAAACTGGGGGAGAAGTACTTACTAAAGTATATCCGCCTAAAACTTCTACTTCCCCTCCGCCAACTGACCACCACCACTACCACTGTCGTCCTACGCCACCTCCACCGCTTCCACTCTCTCTCCCCCCTCTTCGTCGAATTCAACACCAGACTCTGTGCACGTGTGAACTTCCCAGCTTTCCCTTGTAAGTATAACCTTGTATCGCATCTGCCACGGTGGTTGCCCGGCTGTTTATCAACACTGGTTCTCGTTTTCCTTCGGCGAGTATTATGCGTTCCGGGCACATTAATGATTTTGTTCAATTACGACCCCATTTTAGTACCCCACCGCCTCAACCCCATAATATGAGATCTGTGTTTAAAATCGCGGTGTTTGTGGGTTTGAATTCTGTTTATTAACAGTGGTTCTCGTTTTTTATTCCGGCCTTGTAATGCAGATGGGTTGGAGAAGAAGGATTAACTGTGGGTTTAAAATTTTTTATTTTTTTAAACAAAGCTAGATTAGTCATTTAACATGGATTTAACGGCGATAATAAACGAAAGTTAGACTAAAGGACCTAATTTGTTACAAAGTATGTATATAAAGGATGTTCATTGTAATTATTAAAGATTAAGGACTATACATGTAAATAGATATAAAGATAAATGTTATTTTCTGTAATTTACTCTGAAACATAATAATAATAAACATAATAATAATAATAATAATAATAATAATGCATTTAAAAAATTCACAGTAATTCTGTCGCAGAAAGATTACAAAATTAAAAATTAATCTAAAAGTATCTTATTACTTAATTAATCTATAATTATTATGTGATCTTAAAGTATCTTTTTTTAAAGGCAAATTTTCTTTATTCCTGTGAGAGTGAGACTTGAACCCATAATATCCGCAAACATTGGTGTTTTTAAAGAATTATTACTAGGCTACCAACCCCAATAACTTAAAATATCTTTTCTGAAAAAAAAAATTCTTATTAATTAACATTTATATATTCATAAAAATATTTTATTTCCCTCTAAAATTTAAATCAACTTCCTCCCTTAATAATTTCCATGAATTATTTCCCCCATTAACACATTTGATTTCATACCCCTTATTATGACTCTTCACACTATCACACTAGGATATACAGTATAATATAACTTATATGATCTAATAGGAATTATTACGATCCAATCTAACCCTTTACGATCTAACATAACTTATTATGATCCAACATAACCCTTTTTTTCATCTGTATATTTTCTTTTTGTTACACGTTAAATTGTTTCAATTCAACCACCAAGTTTCCTTTTTCTTTTTCATGTCGAACGGGTTGTTTGGAGGTTGACCGGTTCAAATTATATAATTCCTTCTAATATCAATTTTATTTTCTTTCCTTTTATATGTGGTGTGGGCTCTTGAAAGCTGCTTGGGGCTAATGGGCTTGCTGGATATTGCTGGTTAGGCTAGTAGCTGTTGGGCTTGCTGGGCTTATGCTGCATCTCGCTTCGTCAGATTTGCCCATCTATATATGGGTGTGTGTTTTTTTGTTTAGGGCAGAGAAGTTCATTCGTTATTTCCGCCTCCTTTTAGTTGCGAGTGTTAGTCTTCTCTCCTGTTTAGGGTTTGCATCTTCCTGGTGCTTCCCGTCGTATATGTTCTTTGTGCAGATCATCATGTTGATGATCTTGGTCTGAGTAGTGTGTATCTTCACATAGTCGTCTATATTGTGTGAGATCTGAGTTTAAGACTTGTCTCGTTGTTCCGATGTATATCTCTGATTCTTGGTGTAATAAAGTTAGATCCATGTTTCATAACATGGTATCAGAGCTCTAAGGGCTTTGATTCATTCTTCATTTGATTCTGGTTCTCTTCCGTGGTTCGTTTCTGAAATATTGGGGGTTTCTTCGGGAATCGGTCTAGAAGTTGAAGTGTTGCTGATCTAAGGTTCTTGGTGGTCTGCCTACCTTAGATCAGAAAAAGATCTTCGTCTACAGTTAAGAGTGGGCCAGGGGTTGGAAAGTGAAACCCTAGATCTGGAACGTGTTATTTGGATCTAGATTTTCCTGCTGCTCAAAGCTGAAGACATATTAGGGCTTCAACAAAACTGAAACCCTAGATCTGGTGTTGCTCCTTCATAGACCTGAATCTCGTATATCCTTGGTACCTGTTAAGTTTTTCTGGTCTTGACTTCGTAACCCTAAGTGAAGGTTACGAGTCTTGAACCTCTGGAAGGAATACCCTAACTTGGGCGCATCTTGGTTAGTTCGTTCCAACTGGTTACTTCCTTACATTTAATTCTTGTCACACGATCTTGTATGTTTAGGCATTTGATTGGCTGGGTTAGGTAGACCATCATTATCAATTGGATACAGGGAGAGACATCCCCTGTTTGTTTGTTGCATAATACGTGCTGCATTTCGAGATAGTTATCCGATCTTATCTTGTGTTTGTTGCATCACTGTGTGAATTACTCTTATTTTGTGTGACAGTGCATCACACTCCTTGACTATACCTTGATCCGCCACTACAAGTGGTGTGAATACCTGGCTCTGGTCCTGTGAGAGCCTTGTTTGCGTGTGCTTGGGTGTTGTTCATTCACTACGTGTTATTAGCTGTTATCTGAATTGTCTGCAATGGGTGATGAAACTCCTCCTATTAGTGAAACTCTGGTCAGTAAGTTGGATGCCAATGACCCTCTTTATCTTCATCCCAGTGATTCTAGCTGCTTGAGTGTGGTAAATTTTAAACTAAAAGGAACTGATAACTACACTGTGTGGGCTAACTTTATGAAATTGGTCTTACAAGCTAAAAACAAAATTGGGTTTATAGATGGCTCCTGTAAAAAATCCACTGAAAATGAAATACTTGCTATGCAATGGGAACGATGTAACTCTGTGGTCTTGTCTTGGATTCTTAACTCTGTTAGTGAGGAATTATATGTTGGTCAGGTTTACTCTAAGTTAGCCTCATAAGTCTGGGTTGACTTAAAGGAAACCTATGATAAAGTAGATGGCTCCATTGTGTTCAGCCTCTACCAAAAAATTAACTCGATAAGTCAAAATGGTACTTCTATATCTGAATATTACCATAGACTGAACACAATGTGGAAGCAGTTTGATGCAATAGTGCAATTGCCTTCCTGTACATGTAATGCCTCAAAAAAATTCAATGATTTCAGTAATCTAATAAAACTCATGCAGTTTCTAATGGGTCTTGATGATGTGTATCAACCAGTGAGAACTACTTTACTAACTCAAGACCCTCTTCCCACCATCAAAAATGCTTTCTCAATAATTTCTAGGGAAGAGTCTCACATAAATCTAACTCATCATCAAAGGGTCAAAATTTGGGTTTTGTTTCAAAATCAAACCAATCTTTTGAAAATAAAAGAAAGTTTAATAAAGGCCCTAATCCTAATCTGAAATACTCTCATTGTAATAAACTAGGTCATACTGCTGAAAAATGCTTTGATCTAGTTGGGTATCCTTCTGGGTTTAGGGTTAGAACAGGTCAATCTGGTGGACAAGGGTCCAAAACAACTATGTCAAACAACTCTGGATCTCAAAAAACCCACAGTGGGTCATCATCTAGTTCATCCATTGTTATTCCTTCCCTTACTAGTGATCAGGTCACAAAGTTGCTGAGTTTATTGAGTGAAAAAACTGCTGAAGGATCCTACAGTTCTAACATGGGAGGTAGCTCTCATCTGTCTTTTTCAAATTGTTTTTATAAAAGAGTGTTTAGGTTCAATAGTAGCTCTAGTAGTACTCAATCTGGGTGGGTTGTTGACTCAGGTGCTAACCAGCACATGGTTATGTCTGATAAAGACCTTATCAATGCCATAGATGTGTCTAAATATAACATTGCTGTAAAACATCCTAATGGCACTAATGTTAAGGTAACTAAAATTGGAAACTTAAAACTAACTAATCAAGTGATTTTGTCTGACGTGTTTGTTGTTCGCGACTATTATGTTAATCTGATGTCTGTCTATAAGTTGGCTAGGGACAACAAAATGAGAGTTATGTTTGATGAAAATCGGTGTTATCTTCAGGATTTGTGTACAAAGAGAACCCTGGTGACTGGTAACCAGGTTGATGGGATGTACTTTTGTGGGGGGGAATACTTCTAATCCGTTAAAGGTGTGCTTTAATAGCCATGATGTTCTAAATTTGTGGCACTCTAGGTTAGGACACCCCTCTGATCATGTAATAACTCTATTAAAAGATAAACTGAAAATTTCAAATAAATTGATTTTAGGCCCCTGTTTGAAGCTTTTGTTGTTGACTAACATGAATAAGGGCCTTATTCTACAATACGACCGGTACTGATCATGTTTGTATAACATATTTGTGTGTATCTATAACACACCCTTTTTGAAAGAGAAAATTAATTAAAAAAAAAGAGTAAAAGCCATGAATTGACACAAGTCAAGTGACGTTAACTATAAATGTAAAGAACCCTGTTTTTCTAGAACGTAAAATGGTTACGACAATTAAATCAAAACGATTATTTCGTTTTATAATCAAATCATGTATCCATAAATAATTGGTGGTGGAGATGAGACACTAATAAACTATTATTGTAGTTTGATTAAAAAAAACTAATCAAAATTGAAGAAACAATGATGAATGTGTGGTCGTCACACACTGTGTTTGAGAGGCAACACAACAACCAGAGATGTGAACGTGAATTGATTTAACTAAAAAGAAGGAATATGGGGAGATTATTAAGGAGGTTTAAATTATACTTATTTGATTCCCCAAAATACCCCTTTTAACCTAAGGCTAGGTGTTATCATATGCCGCACGGCCCGCACCTGCGGCAATGTCTATGTGGAGGGTGCGGCAACACCGTCCCTGCCGCATTTTGGATGAATTGCGGTAAACATTCACCTCACTCCACAAAACCATCGCCGCGCATACACTCTCTCTCTCTATGTTCTCTTTCTCTCTCTTAAATATACAAAAAAAAGAAGGTTAAAGTGAAGAAAGGGTATTACCTATGTGAAAGATGGTAATGTGGCGGTTAATGCACCAAAATGAAGTAAGAATATATAACACATATCCTAGTAAATTTGCCTTAAGTTTATAGATTATTACTAAAATATTTTATCTTTTAGCCATTGATTAATTAATCTAAAGATCAGATAAGTTCTTGAAGTTCTCACAAAATTTAAAAGTTCTCAAATAATCCATCTCCTAATAATATAAACCTAATATGTTAATATAGATTTTTACCAAGAGATTTATGTATTACATAAAAACTAGAAGAAACTAACATAAAAAAGAACTAATGTAATATCCGAAAGGATAATAGAAGACGATTGACTCACTGATCTGGCTGCTTTTGTTCTTTGTTTGGAGGCGAAAGATGATAAAAAGGCGTCAGGATGCTTCAAATGGTTGGACCACTTGCAATACATGTAGTACAAATGTATGATCTAATAATGTTCAAATTTTTAATATTTAACTTTAACAAAAGGAGTTGATTAGCCGAGCCCAAGCTCAACCCATTTTAAACGTGTGAATCACATTAGCCCATTTACAATATAAACTTTTTTTAAGAAGTGATACATAGATAACAAAGGACGATTACAATAAAGTGGCAAGTAAACGGGCAAAAAGCTGCGCCGCAACCCCCTTTTTGATAGCAAAACCGATCCTAGTAAAACAAAGCTTTGGATCTTAGGGGCCGAAAAATTACTATACACGACCCGATGAACCCTATGTAGAAATTTCACAGCCTCCGGGGCTAGAAAACCAAATATAAACCCGTTGGTTCTAACCCGTTTATTTCTCTATCGGGTTTTTTAATAAAAAACCAAGCCCGGATTTTTATTTAAAATGAGACGATTTTCTGGTTCGGTCCGGTTTGTGTCATACCCAAAAAATGTTAACCTAACCGGCTTTTATATGTATAAATATGTGTTTAACATGCTCTGTTCAATATCAGGTGTACAATGAATGAATTAACAAACAAAACCCAAAGCATATAAAAACCCAGGATCTGTTTCTTTCTTCAGAAACCAGAATGTGTATTTTTAAATATATATACCAAGTATACCTGTAGTTTTGTAATCTTATAAATTAATCTATGTACTTTGATACGCGGTTTTGACAATGCAAGACTTCACAACCGGATGGGTAACCCGTAATTCAGATAAGTTCTAATCAGCCCATCCCAACCTGCAGCAACAATCACCAGACCCCAAACATGTGGAGCAACAAAAGTACTTTGATACGCGGTTTTCAAGAACTTGTACTCTGATTTACGCATTGAAGGTGAAACGCTAACTTGGGTTGAATCCGGGAGAGTTTCAGCCGGCCATGTTGGTGGTCCTTTCAATAAGGACTCCAAGAAAAACCGCGCATGGTTAACGGTGATGCCGTTCTAGGTGAATCTATTGTGCTTCTTGGAACAACATTGTTGTTGTTGTTGTTGGTAAATGTAAGTCTTGGAGACGGAAGGGCGGCTGCTATTGTTTTGAGCCCACACCAAGGTATGGCCATTGTTGTGTTTTGTGATGAGAAGTTTTCGTATGATGAGTTGCTTTTGGGTTTTGTAAGGGGTTTATTGGGGCTTATGTGATTCCAGACGTATATGTTTGAATCCTCTGCAGCGGAGATTATGTGTTTTCCATCTGACGTGAAGCATGCTGACAATTGGCTTCCTGAACTTCTATTCCCTGCTAAATATAAGTTTCAACAGTCAAATGTTTGAAGTACAAAATTAAATTGGAGCCATCTGCATTTGGTATTTGGTTTTGAAATAATTGTTATACTTGCAATATTAGACAAATTGAATTTTAAACATCCAAAGGTTACCCCTATTGGTCAATAATAATTCATATTGTTGTCAAGGGCAATCAGCAATCCCACTCATATAATCAATCATAGATTTACACTCTATTTCCACTCGATTTTGCTTACAAGAAAGGGACGTTTCCCCATTCCTCATAATCAACCTTGTGAGTAAAATCGAGTGAAAATCAAGTGTAAACCTATGATGATTATACGAGTGGAGTTGCCCTAACAACGAAAGTGAAAGTTAGGAGTGGCATTGGTTAAATTTCTAGTTTATTGGTCAATGGGTTAAAAGCTTTGAATTATTAAAATCCAATTTGCCTATGAAATATCGTAAGATACAATTGATGTTATAATGTACGAGATGGTGTACAAAAATGGAAGTAAGAGCATAATTAGGGGTGTTTAAAGAATAATAATTCTTATTCTTATATTTATAACTTTATTGGAAGTATCTAATATTTTATGTTTTTTGGTTATATACCTTGTATTAGAACTTGTTTACTCTTTCCAAATTCTTAATATAAACCTATGTTTGACCAACCTCCCAAACATAATCGATGATCTTTATAAAGTCCTAAAATGTGTATGAGGCTATAATGTGTTTTTGGATTTGATATGAGGTTGAAACATGAAATAACTGTTTGTTTTAGTGATTTACTATGCATAATTAAATTGCAGACATGCATTCATCAATAAAAAAACAGTTAATCGGTTAACTAGGTAAGTGAGTAACTGAACAGAAAAACCAACTAACTGGTTTTTCACTTAGGTTACGGTTCAAGGAAATACAAGACCAATATATTGGTTAACCTACCAAAACTACATTTCTGTTCGGTTAACCAGCGGAAACTAAATTTCCAAAAGGGTTAACTTACCAAAACTAAATTTTAGTTCGGTTAAACCTATCACAGCTACATTGCAGTCCAGTAAACCTACCTTGAACACCCGCATAACAGAATAATCCAAAAAGACTGGTCACTAACTTTCAAGCAAGTTTTTTGCAAGAATAATGGTTATAATCAAACAGAAGGCTGCTATAATAGCTACAAAAGTTGGGGTTCATTTTTTTTAGTTCAGGACTAATGAAGTAGAACATACCCTTGAATTTGCCTACAATGTTGATCCCATAAAAGATTCTCACTTGTGAATCAGCTGATGAAACAATGACTTTCCTGGAGTCAACTGGGCAAAACTGAAAAATGAAACATTACTATATTACAGCATATGAATATACGATACAAAAAGTGCCTGATAAATAAAAGACATGATTGTTAGTCATACCTGAAATCCAGTTATTCTTTTTGGCCACTTCTTTTTACTCATTGACAAAATTTGAGTATGCAATTGCAACCGCTCGTCTGCAAATAAGTTTAGAAACTTACATAAAAGAAGAAATTTACATGCATGAATTAGTTCTTTTAAGGCTAAACACATACCAATAATATCATAGAAACTGCACTTTCCATCCAAGGTTCCCACAATGCTTCCCTGTAGTAAGCAAATAAAGATTATCTTTTTAGTTTGAATCTAACAAAGCATATCCGAATAAAGAAAAAAATAAAATAATAATAATAATAAAATAAAGATTATTCCTTTAGAACACAACAAACCTGGCCATCTGGATTATAGCACACAGCAGTGACAATATCCCCAAGATCAATCCATTCAATAACCTGACAACTATGCACATCCCATATGCGTACTTTGCCATCTATAGAACCACTAATGAAATAGTTGTCATCCACAGGATTAAAGTCAACACATGTCACTACAAGTAAAACATGTCAAAAACGGAACTGATTAAACCTCAACTAATTTTATGGGTGCTGGGAAATAACATAAATCAGCCGGCACTCACCATAGTTGTTATGAGTAAAGATTTTGAGGCATTCGTGATGTCCAAGTTTCCACATTCGAACGGTGTTATCCACAGAAGATGATAGAAGATACTATATCATAAAAAATAAAAAACTTTTTTCAAGATTATGAATTGTGGATGCTTTTTAAGTAGAGTTGATGAAAATTTTATAATACGAACCCCATTTTTAGACCATGAAAGTGATAAGATCTCTCCACCATGCCCATGGAACTCATGAACTGGTTTCTCCAAGATTCTGAAGACTTTAGGTGGTAAAATAACACAAGCCAATTCAGATGATTTCCTGAAACCTCTAATTTTCTGTGTTTTTTCTTTATCTGCTTTGAGAGGGGCTAATTCAGAGAGATGATTAGTTGAAAAAGAAAATGATGAATGATCGGTTTCTTGAATCTTATATATTCTTGGATCTTGATCTTCAAAAATCTTCCAAATGCGTATAACACCATCTTCACCAGCACTTGACAAGTATCTGCCATCATGACTGAACTTTATAATTGAGATTGGGCCATTATGTGCTGGAAACTCTTGTGTGGCATAAAGGGATGACAATTCTTTTGATTTCTTTTTGTGTGCATGCACATGAACAGAGCGAGTTCCCTCAACCTCGGGCTTCAAAGTAACTGATTCATCATGTTCATTTGTGATTCGAGCCATGACATTTAGCTTTTGAAGCCAACCCCTTTTCACTTTCTTCCTTCTATCCAACAAACTCATGGCTTCACCTTCTCTTCTTGACGGCTGCTGAGAAGATGAACCAACATTCGGTTTACCCTCCACACTAAAATCAAACGATCTTTTCATTAACACATCTTCACCTGATCCATCCAAATTTACAGTTTTGAGTCCAACATGATAGTTTACAGCACTAGAAGGTACCACCTCCATAGTTCTATTCGACCAATCAGATAACGATGGCTGCCTGCACAAAAACTCATCTTGATGGTTTGGATTGTCACGAAGACAAGTTCGGTATTGTCTCTTATATCATCAACAAAATCATCTTCAAACTCCTCTTCTCTGTCTCTTTTCACATGCCATCTAGAACTCAAACCCATGAATCGCAACAATTTATCGCGTCGAGCATCAACACTGTCAAAATTCCCAACCCAATAATCATATCCAAAGCCAGAAGTAGAGCAGCCCTCAGGAGAGCAATCGGAATCCGAGTCAGACATTAAAGCAAACACCTGGCGGGAGTCGAAAAACTCATCTTCTTCATCCTCACTGTATTTACCCATCTTCAATTCTTATAAATTAAAATCTCACCTTGCCAAAACATAAACCCCAAAATAATTAACCAAGAACATATTTTAGCACGGAATATTATACGTTCAATAAACAAAATTTCAATTTGTTTTAGGGTAAGGTGGAACATGAACATCCCAACAACCCAAACAGCCAAAATTCAGATAACTTTGCAAACAAATAAAGTATGTGAAGATTAGATTTGAACAAAACCCCTAATGGAAACCAATTTAACGGAAAGTTCTAACCTTTTTAGTCATGAGATTGGAATCGATTGTGAAACGGACACCGTAATTGAAGAAGTGAGAGTTTTGGTTGTAGAAGCCTCTTTCTGTGTTTGATAAAACCTATGAGAGAATTTTATAAAGTGACAAAATTTGACTAAAACTCGGGAAAGAGAAATTCAATAAACGGGTAGGATCCGAAGCGGTTTAAAGAAGCATCCGTTGTTGAGGAAAATACCAAGGAGTGATAATGGGCCCTGCTTTGATGCGTCCCTTTCAACAAACGGATCCATCAATGTTCCACCTCCGATTTAATTTTTTTCTCATAAAACGCAAACATTATACCATTAGACCACTTGGTTATGGGTTTTCCTTTTTAAGCTTTAATCCTATGGATTACATGTTGTTAAGGTACAAGGGGCACCTCTCGTGTCTCACCCTCCAAATCCACCTGCAGGGTTTTACCGTGAGGCGCGTAACACACCAGGATCTCAGTCATTAGTTACACGGAACGACTCTATATGAATTTAAATAAAATAACATTTGCTACTCATAGTCACGTGACAACAATCTTTAAGTTTGAAAATGTTGCGGAAGCGTAAATAAAATCCAATACAAGTAAAAGTCAAATGCGCAAAACAAGGCGCCCAAACCATACAGTTTAAGTAAATAATATAAGTTCAGTGTTTGAAAATGATGGGACTCTATGCATGTCCTATGCTCATGCTCAATACCTTAGCGACCTGAGAAAAACATGCTAAAAGTATCAACACAATGGTTGGTGAGTTCACTAAGTTGTAAGTAAATAAGTTTGATGTTTGCCAGATAGTGTAAATAATGTATACCGATAGATAGCCAGTCTATGTCATGCTAGTACAAGTGTTTCGAAACCGAAGCTGACTGTTTGTTTTTGTTTGCCTTCCGCCATGTCTACCGAACAATGGCCAATGTTTAGGTCAATATTACACCCGTACGACCTCCAGTCGTGTTAGCGCGACTAACGCAGGTGGGGCTTGTCAAAACCCAGTAGTACTACTCAAGATTACCTCGCTATGTTCCAATACTAACGGTTCGAGAATGTAAGGACTTATGTGGTATGTTTGCACTTTAGTAAGCAAACGATAATACAATAATACAAATCTGTAACGAACCAAAATCCGGGTCTCGTTATAAATGAATAAATATTTCTAAATAAATATTATGGGAAAATAATATTTTAGAAATAAGTTGAAACAAGCGGGTTTCAAGTTAGTAACGGGGTTATACTAGTTTTTAACTAGTTTTGGAAAGTTATGGGTGAAATTGAAAGTTGAGGGACTAAAGGTGTAAAGTGGCCAAAATCTGCTATTTGACTTGGTGAAAGTCAAAATTGAGTCTCATTTGGTGTTTAGGTCGTTCAAGAGCAAAGGAGAAAAAGAGGAAACGGGTTTGGAGCTTGAATCTTGCATTTGAAGCTCGGAATGAGGAGGTTTTGGCTCACACAACACTTTCCTAACATCAAGTAAGTGTTAATCATCCTTTTGATCTCACTTTAGATGTGTTCTTGATGGGTTTTGAAAGAAAACCGAAATTTTGTATGCATGTGATGAAATGGTGTTAGATTATTGATAATCTAGCTAAACTAAAGGTAAAGAGTAGTGATTAACATCCTAGAACCCTTTGATTATGATTTTGAAAAGTTAGGGTTCATATGGTGGAAATTGGGGGTGTTTGGATCATGATGATAAATGGCGAATTAATGAAGATTAAGTGTTTTTAAGATGTTAGACACTTGAGCAAACACCAAATTAACTTAATAATAATTTTTGAAAGAAGAATTAGTGTTAAGATTAAGTTAATGAAACTCAAGTAGGTGAGTTTGTGGTGAAAGAGGGTGTTTGGCTATGAGGATAACCCAAACGGGTCAATTTGGGTTGGAATTGGGAAATTGGGTTGTGAACTCAATTGTAATGAAATGTTGGTATATGTTAGATTACTAAACTAGGCGAATGTGTTTAGGTAATCAAATTGCAAGCTTGAGAACGGTGCGGGATCTTCTAACCCGAAAGGTAAGTGCCTATGCACTTACTTAGTATTGATGATAAATGGTGAATTTTGTGAATTATGTGTTATGTGATTGTGTACATACTTGTGATATGATAAATTGTGAATGATTTAGTATGTACAATGAATGAATGTAATTATAGTGTTAAGCTATAATGGAAATGGATCATGTGTTGATCATAAATGAAACGGGGATAAATGAGTTTTATGCAAGATTGTATGCATAATGTGTAAAGTTGCATAATTTGTTATGTGGTATGAATGAGCATGAAATTGTATGCAAAATTGAAGGAATGTAGTTATAGTATTTATACTATAATGGATATGTCGATATGGAGTTATGGTCTATGAACCATAATGGATAGAATGGATATGGAGTTATGGTCTATGAACCATAATGGATAGAATGGATATGGAGTTATGGTCTATGAACCATAATGGATAGAATGGATACGGAGTTATGGTCTATGAACCATAATGGATAGAATGAATATGGAGTTATGGTCCAAGTACCATAATGGATAGAATGGTTATGGAGTATAATCTCGTATCCTAAATGGATATGAAGTTATGGCCTACGTGCCATAATGGAAATGGAAATGTGGTAATGAAATGATGAAAGAAACTTGTATGTGAAAAGTATGTGTATGAAAACCTTAATTGACCAAATGGGTGCAAACGGGTCAAATGGGTCAAATGGGTGAATTATGATCTAGTGTTATGATGGAAATGAGATTGTGGCCAATGTGCCATAATGGAAAAGGAAATGTGTTAATATGAATGATAAATGAAAAGAATGAAACTTGTAGGTGAAATACAAGTGTTATGTAGCCAAATGTTAAAATTTGGTGGAAACGGGTCAAATGGGGGAATGGGTGGAAACAAGTAGAATTTACTTGTTTGTTATGTTTTATCTTCATTACTAATGGTGTTATGTTTTGTGGTTATGTAGGAAAAGCTCCGATGTAGTCCAAGTCAAGTCCAAGGCTCTGGCGGGTTCTCGTATGTGCAAATGATTGGTTTTTGGGCTATGTATTGAAATCCTCGAAAGGGGTGTGCGTTTGGGTCAAGAATTTATGTTTTGGTGATTTTGTGGTGTAGGTAAACTTTTGGTCAAAACCCAGGTGTCGGGTATTTTTAGTTTGTGTTTTGGATGCAAAAAGTTGGAAAAATGGCAAAGTTTGAAATCTGCAGCTGAAGGGAAACTCACTGGAAATCTGGTGCCTCGCGGTACGCGAAGAACCTGGTATGGTTCTTTCGCGGTACGCGAGGGACAAGTTATCCGGATTGCCTTCCTTTGGCTCTCTCGCGGTACGCGAAGATCATAGTGGTATCCTCTCGCGGTACGCGAGAGGTTTGAATTCCGGGTAAGAATTTTGGGACTCCCTCGCGGTACGCGAGGGAGGTGGCCAAAACGCCTCGCGGTACGCGAGGATAAAAAAAAAAAAAAAAAAATCTTGGGATAAAAGTCTTCCGCGCGTTTTCGTATTTTAAAAGTGGTGTGTTACAAAATCCAAAATGTTTGTGAGCATGTTTTCTCCCCCAAAAAGGAAAGTAAGTAAAAGAGTGGGGTAGTGAAACTCACCTTGGTATGCGTATGAAATAAAGCTAAGTGAAAACTGTTGGACCTCTAACTGCCACCTAAAACCATAGGTCTATAAGCGTGTGTTCGTGTATGTTGACATGAACCCTTAGTATCCAAACAATACCATTGTTTAAGTGTTTAGAAAAGATTTACAAGTTTGACCCGACGACCCGTTGGTGACACGTTGTATGAAATTATGTTTGTTTAGTATAACAATACTACATTATACACAAATGATCATGATGTAGTACTTATCAACAAATCCTATTTGTTCTATCAAGATAGCAAGTTTCCATAATTAGCAGGTTTCTATAAATAGAAAGTTTTCATAAGTAGTAAACATGTTCAAGATTCATGTTTCCAGGAATTATCATTATTAATATGTTTGTATAATTACTCTAACATGTTCAAGATCGTCACATCATATACCAATTGTATATAACTTAACATGTGATTCACAATTCAAGACAAAGTTTATGTCTTTAGTAACCTATGAGAGATATGCATGATTTTAAGCATCCTACACATTGCAACATGTTATTATGTCCTAACTAACATGTAGTAATCATTAAACCATATCATACATGTATAATTAGCAAGCTATGAACACTTTAGGCAATTAAAGTTTCATATTTTAGTAAGTTTGCAAAACCGAGCTATGTATTAGAAATCTAGTTTCACAAATCACTTATACATGAATCACGTAACATATAAACATCATCATATCATCCAAATCACGTCTAGTATGCAAAATAGAATTCCTAAAAGTTTCCATTATAAGTAAGTTATGATTTCTAGGCTTGTTTAACGAGATTCAAAGTATCAAATCAATTACATACAACCTATCTAACATGATTATAACCATAACAAGCATCAAACACATCTAACATGCAATCCTACACCATTACATAATCAAAAAGTTTCATTATTTAACAAGTTAAAAATCATAAGAAGCTAGGGTTTTCCAAATAACTATATAATCATCAAATAATTGCAAAACAATGATAAAGTTAACAATTTTATTATAAAAACTCATGTTTGGATGAACTAGGGTTTCAATCTAAAATCTTGGAATAAAAAAGTAACGAAATTGAACGAAACGACTTACGTAGTAGTGTTAGGAACGCCTAGGGGAGTCCGGATACGCGTTCAATTGCAAGATTGAAGATCAAATGGGGAGTGTTTGCTTTGATGGTCTCGACGCAAAAAGAGAGAATAAGGGGGTAGGGGCGACGATTTGAGAGAGAGAAAAAAGTTAGTGTTTTAATTTTTTTAATAAAATTCCTTATATCTAAATTTGCATGGGTTTTAAATTAGATAAGGATATTCATGGGCTAATTTAAATGGGTTTTCAAATTATATTATTTAATCCACTAGATAAAATTGTTTTAAATAATTATTTTTATAAAATCTCCATATCTATAAAAATAACCAGTAAAATTAAAAACCGATAATTCTACGCGATTACACGAAAGTTCACATAATTCACAGAAAATTCACATAATGCATAAATTCACATAATTTATATAAAAATAATTATTCGCAATTATTTTTATTTGTTCACCAACGTTCCAGGCTCGACTCGTGTATGATCCGGAAATTCTACGAATTACCGATACGTGAGTGTTTGTGCGAAATTGACACATCTAACTAATCCTAATTAAATGTAATGCATGAGTGAATGTTCGAGATAACTGAGTTTGAATAAATAAATGTTTGAGATATTGTTATGTTATCTTTTTTATTGTTTTGAATTAATGAAATTAGTTTTAAATATATAATTAGTTTTAATTTAAAAAAATAGAGTACTTTGGGTTGTCCCTTACGAATTTGGATAGTTTGTAAAATATTTAAGTAAAAATGAGGTGACACTACCTCAATGGTGGGATTACATTGATTACTTAGGGTTATGCCCTTTATACCCTTACAGTTTTACATTATCACTAATTTTTATATTTATTTTCTATGATCAAATTTCTTTTTATAATAAATTAAATTATTTATAAAATTTTAATTAACTTATTGTAATAAAATATACTTTGTTAGGGGCGCTGACAGGTTGACACCCTTTTTAAAACAAAGTGCAATTTACACCCCGGTCGTAAAGTTTCTCTTTCATTTTGCACCCTTCCATCAAATATCCATCCATTCTGCCGTCCAGTTATGCTTAAAATGTCTCTTTTACCCATCCAAACACCCCATTTGTATCCTGACATCGTTTACTTCACCGACCTTCATTCTCTCCAATTTAATCTTCGATCTCACAATGGCTACCAAGGCCGTTCATGTCTCCGACGTACCAAATTTCGATCAAGTACCAAATCTCTGGCGGCTCTAGGGCTACAAAACCTCCCGCTTTTATAGATTTTTGGCATCAGATCTGTAGCGAGAGGCGAAACGGAGTCCTCCGGAGTAGATTTCTCCAATATTTCGTCGACGGCGAGCGGTGATGTGCGAAAGAGTGACGCTTGAGGTGAAGATAAGATGACGGTGGCTGTTGGCGGGAGAAAATTCCACCGCAGGCATTTTCCGAACGGATAACACGTAAACGATGAGGAATTGAAAGGGATTTTAGGTTTAGAAGATGATGATGAAGACGTATGTGCGCATGGTAATGGTGAGTAGATTAGAAGAGAGCTTGCGTCCATTGTAACAGTTGAGGGGGATAGAGGATGAAGAAGAAGAGGTTTGGATAAGAAACACAGGGGTTTTGCTTGAATTCCTGAACAATTTCACCACCACGCATAAGAAACAGTATGATGATTCTTGAACAATTTCACCACCACGCATCCTCCATAATCGAACAAAGAGATATACAGAGGTGTTTGAGACAAAAGTATTATAATACCCTTTTTATAAACGGCGGAATTGATGGATTTTTAACGGAGGGACGCAAAAAGAAAGAGAAAGTTTACTATCGGGGGTTACATTGTACTTTATTTTAAAAATGGTTGCAACGTGTCAGCAGGCCTAAACCACAGGGGTGCAAATTACAGTTTACTATAAAATAATTTATACAAATAAGGTATTTTATAGGAGAAATAAAAATACTGTAAAAAATTATGTAAAATAATGGCTTTAAAATTAAAACATTACATATTTTTGTTATTCCACCCAATTATTACATTTAAAATGATTTAAAATTTAAAATAAATATATATAAACCATTAATAAGAGTAAGAAACTATTAAATTAGAGAGAATCAAACTTTTTATTAAATTTTTTAAATTGAAAAAAAGTAATATAGATAATTTTGCAATTAGCCAAAGCTATCATTTAAAACTTTTTCATATATACATTTTAGATGTTTGTTTTCTAAAATTGGGTTTTCTAGAATGCTATATATGCTATCGGCAAACTTTTAAATAAAAAACACTTTGGAATTAAATATTTTCAAATTTTAAGTCAAATTAACAAATGTCATAAATTCAAATTGGTTTACCCTTTAAGCTTCAAAATGAGGTAGTCAATGTTTGAAGGTGCTAATCTATGACCTTTAAATTGTCCCTTTTCACCTATCTTTTCCCCACCTCTACCGGTTCACTCCAATTAATTATTTATATCCAAACTAAAAATAAAAATCAATATGAACATATAAAAAAAATAAAAAAATTAAATAAAACACTAGTCACCAAAACGAATAGTGTAATGAATTTCACCTATATGTTCTTTTTTCTATAATTCAACACGTCTCGTTTATTTTATAAAATTTACTTGCATGTCATCGTAGTGTAGATGACATAAGGTTTAACGTAGTTACTCTTGCATGTAACTTTTAAATGATATATTTAACGTCAAATTTATGATTTTAAAAATATAAATTTTGTAAAAGGATTGTCGAACTGTCACGTGTAAGAGTATTAACACCAGCTCCTCCATCTCTACCCCCATCTCTAAATTATAAAGGAAACATGAAAAATCATGTAATTTTACGCTCACATCAGCTCCCTCATCCCTATCTCCATCTTCTATATTTTTAGAGAAAACTATAAACACTCTTTATATTTAGGGGGTCATCATTCACCTCATCTCCATCCTCTATACATTATTTTATACTTTTTGTAAGCGTTTGAGTGAAAGAAATAGAAAATATAATAATAAATAAATAAAAAAGTATTATTTAATTGAAATAAGTGATATATATGAGAAGTCTGATTTGAAAGCTTTTTGAAAAGTAAAATATAAATTTAAGAAATGATAATTATTAGTTAAATTATAGGGATGAAAATAGAGAGCTGATGTGAATACTATATTGGAACTTTAACGATGTTAGACCGATGTTTTTGTTTACATATATATTTATTTTTTATTCTGTTTTGACGTGTTCTCATAATGGATGCGCTTGTGGTCCTTTCTAGATAACTATAACTATATATTAGGATGTTTTTGTCTACCATTTCATAAGCATTATATTTAATTTTCAAGTTATTGTTTTAATAAATTCATATAATTACTAAAATTTTAATAAGATATTTTGTCATCGAGCTTTGAAGAATAAAACAATTTTGTGGTTTAAAAACATCCTCCAACGTACGGTTTTGTTTGGATAGGTTTAAAATTGTAAGTCTTGAGAATCGGCTAACCACCCCACCATCTGGAACCTATAATGCCATCATCATTTAATTTTGTTTTCTAACCGCTAAATTCATAGTTTCATACACACCAGTTGATTAAAGGATGCACTAGATAGACCTTCGTACATATTAATCAATTTAAATTAATAAAACTATTAAATCATAATTGGCCAGATCATCATTCTCTTTCATAAAACTTATAAATGCTACGTTTGTTTAATAAATACTTTTTTATGGATACGTTCTATCAAAATTGTTGAAATCAAACTATTCTTAACACATTTTTTTTAAATACGTTGATATATAAAAGATCAAGTGCAACAAAAGCTGTAACATCTAGGAAATATTGTACAAAATGTTTTCTTTTGTTATTCATAATAACTTTTATAGTATAAATGAACACGTATGTAGGGCTGACAATTTATGACACGACCCGTTTAAATGACACGACAAAAAAGTTATGCGGGTTTGAGTTTAAGTTAAACGGATATGGGTCATAAACGGGTCGACACGACTAAAATCGTGTCTAAATGGGTTTAACATGTCTAACCCGTTTATGACACGATTAGACCCGTTTAACTAATCGCGTTAAATGGTTAATATGTTAACACAACCTGTTTATAACCTATTTATCAAAACTGTATAATTTTATATTGGCAAATGATTAAATATATAAATTAAGTTAAAATATTAGATAACCTAACTTTCCAATTTCCACTTTCACGCGCTAACCTTTCAGTTTCCAAAAGTGCTGACAATTTTTGACATGACCGGTTTACATGACATGACACGACACGAAGCTAAACGGGTTTAGGTTTGAGTTAAACATATATGGGTTATAAATGGGTCGACACAATCATGACATGATTAAAATCTTGTCTAAACGGGTCAACCTGCCTAACAACTAGACACATTTTGACTACCATAAACGTAGGTGTATTTTCACACATTTAGCTAACACAATTTAATTGAAAAAAAAAAGATTTCACAAGATCTGAATCATTTATCAGTCACACATTTACTTTTATATGACAATACCTGTATCATTACGTTAGGTATTAACCAATTGAAATTATTTTTTGCTAATTTTTTTTATATTTTTTAAAACTATAACAGGAAAGTAGAAAAAAAAACTTGGGTCTTCGCGGCGGTGTTAGTTAAAAAGGCCCATGCTCGCAATTACATAAGAATATCTTCGGCCTGTTAACAGTGAGACTTTTAATTTGGACAGTGTCGAGCTTATATGGATGATGGATCATTCTTTTGGGTTGTAAATTAAAATTATTATTTTATACTTTTTTTCTTCCTCCAAAAAAATTCCATCATGTATTGCAATAATATCTTAGAACCCGTGTCTACATACGAGATAAAAAATATCAATACATAAAATTCTTAAATATTTAAGTATATATTTTACATGTGTAAAAATGTATTACATATACTAAGGATAAAAAACAAAATTCAAAATATGTAAAAATTAATATATAATTGGGTTTTGAAAATACTTTAATTACTATTTAATGTAATTTGAATTTTATTTTTACTATTTCATTGAAAAGAAAAGTTACATAATTAGATTTCAAAGTTTCTTATAATAAGGGATAATTTAAAATAAATGTATTTTATTAGTATAATTACTTAATTAATATTTTTTATTTAAAAATATATTATTATTAAAAGATAGAGTTGTATTTAATAAGAGAGAGATGCAGGAAAAATAATGATGAGAATAAATATGGAGACGACACGTGACATGAGAAAACCTTTATTTTTTAGATAACATATATATAGATGAGTCGAATTTGAATATATTTTTACCTCTAGGTTTTTCTAATCTAATACACCAATACATTTTCAATTATCTAAAATGTACCAAGTTAAAACTTTATTACTATTTTTTTAATATAAAATGCCAATGTTTTATGTTCTATTTTAATTGGGGACTACTAATGGCACACGAGAATTGCTAAATGGACCGGACCTATACGCCTCGTATAGGCTAATACGGGGCGTATAGCCCCTAACCTTAAAAATCAGACCTGCATGTGTCAGTTCTGGTGTGGCGGCTGACCCTATACGACCCATATAGGCCTATACGCCGCGTATAGACCTATACGACCCATATAGGTCTATACGCCACCTCTTTTTTCAAACTTGAACAAGTTTTGATTTGTATATGGTGAGTATAGCCTTATACGCAGAAGTCTATACGCCCCATATAGGCCTATACGACCCCTATACGACCCATATAGGTCTATATGCCACCTATTTTTTTCAAACTTGAGCAAATTTTGATTTGTATATGGTGAGTATAGCCCTATACGCATAAGTCTATACGCCCCATATAGGCCTATATGACCCTTATACGTCACCTATGAGATTTTGATGCATGTTAATGTTTGATGTATTAATCTAGTGGATGGTTATTTCTTTAATTATTCGCTCCTAAAACCACCTCTTGATGGGCTTTACTATACGAGACGGCACGATATTATACTATACTATATTATATTAAGTTATACTATACTATACTTAGCTATACTATCCTATACTAAGCTATACTATGTGATACTACACTAAGCTATACTATATTATACTATATTTTATACTAAGTTATACTATACTATACTATCCTATACTAAGGTATACTATACTATCCTATACTTAGTATAGCTTAGTATAGTATATTATAACTTAGTATAGGATAATATAGCTTAGTGTAGCTTAGTACAATATAGTATAGTATAGGATTGTATAGTATAGTATAATATAGTTTAGTATAGCTTAGTATAGTATAGTACAATATAGTACAGTATAGTATAGTATAGCTTAGTATAGTATAGCTTAGTGTAGTATAGTATAACTTAGTATAGTATAGCTTAGATATAGTATAGCTTAGTGTAGTATAGTATAGCTTAGTGTAATATAGCTTAGTATAGTATAGTATAGCTTAGTATAGCTTATTATAGGATAGTATAGCTTAGTATAGTATAATATAGTATAGTATAGTATAGTATAGTATAGTATAGTATAGTATAGTATAGTATAGTATAGTATAACTTAGTATAGTATAGCTTAGATATAGTATAGCTTAGTGTAGTATAGTATAGTATAGCTTAGTGTAGTATAGCTTAGTATAGTATAGCTTAGTGTAGTATAGTATAGTATAGTATATTATAGCTTAGTGTAGTATAGTATAGTATAACTTAGTATAGTATACTATACTAAGATATACTATACTATACTACACTAAGCTTAATATAGTATAGTATAGCATAGTATAGGACAGTATAGCTTAGTATAGTATAGTATAGCTTAGTATAGGATAGTATAATATAGTATAGCTTAGTATAGCTTATTATAGGATAGTATAGCTTAGTATAGTATAATATAACTTAGTATAGTATAGTATACGATAGTATAGTATAGTATAGTATAGCTTATTATAGGATAATATAGCTTAGTATAGTATAATATAACTTAGTATAGTATAGTATACGATAGTATAGTATAGTATAGTATAGTATTGCATCGTATAGTAAAGCCCACCAAGAGGTGGTTTTAAGAGCGAATAATTAAAGAAATAAACATACAACTAGATTAATACGTCAAACATTAATATGTATCAAAATCTCATAGGTGGCGTATAGGGGGCGTATATGGGTCGTATAGGCCTATATGTTGCGTATAGGCTTCTGCGTATAGGGTTATACTCGCCATATACAAATTAAAATTTGCTCAAGTTTGAAAAAAAAGGTGGCGTATAGACCTATATGGGTCGTATAGGTCTATACGCGGCGTATAGACCTATATGGTGCGTATAGGCTTCTACGTATAGGGCTATACTCGCCATATACAAATCAAAATTTGCTCAAGTTTGAAAAAAAGATGTGGCGTATAGACCTATATGGGTTGTATAGGTCTATACGCGGCATATAGGCCTATATGGTGCGTATAGGCTTCTGCGTATAGAGCTATACTCGTCATATACAGATCAAAATTTGCTCAAGTTTGAAAAAAAAGAGGTGGCGTATAGACCTATATGGGTCGTATAGGTCTATACGCAGCGTATAGACCTATATGGGTCGTATAGGTCTATACGCAGCGTATAGACCTATATGGGTCGTATAGGGTCAGCCGCCAGACCAGAACTGACACCTGCAGGTCTGATTTTTAAGGTTAGGGGCTATACGTCCCGTATTGGCCTATACGAGGGCGTATAGGGCGGCGACGGGTCTAATTAGCAATATTTCGTGTGTGGTTAGAATCACCCTTTTAATTAGATTAGTAACTTTAAATATTGGTAGCACACGTGTCTTTGATGGCTAGGGAGGGACATCCATTCTAGAAGCATCGTTATGGTTGTTGGGTCTTGCACAGGTGAGAGTTTGTTGGTATATGTGCACAAAACACAATATAGATGATATTTTCAGAGTTATAAGAATTACGTAACAAAATTTAAAAATTTGATTGTTAGGCTACGTATAATGGTTTCATTAAAAGTGAAAATGATCCTTTTATATCAGTAGGAGTGTAATCACTAAACATAATTACTAAGGTGTGTAATGATTTTATTATTCATATATACATATACATATACATATACATAACACACACAACTGTCTCCCCGTGAATTAGCTCACACCACCGCTTCACGTCCTAGGGGGCGGTGTTCCACGCCCAATCACGTTGATGGAATTTGACCTTCAGTATCAACTGTGATCTTCAATATCAAAATTGAATGTCTGTATCAACTTTGTTCGTCCGTATCAAATTTGGTCTTCTGTATCAAATTAGTCTTCAATACCAATTGAAGCAACGATTAATAAAACTGCTAACGGTTGACAGTTATTTTTGTCAACAGACATAACGTTACGTGAAAGGGTGTGATGTTTCATTGCATCTGTTAATCCCCTATATTAAGAAATCATTTGGTGTGATTTTAATAATCGAATTTCATATATTCGAATTTCACAGAAAAGAACCTCTCACTCTTTGAGAAACTTTCTATCTTATCCGATTTTTGATTTCGTGTTAAACAAAATACTTTAATATGAAAACAAACTACGCAATTCAAAAAGATATATAGTAAAACAAAATCCAAAAACGATACACCATGTGTGTTGGAGATTGTAAAACATGAGTCATTTTTAATTAAATTTATTATGTTAACTATTGGAGAATGAAAGAACCCATGTAGAAGATTTCGAGAATAGACCCGAATGATCTGATAGTCATGATGTCACTTTCAGATCAAAAGAATTCAGAGGTTCTCCTGAATTTAATGATCGGATAAAACTCAGATTTGAGACAAGATCGAAGTATGTTTTGTAGAGAATTTGTGAACCAGAATATTGAGAGATATGACCAAATGATAATGAATACCGATCAACGTTGCTCTGTCGGTTTCTCTCTTTCCGCATCGTATCGGTGAGGGCCCGTAACCCCTATTTATAGGCTTTCTACATGACAGTTAAATAACCGCCACATAGCGGTTACCAAAGTGGTTAATTAACCGCCAAATAGCGGTTATAAAACTGCCAAAAGTAGTTAAGTAACCGCCAAATAGCGGCTACAAAACTACCAAAAGTAGTTACCAAAAACCATTTTATGATGGTTATAAAACTACCAAAAGTAGTTACCAAATAACTATTTTATGCCTCCTAGGAACCCCGTTACTTAAGTTTCTAAAATCATAACAAACTAAAATAAGTGTGCACTCTGTGCCTCCTGACTTATTTAATAATTATTATGATTTATATTGTTTATACAAGTTGATTCCAATTACACTAAAATATCCAATAGACGTTAGGATAATTAACATTTCGAGTATTATACTATTTCTCTCTGAGCCAAAACCCCATACCACGATGGTAGTAGTTAGACGTTGAGGTGGAAAAGCACAAACGGGATACGACTTACGAGTGTGTTTGTGGGCCGACAATTGGGCCCTCCGCCTAAACTTAGAGTTTTTGAGAACCTAAATATATATATATATATATAAATATATATATATATATATATATATATATATATATATATATATATATATATATATATATAGGGGTATGTTCTTTTGAGAACCAACAATATGTTAAGAACCGTGAGAACCGCATTAACTCTTGCTCTATTTATAATATAAATTGACTAGAATTCATGTACATTTCAATATGTTTAAGGTTTGGTTTTAAAAGACCTCGAATTTATAATCGTTTTTTTAAATGCATATATGCACTCACACTATATGCACAAATGAATGCATATATGCATATTTTTATACTTTTCTTAAAAAAAATTCAGGAGAGAGGAGATAAACTCAAACTAAGAGTGGGAAAAGATAAATAAAACATTATTCTTGAAATTTACCTTTTTCACTAAAGCGATATGTACACGTTTTGTGTGGTTCTCACGGTTCTCAACATATGGTTGGTTCTCAAAAGAAAATGCTCCTATATATATATATATTTATTTATTTGCCAAAGAGGTTGTGGTGTATATATTTCAAACCCTACCACCACCATTAATTTCTGAAGCATGTAAATGAGGTCTAGTTCTTAGGCTGATGCACCAGGGTTTTACCCACGCCGATCCAGGGTTCGAGCCTCGGCTCTCCCTCAAGCCCGGAAGGGGCCGTATTGGGTGAGATTTTTCCTTGGATGCTCTCCAACTCTGACGCCAAGTAGGCCCAGTTAAGACAACATATTGGCCGGAGTTGGACGAGTCTGTCCCATATGACGGGAGGGTGTGACGTCACAACATTCAATGTTCGTCGTTCAAAAAAAAATATTTTTTTTTTATTTTGTGTTAGTTTATATTTGTTATTTTATTAAACATAACATATGGGAGGCACAACGCTTAAGAAGCTTCTCGAGATAAGGGGACCAAGGGGTTATTTACTTATTTTTAGTATTAGTATATTAATAATAATAAATTTTATAAAACAATAACTTTAATAAATACCAGATCATCTTTTTCATGTTACTACAGCTAATTGAAAACAAACAATAATATGTTACCTAAATCAATAACAAGATATGCATGTAAATGTAAATAGACATCAATCCATCATCATCAAAAACTTTCAAATTTTTATGAAACTATTCTATAATTTATATAAACAAATGCTTTAAGTATAACTATATAAACTAAATTAAAAATAAAATAAATAAACCTATCTATTAGAGAACTAGCTTAGACCCCGTGTAATACACACGGGTGAAAAATATCAATATATAAATTTCTTAAATTTTATTTATGTATTTTACAGGTGTAAAAATGTATTACTTTATATTAAAGATATAAAACAAAATTCAAAATATGTAAAAAATAATATATAATTGGGTTTCGGAAATACGTCAATTACTATTTAATGTAATTTGACTTTCATTTACTATTTGATTGAAAATAAAAATTACATAATTAGATTTCAAAGTTTTTTTATAATAAAGGATAATTTAAAAATAAATGTGTTTTATTAGTATATTATTAATTTATTAAAAGATATGGATGCATTTAATAAGAGAGAGAGACATGAAAACAATGATGCGATTGAATATGGTGACGACACGTGGCATACAAAAACCTTTCTTTATTATATAGTATAGATTCTTCAAGTATCTCCACGAGCTTCGACTAATTTTGAATATTATTAGATACTAGTGTTATACCCACGCGTGTTGCGGCGCGCTAAACCGTCAAAATTAACGTTTTGAAAACTTTATACAATCAAATAAAAAAATTTAATATCGATGTTCTCAATTTCATAGTTTACACATGTTACTTTAGGTTCAATGTTAGTGAACTGCAAAGATCTTGTGAGGGTTAACTTTATAAATCATATTTATATACAAATTGTTTAGGAAAAAATGAAGTAAAGTTTCTTTCTTAAAAACATTATTATGTGAAATTACATTTCTGTGTGTTAGAGCATACATAATCAGGTTAGTGAATTATTCTATTTAATATCTTTACTTGTATTATAATCTAAATTACATTTCCGTTTTTAATAGGTAGTTACTAAATCTAGGCTGAGTATAACATTCGGTAACTTTTCTGATCCTTCATTCATTTTTAATTTTTTTTTACATTTGAAGTGGTCAATATTTAAGCCCCACTCATCCACTAACCTAACTACATTGGGGCTAATGGTGGGCTTTTAAATTTTGACAAATTGACCAATTAATATGTTATTTTTATTTATTTTTCAAAGTGTTCAAATATGTGATATTAATGAACTGTTTTAAAATGACAATCCATCATTATTTATTAATTTTATGAGATGAATTGTTTATTAAATAAATATAACTTTATGTACGGACTTTTATAAATTTTTTTGTTAGTGGGTGGGTGTTGATTATACGAAAAACTAAAAACTGAGAGTGGGTTGTTTTGCTATGTGTGTATTTGAAAAACGGTCAAAGTAGTCTGATTTTATATCATTGAATTGAAGATTTTTATTTTAGGGGTGCTTGGCGGATATTAGAATTTTTCGGGATTGTCGTGAAGATACTGTCGGTTACTATAGGAAACAAAAACGTAGATATTGATATGTAATCACGTAACATATTAATTTTTTTATTAAAAAAACTATAGCAATATCATACTCAAATTAAAGAGAATAAAATACTCTTTTTTACGGTGTAACTTTTTATAAAAAATATTAAGGTATGAAAAAGTTATGGACGTTTAAAAATCGTGAAGGATAATTATTTTAAAAGTGTAATTATTGTTTAAATAATCAAAAATTAAGTAAAGTTGAGGGGGCAAAGGTGTAATTATTGTTTAAAAGACATATTTACCCTCAAATAATTTTTAACACATACATTAAATGTTGTATATTAAGCAATCATACTTGTATTATTTAAAATTTAAGATATAGAGTATAGATATAGATAATACACCAACCCACTTGAAATTTGAATTGATTTGAGTTAAAAAAAAATTAAAAAAATAATAGAGAGATAGGACTAGAGAAAAAAGTGGGCAAGAATTGCATGCGCAATATGATGTTGTTTGGGTCCCGCTACTCCGGCCTTTGAATCTGGTTCCCAAAATGTTTTCTTCAATTACAAAACGGCCCCACATATATATGACATATGTCATTCTTATCTTAATACTTATATTTTAATTTTTACTTGATGACTAAGTAACCCTAGAACAACTTTTAAAAGTAGATGATAATTTAGCATGTGTAAAGTTATGGTCTCATAAGTCCTGACAACATATGCAAACTTATTACTTTTCAATTTCTATTTCTGAAGTATATGTATACTTTTTGACTTCATATATGGATTTTGATAACACCCGATCACATTAATTTAATCACACATGCAAACTTGATTTGTGCTCCAAAACTAAGATAATAAGATTACAAGAACTATGTTATTAAGGTAGGCAATGTGCATCCCGCCGGCTCGTAGGAACCAATTTGCGAGGGTGGCGCGGTATGCATCCTGCAGCCTCTCTTCCCGCTTCTTGCTCTTGTAACATCCATTTTTTTTTCTTTGCTTTCTCCCTAAATCGAGATGGCCTTCCCGCAAACCCCTTCTCTCTGTCCCGTAAATCCTTCCACGTCGTCTCCCCTTAAGCCTTCTTCCCACAAATCCCTTCCGGTCCCGGTTCCATACCATCCACCCTTAGAGTATATGTATGTAAGTATGTATGTCTCTACTACGTATGCAAGTAGGTGCGTGTTACTTGGGAATAGTACTCTCAGAAGTAAAGATGAAGTTGTATATATTACACGAGAGAGAGACATGTGTTTCCTCATTTAATAGGAGAGAGACGAAAAAATAAGGTTAAGAAAACACCAGAAAAGTGACACGTGTCCTCTCGAAGATATTCATTTATTAGTATAGATAAGTGGAATATAAAACATGCAAAACTGAGTTACCTTTTGAATTAGATATTAACATGCATGTTGCATTAATGTTAAAGTGATAAAGAAAAGTAGAAAACTAAAATGGATTTTTGTAGTTTTGCTAAGTTTTGTCAAAATAACCATCACTACATATATGACTTCACATAACCTAAGACTTTATTTTGTCTCAAAAAGAAATTACAAGTTTTCTAAGAATCATACTTCTTTAGTTTTAAATTAAAAATACATCTGATTTGATACATATATAACTTAATTAAAGTTTTCCACTAACAACCAAAATTTAAAAGGTTTGTCAACTAATAATCATTGCTTAAAACGGTGCGTGTTTGTGTGTATACATATATTATTGGATGAGACTTAACTGTTCTAGTACAAACAAATGTTTAAGAAATGGAAATCAAGAATAGTTGAACGCAAGAACACAAGAATTCTTTTTAATAAGTCGGCACTAGCTTTTATTATCAAATATGATCAAAAGGGATGGCTTAGATCATAACCCTAGTACAATATATATACTAGGGTTCTAATTAATCTAGAGATAGATCATGATTCAAATTACAAAAGATACACATTCTATCTATAAAGCATAATAAACTTGAACTTTGATCTTTACCTTTAAAATATCAATCTTTTATCTCAAAATATACTTGTCACATCATCAACTGTATCGTCTTTAGTATCAACTAATTTCAGCAGCATTAACTAGCAACAACTTTGTTTCTTCTAAAGGTCATTCTTCGGTATTAATAATATCTTTTATTTACTTAGTTAATACCGTTGGCCATTTGGTGCAATTGTAGCCCCAAGACTTCTCATAGTGGAGGCATTGGGTTCGAATCCTAGCAACAGCAAAAAAATGGTCTGTGGCCAGGTCAGGGGGTTTACCCAGTTGGGGGGTTACTCCTATGGTGGGCTGCCCTGTATGTTCTTGGTGTTATCCCGGAGAAACCCAATTATCCTAGAATATCTAGGTGTTGTCGTTAAAAAAAAAACTTAGTTAATACTGAAACACACCATCACTGACAACTGATCTCTAGTATATCAATAGACTGTGATTGTCTCATATTATAGACTATAAAATCATTCACAGTAGCTTCTCGATTTCTATAATTTAATTAAAATCATAATTCCTTAAATTTATCTCTAAATTTTGTCTTTCTTTTAAAAACCTTACAAATCTCATTCCTTATATTTATCTTTATATTCTTTTTTATTATTTCTTTCTGTTTCTTTCATTTACAATCTTAACTACTAACTATTTTGTTTTATTATCATTTTCTTCTAAAACTGATTTCTAACAAACTTTTATATAAGTTGGATATATTACAACCATCATAAAGTAAATAAGAAATGAACCATATACAACAAGTAAAGAAAATAGGAATATACAACCATTGCTACCTATTTGTAGAGAAATACAATTAAAGTCCAACTAGGGTTCTTTGAACAGAAAATTAGATTAAAGGGATGAGAGCAAATCTTGTTATCATAATCTTGAAGTTGAAAAATAACCAATTCTTAATTTCTTGAACCTAAAAGTTTCTGTAACAAACCGATGAAGAAGGCAAAACCTGTTGGTGTCGCTTTACCATCTTGGTCTCTAAAATTCAAGCCATTATATGGAACTTAAGCTAAATATCGTAGGGTTACTAACTAATGTAATGACAAAACGAGCGCTTTCATAATTTGCTTCTTGAGTTTCGATGCCGCCCACTTCTATTATCTACCGTGACAATGTTCTCGTCAGGGCCGGTCCTGAGGATTTAAGTACCCCGGCCGATCCCGAAAAAAAGGCCCCTACGAACAAAATAGATAAACTATTTTTTGTTTAAACGACGATTAGGGTTCAACCATTATAAAGATTAAAGAGGGCCCAACCATTAAAAAAAATTGGGACCTTTTTTTTTAAAATTAGGGCTCAACAATTATAATCATTAAAGAGGTCTCAACCATTACATTATAAAGATTAAAGAGGGCCCAACCATTATAAAGATTAAAGAGGGCCCAACCATTATAAAAAGGGCCCAATATGTTTTTAAATTTTTGTAAAAAGGTCCCAATATATAAAACTTTATTAAAAAACACACATATATATAACATATATATAAATTTTTAGGCCCCTTAAAAAAATGGGCCCTGGCCGGCGGCCCGGCTCGGCCTACCCCAGGTCCGGCCCTGGTTCTCGTATGTCTATTTTTTAATGAAGTGACACGATGTCAACATAGTAAACATCTTAACATTAATATTCATTTTGTTAAGAAAAATGTTGGTGTTTCTTCATGTTCCATCCATATATGTAACACTCTAGACAAAGCTCTAGCACAAATAAATTATATACGTTAAATACATAATAAACTTTTTAGCGTTTTTCAAGATCTTCAAGAAGAGAAAAATATATAAAATAATGACTTAAGATATATATGTGGAATAAAAAATATTTTTTTATAATTTATGAAAAAAAAAGTTATGACACCTATTGAAGTTGTAATATTCATCTGTGAGAAGAGAGAATGAAAATAGAGAGAAAATGAGTATTTGTAATGGAGGGTTCAGTATTTTTTTGCACGTGTAGCATTCTCTATCCTCATACCTCACTCTCATAACGTACTACTCGTAAGGGTGTTGGGGGCTATTAACCCCAATACCCATTTACTCATCAAAACTGGCCAATAGAATTCTGTCACCTCAAAACTACTCATTTACTCAGATTTCATTGGAAACACCCTACTCATTTACTCACCAACTTTTTTTTTATAAATAATAAAAAACATACCTTTTTATTAATTAAAAAGTCAAAAGACAACTAAAAATAACAAAATACAATAATAAGTTACAAATTAAAAAAAAAAACGAAAAATTAAACATAATCGTCTTCCGAATCGTTGCTGGCCCACTCCGGTAGTGTAGCAAAATGTTTAACAAGATCATATCGTAGTCTAAAGTGTGTCTCTTGATCCCGCAATTCATTAATTACACCATCGTCTACTACTTCATTGGTTGGAGGGTCCATCACGTAGCTGGGTGAGAATAAAAAATAAAAACATACTTTTTTATTAATTAAAAATACAAAAGACAACTAAAAAAGTGTTAAGGATCACTATCAATTTATGTTTCATTATATTATAAAAATGAAATAAAAAAATGTTGCATTTATGACTTAGTGCATTTAATATCAAAAGTGCAATGAATTACATCAAATTTCCTCAATTGTCTTTCCCCCACAAACGAGTAAAAATACTCGAACACCTTTACTCGATGATGCTACTCGGTCCAAACGAAACCAATGGGGGCGGTGTACCCTTTTAACCCGACGTCTCTCTCTCCTACTCGGCCCAAGCCGAGTAGGGTGCCCCCATCACCCTAAGGAGATGAAAACACAAGCTACGTTTAAGACTTAAAGCGAAGAGATGATATGATATAAAAAGGTGAGTTAACATATCATCATCCTTTTATAATAAACATAGAAAGAAAAAAAGCGTTGAATATATACTTTCGAAAAAAATAATGGTAAAACATTGCGACTTCACAATTTACTTCTTGAGTCTCAATGTCGCCCACTTCTATTATCTACAGTGATAATGTTCATATGTGTATCTTTCAACCAAGTGACACAATATCAACGTAGTAAACATATTAAGATTAATATTCATTTTGTTAAGGAAAATGTTAGTATAACCCAAATATGAGTTCTCCATGTTCCATTCATTTAACACTCTAGATAAATCTCACATGAGTCGTTGAGTGATAAGAAAGCCTCGGCACAAATATCATCCATGTGTTTTGCGCGTTTGTTATGGGAATTTTATAGTTAAACGTGTTGGATAAGAGTAATTTTCCAAGATATGTTAAATAAATTATATACGTTAAATACATAATATACTTTTTATTGTTTTGAAGATCTTCAAGAAGAGAAAAGTGTGTAAAATAATGACTTAATACACACACACACACATATATATATATATATATATATATATATATATATATATATATATAAAACAAATGTTAATTTTTTATAATTTATGAAAAATAAAGTTATGACGGCTATAGAAGTTACAATATTCATGTGTGAAAAGGGAGAATGAAAATATGAAAAAAAAAAGCTAACTTGATATTTTTTTGCAAGTGTGTTATTTCTCTATCCTCGCACCTTATTCTCATGACTATGAGGAGATGAAAACAGAAGCTACATTAAAGACTTAAAAGAGAAGAGATGATATGATATAAAAAGGTGAGTTAACATATCATCATCCTTTATTATAAACATAGAAAGCAAAAAAAAAGCGTTTATATATACTTTAAAAAAAATTTGGTGATTAATTACTTGATTTATGCTATGTATGATTTTTTTATTGTAGGCAAAGCTCTCACCCCCCCCCCCCCCTCCCATGAGCTAGACATACATACATTAAAGCATAGAACGTCCACACAAACCTCTCAAACATTCCTTTTTGTGCTTTTTGAACACCAGAGGAAAGTAAAGTCTCATCTCTCTCTCTCTCTCTCTCTCTCTCTCTCTAGAATAGCTACTTTCAGCCATGGATACGGCTCACTGGCCACAGGTACATAGCTAGATCTTTAATCTTTTTCATCATCTTCCCTAATTACCTACAAAAATCAAATCATAAACAAACATTAGTGGAATTCTAATTTGTTATAATTGAAATTTTCATTTCATGAGACTCATGGAATCTAGATCAAACCAAACTAGAGCAGCTTTACCTTTAATTTCAATTTCTTTATATCATCGATTATGATCATGCATAATTAGAGTGCAAGTCTTGGATATTCAACCGTAATCATTCTTTACAATAATTTTATTTTTTTTCTTCAAAATATTATGTTAGTTTATGAATATATATATATATATATATATATATATATATATATATATATATATATATATATATATATATATGTGTGTGTGTGTGTGTGTGTATACAATAAACTATAAAGGGTTCGGGAAAAGATCAAGTAAATTAGTTATCTTGAAGAGCGGTTTTTATGGATTGAAAAGCATAAAGCAGTCTTCTTGTTCTATTCATTTGTCTGCAAATCTTAAAGTTTTTTTTGGATCTTTATGTCTTTATCTCCCTTTTATGCAAATTATGTCTTACCTTTTCTTTATGGGTTTTGTTTATATAGGAGATAATGAAGCCTATGGAAGAAATAGTAATACAAAACACAGGAAACTCATGTTCAAAACCATCTTCAAATTCTTCATCTTTGGAAAGAAAGGCAAGACCACAAAAGGAATCAGCTATAAACTGTCCAAGATGCAATTCTACAAACACAAAGTTTTGTTACTACAACAATTACAGCCTCTCACAACCAAGATACTTTTGCAAGACTTGTAGAAGGTATTGGACAGAAGGTGGGTCCCTTAGAAATGTTCCTGTTGGTGGTGGTTCAAGGAAGAACAAGAGATCATTATCTTCCATTTCATCCCATTCTTCAATGTCCAAGAAACTTCCTGATCTGGTTGTACCTCCTGCACCAACACCTGTACTTTCTCAAAACCCTAGGATGCATCATGAGCATGGCCAAGATCTCAATCTTGGATTCCCATCAACCAATGATTTCAAGACAATCTCTGAGCTTATCCAAGTACCCAATTTTGATGGGATCAAGAATACTACTTCTGTGTCAGCAGCCACCACCACTTCAGCTCAACTTTCAGCTTTGGAACTCTTGACAGGAATTACATCAAGGGGTTTGATGAACTCCTTCATGCCAATTCCCATTCCTGATCCGAATTCGGCTTACTCATCGTCTGGACAGTTGATGATACCGGAAGTCAAGATTAATCCATCGCTTAATTTTTCGTTGGATGGAATGGAAGGAAATGGTGTAGGTGGTACGTATGGAAGTAGCATCCATGAGAGTTCAAGTGGGAGGCTTTTGTTCCCATTTGAAGATCTGAAAACAACAAGCACAATAACAACTACTCATGATGGACATCACAATGTTGAACAAAATAGAGATCAGAATGGTGATGCCAATGGCTTTTGGAGTGGAATGTTAGGTGGAGGTTCATGGTAAACAGTTATATATATACATATATATCACACACATATATATCTATATTTATAGTGTTCAAACAACAATCTTGGGGGGTTTTAATTTCTTTCTTTCTAACGACTGTTTCAAATGATTATTTTTCTAGTCTCCAAATGGTGGGTGGTAATTAATTACTTGTTTGGATTTCTTGAAAAACTAACTTGATTGGATCATACAATTAATATTGGGTCTCTTCTTTCTTTATAAACATGTTTTATGTTTAGTGATCAATACCTATCTTCATTAATCGAATCTTGATCTTCGACTAAGAGGGTATTGAGACATGACTTGTACACTTGATCAGAAGATTAAAAGATTTGAAGTGAGGATTGAAGATGATCAAGAAAACAAATCAAAGCCAGGATTTTTAAGAGAAACCAAGTGTTGTGCATCACTGGTTGATTGGTTTGGGGTACAGACACAATATAATGTATGATGTACAATTCTTTTTTAATTTGGTTGAATTTCTTGATTCAAATTTGTATGCTTGTTTACTTTCAACCTTTACTAAAGTATATATATATCCCTACAACAATTTCACCTTATACCGACGACTTTTTTTGACCCTATAGCGACGACTTGTCGTCGGCATAAGCTATCCCGACGACTTGTCGTCGGGATAGGTGTCGTCGGGATTGCTTCGTCCCAATAGCCTAAGATTGTCGTCGGTATAGGTGTCGTCGGTATAGGTCAGCCTATACCGACGACATGTCGTCGGTATAGGGTCTAATTAAATAATTCAAAAAGAAATTCTATACCGACGACATGTCGTCGGTATAGGTTTTAATTAAATAATTCAAAAAGAAATTCTATACCGATGACATGTCGTCGGTATAGGGTTTTTTTCATTTTTTTTAATAATTTTAAAAAGACCTATACCGTCGTCGGTATAGGTTTTTTCATTTTTTTTAATAATTTTAAAAAAAGACCTATCCCGACGACATGTCGTCGGTATAGGTCTTTCTGTTTTTTTTTTTTTTTTTAATTTTTAATATTTTTCCAGAAATATTAAATTTCTAAAAACAAAAACCTGCAAATAATTATATATAAACCATTCAAAATTCAAATCCAATAAAAACTAATATCCGAAACGTAAAACAAGCATACAAATTGTTCGACCCACAAACTTGTCCGACAAATCAAACATTCAAAACACAAAAATACGCAAATTGTTCAAGACAACACCACACCAACTACAAAGGCTCAACAACTCCAAGCTAGTTATCATCACTACTAGTTCGGCGCTCCCACATTTGACGCATTTGATCCATTTGTCGTTGCATTTCAAGCATTTGTTGATTATGCACACGACGTTCTTCCTCTAGTTGTTGATTTGCAATCGTTGTTCTTCCTCTCGTTGGGCTTCGCGTTGTTGTTGTTCTTGGAATTGTTGTTGAAGACTAGCCACACGTTGATCAACGTCTTGCCAATGTGGTTGTGGAGGGGGAGTACCGAACACATCCGGTGTGGGATTACTCACCACACGACCAACACCCCGGATATGGCCACGCCGATGACCTAAGGCACGCTCCATGCATGCAAACTCATCAATAGTGGATGTGTCACCACCAGACTCAGCAGATGATATTGTATACTCCTCTTGTATTCGGTCCTGCATTAAACAATGTAATAAACAATCAATTGACTATTTTACTAAAATTCGACAGCATAACTGCTGTAAAATGGATAACCAACCTTTTAAACTATAAGTAATAGACGACCCAAATTCACAAATTCCAATCAACCAACACTAATAACAACAAATACTAATAATACTAGCAAACATATTCAACAATTGGCCTCGAGTTGGATGTACTAAGTCTATTAAAGTGTGTTTGGGTCATTTTGACCCGTTTAAAGTTACAGTTGGATGTTCCAAGTATATTAAAGTGTGTTTGGGTCATTTTGACCCGTTTAAGTTAAAGTATTTTGTTTTAAGTCTATTAAATTGTGTTTGGGTCATTTTGACCCGTTAAAGTCAAACTTGGATGTTTTAACAAAAAAATAATTTCACTTACATAATCTGTTAATGCAAAATCATTGGCCCAGCCCGTCCCTTCTTTATAATGGGTCGATCTGAACACGTCAATAGGGCCGGTCCCTTGTGAAAAACAAAAATAATATCACTAAGAATTAATAAGCATGTTTGTATAATAATAACAACTGTATTTCATACCTCCATGTGTCGGCTTTGGACGTATGATTTGCTGCCATGGAAAATTGGGTAGCGTTGTTTTGCTCGGTTTTGTTTGTTCTTCTCCGAGCGGTTTTTATAGCCCGCACTTAAAAACAGCTGATTAATCAAAATATCCCAAGTTTCTTGATCAACATCTTGTGGTGGATTACTCCTCGCCGCCTCCACATCATCGTATCCCCCATTCTCGTCGAAATGAACTTTCATCTCTCCCTTGCGGTCTTTATAAGCCCTTTGACACTCGGCGGTGATTCCGAGTTGAACGCCTTGCCACTTTTCAGTGTTTCTCTAGGCGTCCAGATTAAAATATTCTTACAAGTGGAAAGTAATTAGAAAAAATCTAATAGTTATGAAGATGTAAGTAATTATAAAACATCTATACTTACTAATAGAGTGGGATATACTGCCTGTTTCTTCTCATTTGGAACCTTGGCCCAGTTAGGATAATATGGCGGGACAACCTTCTCAACTTCCAAAGAGATAGCACGTATAAAATCAGTTGCATTAGGACCCACGAACTTGTAGCCACCGCCATGAAGTTCAACATCAATGTCAAGAGGCTTCCTCCCATTTTTCTCAAATTTCTTATATAATTTAAGGTTTTTTCCTTTAGAACGCCTCTTTTGTGAGGCACTACCTATATTGACACATGAAAGTTAGGCAATTATAAAGACATCTATTAAACACTAACAAGTAACTTACCACTCGCACAACCCGATTCTAAGTTGTACGGACCCCCATATCCATCGTCTCCACCATCACCACTGTGTGATTGCGCCATCGTTGCCATAATTTCTACACCAAAAATAATTAGTGAGCATAAATAATTAATAATTAACATAGACAAATATAAAGACATCTATTAAACACTAATACTACATTTTTAACATAGACAAATATAAAGACATCTATTAACATACATTCAATCAGAATCATCACTACAATAACGTGTGTCAACATCATCATCTTCTTCTTCTTCATCATTTATTTCATCTTCCTCATCTGAATTGTATGCATCTTCTTCATCTTCTACATCATCGTTAATAAAACTTTCATCAAGATCAATCGGGGCAACATGACTTGATTCACCACCCTCATTTAAAGTTGTACGCATTGGCAAGTAGCCTAAGTCGACAACCAAGTTACCAAAAAATGATTGAGTTTCCCGTGTAATAGATTGACTATCTGCATTGGGAATCGGGGCAACAGGACTTGATTCACCACCTTCGCATCCGGTGTCGACAACCAAAGTATAATCATTTGATTGAGTGTTGTGCAATATATCTATATCATTAACAACACTAGGATAATCCCAAAGCTTCCGATGGTGAACGTCCTCAACAACCCTCCATTGACCGGTGGTTCGAGAAGGGCCTCGAAGATAGAACACTTGTTTAGCCTGTGTGGCTAATATATATTGGACATCATCATACCATTCTTTGACAACATACCATTCACGGCCGATGTCAATTATGATAGTATTGTTTTGCTTAATTAATCTTTTACCTCTCGTGTCGAACCATTTACAACGGAATAGTACAACCGAGTAACCATCAATGTAGTTCAACTCTATGATCTCCTCTAGTTGACCATAAAATGGAGTATCGTCTTCTCCTATTGTAACCACACCACTGTTCTGAGTAGTGCGTCTGGAATCACGATTTTGTACCACAAATCTAACACCATTTACTATGCAAGCAGTGTAAGAATATGCGTACAAGGGACCATGTGCCAATGCCCTTAATTCTTTATTATCGGGTGTAGAAGATGAAGATGAAAATACATTTGCTTCATATTTTAACCATGAAGAAAAATCGGTTTGCATATTGCGTTCAGGAAATTTAGATACAAATTCACTGGTAGATGGACAAAATAAAAATCAAATTAGTGGAATTAAATTAAAATATAATAATAGTTTATCACTTGTAGATGGACAAAAAAAACTTACGATTTGTAGTCTTTGATTTCATCGCAGTTGTTCAACACAAACCATTGTAATGATTTGTTGGCATGTTCAGAGAGCGTCTTGATTTTCTTTTTCGATATTAGTCGACATTGTGAAGAAAACACTTGAACTGCCTTTTAGGGATGCCAGCATCTGCATTTCTATCTGGTCGGTTAAATTTGGTTTGCATACCGTCCAGATACATAGAGCAGAATGTCAAGGCTTCAGGTTTGACTTTGTTTCTAACATATGCTTTAAGCTTTTTTATGTATCTTTCAAAATGATACATCCATCTCATATACACAGGGCCACCAAGAATAGCTTCTTCAGGTAAATGAAGAATGAGATGAACCATTATGTCAAAAAATGCTGGAGGATATATCATTTCCAAATTGTATAATATCTTAACCACTTGTTAGGACATGTTTTGTAACTGTTGATAAAATTCTGTGTAAGTTCTGCCAGAGGCGAACTTAATAAGTTCGCCTAGCCTATCAGAGGCGAACTTAATAAGTTCGCCTAGGCTATCAGAGGCGAACTTAACAAGTTCGCTTAGTCTATCAGAGGCGAACTTGTTAAGTTCGCTTAGCCTATTAGAGGCGAACTTATCAAGTTCGCCTAATACTGTTCAGTGTCTATAAATAGCAGTTATCAGCATAAAACAGAGATAGACTTGGACGATATCAGGAGGGACTGATTAGAGAGTGTATCTTGTAAACTGATATTGTAGTGGAATAAAAAGAGCGTTTATTTACACCGTTGTTGATTGAGTCACACGAGCACGTTGATCATGGATTCTGCACTTTATCACCGTGTCTAACCGCGAGTCTAGAGATCCGTCACACCGAATTAGGGACCTACAAGTGGTATCAGAGCTATTGCTCTTGATTAGCAAAATATTCGTGGTGTTTTCGTGTCCAATCAACATAAAAAATATGAGATTTTGAAGCTTTTCATCTTTTTCATGTTCTTGATAAAAATGGAAGATTTTTGATCAATTTGGATTGATTTTGGATTGGTTTGAAGAAATTGATCCGATAGGATTGTTCCTAATCAGTTTCTACACAATCATACGGTTCAGAATTGCTTAATTCCATCATTTTGATCAGAAATCATGATTTTCGGAATTTTTGGTTCGTGTTTGGGTTGAACAGCTGAACCAGGCGAACTTAAAATTCTGTTGCAGGCGAACTTAGTAGGCGAACTTAATAAGTTCGCTTGGTGAAGATCAGGCGAACTTAACAAGTTCGCTTGGGTTAAGTTCGCTTCATATTGGGTGTCTCAGGTGTCTCAGTCAGGCGAACTTATTAAGTTCGCTTGTACAGTATCAGACGAACTTATCTGTTCGCTCGGGTCAACTTAAGTTCGCTTGCATTTAAAAAAAAAAAAAAAAAGAAGAGTATTTTGGCGGGAAAATTCATTTTGTCTAAATTTTTTAGGGAAAGCTTATATGGTCGTTTTGAATCATTTTTGAAATTTTGAATTTTCGAAATTTTTAAAAAAGAGTATTTTGGCGGGAAAATTTTTTCCGGGTATTTTCGCCAAAATTTCAAAATGTCAATTTCATGTGATAATAATGATATTGGAACTATGCCACCGAGACTTTTGTGCATATCAGATTTTCGTAACTGGAAAGTCCGGTTCGAACAGTTCGTATCAGTCACTGATAAAAACTTTTGGACATCCATATTTTAAGGATATGTTCATCCTACTTTTGACTATATGGGATATTATGATGTTCCTAAACCAGTGACAACTCTTACTAAAGTAGAAAAGCAGAATTTTGATCGAGAGATGAAAACGCGTGAAACTTTAACGTTGTCTTTACCAAAAGAAATCATTCATAGTCTCGGGAAGTGTTCAACTTCAAGAGAACTATGGGAAACTTTGAAGAAAAAGGGTGAAGCTACTACTCAAGCGTTTGTGGTCTTGATCAAAGATGAAGTAGTAAAGCAGAGTGTTTCTGAAAGTGATTCTTCTACCGAGTTAAGTGATAGTGAGAGTATTCGATCTGGTGAAAGTACTCAGTCTACCGAGAGTGATGTAGAGACTGAAGTAAGCTTCCAGACAGTTGAAGATGATCTGAGTGAATTAGAAACTGATGTTGAGCCTATCATTGTTGAACAAAAGAGTGAAGCTGATGATGGCGTTTTCATGGCTCCTGGTGCATCTTCTTCAGAAGTAAAACCTGAGGTATTTTCTAACTCTGAGACATTTTGTTCTAACTGTGTTTCAGTTAAGGATAAAATGATGAGGGTTATGGATGACAACGTCAACCTCATTTGTGATATGAAATCGATGCACACGGTAAATCAGAAATTAAAAGATAATGAGAATGTGTGTATTGAGAGGATAGAATCACTGAAGAGAGATATAAATTCTCTGACTTTGAAGATCAAAGAGCAGGCATATCACTTGGATATGTCCTTTGCGGAAATTGAGAAAAGAAATGATGATCTTGCTGAGAAAGATAAAGAACTAGCTGAATCTAAAGCAGAGGTAATCAAATTGCATAGAAAATTAGAAAGCTTTGCAAATTCATCATTCTTATTAGAATATTATCATAATAATACTGGAGAGGGGAAGGGAACCAGTAGTGGTATTGGCTATGTTCCTCCACCATTCAATGACAATTATTCTGTTACACCTGAGATTATACACGATGAGGATTTAGATCCTAAGACTGTGTTGAAGGTGAATCCAGTCACAGGTGAAGATATGGTGTATTCTGATGAGAGTGATGATGAATATTTTGATGAAGCTAAGGTAGAAGGGATACCGAAAGATGTTAAGAAAGAAGACTCAAAGGTTGATTCTAATTCATCTTGTAAAAATTCATTTGGAAGTTCTTCAAACTCAAGGAGATTTCCATATGTCAGAGATTATAAAGACACGCGTACCTGCTTTCATTGTAATGAGATAGGTCACATTGTGGTGAACTGTCCTTACAAAAATAAACGAAAGAAGCATGTAGTTCCTGAGAAGATTTTCCTTTGGCAATGCAGTTTCTTTGGCAATGCAGTTTGTAGTGTGATGCTGGAACGTGATTTTCCTTTGGCAATGCAGTTTGTAGAAGCTTTAACAGTTGGTCAAACGAACAATTCGTCCATTTGTTGATAACTTTGATATGAATCAATTTGGCTATGAAGTTTAGGGAAGACATTTGACTACAACCGGGGTATAACTCCTTATTTAGCTCCTCAAACAACGCATCAAACTCTGGGTCTAAACCAGTTCCATCTTCATCTATATTATCTTCGTTTGTATTTTGCTCTGCCATCACATCATCTATGGCATCAAACATCTCATTATTTGTTGTTATAGTTATTGGAGGAGTTGGTGTTGTTATTGGGGCAAAAAATGATGCTATCTCCGCCATACGAGGATGTTGTTCACCATGATAAATCCAATTCTGATATGATTGTAGAAACCCACGGTCATGTATGTGGCCATATATCGTCTTCAAATCCTGTCGACACGCATTACAACAACGTCTACACGGGCAAAACGCTCTACCTCGACCGTCGACATGGTTCTTGGCCGTCTCTATAAAGTTGCGAAGACCGCTTAAGAAAGCCGGAGAATTCCGATTTCCCAGTGTAACCCAACTTTTATCAATTGCCATATCTAGTGTCATATCTATTGTGTTATAAGCATACACATATACATGCATGTAATAAATTATATAATTTAATGTATGTGATTTGATCGGTACTCTAAGGCGGTGGATCCTAACCCACTTTTTGAATATTCTATCTTATATGTATACATTTTAACGAGTTGACTATTTAAGAACAAATCAGCAGCATTTCCCCTTAACCCCCCAAGTATGCAGATAAACCGCAACCTCGAAGGAGTAAAGAGAAATAGCTACCAATTTTTTTCTTAAATGTCAACCCGTTAAAATGTATACATATCCTAAATAAGATAGAATATTCAAAAAGCAGTCCCAAAGGGGACAATCCAAAATTTATCTTTATCAGATAAATTTCGGACGGGTATATTCTAAATAGTTATCCTAAATAAACATACTAGTGTACACAACATGATACGTACATAAAGGTAAAAAAGTCGGGATGCGTACCTTAAAAAAATTCAATGAAACACAAATAAGATATTATTCACACCTCTCCAACCGCAATGAGTTCCGAACTTGCAACAAAATTAAATAAAGTTACATATACATACAAAGATATATACATACACTCATAATTACATAATGCCCAAATTTCGGACGGGTATATTCTAAATAGTTATCCTAAATAATGCCCAAATTCTAAAATTATATACACAAACACAATTACATACATAGCCTTTACAAACATACATAAAAATGGCCAAATAAATATTTATAAACATAATATACATACATATCCTTTACAAACATACATAAACAATTGTCAAATTCCCAAATTACATATATAAACACAATTCCATACATAAATGCCCAAATTTCCCAAATTACATATATAAACACAATTCCATACAATTCCATACAAATTTCCCAAATTTTCATCTAAACCTAATTTAATCATAAAATTTCATAAATATTTATAAAATCATACATCTAAATCATCTATACATACATACAAATAAACACAACAATATACATACAAGCATACATCCAAATACCCAAATTTCATCTAAACCTAATTCACATCTAAACCTAATTTCATAATAAAATTTCATAAATATTTATAAAATCATACATCCAAATCATATATACATACATACATACAAAATAAACATAACAATATACATACAAACATAATCTAAACATAATTTATAAAAAAATTACTAACCAAGTTTGCAAATATCTTCAAATAGCTTGAAATCCTCAAACACTTGTCAAATCTTCAAACACCTAACCAAAAACAAAGAAATTAACCACAATACCCAAAAATTTTGATTTTATTGTCAAAATTGAAACATATATGTTAACTAACCTTAAAAACCGAGAGATTAGTGAAAATTGCACCACAAAACACTTCAAAAACGCGAAATCGCCAAAGAGAGAGATGAGAGAGTTTTGTTTCGTTTTTGGGTGAAAATGGGAAGCAGAAACCTGGCTGCTGGGTTAGGGGACGCTGAGACCTATACCGACGACATGTCGTCGGTATAGCCTAGATAATCGGCGCCATAGGATCCTGTGCCGACGACATGTCATCGGTATAGGTCTTCTTAGAGTTTTGACCGGTCAATAAATTAAATGCCCTACACCGACGACATGTCGTCGGTATAGGGTTTTCCCAAAATTGTTTATAATTTAAAAAAAAAACCCACCGACGAAAACGTTTTAATAAAAGAAAAAACAAAAAAAAATAGAATTTAACCTCGTCGGTATAGGGTTTTCCCCAATTTTTCACCGGGCGCCAATTTTCCCTCCATACGGCTCAACCCTGTGCCGACGACACGTCGTCGGTATAGGGTCTCACTTCTCAAAATTTGTGTTTAACCTATACCGACGACATGTCGTCGGCACAGGGTGACCTATGCCGACGACAAATGTCGTCGGGATAGGTTCCGTCGGCATAGGGTCTTTTTCTTGTAGTGTATTATAGTGTCTTGCATACATATTTCAAGTCTTTCAAAATCTATTATTCATTTCATTAAAGTTAAACTTTAGCATGCATCTTTATATGTACGAAGGTTTAAGAAGAGCTAGAATAGATATGATTACAAGTAATGTACGAATATGGAGAAGTTGAAAATGCTTCACCTGCTTTAGGTGAAAGTTACAACCACTTCATTCTATATAGAAACAGTCTCCAAATGTATACACGAATATGCATAGTTGTACAGCACAACACTTGGAAGATGCTTGTTTTTTTTTCAACTTTTAACTCCAATTTTTTCCAAGGTGAATGATGATTACTTTACCATGCCATGTTTTCTCTAAAACATTGTTTTCAATTTTCTTGTTACCACTTTGAAAAAGATCTGACAAGAACCCTACTTTTTAGCCAAAAGCTTATGCTTATATGAGGGACTAAAACACTCCCCTTGGTGAATGTGCTAAAGGGAATAAAAATCAACCTCCTTAAACCCACTTGATGATCTCGACACTTATAAATTGTCATATTATTTTATTTCTTTAATTGAATAAATAATCCACTTGTAGCTTTTGGCTGTAACCCACTCAATGTGCATAATCATATAATCACTTCCTATTATTTTATGCGTACACATGTGAATAATATGCATATATATTCGTATGTGTGGCACAGACATAGAGATGAATGATGAACATTAATTAATGGTGCATGATGTTGGAGGTCCCTTTCACTTACCAAATTGAGAGGCCTAATTTATACATCTGATGTTGCTGTACTAGGGTTTGGGTTTCTTCATTCGTGGGGTCAGTCACATGAGTATCAATCTATCGGAGACACTTAATGTAATCTTTGATCGTGAATTCAAACTTATATGACGTTTTCCAAAAGTACAACTGTCTATGCATAAAATACTATCACTAAGTTGGCCATAGTTAACTGGACCAGATAGCATGTTACTACTTACTATCTTGAAGGAACATGGATAAAAACTTTTTAATGCTAAACTTTCATGATAGAGATTGTTATGTTAAATTGATATGGATTGATTCAAGAGTTATATGAATCAATTAGAGTTAGGTCAAAAGGATGAGAAAGGAACTAAATTAAAACAAACATAACTTTTGAACCATTTAGAGTTGTAAGGAATTGATGCAACAACAACCGGTCAACTATATCAAACAATTGGGTAATTCTCTCGGCAATCCTCGACCATAGTTTAGTTTATGTTTGTTTGTTGTTGAACTTGTAAAGATATTTGGATAATTGTATTAGGTTTTGCAAACATGCCGGATTTTGTAGTGAATTTTTTTATACATTTTAAGCATAAAAAATATAGATTTTTCGTGCTTCTTTTAATCTTTTTAATTAGAAACTGTTTTGTGGGAAATCTGTCGGAAAACTGAATGTTTACAAAAAAATTATTTTTATGGTAAACTTGTCGGAATTTGTCGTAGGAAGTTAGTAGGAAATCTTTTGTCGGAAAATGGTCGGAAATACTACTTTTCCGAAATCTTTTATCGGAAAATGATTGGTAAACTATCTGTTGCTGAACCCTAATTTTCATGGGAAAGTTGTCAGAAATTTCTTGGATTTTTTTGTCGGGAAGTTTTCGGACATATTTTCCCATGGCCTTTTTTTCCGATAAAGTCTTTTTGTTGGAAGTTTGCCAAAAAAGCCGTTTTCCGACGACTTTCCCATAAAAAACTTTGTCAAAAAAGGGGCAGTTTTCTAGTAGTGGCTTTATGCTTACTTATGAACAATGAGTAACACCCAAACATGTGTTCAACTATTTTCGGTTTCTATAATTTAAGCATGAACGATCGAGATTTTCTGCAAATATGAAGGATTTGTAACTTACTACTTTTAGGAAATGTGGATGGTAAAACTATCAATCTTTTGGCTCCCAAAAGCACTTTGGGTAGAAGCAGTGTAATGTGCCATCAATTATACATTATTGCATACATAATCACCCCCATATCTGACTGGTTTTTAGGCAAATTAATAGGAAATGATACACATTTAGCTTTCTATTTGAATATGCAGGTTATTTGGATCTCCATATCAAAAAGGAAAGAAATATCAAAGAAAATGGAGATTATTGAAAGCTAGAAGCCAAGCATGGTCGTGCAAGCACATTCATGATCATGCCTCCCTGATTTCAACAAGAAGCCAAGTCAGAAAGTCAAGCTTGGTCAAGCCCAAGAGGCACGACCGTGCCTCCCTATGCACGACAGTGCATGTACCCTCCAACGGATTCTGAAAACGCTGAAGATTCATTCAAGTACAATGTCAAAAAAGCTAAAAGGCACGTCCATGCCTCTGTATGCACGACTGTGCCTCGCCCCTTTTCATCCTATAAATAGCAGCTAAAGCCTCATTAATTGGTGTGCACTTTCAGGGGTGAAATTCCACTCTTCTACCCCCAAATTCTATAAATATTAGTGTACCAAGTAGTGTAGCGGGCTAATAAATTGTATCCAAGAATTAAGAAGCATTTTATACTCACTTTCACTTGGCTTTGGTTTGATCCTAGGATCATTCCATGGTTATATCACCAAGTGTTGGTGTTGTCATGTTTACGACCATTCTTGGCTAGTCTTTTTGTAGCACTTGTGTTTTTATGAACCTTGGTTAATTTAATTTCTAGTTGTGAAAATGGGGTGTTTATGTTTCTTGGTTATTTTTAACTTTGATTTTTCTTTATGAACATGAAAATTTAATTTTCAGTCACTAAAGTCATAAATCTTCTGAGTGTCGGGAACAAGACACCTTTATATAAGTCTTTGATCTCATACTAGGCCTGATTGGTAAAGAATTTGAACTTTAGTTGGTTGGAGTTTAGGAATTCAAACAAAGCATTTTGAGTCTTAGCAGGACCTTGTGGTTTGTGTTAATATCTATTTTATTCTCTTGACTTGGCTCGCAGAGGACTTCTAGCGAGAGTTATAGAGTCCGGAGCTTGAGATGAAATATATATTTATTTAAAGGTTTTCATAGTTAAATTAATGTCTTTATTCCGGTCTTGTGGTGACTAACATGTCTTATCATTCTAGCATTCTCATAGATTGAGGGCCGTGGTAACTCTACATAGGAGCCCTTCCATTTTATATTTAAAAACGTAAGTCAGTCAATTTTGGTTGTTGAAACAGTAGTCTGACCACGAATGTTGGTTAACCACTTTAATTGACCACACCAATATTCTTAAATATGTATTATCATTAGCCTAAACAAATTCAATCCTAAGTGATACGCTGTTTAAAGTTATACTTTTATACATTACTATTTATCCTTTATGTTTATTTTTTTTAAAATACCTCTTATCCACTTTTTATTTTACTCAGACAATAGCAAGGATTGACTATTGGAGTTACTGTGTTCGTTGGTTCGATATTTGATTCTTGCCTAAACTATATTACGCAACGATAAGTGCACTTGAATATTGTGTGTAGTTAGTTAAAATGATAATAATTTTATAAATATTAAAACCTGATAAACTATGTTCAAAACTCTAAAAAAATATATACTAACAAATACAACACACATCACAGTGACTAATGGGTGGTTGATTTTCATATTCTAATTGTAGTTAATGACATTTCTGTGAATATAATTATGCATGGAATACCTTTACTTTAGGTGTGTTTTATGTTTGTAGGTCACTGGTGAAAAAGACGTAAGAATCCGACTTAATACGTACGAGCGATAGATGATTGGACGCGAAAACGAACTGGCTAATGAGGGGCAAAGTAGCATACGTCGGGCCAGAGTAGTCTACGTCGGCATCTGTTTATCACACGAATCGGTGTTTTGACCAGCGTAGCAGTAGGTAAGTGGTGTAGGAGGATAATGGTAGCGTACCTACGCTGGGGGTCGCGTAGGCTATGCTGGTATGCGTGTGTTTTAGGGTTTGAGGCGGTTTTGGACATATATTTAACCATGGGGGCTAGGGTTTTGAATTCATTCACCCCTTGAGCTATGTAGACGAATTTAGGATTATTCCTAATGATCAAGAGGCTTCCTAACAACATTCAATTCAAGATTTCAATCCGTGAATCTAGATCTGAAGTAGTTTTGATGAAGATGCAAGGCTAAATCGCCCTGATCATCCCCGGGCGTAGGGTTAGTGATAGTAATCGTGATCAACTTACTCTCTACCTATCTTTGGTCTCAATTCCTTTGTAAATTGTTTGATTCTAGGATTTGTGGGTTGACTTATTTGATTTAAACAATTATTTTTCTTAGTTAATAGTTAATCCATCGGTCATTGGTTTCTTGTCATTAACAATTGGTACGTGATTAATTATTGAAATCTAATTGGTAGTTGTTTAGATAGCATCTCACATGTGTTCTTGTTCGGTTTCGTATCATTTGGTCAAACAATCAGATTAAGTAGTCTTTCTTCTATCTATCATTTAGGTCAATTAGTTATTCATGTCTATGTGGATTCTAAACTGGTAGTATTTATGTTACACGAAGTGCATCATAAACCTAAAACCTGGGTGTGGTCTATTTTTCAAATATTGTTTACAAATCAGTTTTAATTGGAAGTTTGTAAATCAAGTTTGAATCTTTCCATTCAACCAACCAACTTTTGGGAGTACCTTAATTAGGAGTAGTTAATAAACCAACTTGAATTCAACACTTACCACAAACTCTGTGTAGCTTAATTATAAGACTTACATATTTAAACTACAGTTCCTAGATTTTCTAGGATAAATACATCACAATCTTCACCCTACAGGATTTGAACCCTCAAGCTTTTAGCTGTGGGGTACACTACTTAACCACAAGGATCAGAGATAATACATTATTATGGTTTATTATTATATTATTACCATGTTTCGGAGATACTATTTGATTAAATTTCCTTTCTAATCATCCTCATTGTATCCTTATATATAGTTGATGAATAATACATAATAATACTACACAGGATTTTCATAATTCTACATGATATCAGGGCCTTAAGGTTCCTGCCTTCTTCTCCTCCTCGTCCTACCCCGGGGACTCTTGCACATACATATATTAGGTTTTATTTACATTTTCCATGCCTAGCCGCCGCCTGACCATGATCTAGGCGCAGTCGTCGCCGATCTTCTTTGATCACCCAACTATTGCCAATCTCTCTTCAATTTGTGCCACCACAGTCGTAGCACCTGCGGCCGCAGTCGCCGTCGATCTTCTTTGATCGCGCAATCATCGCCAATATCTCCTTGATTTGTGTCGCTATAGTTGTAACTCCTGTCACCATGCCTAGCCGTCGTCGCTTGACCACAGTCCAGACGTTGCCGCCGATCTTTTTTATCACCCAACCATCACCGATCGCGTTCCTGCTCTACGTGACAACCGATCGTCTAACTTCACAATTTTTCACTCTAGTCTGAGTGTCCGATTTCCTTCCACTCCGATTGCGGGGGAATTTTAGAGATAATATATTATTAGCATTTATTATTATATTATTACCATATTTAGAATATATTATTTGATTAAGTTTCCTTTGTAATCATCCTTATTGTATCTTTGTATATAGTTGATTAATAATACATAATATTTCATAAGATTATCATTATTCTACACTAGCCACATTTCGATTATTCTAACAGTTTGGGTGTGATTTGAATAAATTTGCCAAAATTCATTCATTTGTGCGTTCCCTAACTGGCGCCTCAGCTTGTGGAATGCCTTTGTAGACATTGAAGTCAATGATATCAAAATCATAACTTTAAAGATGGTGTAATCAATCACTAATCTTTTTCAAGCCCCATTCACTCTCCTTAGTCGTGTACTATTTTTTTTTTCATTTTATTTATTTCATTTATGATATGGAGACCAGATATTGCTAGGGAGATGAAAATTTGTATTTTTGTTTATAAGGATATTTTGTTTTTTATGATGTTTGTAAGTTTTTGTTAATTAAGATTCCAACATCCGTTCTGGAGTGAATCTATAAGATGTTGATTATGAAAACTAAAAATTATTGGAATCACACAAGTCATGCCTCCCAAAACAAGACATAAGATAACATTATTGTACCATTTTGTGCGGTCCCAAATTTAAGACGAATTCGATAGGTATTTATTCTTACAAAAAGCTTCACTCTTCAGCATTGATTCTAGTATTTATTCTTATTTGATTTGAGTTCCATTTAGCACTTTTAATCCACCTCTTTTAAAAATACACATGCATCATTTCACCTGGTATAACTAATGGCACTTAACATGTACTACAGTTGTTCTTGAGCTGAAATTTTCAACTCGTCGCCAAAACCCAAAGGGCGATGATGGGAAACAACTGAGGTGGCAAAACAGATGATTGAGAAGAATACGTTTTTGGAAACAAAAAAAATGAAAGGGTTAAACCCTAGCTAATATGGGCATTGCTACTGGACCCATGTTTGAAACTACTGTCAAGATTAAGTCTTATTCGTCCTTCCATGGGGAATGCAACATTCTGTGATTTCTTGGTAGTGTGTAAATATTAGTTGCCACACTAAGAGCACAGTGGACAGAATTCCAAGAGAGATCCTTTGGAAAGATAAAGATATTTTAATAGGTCAATATGGTGTTCATAGTTGCAATCTATGCAGTAGATATCAATAAAAGCAACACAATTTGGATCATAGAGTTTATCTACAATATATTTGTTTTTTTCTCCGAGGATCAATGAATGTGAATGAAACAATTTGGGTTTTCTTTTGTTGTTTCTTAGACGAATAGTGGCATCACTCTTGTTTATGTCATAAGAGTGAAAATCAAATAAAAAATTACATTTTCCTAAGTATGCTAGGAAGATTGGCATGATGTGGCACTCCTAAAAATAAGGTTAAATGACATTTTGGTCAAAAATCATTGTCCTCCTCCCCCTTCTCTCACTAGGTTTTTCTTTCTGGGCTTTCTTCACGATTCTTGTCCATTTTCCTACCGATTTGATTTTTTATTCCGGTGATTCTTGCCTTTTTTTTCTATCTATTAACAATTCATTTTGTTAGTGGATCACAATCTCAAGAATTCTTCACACCGAAGGCAACATTAGCATCCCCCCTTATCCTCCCGATAAAGTGTCGGTTTTTCCAGTTCTAAGGTTTTGAATGTTGTTCAATCGGGAGTAGCTTCTACTGGAATCCTCTTATTGTTATTGCTTTGTCTGACATTATTTCTAATCAACATCATTCCTTGATTTCTGGTCCGTTTCTTCTTCGCATTCGTCTAGGGTAGTGATTTGAATTCCTCGGTTGGTTTTCAGTTTCATGGGGGTCTGAATTCGTTGATTTCTACTCAATCTAAGTCGATTTATCCTTCAATCAATGGTTCTAGTTCAATTTCTGATTCGTGTATTGTCGATTGTGGAGGTGCGAATACCATGGTTGTTCCCGGTGGTCTTTTTGTTTGAACATAGTGGTTGTGCAATCTTCATCAGATGCTGATGGTTCTCCTATTTCTTCAACGAATCCAACTATGGATGTTCAAGTTGGATCGATTGTTGTTCCAGTTTCGGTTTCTGATATGAATTCAGCGCCTTCATCAAGTTCTCCTGCGAAGAACACTCGTCTATTCTACACATAAACCCTAAAATTTAGAATGATTATGCACAAAAATATATTGCACAAAAATACAGCTCATAAAAATACAGCACAAAAATACTGCTCATAAAAAATACATCACATAAAATACAATACAGAAAATAGAAAACAAAAATTCAGCATAAAAAATGACACAATTTTTTTTTTAAATTGTCATTTTTTATATAGCAATACTATACTCAAATTAAAGATAAAAAATACACGATTTAATGGTGTAATTTAAAAAATAAGAATGTCGTATAAAAAAGTTATGAAAGTATAAAAAAAGTAATGAAACTTGAAAAAGTCAACAAAAGCTGCTATTTTGAAAATACCTTACACTTTAATCTCAACAATTGTTTAAAAAAAAGAAGGTTAAAGATGTTTTCATAGCCTACATAAGTAAAATAGACTTTTTTTTAAGAATCCTTCCCCTGTATCAATAAGCCACAAAGACGAAAGAAATTGGTGAACTTTCCAAACTTGAAAATTAGTTATCTATGTAATAACCCTAATTTCAAACTTTATAAAAATATTATTATTATTATTATTATTATTACTTTATTATTATTACTAGTTTAGATCCCGTGTATACATACGGGTGAAAAATATCAATAAATAAAATTTTTAAATTTTATGTGTATATTTCACACGTGTAAAAATGTATCATATACTAAGGACAGAAAATAAAACTTAAAATATGCACAAACTAATATATAATTCAGTTTTGAAAATAAATTAAATACTATTTAATCTAATTTGTTTTTCATTTATTATTTGATTGAAAATAAAAGTTAAATAAATAGATTTTCAAAGTTTCATAAGAGATAATTTAAAATAAATGTGTTTTATTAGTATAATTGATATTTTATTTAAATATATATTGTTGTTAAAAATATGAGGTGCATTTAATAAGAGAGAGAAGCGAGAAAAAAATAATGAGAATGAATGTGGAGGCGACACGTGGCATGAAGAAACCTTTATTTATTATATAGTATAGATTAGGGGAAAGTGAATATGGTGCTGTTATGCATGTAACTTAGATGTGAAACCAATTAAAACTACGTCGTTTTGATTAAATCTAACTAAAATTTAATTTATTTTTTTCTTTAACTATTTCTCCCGTTTGTTTCTCATGTACAGTTCATCCCCGATTATTCGTGTTCGTTCATTTAACTTTAACCAAACAAACAAACGAACACGAACACTCAAACAAACAAATTTTCATGTCCATGTTCATTCGTTAATAATATGACCATGTCCGTGTTCGTTCGTTAATATTCTAAATGAACAATTCACGAACATAAACATAAACGAATATAAAGAAACACAAGCGAACATAAACGAACACAAATGAAAATAAGCGAACACACACCACCACCAACACCCACCACCACCGCCGCCGCCTTGTTTTTTTTTTCATTTCACAAATAATGTCACTCATTCCACAAATAATGTCATTCCCTCTAAATCCCTTAAATTCATTTCATCTCCTCCTTGTTTTTTTTTTCATTTCATCCTCTCTTTCACCCTTTATCAACACCACACCACCACCCACCACCACCCACCACCACCTCCCACCACCTCCCACCACCGCCTCCACCACCCACCACCACCGCCGTCGCCACCACTCACCGCCACCTCCCATCACCGCCACCGTCACCACCATCCACCGCCACCTCCCACCACCATTGTCGCTTCCTCCTCCTCCACCACCACCACCACCACCACCTACCGCCACCACCCCCACCCACAACCACCTACCGCCGCCGCCGTCTCCCACCACCACCAATTTTATTCATTCGTTTTTTTAGCCTATCAAAAAAAAATAAAGTAATGATTTAATCCATTACCTTATGGTAACCAAACAAGACAATGGAATAGAATGGTCCATTTCATTCCTTTGTCCATTCCATTACTTCGTTCATTCCATTTCATCTTCCATTCCATTACCCCATACCAAACAGACGTTGTTTAGTTATTTTAAATTTTATAAAATATAATTTTTATAAGTTTATATACTGAGTTTTGGTTTAATTTATACGTACATATATTGTTTATTTAAATCTTGTTTATATTAAGGAATATAAACTATAGTTTTTATATTTCTTTAAAAGGTATATACGATTAAGCCTTTAACATCAATAAAAAAAAGTGGATTTCAATCTTTGCAAGCAATTACGAGTTGTAAACCGTCTAAACAACCCAAATCACTATCAAGAAATTTACTACACAAAAACCAACCACAAACCTAAAATACGACGACACACAAACCATTACGCAACATCATTCCACCACACTAATTTCAAACAACTGATCTTAGGGTTCCACGATTTCTAAGCAAGAAGTTAGATTGCTTAATCAACTGTTAAGGTATTGATATCTAATCCCTCTATTTCGTAATACCGACTCCGTCCTTTATACGCTCACTAAGCGATTGATTCAGTCATAGTTTTCTTCTATGGCAAGTTATCAAGGCTATTGGGAAGGTAGTGAAAAGAGTTGGATAATTAGGCTATGTCTAATGGTTTCACTAAAAGTGAAAAACGTCTTGTCATTTCACTGCCACATACGCAGCGATGAAACCAATAAACAGAATCACTAAGGTGTGCAATTATTTACAATATTAAATACTTAAAATAAAAGGGGACTAGATTTCATTAAATAGAATATATTAGTTAACGTGTATCGTAACGATCTTTGTCATAATAACAGATATGATTTGATTTCGTTAAATCTTTTATTCCTTTTTAAATACAAATATCAACATCAACAATCAAAAACTACCTTGGAAAATTGCGTGTTATAATTTTTTTAATTATTTAGGTTTTATGAATCAGTTTGAAGATTGTAAATTGATTTGAGAGACCATGGTGAATGGTCAATGCTCAAATAGAAATTCAAGCATATTGGGCCTAAGTAGTCCATAACACATACTGAAAGTGAAATCCAACCACAAGTAAAGCAGCCCGGCCCCGGCATATATTTTAAATTTCAATCATTTTTAAAAGATGATCTAAAAGTTAAACTGTAATTTTTTTAATTATTTAATATTTTTCATTTTTTAAAGGATTTAATATTTTTCATGTAAACCGCTTTTTACTGTCGCGGAAATAAAATCTATATTTATATTAATTGTTAAACTAAAATAAATACTTGTTTAGAAATATACATTAACATTTTTTTCAATCATGTTGGCCTTTATTTATCAATTTTTTTTGGATAATATTAACTTTTATTAAATATATTTACATTTATTATATGCCAACTAAGTTAAAATAAATGGCAAACTATGCATGTAATTTAAAACGATGGTCTTAGCATTATAGCTCAACATAGAGATTATTTAAAAAAGTTTCTTATGATATATACAGGATAAGTTATTTAGAGACGGTTGATAAGTTGTGATGGTACGACTTATTATTCTAGACATGATAGTAGAGCATTAGGAGAAAAGTCAGAAGGAACATGTTTAATCGTCGAAGATCGATGATTTTAGTCCCGGCTTCCCTTAACGACTTCAGGCCTATATCTCTTTTCGGGTGTATGCCTAAAATCTTAGGTAAGATCCTCGCCTCTCGTATTCAGAAGGTTATCCATTCCATTATTGGTCCCGAGCAAACGGCCTTCATCAAAGCCGTAACATTTTTGACAGTCACATCATAGTTAATGAAATTCAAGCTTGGGTAAGGAGATCTTTAAGCAAAATGATGCTTTTTAAAGTTGATTTTGGCAAATCATTTGAGTCTCTGAATTGGAATCATATTGTATCTATAAAGGAATAAATGGGGTTTAGTGATAAATGGAGGTCTTGGATTATTGAGTACCTTAACGCTTTGTTCCCGAGTTTACTAAAGGGAGGAAAAGAAAAGAAAGGATTTCTTTCCTTTCTTTTCTTTTCCCCTCTTTTCCTTTCTCTCCAAATCTTTCCAATTTGGAAGGAAGGAGATAAGCCTTCTTTTCCCTTCATTTCCTTCAATTTCCCTCCTTAAAAAAACTCTGGAACACTTTTTCTCAAATTTTTTTTCTTTTCCCCCCTTAAAAAAAACTTTGTAACAAGGGTTTACTTCCCCTTCCTTTCTTTTCCCTCCTTAAATGAGACTCGGGAACACAGCGTAAGTCCGGTCGGACTTCTTACAAGCGAGTTCCCAATGGGATGCAGAGTTACACAAGGGGACCCAATCTCACAATTCTTGTCCATTATCGCAATTAAGGGCGTTTCTGCAATGTTGCATTCGGCAACAGCAAAAGGGCTATTCAGAGGTATAAAGCTTCCTATTGAAGGCTTGACTATTACCCATACTATGTTCGCGGATGATGTATTTTTTTTTCTTGGGGAGTGGGATAATTTGAATGTCACAAACCTGAAACGGATCCTTAGATGCTTTCATATAGTCTCGGGTCTTAAGATCTATTATCACAAAAAGCAAAATCATTGGGGTGGGTGCGCCAAATGATGAGGTTCAAAGTTTGGCTTCGGTTATGGGTTGTAAGCAAGAATCTTTGCCTCTCTCTCACCTTGGCATGCCAATAGGAGCAAACATGAGATACACAAAAAACAGGAAGGCAATTATTCAGGAATTCAAAGATCGCTTGAGTAGTTAGAAGGCGCGAAATCTTTCCATGGGCGGAAGACTAACTCTTGTTAAGCAGCCTTGGGTAGTCTTCTATTATACTTCTTTTCTATGTTCAAAGCCTCAACAAAAATCATAAATGAATTAAAATCCAAAAGGATGAAATTCGTTTGGGTCGTCGGAAAATTTATTGGATAGTGTGGGATAAAATCATTAAGCCAAAAAGAATGGGTGGTTTTGGTGTGGCCGATCTTAAATCTATGAAACAAAATGGAAATGGGGAGCTCTTAATGAAAAATCGAGTCTTTGGGCTACCACTATTCAATCAATTCATAATGTCTCCTTCAAGGAGTAAAGTGGCAAGTACGTGGTCTCAAATCTCTTCAATTAGTAAACACCTGTTGAGAAAGAATATTGGAATTGGATCTGACACTACATTCTGGTCGACGACGTGGTTTGGTTATACTCTATGAAAATAGGTGGTCGTCTCTATGAAAAACGAAAATGCTATTTATTCGATTAGTTTTTTTTTTTAAATAAAGTCAAATGAAATAAAAAAATAAAAAAATTTCACAGATTTTATACGGAAAATCCAATATTACATGATTTTGTCAAGTATTTTTTTATTAAATTAAAATAAACCAAAAATAAAGAATTAGGAAGTCTGTCAAATAATTAAATATTTTACCTAAATAGTCATTTAACTAAATCTTTAAAAATATAATGATTTCAATTTTACAATCTATTACATGAAAGTATAAATCAATCAAAAGACGTTACATGAACATAGATATTGTCATTTTCACGGTTTTGGGCTTAAATAATAATGACACACTTTTAGCCTCAAAGTCGAATATGACACTACCACATCTCTTCTCCCCAGTGTCGTCATCTAAATGGATGGTTAGTGTCATATGTTTATTAGATTAGGTTTATCAGTACACATGTAAAATTTAAGTTTAATCAAAGTATAATATTTTATAAACTTTATAAAAATACCTATTTATGTAACAAAAAACTAATTAAAATGATTATTCTCTTGATTTTCCGTGGTTGTACATGAATGATGAATTAGAGCAAGTGGTATACTTGCGTGAGAGGTGTCTGTGAGCCATGGTCACGGCGTGAGTGGGTTTGCAACACCACCCCCTTATGGCGTGGGGGGGGGGGGGAGGGTTGAGCCTTTCACGTGAAGATCTTCACGGGTGGTAAAGGAAGTGAAGGAAGGAGACCAGTTCAAATTTTAACTTTGTTTCATATGAAGAAGTTTGGTTGGAGGTGAAATAACGAAGAAGATTAGAATTTTAGTCAATTTCATATATTATTATTATTTTTTATTTTATTATTATATTGGATTGGATTTGACAACACTTCTTTTAAATTGTAATATATTATTATTGTTATTTTTTTTATAATTCTTAATTTTATTTTAAACTTATATAATTTTTATAATGAAATTGTGTTTTTTAAGGCAAAATATGTAAGTGAAAGACGAGCCTTTTTCGAGCAGAAACAAAACGAGATCAAGGCAAAATAGGAAATCGAGTAGTTTTATTTATATTATTTGAATGTTTATGTAACTTTTTTTTGTAATTTTAATTTTTATTTATGTCCTTTTTTATTATAATTTTTATTTATGTTCTTTTTTATAAATTTATTAGTTAATTGAATATTAAATTAAAATATATTTAATGCTTACATCACACTCACTCAATTAGGTATTTCCCTAACCAATTGAGTGTGATATGAGAATTAAAGAAAATAATGGGACACCATGTGGCAACCATTTTTTTTAAACCATTTTTTCCCGTGCTCTTAGAAAAAAAGATTGAAGTTTAATTAGAAAAAAAGAAAAATAAAAAGAAAGACGAGGATGATAATGGGTTGTCAAAATCACGATCATATGGTAATGAGTGACGTGGCATGATAGAGGGGACCGCTCATCATGTTAGAAGTTGTTTAGTGGTCCCACAACCACTGACTGTGTGTTCAGTAAAATTAAAAGGTTACAAAGTGAAAGTATCTGAAAAACTGGGGTCCATGACACTTATTTTACCGACAATTTTAACCTCGAGTTAACTGCATCTCCACCGCAATCCAGTATATAAAAAAATAACCCTAGTAAAAAAAAGAAATTATTACTCTGGGCCACCAATCATTGTGGTTGTATGTTATATAGAGAATATTGAGTATTTTATTGTAACATATTATATATATATATATATATATATTGTAATAAGGAGATAAAATATATTCATATACATTTTCTTTTTCCATCTTCTTCTTTAATAAAAAAGATTATCATTTAATAATTATGTTTTTAAATCATATGCAAAGAAGAAAAAAGGTGTTAGAAGAAACAAAGGTAATTTTATAAAAAAATTAATCATTATATTTAATAAATAAAATTTTAGTATGTACAAATCACTTCTTAAAAATAATTGTTTTTACAGAACCTGCTGTTTACGGTTCACTAGTCGGACTCGTTGAACCGGTTTAAAAAACCTGATAACATAATCTTCTATCTTCTATATATAATAAATGAAAATCTAGGATGCCACGTGGCATAATTCTAGGCCTCCTTATACTAATTTTTCCGCCTCTCTCTCATATTAAATGATAATATTAAATAGTACTGATATTATTTATACCATTTTCATATTTAAAAACATATTTTTTAATAAATTAAAAACCAGATCTTTTTATTAAAAATCAAACTTAAAAAAAAAATTCTCTAAATACAATTTTTTTCTAAAACACCGAACTTTTTTAAGAATACAAAATATTTTAAAACCGGTTTCTAAAAAATAATTTTTTTATTAAAAAACAATTTTTTGAGAAAAAGAATTAAACAAACAAAAATAATTAAAAATCGGAGTATTCAAACAACGAGATTTTTATTAAAAAATATATTTTTTCAAAAACAGTTGTGTACAAAAACGATTTTTTTAAAAGAAAGTTTAAAAAAATGATATTATTATTTTATTACTTAAAATACTTATTTATACGTAATTTCAATCATATTTTATCTCAATATATCGTTGTAAGATTCCTAAATCTTCATTATTAATTATTTAATATTTTCTTTATTTAACACGTGTAATACACGGGGTACTATCCTTGTTATCATGTCACTTGTTGAACGTCGACAATATAACTTGACTTCAACGATTAATACTTCAATTATAGATTTTACTAACCATTAACACTTCTTAAATTAGGATGGTGGACAACAAACTTCTTATGGGTTGGTTTGTAAATGGTGATTAAAAACTAATTTTGATTGTTAATGTTTTATAATTTTACCATACCACTTGAGGTGGTTGGTTTTTTTTTTAATGAAAGTTAGTCTCTTGAGTATACTTTATGTTATGGTTAATAAAATCTTTAAATTATATATTACATCACAAACTTTAATTGTTTTTAGAATGAGACTACGTTTTAAACTAGAACACCAGAACTATAAATTATGAAGGTTTATTGGTTTTTGTCTTTTACTATCTTTTAAACATATATTCTTAGGACATTTTATTCTTGGAAATATAATATTTTTTTATAAAAGTGTTTTACAATAATAATAAATAGTTAGCTTTTAAATATGGTTACAATAATAAGAGAGACTGTATTTTAGGACACATACCACTGGTAATACATGTCATTGGCATTATTTTGATAAGTGGTCGTTTTGTTCCTTGTTTGATTGTTGGTTGCTAAACGATAAAAATATATAATCTTAGGGCTCATCTGATTCACATGATAAAATGAGCCCTAAGATTATATACTAACAAACAATCAAACATTTGTTTCATATTTGATTGTTTGTTGTTAAACGATAAAAGTATATAATTTTGGTTCTTCTACAAGATTTGGTGGTTTTTCATGCTCGACTTGTCTTCGTTTTGTTCAATCTCTCCGATTTCATAAGGTTTTTCGATTTTATCGGGTTATTTGTTTTGTGGTTCTTGATTTAGGGACATTCGAAAAACAATTTCATCTTCATCGCTTGTTTTGATATGGAAGGAAAATGATATTATTTTGGGGTATTAGTCAAATACCATGAATTCCTTTGTTATGTGAGCTTTCCTTTGAGATAGTAAAGGGAAGTTGAAATCTAACGAGTGAAGGAATTTATTGGAATGAATTTTAATTCTTTGCTTCACCAACCAAATATGTTTTTGAACAAAATTAGTTTCATCTCCTAGGATTCTTGCAAACCAAATGGGACCTTAGTATCCAGGAGGTTGGCTTGGTCAAAAAACCTATCATAAGTAAGTAATTTAAAAAGGGTTTATTCCACGAAAAGTATAACAGAGTTTGTTTTTATTATCGAAAATGTTAAAAGAATTTAAAAAAAATTCGTTTAACCCTTTATTGGAAAAATCAACTTCCTTAACCGGACCAGTAATCTTTTTTCAATCTTTGCTTATTTTATTTTTTCCACGTGCCAATATATGGTTGGCTCTTAATCCTAGAAAAAAAAGAAAGAAAAGAAAACATATAAACTCGAGACCGGTCGCTTCCTCTGGTGAAGCGCCTCATACCTCTAGCTATCTTCTTTGATAAATGAGCACTCTCCCACCTACGCCCATCATCCTTAGGGGTGTTCACGGTTCGCTTTAAAACCGTAAAATCTTCCAAATCAGTCACTTGTTTGGTTTCACGGTTGTTTTTTGTTAATTTTCAGCCAGTCATTTTCAAATTTTTTGAACTGTAGTGAACGGTTTGGTTTGCGGTTTACATCGAAAACATGTCGTATAAAACCGGACCAGGCCATTGGATTAAGAGAAGTTTCAATATTTTAAAATATGATCTTTTCAGGAAATGTCTAGGTGGCCATTTTGTGTTTCATGAAATGGTAAATCTATGAAATGTTTTATGGTAATCTATGAACAGTTTCATGAAATCTATAATGTTTATGCTTTATGGTAAATCTATGAATGAAATTAGTTGTCCAATATAAGTTAATTTTTTTTACACGTACCTTGTTTCCCTCGTTACTATTAAAATTACGAAATTTGCATTTTTAATTTCTATGATTGTAGCCATTTTAGTTTTTAGGAATACTTGTGACTTACCATGTTCCTGTTTTTAGTTTTAAACTGTGATAGCTAACTGGAACCAAACCATTAGCAACAATTTGGTTCGGTTTTTCCTTTTAATAGTTTTAATTCAGTTTTCAATGATAAAATATCGTTACTAAGGTTTAGTTCATGGTTTAACCTAAAAATTGTCAAAAGCATATCGTAAACACCCCTAACCATCCTCTCACATCTCTAGTCATCAATTTGTTCAATGAGATATCTTATACAGAAAGGATAATCGATAACTTACTATATACTTTTACTTTGAAGCATGTGTGCTTAGGACCGATGGTAGTTGTGGACAAGACTTCTTCATATGTCATTAAGGATAGTGAGATATTGATAGATGTCCACCACTATCTATATTGATATATGTTGAATCTTGTATAAGTGGTAGATTGTTGGATCTACGTGCCTAAAACACAACATATGACAACATTGCTAATTATATGATCCTATAGGGTCACACACCGAACAATATTATCAAAAATGCGTTAAAATACATATGTTAATATTTACCCCTTCTATATGTAGATACAAAATTTTACTAATACCGATTATGTTGTATTGGTTCCATTTTGTAGTTTAACATTCCAAATAAGGTTACATTTGTTGTCTATGTGGGCCCGTCTCTGGAAACGACTGAATGATGTTCTCTCCTACCAATACTACCAGGTGTTTGACTGTTTCAGGGTGTGTTCTTAGTCACATTTTGTATATAACATGGTAGATAACTCAATAATCAAATACACATTATTAACAAGTGATTTTTTTTTGTAATTTTACTATCAGTGGGAGTGGGAAGACGCAACTTGTTCTCGCTAAGAGCAGTTCATAAAAAGTTCGGTGAATTACTGGGAGAGAGCCAAGACTGAAGCGAGAAAACGAGGTGTAGAAGTTGGAGTACACGATTTTCCTTCTTTCATATAAACCAAAGTTGGATGAGTAATGAGTTTTGGGTAGCGTTACTCGAGCTCTGGAGTAAGGAGTCATGGAGAAACAAAGCTTATATAAAGAAACCAAAATTGAGGGAAAGCAACATGAGATAATGATACACTCGACTCCCAAACATATGTCACAGCTAGATTAAACTTGGTTAGATATTTAGATGAAAATAATACATTTAATATATCAATACTAACATTTTCTTATCAGCTTATAAAAACAAATTTTGTAGGACAAAAAGTTGGGGAGCATGCTCCGTTCCCCATTAACATTTTCTTATCAGCTTATAAAAACAAATTTTGTAGGATAAAAAGTTGGGGAGCATGCTCCGTTCCCCATATTCTTTTATGCAGACATAAAAGAGAAAAGGGTCGAGACCCTTAGATAGGTTGTGGTGTGTAGCGGTTTAACAGGGAGAGGCCACCGGTTTGGATGATGTCACTTAGTAGCACAATGCAGCTTGAGTTGACTCAAGGGCAGATGAAAGTATTGTAAGTTTCGTTACTTTGTATATGTATCTTCTTACTACTTTTTATTAGATGTTAAAATCCACAGTTTTCCACATATATCATAGGAAACAAATAATATACTTGTTATTGAGAGTATGGAGAGGACGTTAGCACATAGCATCATTTGATATGGATTTGTGGTCAAACAATAGTGTGGAAAGAAGAAGAGGATTATATGGGTCTCACGATCATCTTGACCCTTCTGTTGTGATGACGGGTTCAGAATGATCATTAAGTGCTGCTTTTTCATATGCACATGCGAGAAATAATAAGGATTTTACACTTTTTTAGTCTAAAAGTCCATTTACATTCATGTGATATAAACTTGTCCATGGGTCATATATGTTTAGAATGGGTCACAATGGGTCTCATTAGGTCATTTTTTTGTTGAAATGGTTTATATTAGCAATTTGTTAAAACATGACATAATGGGTCCTAAAGGCTCATATTTGGTTGTAATAGATCATAATAGACATAATATGTGTCTAATTTGTATGTATTGTTTTTTATTGTGTAATAATTGATTGTGATGTGTTGTAACGAGCCACACAAGTCTTAGTTTGTCATATTTGAGAGCAATGACTTATATTGGGCTATATTTTGGTGCAATGACTTATAATGGGTTATAATATGCTATAACGGGTCTCAGTATAAACTGACTATATTGGGTTGTATTTGATGGTAACAACTCACAACGAGACTATATTTGGTGGTATAGTGTTATAACAGGTCATGTGTAATCTATCATGTGTACTTATATAAATTAAGTAGTGTCTTTGGATTCTTCGGATCCTTTCTAGTGTAGAAACCAAAGAGCTATGGGGTTATCAAAATCCAGTTTTCGTGTTCACATATTTCACCAATTAAAACCTGTGTTCTGGATAATCTAGATAAAGACGGATAAGGAGATAGAGATTAAAAATGGAATTAATACATTGTTTGAAAATTGAAATCGACTAGAGTAGGGCATGTTAACAAGGAAACATAATGAAGATGATGGTGATTAGGGATAGCTATTAGGAACCCCGATAAAGAATACTAATACGATGATTAGGCCTGACAATCTCAGCCCAAACTTATACATATGGGTCAATTTGGACTTTTTAAAATACAAGAATGGGTTATTTTGGGCCATTTAAAACCTTGAACAGGTCATAATGGGCAAGTGTGAAAATAAAAAGGGGGATGGGCGGGTCAGGATGAGCCAAAGGATAAAAGAGAACGGGTCATGAGTTGTTTCTGAGTTATGACTTTCTGCCTTCATCACATCATCTTCCAACTCAAAAAACCCTAATCGCATCATCTTCCAAGCTCTACAGCAGCTTCGCATCATCTTCATCGCATCATCTTTCAAGCTCTACAACAGCTTCGCATCATCTTCTTCGTGCTAGGGTTTCTGCCATCGCATCATCTTCTTCGTGCTAGGGTTTCTGCCATTGCATTACAGACTCGTGCTCCCTGTTCATCTTCCAAACGGTAAGTAAGTTCTAATACCTTGTTGGATCCATCTATTCTTTGACCATTATACGGCCAGATGTAATCGATATTTATTTTTGAACAAATAGGGGTGAGCACATTGAAAAAACCGTAAGACACCCTTTGAACTGGTGTGATTCTTAGAGATTTGTTGTGTGATTCTTTGATCACTATAAGATTTGTTCCGCTATTTGTCCTTTTAGAATGAGTTACATGTCCTGAATTCATATCACTATCAATACATTCAGATTTGATACCACTAGATTCGACATAATTGTTTCCTTCGTTGTATGACTGATCACCTGTTCTGTATCCTTCATGTTTGACTGATCAAACACCTTTTCTTTTCTTACAGTAGCAAAGAAACAAAGCCTAGCATGTTCAAATTCAATATATATAGTCATATGCAGTGTACATAATATGAGGTTAAAAACAGCACAGTTCGTAATGTCATTTATTTTATACCTATTTGGTTTTTTGGTGCAAATGTTATGGTTGCAGTAGCAACACAACAAGCGTCTAACCATGTTCAAACCCGTTTTGTCATTGTTTAAAACAACCCGTTCTGACCCGAACCAAAATATCATTTTTTTAAAACAACTCGTACTTCCCGAACCCATTCTGACCCGAACTCGTTCTGACCCGTGACCCGAACCCGCCCGACCCGCCCAGTTTGCCAGGCCTAACGATGATCATGGATTGTTAGAACAATGATAAAGAAGATGACGTCCAATATCTTTTTCTCACCTTTATAAATCCAATCTTTCATAGGATTTTAAATCCTTCACTTTACTATAGTAGTTAAATATCTCCCCTATGTGATTTTATAAAATGGTTAAGGTATTTGAAATCCCCCTATTTTGTCAACCAAACACCACATTTAATGGGATTTCAAATCAAAATCCTATTAAATTCCATGAACCAATACTCCGATAAATCTCAAATGTAAAAGACCTTTGTCATCACTTGATACTTAGACACCCATATATCCTTCATTAAGGCTCTATGTACAGTGAGCAATTGCTTTAGTCTCCCTATTTTTAGAGGTCCTTAATTTTTATTTTTATTTTTTATGAATAGTTAACCTTTTGCATTATATTACTAGTTACATATATTTTAATTATTTATGTATGTGTATGCGCGTGCATATATATATATTGAAATATATTTTTTAATTTAAAATTTTATAAAATTTTTAGTTTATTAGCAATTAAGGAGGACGGCTGTTAGCTAGAAAAATTTATTTTATCAAAAGACCTCAAGTTTGAATTTCGCCTTAGGCACCGAAATAGATTCAACCGTTGGATTAATGACTGACTTTATCATCAAAGTATCAATTCAAGTCCCATGACATTCGATATTCTTTCAGTTTCACATCGGGCTCAACCCGGCCAAACTATCCATTCAAGAGCGGTTTCATTATTTCTCAACCAACTGCATTTTCTGGGTAGAAAAAAGAATAAAATTAACACATTTTATAATTTTATTCAATCACAAACAAAAAAATACAATGACATTTTATGTCTATTTCTATCATAAGACTTCCAATAAGCGGTAAAGGCGAAAATCAATGGTGGTGGAGCAGGAACATTATATACGATCTTGATCAATCCCTTGCCAAATTGCAATAATGGTGTTATAATAATTAAGATTTTTATACATGTGCTTGTCAATCTCAAAAGGGAAAAAAGATACTTATGATAGTCTTTTAATTATATATCTTTTCAAAGTGAGTTACTAACATAATCAAAACAAATTTCCCTCAGATTAATTAAAGTATTTCGTTTATCAATTTTAAGTTTTTATAATTTATTTATAATAAAATAAGCATGGCAAGGGTAAAGCCGTAAGGCATGTTAGCAAAGTGAAAATCTACAAAAAAGAAAGTAGTGGACAATCATGGTGATATGTTGCTTACATGATTGTATTTGATATTGCTTTAAGGTTCCCGATGCATGTAAAAATTTCAATTTTTAAAGAATATGAGGCATAAAAACTTTATTATAAGTCAAAACATTGAAACAAGTAAAGCAACATGCATAATTGGATTTGTATATGATTAGCTGGAAGCTAAGTTAAACAACACAATGATGTGAAATAGTAAACCTTGGTTTGAATCCAAAATTCTTTTACCTTATATTTGTCCCCATTTCTCCGATGCCGACATTTGACATTTGTAATAACTTTTTAATGTTTTATATAGTATCTGATACTCGTTTTTATGTGTTATATATGTATCTGACACTAAGTGATACTGATTCATTGAATTTATTTAGATAGTGGTTCTGATAAAAATAATCTTGGATCACCGTTACATGTCTCGTGATAACGAGCTCTTGTAGCTTTTTGACCTAGTCTATCAAATATGACTGGAATAAGGTTTCTTTTTAACTTACTGTTATATTGAAATGTATTTTTCAAAATCACCCTTTAAAATGATGCTATTTTTTGATGCGATATTTGAAGGGGCGGTGTAAAAACCGCTTCAAAAATACAATATGACCGCATCTAAAACTCAATTTTGTACTAGTGATTGTTGTTGTTGACTTATACGTTGCAAGAGATATGATGAAGCGTGTGTTGGTTGAAGGGGGCAACAATCATAACTCATAAGCAATGTATGCATGTATAAAGACACCACTTTGAGCCGAGCCTCTATTTCTATTGTCATTTATTTTTCCTTTTCTATATATAATTTTGGTTTGATATTGTTCCCCAAAATACTACTCGATATATCAGTCTTCTAAATGTTACCAGGTTATACTATTACATATTTCATTTGAATTCATGCATGTTTGTTAATTAATCATCTCAATCCGTTGACTTGATGTTAATTGCACTCATGAAGAGTTTAAATACCCATTTGCGAACAATTTGTGACTAAAATGGTCGTCGCATATGCCTCCGTGTGTAATGTTCAATCGCCCTAATTGACCTTCAAATAATGATAAATAAGCGTAAACAACTCTAATTCACCATCATTGGGCCTAATTGAACAACATTGACCTTAGTTGACCATCAATCAACCTAATTGATTTTCAATAATGATAATTGAGTATCAACGGCCATAATTCACCATTAATGGGCCCAATTGACCATAATTCATCACTTACACTTTAATTTTAATTTTAAATTAATTTCTTTACATTTTTTTGCGGCAAATCTGAGACTGAGATTTTAAATTTAAATTATCTTTTTTGTGACCGACTTGCGACCGATGATAAAATTTTTATATTATTTTCATATTTTGTGACTTTTTTCGGACTGACATTTAAGTTTTAATCTTTAATTATTATTAATTTTTTTGTTTTTTTACGATTGTTTTGTGACGATCTACAAACAGTTGTAATTTTTGCGACCGAAACAAAGTGGTCGCAAAAGTTGCGACTGGTTTGCAACCGGATCTTATGCGGTCACGAATTTTACGACAAGTATGATGTCGGTCACAGATTTTCGACCGGGATTTTTTGTTGCAATTTTTGGTCGTATTTGCCCAGTTTTCTAGTGGCAACTAATCAAAATGTTAAATGTTAGAAAAGTTTGTGATATTAATTGGATTATAAATTAAGCATCTCATGAATATATTAACCAGCAAGCTTAAAATTTTAAATAGAATATTAATTATCATAACAAAACAAACAAACAAAAGTACAATTAGCATCCATCTTTAATGTACATCCACCAACTGCCAAATCTGAAGAGTGGGATCCTAAGATCCCTAAAGACAGCTCAAGAGAAGCAACACTAGCTAACAACGCCAAGCACACTAATCAAATTGTCTTGAAATAACTCAAATTGTCTACAATAAATTAGTGTTCTCTAAAGTAGAAATTTCTTTTTGTTCATGGTGGGTTATGAGTGGATCGTAAGAGATGTATGCAATTGATTTGGATTGCTAATTAATTATGATTTATGAGCAGTAAATATTAAAAAAAAGGTGATAGGAAAAATGTTAAAAAGGAGTAATAAAGAGGAAAAAAACAAGATTTTCAAGGGTGTCACAATATATATGTCACCAAAGTCAATATTCTCATACCGAGACATAAAGATTTGGGTTTAGCCTAAAGGGTCCCGTATCCAGTGGAGAGGAAAGAAATATCATTTGAGATATTATTCCAAATAATGGATGTTCCTTAAGATTTCTAGGGTTTCCACTTTCATACCCCACACATTCAGTACATCTTCATTATTGACTCTTTATATCATCATTCCATCTTTTCTTGTTGTATATGAATCCTTCGTTATCGTAAACAAGTTTAGAGAAATATAAACTTTATAAAAGGAACAATATTTGACCAAAAACGACAACTATCATGGTTATGTTTCTACTGTAGTTCTTTTCTCAATGTTAAAATCTCACACACACACCCAAAAAAAAGTTCCAATTATTCTTTCATGTAAAGCATGCAACTTTTAAACATAGTTGTTTTACTTTAGAGTTAGTTACACAGATAGTCACTGTGGTTTTCGGAAAGTAACAAGTTTGGGTACTAAGAGTTTAAAGTAATAGGTTTGAGTTTTATGTTTTCAATTTTGTAACGAGTTTGAGTATTAAGGCTAACTTCCATTAAGTTTTCTGTTAAGTTTGGGTAAAATGATGAAAATACCCTTTGCGAAAAAGTAACAAGTTTGGGTACTAAGGATTTAAAGTAAAAAAATATTTTGGTCATTTCACCCAAGTTAACGGAAAAATCAACATAAGTTAACTTTAATACCCAAACTCGTTACAAAATTGAAAGTATATATAAAACTCAAACAAATTACTTTAAACCTTTAGTAGCTAAACCTATTATTTTTCGCAAACTACAGAGACTACCCATGTAATTAACTCTTTACTTTAAAAAGACTACATAAAAAGTAATTAAAAATGTAAATAAGATTAAAAAAGACAAAAAAAAAAGTCTAGACAGACATCTTGTGAGCATAAACCTAATTTCAAACAAGAATATGATGTTTGTTCCTCTCTATTATTTTAACATATTTAATTTTTATACATATATGGTCAAATGAACTGAATGTAGGCTTAAGTACGTGTCTAATCCGATACTAGCATGAACACTATTGTAATATATTTCAGCGTATTTTTTTACATATTTTTAAAATTCATACCAGACATTGATGTAAGGATCTTGACCTAACACATAATTTTCTAACATGGTCAACCTACTCAGGTATAAATTTAAAATTAATAAATTTTGTTCATATGTGTTATATTACGTCAATTTAGGGTTTACGTGGAAGGATATATAAGACAAATCATAGTTTATATATAAGTCAATGACTTCTTTTTTGCAAGTTAAAAATGACAAAAAAAAATAGGATTCGATTAATTTTATTTTAGTGATAAATGACTAAAATGTGACGTTTTATTGGATTTATATTGTTTACTAAAACATTTACGCAAATGAAATGAAATTATATCCTTATGAATAGTTGAAGATTTTATTTTGTGTGGAATATATGCATGCTCACTTTTTCGGGAAGGTTTTTAATTAAGAAAGATAAAAAGAGAGAAAAAAAACTTTTGCTTTCCTTTTTTTGCATATTTGGTCGATGAGTAAACTTGGAATCCAATAAACTACAAAAAAAGGAAGAGAAGTAGGTGATGGGCTTTACTTCATTGTTCATCTCTCGCGATTTTGGAAATATTTTGCTATTTAATTACTACCATAAACTTTTTGTTACTTTTTATTATTTTCTAAAAAGTGTTATTTTTAAAAAACTGTATTAAAGAAATGCTACAAAAAGGTTATTTATTGGTGTGAAACCTTAAAATTTTTGTTAAGGATTATGTCTAATTTCACTCTATTAAATACAGCAAACTTCAACATTTTCTCATGCAATTTGTCATAACTACGCAAACATTGCTAAAAATAGGCTATAGGGGTGGCGGCTTGTGTGATCCATTAATATGTGTATGATTCGCTATGTGTGTATTTCAAATGGGTCACATATGGGGTTCTTCATGCTACGCGGCAAGAACGTGGGCGGTATTGGTTCGATGTTTTACAGAATTGGTTCCATTTTTTACGGAATCAATATGAAACTGCCTTTGGCTATAGAAGAAGAAAGAGAAACCTAAAAACAGAAAGTCGTTACATACCCAAGAGTATATAGATACGTGTTTTAAGTTGATGTAAAACAAAAAAAAAACACCGGTACCGGTTCCGATAATACCGACGCCAGTACCAGTGTTGTTCGGTCGGTGTCGGTGAAGTGGTAAAATTTGTAAGGTTCATTTTTGTTAGAATCTGGTTTCGTATATACTAAAAATTTCCTAGATACTCTGATAATCGTGGATGTTCATTTTCAGATTGAATTATTTCTCATATATACGAGTATTCAATCGAATAAGAATCGAAGATTAAACAGAACGAAATATATATTATATTAGGAAATTTTTGTGTGTTTGATACTGACCAAAAGATTTGTATATATAGGGGTGAAACTACGCATTGAAACGCCATAACGGTTGGCTGATAACCACCACAACCGTCAACCGTTTGGAAAGTAACTTTTGTTCCAGTTTACTCCGGATTACCATTTTTGTCCGGATGACCAATTTTGGTCCGGAGGAGCAAATCTACTTCGGAGGAACAACTATACTCCGGATTAGCAAGTTAGTCTAGATGACTAATTTTAAAAGTTTTTAACTTCCAAAACAATTTTCGACCCCAGGCAGAGGCATTGCCCCTTGGACTCCACTATGGGCCGCCGCCCGTAGGACCCTGCTAACCAGGGGCGCTGTCCTCGGACCCCCGTTGTTTAGTGGGCTTCACCCCCTGATACAAAAGGTGTCTTTAGCACCAGAAGTCATAAATTCATCAACACAAGCATGCATTATTCCACACTTACCAATATGTAGAACTTTCTATAAATAGCCAAAATGATAATTGTGGGGTATATTAAGCCTAAAAATGGAAGCCTCCCTATATTTTAAATATAATAGATCGTTGTTTAGGTGTGGTCTGTGGGAAGAGTTAATATGGCAGATAGTCGTGAGCGAGGTTTGTTGAAATCAGTGTTCTCATAATTTAAATACTATATCATAGGTGAGCATTCAATCGTGGGCACAATTGTTCGGGTTGGAATTGTTGGGCTCGAAATGTAGAGCCAGGCTCGTACCACGTGTAGGTAATTTTGGAATCTCCGCTTATTCATGGTAAATTTTTTAAATAAGTTTGCAACAAATGGGACGTTGGTGTGTCGCTTTTTTGAACAAAACCCTACGTGGGTACACATGTAAAGGCAGTTTATTTGTATATGTTCCGAAAGGTGAGACGTCTGGTCTTATGCACAAACACACATATAAAGTTAATTTATTTGTAAGATGTGGAAATGTAATTTATGTACATAGTTTATTTGTAAAATGTGAAAATGTAACGTAATTTGTTTGTAAGATCTAAAAATATAATTGATGGAACTTCTTCGTAAGATGTGAAGTTAATAATTATTAGGTAAATTGGTTATTAATAATCTAAACTATGATTCATTGACTAATAATGGTTCAAATTAACAGTTTGACTGGTGATAATCTCAACTTTCACTATTGTTGTCAATGAAAATCTCAATAGCATAATCATCATATATTTTGCACGCACTCGATTTACCAATTCCCGATATTGTTTCCGTTCTAAAAAAAGTTTATAATATTATTAGGTGTTAAAAAAGAAAAGTAATAAATTACACTCGTCACACATAGATGAGTGTGATGCATGGTTGTTAGTGGTTGTTGGAATGGAATTTACGAAGATCAAGGTGACAATTTGGATGCAATGGCAGGAGATAGCTTCAGAGAATGCACCCTACGAACCCCACACCTATTGAGCCACCAACCTATCTATACTCTCATCGCTTCCCAAGACACTCATCAATCACCATTATTGCCTCTTTCATCTTTTCCTTTTAACTCTTTTCTCCTCCAAATATTCGATCTCTAATAAAATATCACCTGTTTTTCCTCCAATATTAATGTCTTCATCGTTCATCAATAAGACATTGCTTAATGTTGAGGTTAATTGCATTCTTATCACAAATTATACAAGTATAAGACATTGGTTAATGGGCAGCTTTGAATTATGACGTTGAACGAAAGTAAATACATACAAAGTTTATACGTATGCTTTAGAGAAAAAATATATTACTTTTGAATGAGTTACTTTCGTTGAAACATTCCTTTAGAATATAAGTTTATTGTTGAAACATTCCTTTAGAATGTAATTTTTATTAACTTTAGACACAAATAAATATATAAGAGTTATATAATTAAGAATTTATAATGAGTTTGTGTTGTCCTCCTTTTGAGTTTAGTAACGAACTAAGATGTGTCTAAAATGAAGCTAATATGAATGAGATGTCATTGCTTAAAATAATGAGTTTGATATATAACTTTAAATGGGGAAATAAATTAAACTTGTCCCACATTGTTCGATGATCAAACCATAAAGTTGTTTATAAGGAAGAGCCATTAAGCTTGGTAAGCATCTTTACTTGCTTATTTCCCAAACTCCTACGAACAACTAGGACGATGCGATCCTTCTAAACTTCTTGCGTGAAGCTGCTAGAGGAAAGAAGGGCAAGAAACTAGAGTCAGAGTGACTTGAATATTGTTTTAAAAACATAGAAAGGGGGACCTTCACTAATCCGTTCCATTCCCATGAAAACCAATAAACCGGTCTTTGGTCTTAAAAAATAGAAGGGGGGACCTTCACTAATCCGTTCCATTCCATGAAGGTTTTCAGTGCCACGTGTCGCCTCCATATTCATTCTTATAATTTTTTTTCTATCTCTCTCTGATTTAATGCACTTTTATCTTATTTAATACACTTTTATCACTTATTATAAGAAACTTTAAAAATTAATTATGTAACTTTTATTTCAATCAAATAATAAATGAAAGTCAAATTACATTAAATGTTATCGTATTTTTGAAACTCAATTATATATTAGTTTTTACATATTTTGAGTTTGTTTCTATTCTTAGTATATGTAATATATTTTTACACCTGTAAAATATATACACAAAGATTTAAAAAATTTATATATTGATATTTTTCGACCTGTGTGTAGACACGGGATCTAAACTAGTGAAATCAATAAACCAAGGTCTTTGGTCTGTTGACATACTTCATCACTACTTCTTTTCCACAAATGATTAATACAGAAAAGTTCGTTGTTATCTCTGACTCCCGAGTTCTTCTCTAACCATACAACTACTACTTCGGTTGTTGTACGTACCTTGAATATTGAATATTGTTTTAAAAAAATAGAAAGGGGACCTTCACTAATCCGTTCCATTCCATGAAACCAATAAACCGAGGTCTTTGGTCAGTTGACATACTTCATCACTACTTTTCCACAAATGATTAATACAGAAAAGTTCGTTGTTGTCTCTGACTCACGAGTTCTTCTCTGACCATACAACTACTACTTCGGTTGTTGTACGTACCTTGAGAGACGTACGTGTTGTCTTGTCGGCGTTGTAAAATCTATTTTAAGGTATCTGTATCAAACACGAGTCTAATTCAACCAAAATCTAACGCTTATTTTGCTTGATTCTTGCAACTACAAATTCTGATTTGAGTTCTTTATGTTCATGTAATATTTAATTCACATTTCATTTATTTTTTTTATAAATATTATTGTATTCTATTGTTTCTCACAAAAGAAAGTATTTTAATTTATTTATAAAAGAAAATTAACATATTTCCATACAATGCTTTTTAGATTTTTCAGATATTTTCTGATATACAACTAAGATGAAATCAAAATTAAAGTTAAAAATCTGGGGCTGCAAACGAACATGAACAAGTCCTTGTTCGTGTTCGGTCATTAAGAAAATTTCCTATTCACGAGCTGTTCACGAACACATAGCTGAACGAGATTTCCTGTTTGTGTTCGTTCATTAAGGAAAATCTGTTCGTGTCATTTTTGTTTGTCCGATAATTCTATGTAACGAATGTAAATGAAGAACACAAATTCATTTGAGAATAAATCAGATTTTCATCTCAAATTAACATTACACAAAATCCATCAAAAATAAATATGAAGTATTTAACAATTGACATAATTATCTCCACAATCTTGACATATATCATAAACAAAATTAACAAATATTTTTAATTGATAAAACATAAAATGAATATAAACGAACATAAACGAACGAACATAAATGAACACATTACCAAAGTTCAAGAACACGACCTCTGTTCATTAATACTAATGATAGTATAGGGACTAGAAATGTAATTCTTTCCTCTATAAATAGGACTCGTAGTGTAACCCTAAATCATATAATATCAATACACAAGTATTCTGGTGATTTAAGTTGGTATCAGAGCACAGGAGCACCACCCACCGGAAACACCGTCGGAGAGGCGGCGGCACCACCTACCGCCACAACAAGCCGCTGCAGTCTTCTTCTTCTACTACTAGTTCTACCGCCACCGCCATTCTCCACCACCACCTCACCACCACCACAACAACCACCTCACTTTCGTTCTACACCACATCCTCTACCGCCGCCACACCACAAACCCTAGATCCAAGTCTTCGCCGCCGCAAAACTCAAGATCCAGATCCGTCGCATCAAAGTCGCCGCTGTCACAGGCAGTCGCCGCTCACTCCCCAAGTCTAGGGTTAGCAGAAACAAGGCCACTCTCATGACCTTAGACATCGTCGTGACCACAATACAAACAGTGGTCGTTTTTCTAGCGACTTGCACCACGTGAGAGCCATAATGCTATTGGTTCTCTTTCTTGTGAGGAATAAACCCATCAAATGACTAGGTTGTCACATGGGGGAGAAGAAGAAGGGAACAAAACCCTACCAGGCGAAACTTGTATGCTTGGTGAAACTTTGGTTAGGGGAAAGTTTAGGTTGAGCGTAACTTTGGGTAGGCGGGCAAAAGTATGATGGGTGCGAGTGGCAAGCGAAAGTATGGCAGGAGAAGATGAAGACCTTCTATCTTTTAAGCTTTATGTTTTTACATTTCAACCTAAATCGCTCCCGCGCTTAGTTTGAGAGGGATATTCGACCACGTGTAATAGAGTGATAGTGTAGGGTAGGTTATGTAACTTGGTGGTCTACATATACCACCTTCTTTGTAACCCTAATTCACAATCATTCAATACACATACTATTATAATATTTAAGTTAACTAAACAAACGAAATTTCTTGTTTATGTTCGTTCATTCATTTAACTAACGAACATAAACGAATTTCACGTCGAACGGTTCATAAAATGTTTGTTAAACGTTCGCTTCGTTTGCAACTCTATAAAAATCTCTAAAGTTGTGGTGAGTTCAAAATTGAAAGCCTAGAATGTCAAAAACGGTTTCATCTATATAAAGCAAGTAAAACAACTCGAACCTAATTAAAATTTATCGTTCTAAGTTGAGTTTCTTTTTAATCAAGTGGTCATGCTCACATGTATACGTTTGGGCATGAGTTTAAAAATAAATTTCGTATGAATTTAAAACATAAATTTTTGTATATAAATAAAAACTAAACTTGTTAACATTTTTATCATCTCTTTACATACCTTTTCAAAAATTAAATAATGTACTATAATTTTAAAGATTATATTATTAAAATAATAATATACCTTATCAAACACAATGATATATATGACCGTAAGCATTTAAATATATTTTGTGTAAATGACACTTGGTATAATCCAATCAACCATTTTAGGGGGTGTTTGAGATTTCATATTAGGTTTATTTATTTGTTTATTTCTTTTTTGAATTAGTCACTTTTAAATAAGCCTGGCCAACTTCAAATCATTATTTAAAATATGTGATTTGTCTAACAAAAAATTAAAAAACAGTCTAGATAAATGAAGACTCAGGGTCCCCGCGGAATAATGGGATCCGTGGATGGAAACCAAACCTTCATACCACCCTATAAAAGACAATGAGTACCTGTGCGTACGTAATGCAGGGACCACAACACCGCCAGGAATGCCGTGCGGAAGGGAACATCCCATGCACACAATGGGCCCCTCCAGGTCACAAAACTGTCATTACTAACGGTTGTCACCTGTGAGACCACAAGGATATTCCTGATGGTGACACCCCACCAATAACATTCCCGCCAGGACAGAGCCATGATAGCGACATCATGGTACACCACCACCGGCTATAAATAGGAGAACCATTCCCAGGTATGAGCATCTTCTTCCCCACGCATACCACACTCATTCTTAAACAAATCTATTCTCCTACCAATACTTATCCTCACGCCAGATGGTAGTCACAGGGAAACCCTCTTTCCTGTGGCGAGACTAACGATGTTGCTAGTTTTGCAGGTCCTTTCATACAATTTCGAGCTCAAGGCAACTAAAGAATCATTCATCAAATCTGTGGAACATTAGTCCATGCCTCTGTGTGGATTAGTGTATCTTCAATAAACAATCATAAATTAACTCAAACAATTTATTACCATTTTAAAACGTAGTAAATATATATAAAGTTCTAACAAACAATCCTAATGTCACTTATTTTGCATCTAGTTAAAGTTTATCTATTTATCCATTTAACGATAAAAAATTATCAAACACGATGCTTATACATAATTCATTTCTCTTGGGAGAAGTCCTATTTTTTGGAAGTCCAAGAAACAAGCTATTATTTCTCTTAGCTCTGCTGAAGCTGAGTATCGATCTTTTCATTGGGTCACACAGGAAATTGATTGTTTAACTCCTTTGTTTGTGGATTTCAGCTTCCCAACCTCACTCCGGTTCCTCTGAAGCGTGACAGGCAGGCGGCCATTCACATCGCTAAAAATCATGTTTTTCATGAACGCACAAAGCATATTGATTTGAATTGTCATTTTGTCCGTGAGAAACTTCAGGCCGGTTTGATTCTGTTTTCTCATACTCGTACTTTCGATCAACTTGCGGATTTATTTACCAAAAGTCTTGCTGGCCAACCGCACTCGGCAATCATTTCCAAGTTGGGGTTGTATACACCTCCAACTTGAGGGGGGGGTGAAACTATTAGTTTCGCTTGTTAGAATAGTTTCGTTTGTTTAGCTAGTTTCGCTTCTTTGTTTAGTTTCTAGTATATAAGCATTTTTATAATCATTATTTGAGTTATCAATCAAAGTCATCCCCCCACATTTATTTCTCTTTCTTTTCGGTCTCATTTCATTATCACAACAGATAAAATTATAACAATAAATTTCTAATACTTCAACTAAACTATAAGTTATATGGATAGTTATCCATATAACTTATAGTTTTGTTGAAGTATTAAAAATTTAACAATCATATATCAATAGTATACTTTATTATAATTCTTTTAACTTTATGTAAAAGGCAATGATTTAAATACACATAAACACAATTAAGAAAAAACAAGATGCACATGACCTTGTAGTCTAGTGGCATTGGTAATTGTCCTCAGGGTACAAGGGGCGTCACTCGGTTACACCTCTCGAGTAGTTCGGGTAGTGCGAGTACACCGCCACAAGGGTTGCGGGTACACTTCTCGGGTAGTTCAATCAGGTATAGGTTCCCGCGTGTGAGCAGGGGCGGACTTACCTTAGCTCAAGGGGTACCTATCGGTACCCCTCAACTTTCGACGTGTAGTAGAAAATTAGTGGAATTTTTTTTACAATTTTATGTTTCCCGATACCTCTGAACTAAATTTTTGATACCCCTGAATTTTTTTTCTAGATCCGCCACTGCGTGTGAGATTGTGAATACCCGTTGTGAAGAGCCATTGGATTTGGTTATAGTGCTTTGGGTTGTATTTGGGTAAAAATAAGATGACTATCAGTCATTATAGTACTTTGGGTTGTATTTGGATAAAAAAACAAGATCATTGATAAATTTTTTGAGCAAAATCAAATTACAAGGAGTCTTTAATTTATATATGTAATTAAACTTTAAAATAAGAATATTTGGTATCAAATAAATTAACTTGAATTTAATCGGTTTTATGACAGATTTACGTAAATTAAAACAAAGATACTCTTGTTAATGTCGAGATAAATGCCTTCAAAGTTTGAATCTTCAAATTTCTTGCATTTGTAGAGAAAGTTCAGTTTTTAATAATTTTCAGTATTTATATTTAATAGCATACACTACAAGAAAATCAGTCGGTAAGGACGACCCTTTAGCGACGACATGTGATCGTCGGCATATGGTGACGACAAGTCGTCGGTAGCTTGCCTTTAAACTTTTAATAAAAATCATTTTTTTCCCGACGACATGTCGTCGGTATAGTTTAGGCGGGAATAGTGAAAAAGTAACCCGCCATTTGAGTGGGCTATGCCGAAGACATGTCGTCGGTATTTTTCTCTTCAAATAAAGTGGATTAAAAAAGCTAACGCCAACTTATAAAAAGAGCTTGTTTTTTGTTATTAATATGAATTTAAACGAGTTACACTAAATAATTATAAATATTCTTTTTTAACTTTTAACTATATCGTATAAAACAAAGATTGATACGATTGATAAAGTGTAAGAGACATAATTATTGTTTGAAATTTTTGGTGAAACATGTGTTCACTAAGTTATAAAAAAGATTTTTTATTAACTTTGGACAAAACTAAATATATGAAAACGATGTATTTTTTCCTATTTCTTTCTAGGTTTGTGTTCTATGTTGTGAGGGCTTCACAATGAACAAAACCGCGTCCAAAACGTAGCTAAGATGAATGAAATATCGTTCCTCGAAGTTGGGTGTTTTTGACTGTGTAAAACTGCGAAAATTGCAAGGAAAAGTGTGAAAACTTGTCCCACATCGGTGGGGGGGACCAATCTTGGAGTGATATATTAGTGGAAGCCTCCTAATGAATTTGTTTTCTTTAAGGCAACACTAGTGAGTCCCTATTTGGTGCGAGGCACACGCACACGCACGCTGTGGGCGTAATGTGATGTTTTGATGGCGCACTTGGCGTCACCGCGAGACGCTTGAGTGCCACCTTAGTATTTTTGAAGGATAGTGCGAGGTCAGATGGCTCGTTCTACTTAGGAGGAAATCTGGTCAGCATGACCAGGTACTCCGGAGAGCCAACCTAATCAGGAGAAGGAAATCTGGTTAGCATTACCGGTTACTCCTGAGTAACAAGATCAGTTCCACAACTTCTCTTACACATAATCTTGAAACATAAGTCAGTTACGATTTAGAGAATTAAAACAGAATAAAATGCATTGAAAACGTTTAATGCAAATTATTTTCGTTTTAATTATTTTTGAACTGTTTCGACTTTTTTCCCCTATAAATACCAATGTGCTCATTGGTTGAGAGACATCCCAAATATCCCAAACACAGACCAGCAAAGCTTCTATTCTTCCTACTCTTCTACTCTCAAGATACTCCTTCGCGTGCTAGGTCCTCCCCGGCAGTACATACTGCTTCCAAGGGCGAAGCTATGAAGGGGCCAGGGAGGGCCCCGGCCCCTGCCGTTTTTTCCGTTAGTAGTGTTAATTTTTCTGTTTTCGTCCGAAATTTTTTTTACGTATAGAGCCGGCCCCTGCTTATTTTTTTCGGCCCCCGCTTCTTAGATTTTCAAGCTCCGCCACTGACTGCTTCGTCTATTGTACCCTGAGAAACAAACGAGTTCTCTAGAGACTCGAAATTTGTTTTAAGGGATTCGTATTGAATATGAATCCTCAACCAAAATTCTTTGCTTCTTCCCCATTCTTTGTATTTTTTTTATTATCTTAGTTGTAATTTGTACTATAATTTACTGCTTTACTCTTTTTATGTATTGTAATTAGAATTAGTAAAACTGTTTTTATTATTTTTATACGAACAGTTCATACAATTATAATATGATTTAAAACTTTAAATTAATTCTTTTAATTTTTAATAATACTTATGTAAATTTACTTAAAATATATATAAAAAGGTGCATAAAAATATATTTTAAGTTTGCTTGTCATTTTAAAAATAGTTTTGTTTCGAACATAAAAAAAGGAGGAAAGTCTAATTTATCCAAAACATATATTAGAACTAGAAGAAACAAAGTTTATTTTTATATTCTATTTATATCAAACTATTATAAGATATGAAAGACGATATAGAAATGAGGGATGTCATTGTTGCCAAATAAACCAACTTTTTTCATTATTATAAAACGAAGTTCATATGCATGCAATGAACTTGAACATTATTTGAAACGAATGCTATTATAATGGAAGTCAATAGGTTATCGTATGTAACTAACGGACCGGAGTATTATAAACATATTATTTCAAAAGAACCAATTAAATAAATTAATAATATCTTATTATTTACTTTACCTAGAATACTAGTGTAAAGATTCATCATTCATGTGTGTTTAACATTGATTTAAGTTTGAAACAGAAGCAAATAATCTTGATTAAAATCTAGGGTCAAAGTAATAGATTTGTCATTAGATGATTACGTTAAACATTGGTGAATGCACGTCAAAACATTAAGATTCGTTAGAATATACATTTAGGATTGGTAAGTGATGGAAAAAAATATAATGTGGCGCTGATTTGAAAAATAGATAGTGTCGGGGATAGGAATGGAGAAAAATAGACTCTTTCACCCTTAGAAAAAAAACAAATTAAATGATAAATAAAATATTATTAATAAACAATAAAAAAAATCAAAAGTTAACGTGAGAAAAGTGGTGAGGCCTTGGCACGACTCATGCCAGTGAGTCGCTGCCAACCACGCCACCACGACATTGTGTTTCATGTGTAGCCACGATGCCACGTTGGATCATGAGTGACACTGTGGAGTATGCTGCTTAGCCTAAGTGCTTACGCGATTCTTGAGATTCTATGTTTAGAATTGATTATTTATTAAACGTCTCTCATTGGAAATGAAGGTTTAAAATGACGTAATAAGAGCAAATGTATTTTACCTTGATCTTGAAAAACTTTATAAAACGACATGTAAATAAATCATAGATTAAAAGGCAGATAATGAAACAAAGTCCAGGGGCATTTTGTGTAATTAACTCAAATGAAGAAAACATATATCAAGAATCAAGATGAACGACACATAAATTGCGGAAGATCTCTGTTATCCTTTGAGCTCGGTAGTTTTTGTTTTGTTCTTTTCTTCCTTAAAGATACACCCCTACCTCACCCCACCTACCCCCTACTCTCACCCCACCCCACCCCACCCTTAAAAAAATTGCATCTTTCTGACTCATACCAGAGACCCCTTTAATATGTAGAGAATTTTAGCTTTGTTTTCTCACCGAATAACAGCTTTTTCTACACCCATTTGAAGCCCTTTTATTTATATTTCTTTCTTTAACTTACTTTAATCCTTGAATGTAAGCTTCAAACTACCCAGAAACTGTTTTGTTACATCATATTAGAAACCCTTCATCTGTTCATTTTCGGAAAACACAAAAAAAATCTCAGCTTTAGCTTTTTCTGAACCCTCATCTTCACAAACGTAAGCTGGGAAACACACAAATTACTTTCCCAAAGCATTTATTTCAGGTGGGGTTTGCAATCTTTGTCTAGTGGAAGCAGAACAACACCTCCCTTTAGTTGCAGAGGAAAATCAGTTTCTTTTAGGCTTCATTTGTGATCTTTCTTTACAAATGGCTGCAACCCAGAAAGATTCACCTGTTGCAAATGTGATCAAGAATCTATGCCACTCTTATGGATGGTCTTATGGTGTTTTCTGGAGCTTTGACCAGCCAAATTCCATGTATGACTCCCCACTTCAAAATTTATTTTCTTTCTTATGGTATAAATGGTGTTCATCTTCCTGTTAATCTTGTGAATCAGTTTTTTGGGTGGGTCAACCATTCATTCAAAAAAAAAATTTATATTTATTATTATTTTTTTTTAGTTTTTGTTTTTGATTTTCAATTTTCATGGAAGTCGGTATCAAGAAAATGACAGGGTCAATTCTTTAATTAGCTTGGTTTGGGGGAAGAGTTGATCTTATGAGTATCATCACATATAATGTGGGTGAATTTAGTAAATCCATACATTAATTAATTCCACCATGAGAATATTGCTCAACTTAATTGTTCATAAATACAATTTTTCCAATTAATTTTATTTTCTAATTTGATTTGATTAAATAAATCTGTACCTTCCCTGTAATCTGTCTTCTGTGTTTTTTTCTGGTGAAATTTATCCTTATTTTTTTGGTTTCCAGATTGTTGACTATGCACGATGCTTACTTTGAAGAAGAAATCCAAGGTCTGATTAATGATTTGGTTCTACAATCACCCATGTTTGGAGGAGGGTATGCTTATTTTCCCTAATCTTTGTGTAAAACAACAATTAATATCCCTAATTAAATTGGTTTTAATTCAAAATCTTCAAAAGTTAAGCAGTCTTTCATTGAGAATAATAACTAACACTTTCTTAAAATTTTAAGGTTAATTGGACAGGCTGCTTTAACTAAAAAGCACCTATGGATGTCCTCAAAAGATAATTACATGGGACAAAATTCTTCTGGTTCTATCTGGGATATGTTTCAGGTATTAATTAGTTCTTCTGTTTTAGTCTACAAATAATTGTTACACTCTACCTAAATTAACATGCTTTTTTTTTATTTCAGGATGATTCGAAATTTTTTCGACAGTTTTCTTCGGGTATAGAGGTAAATTTTTGACAATTTTCTTGGTGGGCCTATTTATGCCATCTGGATCCAGGGCATAAACCTTTTCTTTTCACTTTCATCTTGCAGACAATTGCAGCAATCCCTGTGGAACCACAAGGAGTGGTACAATTTGGGTCCACTAATAAGGTTAGTAAGCAAAAGCATAAAAAGTGCAGCTTTTGATCTTTATGTAATGTGTCAACTTAATCTGTGTAGATCTAATGAATTGCTTTTGGTATTCAGATTATGGAGAATACAGAGTTTATAAATCATACAAAAAGAATCTTTAATGAAGTTGCTAATGGTAATGTACCAACAAGTTCATCTTCTTCGCCAAACGGATTGTTTGCCTCCTTGATATCATCAGAAGATCACTATTCAATCAGCCAAGCTTCTTTATCTTTTCCACAACAACCTTTCTCATCTGGTTCACAATCTCACTCAATGTTTCTTGATCATAATCAGTTAAACATTGCTTCTAGTTTGACTTCCTTTAAAGAACCACATCAGGATACTTTTGACTTACCGATGGATTTTGGAATCATGGATGAATTTTTCCAAACAGGAGATTTCAATATCTCTCAGTGGTACTCTCAGACTCCTATCGAGAGCAATGTCACCGCAAATGATCACTTGTTATCGCAAGCCACAGGGCTTCTTCCCATCAGTTCTGATGAACAAGTCAAACCTTTGACTATTTCTGGTATAGATGTTGACCTGTTTGGAAATACAGGAGATTTAGGAGACATTGTAACACCCGTTATAAATGGAAATCATTTAGGTTACGACTCATACAATTCAGGGTGTATATCGGTGTCAAAGTCAACTCAAAGTATCGATAATGACTTGGCTACCTTTCCTCCAAAGAAAGGATTGTTCTCCAATCTTGGGATCAAAGAGCTTTTTGAGGGTATTTCTGGTACTTCAACATCTTGCGTTGAGGATCAAGGGTTGTCGTGCTCAAAAAGAAGGAAAACTGGGAATTCCATTTGGGAAATGGATTCGTTACAGCCCGCTGTGTATAACAAGAGTTTTGGGCAGAAAAGTGAGCCCAGTCTTAAGTCAGAGCCATGGTTGGGTGATGGTTCTAGCATTGATGGTTCAAGCACAATATTGCAAGGTAAGAAGCAAGTTGAACCTACAAAGTCCACCAAGAAAAAGGCTAAACCAGGGACACGACCCAGGCCCAAAGACCGCCAGATGATACTGGACCGTATGGCTGAGTTAAGAGAGCTCATCCCCAATGGTGAAAAGGTGTGTAAAACATTAATACATTAAAAGAACACACAAGATTAGAAGTATATATGCAAACTCTTTACTAACTGGTTGATTGATTGATTGATTCTACAGATGAGCATTGACTGTTTGTTGGATCGAACGATCAAACATATGCTTTTCTTGCAAAGCGTAACACAACATGCTGACAGAATCAAACAGGTTGATGAACCAAAGGTGATCATAGTTCTCTTTACAAATTAAACATCATATTTTTAATTGGCTAAGTATTCACATAAGTTAAAATGGTGATTTTTGTCAGCATAATGGTGTCACTCAGAATGATTATTTGAATGATCCAAGCAACAGTGGTGTGACATGGGCATGTGAATTGGGAAATCAAACGATGATTTGTCCATTAATAGTTGAGGACCTTAGTACCCCGGGACAAATGCTCATAGAGGTAAAAGTAGCAAACATATCTGATTCTGTATGGTGGTGAAGCTGCAGAAACATTTAATAACAATATATTTCTGATGCAGATGATTTGTGAAGAACATGGGTTTTTTCTTGAAATAGTGGACATAATCCGGGGATTTGGTTTGACCATTTTGAAGGGCGTCATGGAAGCTCGCGAGGAAAAAATATGGGCTCGTTTTATAGTTGAAGCTGAGGTAAAGAAAGCATTGTACAATCATTCATAAAATGGTATAAAAAGAAGAAAAAATGTGTGTTTTTTAGATTAATTTGAATTTATTTCACAGGCAAAAAGGCATGTGACAAGGCATGAGATATTTGCAGCACTTGTTCAACTTCTACAAACATTGGGATCTAATGACAATCATCTTGAGAAAAAGATTATGCAAACCGGGAACTCTCTGCTCAACGGTTTCCATCATTCTGAGGTGCAACTTCCTGTAAGTTTGGCAGACACGAGGTATCGCGTGGACTTATAACCTTGTTTTTCAGAATACCATGAGCATTGATTTCCATGATTGGTATTCTGGGACGAAACTAATTTCCTCCATACGAGTGGCGATTTTGGCCAGAGTTAGAAAATGATGCTGTGGATCGACGTGTGTTGAATTTGCTGAATGCAAGAAGGATTAGTTATGATTTTAGGTTAATATTAGCTGCTGTGGCTTTTTGGGTTCTTGCCCATTGTTTTCTAGCTTTGATTTGTTAGTGTCTTTTTTGTTGGTTTCTTTCAGGCAGTTTTCAGAATTTAAATGTTCATAGTTTGAAACTAACAAGAAAGAACCAATATAATTTGTAGGCTGATAGCCACCTTGTGATTATATCCATATGAGCTTTGGATGCTTTTGATTGTCAGCTGAGCATCGGTGAACCTGTTGACCATCCTTGGGTTGTTTCATATTGATTCGGATCGATCCATTTTTCACTTTAGACAACCACAAACATCGTCCCCAACTTCTCTCCATCGATCAGCTCGCACACACAAAACTTTTCTCTTTGTTCTAATCTTTTATGAAATTTTTTATTGTTTTTTTGTAAACTACTGATGTAAAAACCACAAATGTTTGGAGAGTTGGATGAATGTGTCAAGGCATGATTTAGTGTGTGAGTGAATGATATTGAACAAGCTTCCAACATGAATTAATTAGGTACTCAATAGAACTTATGCACTCACAGATTGAATTGGCAGAATCGGTAATTTGGCAACACCCAAACACGTTTATTATTATAACCAAGAAACTCTCTTAAAACTTAGTAACAATCATTAACCCTAACACGGTTTATATAGACTAACCAATACGCGTTAGACTATGACTAGAATAGCTAAACAATAGGACAATTAATTAATATAATCCTAACATCCTAAACCAACAAGTATAGTAGTATTACTGTATTAGCTTCCTTATTGACGTGTGCCTTGCACGTCAAGTCATGGACTAGAAACTCGCCAACAATCACTCCCGAGTTTCTAAGTCTTATAGGGGAGGTCTTCAACACCGAGTAGATCTCGCATCTCTTTGAACTTGATCTTTGCTAGTACTTTGGTCATAATGTCAGCTTTTTGTTCTTTGTCACAAATATGTTCAACTACCAATTCATTATCTTCCACACATTCCCTAATGTATATCGGGATTTGATGTGCTTGCTTCGACTGTGAAATATCGGATTCTTCACTAATACACTAATACAATGGCGGATGTATTGTCCACTTGCAACAATACTCTTTGAGGCTTTTTCTCGGGTATCTCACTTAGCAATTCCCTTAGCCAAACCGTCTGACATGCAACTGAACTAGCTGCCATGTATTCTGCTTCACACGAAGATAGTGCTACAATGCTTTGTTTTTTAGAGTACCAAGTAATCGGAGATGATCCGAAATAAAATACATGACCCGTAGTACTTCTTCCATCATCAATATCAATATTATGGCTACTATCATTATACCCGATTAATTTTGTAGTTTAAGTAACAGTTTTTGTATCTATATTACATCAATTTGCAGTTTAAGACTGTAGTAAGTAGGGAGTTTAAAACTACAATAATAGTTATTTTAATAAAACTGAAAGATTAAACTGCAGTATGTGGGTCTGTCTCAACAACTAATGAGTTGAAACTGTCAATGACCGTCAATCTTTTCAAATAACCGTTGACTTTAGACAGTCCAAATTGCGTTTCAGCTTGATCCGACAGTCAGGATTGATTTTGACAGCGGTTATACTCACCGTTGTCAATATTATATACAATTCACCGACACCGCTTCATTTAAGTGTCAACTTTACATGTTTACCAAAATTAAAATAAATGAGTAAAATAATTTGCACCGTTAAAAAAATTAAACTAATGTTCAAACAACGATAAATTCATGCAATGTATTTATTTATATATTTTTTAATTTTTTATTCTTTATTTTCTCTAAACTTTTTTTAAAAGCTAAATTTTATGTTTTAATTAATATTTTAAATTTTTATTGAAGCTAATTTTGTAATTTTCGAATATATCGTTGCGATGCATTTTTTTCTATCTATGTTTCAGACAAATACGATTTTGCGTTTTTTACGCTCATTTTACGATATAACTTTTTCTTGAATTTCGAATATAACGTTTCGACGTGCTTTTTTTCATTTATATTTCGATATTCAAAATCGAGTCACGAATATAATGTTGCTACGTTCTTGTTTTTATCAACGTTTCGATATAAGTTTTATTCAAAACGAGTCGAGTCATATGTAATGTATTTTTAATTTTTTTTATTTTTAAATACAATTTTGTTTTCCTTTTATAACTTGTTTTATGATATTTCAAATATACTGTTGCGACGTATTTATTTTTATCAATATTTCGATATAAATTTTATTAAAAACTGTGTAATTACATATTCAATATTTTGGGTGTCTTATGTGTACTTAAACCTAATATTTATTTAAACTTTTTCTTATTTTTTAATATACGCTTTCCCCGTGGAATCGCACGGTGGAAACTTACTAGTTATATACATATACATCAGTTCAGATTATAAAACAAAAATGTGTCTAAAAGAGGATCCTACTTCACTCATGCACCGTCTTTTAACCCTTCTATCGCTGGTAAAGCTAGCAATCTAATAAAATTTCTGCATGTTAAGACAACACACTAGTACATTTAACCGGCCGAGTGTTTTTCAATCCAGATCCAAGTATTGTGTTCGAGTCCATGTAATATGCCATCTCTCCCTCTGCCCTATCTGTATACTTGTTGATACATTAAATAATGTTAATATGAAACACACACCATTTTGGATAATTTATTCAAAATTACATAATATGTTTATATTTAAACTGTAAATGTAAATTACCCACTATGGATGGAGACAACAAAAGGTGGAAACATGTGTAACAGACATTACTTGAATATTAAGGACTGAAGAGAGTGTGTCAAGTGGAAGACTGGCTTTTTAGCAAACTATAATTGTAGGTTTGTACTCAATTTGCATGTTTGGTCCACCAAGAATTTCTATTTTCGACTCTTTTGATCCAAAATCAACTACTTTATCAAGTTTTGGTCATGGACACTAGGGATTGCAATTTGCAAGTGTCACGAGAGTACTTTTTAATTTCTATTTATTATAAAGTAAGATAAAGATATATCAAAATGAAGACGGGTGGGAGCACATTATACGTTTCTACCGTTTTTATGTGGTATTTTATGATCATTCTCCATGAACTAAACTTGCGACGAAAAATAAAGTTTACTCGTTGCTTTTGATATTTGGGTTTGCCTTTCAAGTTAGTGCATAAAAGTGAGATATCAGATAAGTGCTCTTCCCGTTCATACTTCATAGTGAGGAGGCTAAAAAACCAACGAAAGAAAATCTTTGCATAAATATTCATGACCTAATTCCTTACCTTTTTAAAGTAAATCCAAAATTGGTAATTTTTCTATTGAACTAGATCAGATACAATATCCACCAGAAAATGTTAGTGTAAAGACAACTTTATTAGCACTACTATAGATAGAGAAATTTGTGAATTTCGAAATCAGTAGGTATATTGCGACGGACTTGCTATAAATAGATCCAATGTAGTACCAGTATTAATAGAACTTGTGACAGACAGAAATCGTCCGTTAAATCATTGTAAATTTAGCCAAGGAAGATATAATGGCTCCGTCTTAAAATAATTGGTTACAAATCTAATCAGACCTTAACCTGTATGACCTTGGCATGTCGATAAATGTATGTTTTCTAACTACCGCGTTTTAAGGTTAATTAAGCGGGGAATTAAGAATGTTGTGGATGTATGATGGATTTATGAATCACATATATGACTTTACCTAATGATCTGGAGAAAAAAATGTAACACAACTAATGTAAATGATCACTTTAATTAATATATATATCTCAATATCTCACCCTTGAAAGAATTAAAAGTATTTAGTGCATTTACGTAAGGAAACAGTATTCATCTGTAGTGCTTTGTGAGTGTTGGGTTGTTATTTGAGAGAAAGTGACATATGTATGTCATGCACCCTACCTTGACCTACCTTTTTTTTTAACGGCAACACCTAGATATTCTAGGATAATTGGGTTTCCCCGAGGCAACACCTAGAACATCCAGGACAGCCCACCACAGGAGGAACCCCCCAACTGGGTAAACCCCATGACCTTGACCTACCTAAACATTATATTATTTAGCCTTAGAGATCATAAAAATTGGTTTCTTCCTTTTTTATAGTATATGTTCTAGATAAAGAAAGTAGTCACCAAATCTTGGGTATAAATACACCAGATGTCATTAGCAAATCAATAAAAAGCATAGCATATCTAACATTTGACATCATTCTCTTCAGGGTCTAATTGTTCCTGTTCTCCACTGTCATTTATATTCTTTTGTAAAAATGGCTAACCCGAATGGAGTTGAGTGGAGCATCAGGGTGGGTGATGGATCATCAATGGTGCTTGAGCCCGATCACGAGAATGGAATGATGAGATTATGGGACCGATTAAAGGGTTTGGCGGTTCGGTTTGTGATGAGAGTGTGGATGTTTTTAAAGAAGGCATGGGATTTAGGGGTGGATGACCCTAGAAAATTCTTCCATTGTCTTAAAGTTGGGGTAGCTTTAACAGTAGTTTCTTTGTTTTACTACTTGAGACCTTTGTATGATGGTGTTGGTGGCAGTGCTATTTGGGCTATTATGACTGTAGTCGCCGTCTTCGAATATACTGTTGGTAGGTATTAGTTTACACTTCTAACACACCTATCACCCAATGTTTGTTTTACTTCAAGAAAAACATGCTAATGTGTAAATAATGTAGGTGCAACTTTGTACAAGTGTTTGAACAGAATTTGTGCCACTTTCCTTGCTGGATTTCTTGCACTTGGGATTCATTGGATTGCTAGTCATTCAGGCCACCAATTTGAGCCATATATCATGGGGATATCTCTTTTCATACTAGGTAACTTCAATAAATCATATCATGAAAGTTTGTTAATTGAATAAACATATAGCCAAAGTTTCACTAACTAATGAATTTCTAACAGCTTCTGCTACAACTTTTTCAAGATTTATCCCTGTGGTGAAAGCTAGATTCGATTATGGTTGCACCATCTTCATTCTTACATACAGCCTAGTCTCAGTCTCAGGTTACCGGGTTGACCATCTCTTACACCTCGCTCACGAAAGGGTATCAACCATAATCATAGGGACTTGTTTGTGCATTATAACTAGCATGATTATTTTGCCTGTTTGGGCTGGTTTGGAGCTCCATCTTCTCATCCCATCTAACATGGATAAGCTTGTGAAATCGTTAGATTGTAAGTACTTTACAACATCATTGAAATCTACATGATTTTACCAACTTATAATCATAATTTCTTTTTCTTATAAAGGCTGTGTGGCTGATTATTTTGGTCATGATAACGAGAAATCTAAGAAGACTTTACAAGGTTATAAATGTGTGCTGAATTCAAAAGCCTCTGAGGAATCCATGGCAAATTTTGCTAGATGGGAGCCTGCACATGGCCACTTCAATTTCCGCCACCCATGGAAAAATTACCTCAAAATAGGAGCATCATCGCGTAGTTGTGCATATTGCATTGAAACACTCACTAGTTGCTTGAAATCCAAGAATCAGGTGAATCCCAACTTCTGATCACTTTTTCATATTTATCACTTTTCATACATGAAATATTGAAATCGAATATTAATCAAAACAAGCTTTAATGGTTCTAAAACCAGGTCCCGGAATCAATAAAGAACCATCTTGAATCAGCATGCATGAATCTAAGCTCAAGTTCATCGAATGTTATAAGAGAACTGGCAACAATTGTAAGCACAATGAGAAGATCAGCGAGGCTAAATATGTCGATTGAAGACATGAAGAACGCGGTTCAGGATCTACAAAATGACTTAAAATCCCTTCCGGATTTGCTAATCGAACCACATGATCACAAGGAGAAATATGAGCCGGTTTCTAGTGAAATCATTGTAATGCCCGTCCTGGAAGTCATCCCGCTAGTGAGTTTTGCGTCTTTACTAATTGAAACCGCTTCTAGGATAGAAGAAAACATGGTGAAAGCAGTGGAAGAGTTGGCAGACTCGGCTCATTTTAAGAAACCAAAAGATGAAGTAAAACTCAAACACAATAAGACTCCCAACAAGATTGTCACTGATGAAGAAAATGTGATCGTTCAACGAGTATGTAAAAATTGAGAGAGAGAGTTTGGAGAATTCTCTGATCTCATTGATTGAAAACTGAAAATTACAAAAACAGATTGACTATATATACAAGAACGAAAACCAACTAACAAACTAAGTTGTTAAATACATCACATGACTTGCACAATACTAACTTAAATCTTCCGTGTCAAAATCAACACACTTATGTATCAATTTGGTACGGATATTTTTTCCTCCGTATCATTTTATCCGGACTCCATATTGTTCTTTCGTATCAATTCATTCGTCTATCATTTAGAATTGGATTTGCTAGACATCAGCCATCCGTATCGTTTGGTCCGGAAGGCTCCCGTCCGTATCATTTGCTCTGAAAGACATTCAAAACACTCCCTCAAGTTGGAGAATATGAAATCCCCAACTTGGAAAGCAAAAGGGAATGCTAAGGATTTGGCAAACTCTTTGTATTATTTATTTCTTTTTTCCAACTCTTGTCTATGTTATTTATTATTATGATTATTATTAATACTTATTTTAAACGAGTTAAACGAGCGAGCCACGAATGAATCAACGAGGCAACGAGCCACTTATTGACCGAGCCACGAGCCGAGCTTACCCTGGCTCGGTCTCGGCTCTTTTACAAGTCGAGCTAGCTCGGCTCGTTTTAAACCGAGTTTTTTTCGAGCCAAGCTATTTTTGAACTTTTTTCGAGCAAGCCGCGAGCTTTTTGAACAGTCTTACCCTCCGCGACCCACCACATCGCCTGAACTAGTCGCCCCCTCCGCCTGTCACCACCTCCATCGTCTCTCTCTTGTTTTTTTTTCTACAGATCTAAGCAAACTAGACTGAGCTCGTTTTTCCGATGAGTACATTGGTGCCGATTTTCGACATAACTAAACAACCACCGCCATGTTCAAGATCTGAACAGAGCTCAATCACCACTTAAGTCATCAACGGGGTGGACAGATAAAGAGAAATCTAAGATGGTAGTGTTGTGTAACATCCCTAAAATAATATTAAACGAGGTTTTATTATGTGGGGGTTCAGAAAGAAATAAAAAAAAATAAAAAGATCGAGGGCTAAACGGGATTAGATCGATAGAGGGAAGTCGTGAGGATGGAGGGTTTTAACCCTAGCCCTCCCCCCCCCCCCCCACCCCCCAACTACACTCATCATCTTCATTTTTTTTACATTCTAGAGAGAGTTTAAAGAGAGAAAGTCAGGTTTCGGGTTGTGGAGCTCAAGGATCGATCATCATCATCAGTATCTAAGGATCAAGGAGTTAGGCTCAGTGCAAGTACACATCTCGTTGAATTTGAGTTTTTAGCTTTTAAATGGGTTTAAGGTACAAATGCGTAAAGGTTCGGTTTTTACGTATGAAACAACTAAATAAGCATAGATCTATGCTCATAGATTGAAATGGAACGTTTTGGACGTAAAAATTTCGAAGCTTGATCATCGTGAAAGCTTAGCCGAAATTCTAGGGTTTTGGGGAAGAAGACAGCCCGCATAGGTGAACTTGTCAACTTCGCCTGATGCTAATATGGCGAACTTAATAAGTTCGCTAGATCAAATTCGCCTAAGCATGATAGGGCGAACTTGGTGTTAGTTCGCTCGGTGTAAGTTAGCTAGTATCAACAATGGCGAACTTGATTTAAGTTCGCCAGGATCTAAGAGAGCGAACATGACAAGTCCGCTAAGGTCAAAGTGGCGAACTTAACCTTAAGTTCGCCAGCTTAAAAGTATAGAACGCCTAGTTTCGGTTAGGTCCGTTATCTTAACCCACATTAATTAATTATACAAATAGAGATCTAGTGACGGTTACTGGACCAATTCTAGTATTCACAGGATAGCTTGACATGTGAGTTCTTATTACCCTTTTTTATCTAACGGTTTTGGGCTGGCATGCATACTAGTAGAAAGATTTGAAAGGCAGAGTATAGTTTTTATAAAAATGTTATTTCCATAAAGTAAAAGAACGTTATAGTTTTTATAAAAATGTTATTTTTATAAAAAGAAAGAGAAAAAAGCTAAAGTGTATAGTACTATCTTTGAAATAAATATTTAAAAGAAACTAAAGAATGAAAGTCAAAGAACGGTAAAGGGGCTGCACCTCGGTGCAGCTCGATGGTGACAGTGACAGGAGCTGTATTTCGGTACAGCTCAAACAGTGACAATGACAGTGACAGATGTCATGTTTATGCTTATGTGTTATTTGTCTATGTGAAAGTTATGTGATTGCATTCTATTTTGTGTAGTAGTCTAATTGCGTTGCATAGTAGAAAGTCCTGCAGTCATGCTAAAGTAGAAGTCTCATCCCGAGGTGTGAGCAAGCTAAAGTAGAAGTCTTACCCTGAGATGTAAGCAATGATAAAAGAGTCTCACCCTAAGGTGTGAGCAATTGCTAAAGAAGTCTTACACTAAAGTGTAAGCGATAAAGAAAGTCCCACCCTGAGGTGTGGGCAGCGCTAAAGTAAAAGTCTTACCCCGAGGTCTAAGCGAGAAAGGGATCTTGTCTTCGGACAATGATCCATATGTGATAGTTAAAGTGTGTGATAGTTACTGGTCCTGTACGAGTGCAATGAAAGTTTTGAAAGAGTATAGGAGGACACCATAATAGGTTTCCTCAAAAGTAATGTTTTAAAGAAAAATAGTAACGGGACGATTTTATAAATTGTAACAGTGTATAGTTTTAAAGTAAAGGCAAAGTTTGTTTAAAGTAAAGAAAGAAAGTTTATTTTATTTTTATAAAACTAAGCTACCTAAAGAAAGTTTAAAGTTTACAGTTTAAAGTAAAGATAGAACTCACCAACGTTAGCTGACTTTTAGTATGCATGACATGTAGTAAAGGTAAAGCAAAAGTAAAGTAAAGGAGTCGTGAGGGTCGGATAGCATGGACGTCGGGTTGCTGTGCTGTATATTGACTTTCCTACTCCCGATAGTTTATGTTTAGAACAATGTTAGACGTTACTGGATTATGAATGTTTTGAATTAAAGACTTTCGCTGTTTGTTATATTTTGTGCCAACTATGAGATGTATCCGGTTTGGAGCATTTCATGTTGTTGTAGAAATTGGTGAAAGAAATTCATATGGTGACAGAGGTTGTTAATTGGTCATTTCCGGAGGTGGTGTTGTAGAAATTGGTGGTAGATAATTGAGGTTTTGAAATGAAATTTTAGACGGGTCATGGAAATTCTAATTTGCACCGATCGAGAGATAAAAGTCAGATTTATCAATGTTCTAGTGATGGGTATTGGATCGGTTTTATTTGAGATGAAGCTTTGCTGGAAAAACGAAGCTGCCAGACTGTGATGTTGAAGTGTTACCGGAGAAGAAGAAGTCGATGGATCTGCCTCGTTTTTTCGACTAGGTTGTAGGCAGGTGGTGGCTCCATTGGTTTGAGAACTAGGGTTTTTTATTTAAATATATGTTTTTTATAACTATTTTGTTTTTAATCTAAGGGTATTTGTTTATTTTTAAAATATTTGACAAAAAAATTAACTGTCATCAAACATATGACCAACCAAGTTATGTTTATGTATAAAAAAAACTTGTATTAATCATTATTTTTTAAAAAAAGGTTATCAGATAATGATGATATTAATGAGGTTAAAGAATCACATAAGGTTTTTGACATAAACATAGGTTAATTTATAGGCCTAGTTTCAAGTAGAACATGCCCCGAGGTGTTAGCAAGCTAAAGTAGAAGTCTTACCCTGAGATATAAGCAATGATAAAGGAGACTCACCCTAAGGTGTGAGCAATTGCTAAAGAAGTCTTACACTAAAGTGTAAGCGATAAAGAAAGTCTCACCATGGGGTGTGGGAGCGCTAAAGTAAAAGTCTTATCCCGAGGTCTAAGCGAGAAAGGGATCTTGTCTTCAGAAAATGATCAATATGTGATAGTTAAAGTGTGTGATAGTTACTGGTCTTGTACGAGTGCAATGAAAGTTTTGAAAGAGTATAGGAGGACACCATAATAGGTTTCCTCAAAAGTAATGTTTTAAAGAAAGATAGTAACGGAACGCTTTTATAAATTGTAACATTGTATAGTTTTAAAGTAAAGGCAAAGTTTGTTTAAAGTAAAGAAAGAAAGTTTATTTTATTTTTATAAAACTAAGCTACCTAAAGAAAGTTTAAAGTTTACAGTTTAAAGTAAAGATAGAACTCACCAACGTTAGCTGACTTTTAGTATGCATGACATGTAGTAAAGGTAAAGCAAAAGTAAAGTAAAGGAGTCGTGAGGGTCGGATAGCATGGACGTCGGGTTGCTGTGCTGTATATTGACTTTCCTACTCCCGATAGTTTATGTTTAGAACAATGTTAGACGTTACTGGATTATGAATGTTTTGAATTAAAGACTTTCGCTGTTTGTTATATTTTGTGCCAACTATAAGATGTACCCGGTTTAGAGCATTTCATGTTGTTGTAGAAATTGGTGAAAGAAATTCATATGGTGACAAAGGTTGTTAATTGGTCATTTCCGGAGGTGGTGTTATAGAAATTGGTGGTAGATAATTGAGGTTTTGAAATGAAATTTTAGACGGGTCATGGAAATTCTAATTTGCACCGATCGAGAGATAAAAGTCAGATTTATCAATGTTCTAGTGATGGGTATTGGATCGGTTTTATTTGAGATGAAGCTTTGCTGGAAAAACGAAGCTGCCAGACTGTGATGTTGAAGTGTTACCGAAGAAGAAGAAGAAGTCGATGGATCTGCCTCGTTTTTTCGACTAGGTTGTAGGCAGGTGGTGGCTCCATTGGTTTGAGAACTAGGGTTTTTTATTTAAATATATGTTTTTTATAACTTTTTTGTTTTTAATCTAAGGGTATTTGTTTATTTTTAAAATATTTGACAAAAAAATTAACTGTCATCAAACATATCACCAACCAAGTTATGTTTATGTATTAAAAAAACTTGTATTAATTAGTATTTTTTTTTAAAAAGGTTACCAGAAAATGATGATATCAATGAGGTCAAAGAATCACATGAGGTTTTTGACATAAACATAGGTTAGTTTATAGGCCTAGTTTCAAGTAGAACATGCCCTGAGGTGTGAGCAAGCTAAAGTAGAAGTATTATCTTGATATGTAAGCAATGATAAAGGAGTCTCACCCTAAGGTGTGAGCAATTGCTAAAGAAGTCTTACACTAAAGTGTAAGTGAGAAAGAAAGTCTCACCCTGAGGTGTGGGCAGCGATAAAGTAAAAGTTTTATCCCGAGGTCTAAGCAAGAAAGGGATCTTGTCTTCGGATAATGATCCATATGTGATATTTAAAGTGTGTGATAGTTATTGGTCCTGTACGAGTGCAATGAAAGTTTTGAAAGAGTATAGGAAGACACCATAATAGGTTTCCTCAAAAGTAATGTTTTAAAGAAATATAGTAAATTTCAAACAGATTAAAAAATACTTTATCTCAAAAAATATAAGAGCAACCTTTTTAAAATAAATTAAAAAATAGAGTAAATTACCGTTTGCGTCCTCTGTGGTTTACACGATTTAACATAATGTTTTCCTAACACGAATTTTTAACGATTTGAGTCCCTGTGATTTACATTCTGTAACAATCTGAGTCCTTAGGGTTAACACCGGTAGATTTTCTGTTTGAAAAAAGATAAAAAGTCTGTTTTGCCCTTTTTGATTACTGCAGATTCAGTCTCTGTTTCTTCATCTTCATTTGTCACCTTGTATCATCTTGTAGAACAAAATCCTCATGAAAATACTTTCATTAACTAATTACACATCTGAATAAACTCATAAAATCAACTAATTACACCTTTTTGTTTATTGTGAGGTTGCAAATGTCGTTTGGTCCATCGTCTCGCAATGGTGCAATATCCCTCCTATTTTCGCTTTTTCTTTCAAGGATCTTCTCCAAATCCATGAATATGGGGGGGAAAATAAGCCTAAAAAGAAGGCTCTTTATGCAGTCATACTATCAGCTGTTTAGGTACTCTGGAAGGCAAGAAATGAGACGGTTTTTAACAACAAGCGGATGCAAATTCTTAAGATTTTGAAGGACATTAAGGCCACTAGTTACCTTTGGGTCAAATATCGATCCAAAAGGGTTAATTTAGATTGGTCTAATTGGTGTGTGTTCAATGTTAATTCTTTGTCATTGTAAATTGTATTTTGGTCTGCCTTCTCTAGCTTCTTGCTAGTGCTTTTGGCTGTCTAATGAAATTCTCCGCCGTTCAAAAAAAAAGATATTAAATCCCTAAAAGAGAATAGGGGGTTTTTCAATTCTCGAAATCAAGTTTCAAGATTCATAAAAAGGTGAAATCTTGGGAGAATTGGGGGGTTTTTCAATTCTCAAAATCAAGTTTCAAGATTCAGAAAAGCACATGTACTCAACGGTAATTTACTCTTTCGGCTAAGGGCTGGGCTCGTGATCAAGGTGTGCCGGCGACAGGAGGAGTAACGAGGGAGGCCGGCGGGAATGGTGAAGGGAGAGGGTGGCGGATTAGGAAGAACGACGCGGAGGTGGTGGTGGTAAGCAGAGGTGACGACAGCTGTAGTGGTTTGACGGAACTCGGCGGCAGCCGAGTGTAGGTGGCAGGACGAGGAAGACGGCTGGTAGGGTGGTTTTGGTGGTTGCGGGAGCCGGTTGCGGTGGTGAGACACGGCGGCGGACAGCGGACAACGGCTGACACTACGACAATAACGAGAATAAGAGATGATAATGCAACAACAGCCATTCTTTTTCTTGCTTTCCTGCGAGCATCAAGCCGGATTTGATCGGCTTCGTCCACTTTCGCATAGGATTTGATGGAATTCATAGCTTTTGTTTTTAAATTGTTTTTGTTTTCTGATTAGAGCTTGATAGAGTTGGTATAAAGGGATGATGAAGAGGGAGTGAATTAACGGGGTTACCCTCGCTTGGTTGACTAAATACCATCATTGACTAACGGTTAACTAACCGAAGTTAGAGGGAGGGAATCAGAGTATTACAGAATGTAAACCACAGATATTTAAAGCATTAAAAATTCATGTTATGAACGCATTGTGTTAAATCGTGTAAACAATAGGGACGCAAACGGTAATTTACTCTAAAAAATATATACATTCTTAAAAAAGTAAAAAAAAAAGCGCTTTTAAAATAGTTAAAAAACATTTTATGAAAAAGCTAAAAAAAACTGGGGATGAGCATTTGGTACCGAGTACCGGTACCGGTACCGGTATTGATACCGTACTGATAAATTCAGTACCATATCGGTACCCACTTTTCTAGAAATTTGATATCGGTAATGTGGGTACTGGTACCCGTACGGTACCGATACCATCTATAGATAAGTGTTTTGTAACGAGTACCGGTACCGTACTGATGGTATTCGGTACCCATTTCTTAAAAAATTTGGTATCGGTATTTTCTGTACCAGTACGGTACCATCCCAATAAAAACGTTTTTATAAAAAAAAACTAATTTTTTTTTAAAACGTCGTAATGAAAATTTTTAAAAAAATATATTTTTAGAAAAGTTAAAAAACGTTTTTAGAATAGTTCAAAAAATAGATGTTTTTAGGGAAAAAAACTAAAAAAATGATTTTAAAAAGGTTTAAAAGAACGTTTTTAAATAAGTAAAAAAAAGTTTTTATGAAAAAACTAAAAAAAGTTTTTAATGGGCTGATAAGGTTAAACTATTTTATTTAGAAATAAAATGTCTGAAATACCCCCATACATACTTAAAAGAAAAAGTGAACATAATTAGTGTTATTGACATAAATAATTATAAAAACACAACCTCAAAAGCTGATATGTTAAAATATTTATTTTTAAGCTGAAAATGTTTAACTACATGGGTCAAAAGCTTAATTTACACGTAAAAATGATGATAGGTTGATTGAATAAAGAAAAGATAATAGGTTAATTGAAAAAAAAAATTAGAATAATTTAGTTAAAAAGAGCGAGAGAGAAAAAACACATTTTAATAAATATTTTTTAAATCGTTAATTTTGATAAATAAGTTTAATCATGACACTCTTTTGAAAAAAAATTCTTAATAAAATAAGTAAGTTAAATTGTTATATTCACGTGAGGACAAATGACGGTACATGTCAAACTAATGGATAGAGAAATATGGAATAAAATTTAAAAAGTGATAAAATTATCTTTTTATTAAAATTTGATTAAAGTGACGTAGTTTTGCCTTATTTCACATTTAAGTTTAAATGTTTCACAACACTATATTTATTTTTCTTATATAAAAAATAGGTTCAACTCATCAAAGAGCTAAATCGGCTAGTTTGGTTTTTCGTTTTCGAAACTATAGTTAGCTATTTTGAGTTTTGTCTATAATTTTTTGTCAAAATTAGTTAAACAGATTGAATCGAAAACAAATTATTAGAGATTAAACCCGAACATGAAGGAAAATGAAATTAAGAAATAAACGAGTTAATTTTGGTTTTTGTTGAAAACAACCTTGAGTCCTAAGTACAAACTGAGGGGCTGTTTAATAGCCTATTAATGGTCATTAATAGGCTGCCTTTCAAAGTCTTTTAACGGTTAATATGTAAGGGGTTATGTAACTTGTAAGGACTTACCATTAAGATGTTACCTTTTAACCATTCAAACTTAAGGTTACCTCTTAACCATTAAGAGGCTTTGAACCATTAAGAGGTAACCTCTTAATGACCATTAAGAGGCTACCAAACTGGGCCTGAATAAATATTTTGAGTACGTTTTATTATGTATATTTTTATTTTAGAAAGTGTAAAACTAAAATAACTTCGGTTGAAATTTAAAAAGTAACAAAACCAATTTGGCTCGCCTTTTGAAAGCATGAATTTGAAACGTATTTTGACCAAGAAGCAAATTTGAAAACCAAATTTTCAAAAGAAAACAAAATGTGAATAAAAATTCAAATTTTTAGTTCTTGGCCCGGACCTACTTATACAGTTATAGTCGGTTAGAATCTCGTGTATTACACGGGTTAATAAAATATAATGTTATATCCTTAATAATAAAAAATATATATCTTTAAAAACTTGTGTATTATAAGGGTTGAATAAAATTTTTAAATATCGATGTACATCTTAGAAGTGGAAAAATGTATTATATATACTAATGATTTTTTTTAAAGTTCAAAAATATGTAAAAATTAATATGTAATTGTGTTTCAAAAATACATAAATTTCTATTTAATACAATTTGACTTACATTAACTATTTGGTTAAAAAAAAGTTACATAATTAAATTTTAAAGTTTTTTAAAATAAGAGATAATTTAAAATAAATGTGTTTTATTAGTATAATTAATACTTTCTTTAAAAATAAATCATTATTAAAAAAAGAGATGTATTTAATAAGAGAGAAGAGCGGGAAAAAAATGATGAAAAGAGATATGAAGGCGATACGTGCATAAGAGATTTTTATTTTTTATATAGAATAGATATAGATATAGATTATACAACTTGATTAAATTTTATTTTTATTTCATTTGCGTTATTTAAAATAATTGTAAATTCTTATTCACGAGATTTGTTTCCTGAACGTTGCAAGGGCTACAACACATACATGTTTTTAGATTAAAATAAAATTCTCACTTAGAGAGATATTAATTTAAAATATAATAATAAACAATAATGTAAATAATAATAATAATAATAATAACTACAACGTTACTATAATAAATAGCAATAACAATTACTAGCTATTAATAGTAAAAGTTGGGATAACTATTCTAAGTAATAATAATACAATAAATAAAAAACAGTAATAACATGACATTTTTAATAGTTATGCTTAAAAATAATACAAATAAGTACATTTTTTTAAATAAAATACTTATTAAAAAAATCAAAAATAACATTGACATATAGGGTGATTCTTATAGTAAGTCTTTTTTTCATGGGAAGTGTATGGAGCCGGTATAAATGTATAATTAACTCATCACATGTTTTTAGTTACGCAGCATATGTATATCATAATACACGTTAACTAATATAATCATAGACCCTTTAAATCCCTAAAAACTCCTCTTAATCTCTTATGTGCTTTACACCGTTTAGACTTGCTTTTTGCGATATGTTTGGTTTCAAATAACAAACCAGGAAAGTTAAGAGCATTGAGGTAGTCATTTTGAAGGTGTATGTAATGATATGTAGGATATAATTAACTATCACAACAATAATTAACATCAATACCAAATCAAATCATGAAAACCCCATTCGCAAAACATTCTTCTTGTGATTCTGAATTAGATCACTTAAGGAAACGAAATCCTCGATAAGGCTATATGTGATGGATTCATTAAAAAGTAAAAAACGCTCCTCCATGTCATCAAAAGGGCAATCACTAAACATAATTATTAAGGTGTGTAATGGTTTACTATCAATATTAAGTTTTTAATCATTAACTAATCACTATTATTAATTATTTACTATTTATTTAACATTCCTTATTTTTTCACGCAAGTGTACATAAAATTCCTTATTTTTTTCTTTGGACCAATAATAACCATACCTTCACAAAAAATTGTGAAGAGCATCTCGTGATGATTTTTACGACATCTTCAAGTCCCATGAATCGTGCGAAGCGTCATACGCTACTCACCTACTAGACGGTTATTAGCAGCTTCACGATCTCGCATAACTTGAACTCGCCTTTGTAACCCGTTGTGAACTTTCAGCATATTGAAGTAGTTTGATTCCCAACCGAATCGTACAAACAATCACCTCATCTTTCTCAAATGAATCTGACGATGATTAAATATCCATTTTAACAAAAAAAATTGAATAGTGATTAAAGGGATTTTGATAGTAGAACGAGATAATTTTTTTTAAAATTGTTGAAGGTTGTGGTGTTATTTATATGTTTAAATTTAAAAATTAATTTTTTTTATTAAAATGAGAGCCTAACAGCTACTTCCCTAACCTCATGCCCCGTGATTTGCCTCACAACCTCTGCCTAATAACGCCCAGGGGGCGGTGTTCCCTCCCTCCCTCCTTCCCACATACATACACTACATTCATACCAATCAATTAAATTTTATCACACTCACACGACGGGTATACCTCTTCTATGTGAGAGTGGTGTGAAAAATGTTGGAGGTGAGGTGGCGTCCACGTAGCGTGCACTTTTTACTAACATCACTCTCACTCACGACTGGTAGACCTCATGCCCTTATAACACCCATTACACATAGCCAAATTTGTAATTAATTAAAATTGGATAAGTTCCGATGATGATTAAAATTATTAGTAAATGGTAACTTTACATACCTCCCTTTGCTAAAAGTTATAAAAATCATGTGTGAGGCTATGAATGCTTCCGACACATTTTAGGTTTCCAAACTTTTTTTTTAGGCACCCGATACTATATATTTAAATTTCGGCCTATCACAAAGCACGGGTTAAACACACTAGTCTATATCTATACTATATAATAAATGAAGGTTTTTAATTATACTTGTCACCTTCATATTTATTCTTATCAGGTTTTTTTCTCGTCTCTCTCTTTCTTATTAAATACACCTCTATCTTTTAATAATAATATATTTTTAAAGAAAATACTAATTATACTAACAAAACACATTTATTTTAAATTATCCCTTATTATAGTAAATTTTGAAATCTAGTTATGTAACTTTTATTTTCAATCAAATAGTAATTGAAAGTCAAATTACATTAAATAGTAATTAACGTATTTTCGAAACCCAACTATATATTAATTTATACATATTTTTAATTTTTTTTTCTATACTTAGTATTTGTAATACATTTTTATACTTGTAAAATATATAAATAAAGATTTTAAGAACTTTATTTACATTTTCATTCCGTGTGTAGACACGGGTTTTAAGCTAGTTATAAAGATATATTTAAACACGCATCTTTCATATGTTAAAATTGTTTCAAAACTGATTCTCTCTCAAATCTCATACAAATTTCGGCCTACCACATCTTTCAAATGTTAAAATTGTTTTTAGAACATAAACAAACATTATTTTAAACACAGTATCAAAACACTTTGTTACCATTTAACTATTTTTATTGCGAGTATTCACCGACTCTATTCCACGTGCTAATCAACTACATTATTGTCATCTGGCTCTGGTCTGGTGGTCAGGGGGTTTTGCCGTAAGACTTTTTTCCTGTAGAGCTCCCAGGTTTAATTCTCATAATGTGTACTTCATAATTTCAGGAACACCTTATGTCACAGGACTTGAACTCTGGACTAGGTGGGGTTAGCGACATCCTAACCGACATATCGTTCTAAAAAAATAATAATAATAATAAAAAAAAATTAAAAAAATCAACTGCATTATTCCGCTCATTCGTGTTCAAAATTTAAATCAAGTTGTTATGTGGCTCTTTCTTTTTTATTTTCTATTTATTTTGATGTCCAACATATAGAGATTCCAAACCACCAAACACAATTTCCTTTCCACCCCGGCCACCTCACAAACACACAAATGGAAGAAAGTTCCTCCGATGATATCCGAACTCCACTCATACAAGGTATCTATAACGACGAGGAGGAGAATTCGCCAATCAAGCAGGTGGCATTGCCGTACCTACCACCGACGATGCGTCACTTCCAGTTCTCACCTTCCGAATGTGGGTCCTGGGGACACTTTCCTGCATCCTCTTGTCTTTTCTCAACCAGTTCTTCTGGTACCGTACTGAGCCTCTTAGCATCACCGCCATCTCCGCTCAGATCTCCGTCGTCCCACTCGGTCAACTCATGGCCGCCAAAATCACCGATCGGGTGTTCTTTAAAGGATCACGTTGGGAGTTCACTATGAACCCTGGTCCCTTCAATGTTAAGGAACATGTGTTGATCACGATATTTGCCAACTCCGGAGCGGGTACGGTGTATGCGATTCATGTGGTTACTGGTGTGAAGATCTTTTACAAACAACATATGACTTTCTTTGTGTCACTCATCGTTGTTCTCACAACTCATGATATATATGTGTGTATAGATGATAGTTAATTAGTTATCGTGTTTTAAGTCTGACGCCGTGGTGGTAACGGTTGTTAGGTGCTAGGGTTTGGATGGGCTGGAATATTCAGAAGGTATCTGGTGGAGCCGGCTGAGATGTGGTGGCCATCCAATCTCGTCCAAGTTTCTTTGTTCAGGTAACTACGTGACTAGCCCCGTAAACGAGTCGAACATTCAGTGAACCGTTTGACGGAAAGTTCGTTTACATTCCTTAATTTAACAAACGAAGGAGCATGAACACAATTTTTTGTTCATTTAACTAAACGAACGAACATGAACAGTGGCGGATCCAGGAATTTTTTCTAAGGGGTTCACTGTTTTTAGATGCTCCAATTTCATAGGGCCGAACATAAAAAAATTCGGTTCGGTTCGGTTCGGTTCGGGTCGGGGCGGGGAGGGGCGGCTCAACTATTTTGGAGGCCTAAAGCGAAGAAAATTTTTTAGGCCTTTTTCCAATTTTTTTAAGTTTTTAGTTATGATTTTCATTTGACATATACTAATAAGGAATGAGATTCTAATCAAGTTTTATCAAACAATCAACTTAGCAAATTTAACAATGAACCATATGAATAGCAATTAACAGTGCACAAACCAATGAACCATAACAATTACAATCAAGTATTAGCAATCATAAGGATTTTGAAATAAATAGGGTGGGGGTAACTTCTAAGCAATGAAAGGAAACAACTAACCTGATTATAACTAGGATAAAGAGGAACAAGGACACTGTGAGCTTGGCAATCCTAAAGTTTCAGGAGATTTCATTTTCTTCAATGTCACCTAGATAAGTATTGGTAGGTTAGCAAAATGAAACTTACAACATGGAATTATAGATGGTGATCGGAAGTGTTAGTAAGAACAAGAAACCAATGCCCATCACAAGAAACAGAAAAGAACATACACCTTGGAGTACCATTTCTTGGACTACTACAGCATTAATGCGAGATGATGATTCATATGGGTTCATTTAGTCAAACTCCGAATCTGATAGACACACAATCTGCAAGTTCAATAAATAAACATTACACCGCTTATTAAGAAGCCTCATTCGGTTCGGTTCGGTTCAACTTATTTACAGTCCTGATTCAGCCCAACCGAAGCACAAAAAAATCAATTAAACAACTAAAGGGCCTGGCCCATCAAACGTAATCAGCTTAAAAAAAAAGTTTTAAAAAATGTTTGTGAAGGGATTCGAACCCACAACCTACATGTTTTAATAGAGAACCTAAACCACTACACCACTTGTGAAACTTTGTAAGGGGGTTCACCCTATAATATTTTAGGGGGTTCACCCCAGTTTTTTTACCTAACGTTACACTAAAATTTCAAAACTCGGGGGGTTTCTGTGCACCCCCCGGTTAAGCTTAAGTCTGCCCCTGAACATGAACACATGTTTCGTTTGTTCATTTACGTTCGTTTATAATCGTTCACTTATGTTTGTTCATTTGTTTATGTTTTTTTAAATATTCATTCAAATTTATTTATAACTTTACTAATATTAATAACTTTACTAATATTAATGTAAAATTAATTTAATTTTCATATTTTTAAACCCTCAAGACTAAATTAAAATCAATTTGATATTTTTGTTTAGTTTAGAATATTAATGTAAGAACATAAACGAACACGAACACGTTTATTTTCTTAATGAACAAACACGTACAAGAAAATTCGTTCATTTACGTGTTCTTGCTCGTTCATTTGTTAGGTTAAAGTTATAATGAACGAACTTCAACAAGCTCTGTTCGTTTCGTTTACAAGCCTATACGTGATGTGTACGTTTTTTCAAATAACCATTTTATTCCAGTAAATAAATAAATGATGTAGATTCAAGTTCGAATATTAAATCAGTTTTACCTTAAAAATGAAATACAATTGTATTATCATAAACTTTACTTCATTATGAATGCCCAATTAGTAAACTATTTCATTTTTGTAGACCTTTTGATAAATAAAAAAAATTAGAAAATACATTAGATATATTATTTTACCAATGGATTACTAATGGTGAAAATCCTTCACCACGGATTAAAAGAAAGTACAAACCGCCGTCGAACACCACCGCAACCACCACCGTCGTATACAATTCTCCGCCATCGAACCAACGCTAACCTCCAGCGTCGTCTCCCTTTTCTGATTCCTCTCTCTCTCTGTCTATACGTGTGTCTTGAAAAGCAATAGAAGGCCCTGAATATGAGCTTCCAACGTTAAAAGCAACCAGGGGAGACGGAGTTCGAGATAGGGATGGTTGATGGTGAAGGGAGGCCATGAGCTTCCACCGTTGAAAGCAACCATGAGAGATAGAGAGATATCGAGATAGAGAGGGTCGATGTGAAGGGAAACCCTAATCTGGGTAGGGGAAACGTGGAATAAGACTAATAAAGTAAAAAAAAAAAAAAACTGTACCTAATGCAAAAAAGGTTGTAAACTACTGTACAACTATTCTCTGCCATGTGATTTAAATAAGAGTATAATGGATTAAATTAATCAAGTCGCTCAATTTATTTTTGTTAAATAAATCTCTCTCGAAATGTTATTATTTTAAAGATGAAAATATCTAATCCAATAATTTTTTGAAATGATACCCAAAAACAAAACAAAAAACTATTTGTTGGCCCACCATTGACTCGCCCCAATATTTTCACGAGCATTAAGTGCTATCTATTTCGATTAAAATCCGTCACACGGTATAACGGTCCGTTACGACTTGGCCACGGCAATCATTGAGGGAATGACACGTATATGCTGACTAATGGCGCGTAGAAACCCTATGACGGACCGTCACGAGGGGTAACAGTTTGTCACGCTGCAAACTTAAGCCGCTCAACCGGGTGTTGACGCGTGGCAGATGACTCATACCCGTGACGGACCTTCAAGGGAGATAATGGTTTGTTACGGACATGCCAGAAATTGGGTGACGGACCGTCACCATTGGTAACGATCCGTTACGGAGCCTAGAATTGCCTATAAATAGGAAGGTCGGGTTTTTGGTGTTAAGCATCATCCCACACACCCAACACACTCACGAAACACCTAGTTAACCTAGGGAAGCGTGCCAAGAAGTCCAATTCGAGTAGAAAAGTCCGGTTTCCAGTCTTTCGATCCCAATACGCAGTAGATAGTCCCGAGATAAGGTTCTGACTAGTTCCTAATAAACTTGGTTATTCTCACTAAGCTAGGAACTTGTGATTAAGTAACGTTATAATGAATTAGGACCCTGATCCAAGTCGTTGTGTTGATTACATAAGCACGTAAAGATCGTTTGAAAGAAAAGGAAGTTAGAGGTGAGTTCTATTAGACCCTTTTTAAATGTTTTGGGCCGTATGCATACTAGAAAGATTTACATAAATACTATATGCCATTGATTTAAATATTTAGGATAACATTCATGTTATTACAAGAGGTTATGTATAAAACATGTCTAAATCTTAAACTAAGTAAGAGAGTATTAATAAAATATCAAAGTATATATTAATATACACCGGCCATGTATGATTAATCATTACACTATTTTTTTGTTTCTATTTAATCATGTTTATGACTTCATTAAACTATTACAGAGAAAAGTTACTTTACCATAAATTTACATTTACACCTACTAATATATACAACTAGTTCCGGCAACTTCCGCGAGGTTCCAGTGAAGGTCAAGAAAACAGATCGGGGCTTGCATGTCTCGGATCTCATCAGATCGGTGGTGGTTTGTGGTCAGACTCGGTTTTTCGGCCACTACATGTAGTGATTAACGTCTCTCGCATCTACCATTTTTTTAACTGCAGATGTTGAAGATGCCTCTGATATTATTCTTTTCTTCTCTTCTCTTTCGCACACAAACATATTTTGGTGGGAGAGAAGGCTCTCTATAATCATTATTAGAGCTAAAAGTAACAAAATGATAGTTAATTTTCCGACCAATCCTACGGCGGCCGGAAACGACAGAGGTTGAATCGGTTGTATCATCGTCATCTTTAACTCTCAAACATCTGAGTCTCTTTTTATTCCCTCATTTTAAAAACATATTGAAAAGAAGCACATTGATTCAAAAGAAAGGGAAAAAAAACATATGCACATGATCCACTTGGAACATACGTAGACCAATAGAGATTATATGTATATAGTAGGATGGTCGGTGGCACCATCCAACTTTACTAAGAATGATAATTATTGTTTATGTCGTTAGAATTTTTAATTTTAAAATTTAAATTTCAAATTTTATTCTACCATGGGAAAGTAAGCAAAAGTAAATAGAGATTAAAATACAAATAGCTTATTTTTCAATTTTTTAACATCTGTCTGATTTGAAAATGAACACTAATAGTGATCATGAAATCGGTCGTTAAGGCTATTTGCATTCGATTTATGACCCGATTTTCCAGTCGTAAGAATCTTTGTCGTTAATCTCTTTTGCGACAAGATTTACCTAAGTGAAAATCATTTTTGCGGCAGTTTTTAACGGTTTAAATAGACGACACTAAATTTGAAACGAATTTATGTGATAGTTTTTAATTATGTCTCGGTTTTAATTGACCTCAAGGGGAGTTTCACCACATAAATTCTAAGAGAATAAAAAATTTCCTCAACTCAAATACGACTTGCATGTAGGCAAGCTTTGGTCGGTGGGAGGTTGGGTCCAATGGCAAAGTCATTTGAAGTTGAGGTCAAGGGTTAGAGGCCCTGTCTATAACGGATTAATATAAATTATTAGGAATGCCTTCAAATAGGGTATTTGCCGTTAAAAAATAAAAAAAATATATAGGCAAGCTTTGAAGTGTGTGAAAACCATTTTTTATTTTTACAAAATCCTTTATCTTAGGTGAATTTATTACACGTCTTGGAAAAGAAAATGTTTTTGGTCTTTAAGTTTGTATTTATGTAAATAAATTATTTATTATTTTGGTTAAGGGATAAAAGAAATAAATGTGGATAGCATTACCACAGAAGACCGTTCAAAAAAACAAAAAAAAAAAAGCATTACAACAGAAGAGCACATGCAAACGCTGCAAAAGTTAATGATGAAATATCAATAATTTAATTGTATTTTGTTACTAAATAAAAATTTAATACTATAATGTATTATAACTCTTAGAAGTACTAATGTGGGACTATAATTTCTGTCAATGTGTACTAGCCTAATTAATATAGGCTTGTGTGTTTTAGATGAGAGGTTCTAGATTTAAACTCGGGTATAAGGTGATATATTTTATGTAATTAGTAGTAAAAGCATGATAGATTTGTCGTAAAAAAAAGTAATAACTATGTGATTTAATAGAACAGGGCTTTGCATGAGAAAGAAAAACGGCCCAAAGGGGGATTGACACGTACCCCGTTCTTCCTAATTGCATTCACATGTAGCTTTGCCTACTACATTTTCCCTGGGTACCTTTTCCAAACGTTAACCTCTCTTTCATGGGTCTGCTTGATCTTCCCTTCATCAATCATGGCCCAACAAATCGGATCTGGGCTTCATGGGCTTGGTATAGGTGCCATTGGGCTCGACTGGTCTAGTATTTCTGCATACCTTGGGAGCCCCTTAGCAAGCCCATGGTTTGCTACAGCCAATGTTGCTGCTGGTTTCTTCTTGGTTATGTATGCAATCACTCCCCTTGCTTATTGGTTCAATGTCTACAACGCCAAAAACTTCCCCTTCTTTTCCGATGGTCTTTTCACCGCCGACGGCCAAGAGTACAATATCACCACCATCATTGACTCGAATTTTCACTTTGATGATGCTGCTTATCAACAACAAGGGCCGCTGTATCTTAGCACGTTTTTCGCCATGACTTACGGGTCGGCTTTGCTGCTCTTTCATCCATGGTGGTTCATGTGTTTCTCTTCCACGGAAGGTAATTTAAACACTACTTGAAAACTAATTGGGCCCATTTCCGAACTAACTGGGCACATTCGGAAATTCGTCCGAAACGACCTGTTTCCAAGAAAAGTAATTTTGTCAGAAAAATACTAGTTAGAAAAATTTTTTGACAAAAATTAATTCCGACCATTTTCCAACGAAAATTAGGGTTATTTTTCCAACAACTCCTCGGAAAATAATAATATTTAAAAATCATTTGTCAGAATTTTCCGAGGATTTTCCTACGAAATATAAAATAACAATATTTAAAAAGAATGTGCCTGAAATCTCATTTTTGCTGGTATTCTGTCGGAAACTTGTAGATAATAATAGGGTTTTTTCTACGGAATTTCCGACATTTTTTTTTGTCGGAAATTTCTATAGGAAAAAAACCTCATTTCTAGTAGTGAAACATCACAACTAACCGGCAATTTTGATTTGTTTAACGAGTTGATTTGGGTATGTTTTATCTCAAACAGATCATTAACTGCTTTGTTTATGGGGTATTACAGTGAGATATGGGAGCAAAGCAAATCAAGTTTCAAAGAGAAGAAAGTGGACATACACACTAGACTAATGAGCAAGTACGCGCAAGTGCCCGAATGGTGGTTTTGGTGCATACTTTTTTGTAAACATCGGTCTCACCATATTCGCGTGCGAGTATAATAACGAGCAGCTTCAGTTGCCATGGTGGGGTGTCCTTTTCACTCTCCCCATTGGTATTCTCACTGCCATCACTAACCAGATAAATCCTGATCATCTATTTTAAGTGAATTCGTTAACTTTTATAGTTCTAAAGTTCAGGACACATTGTTTGATTTCAGGCCCCAGGTTTGAACATCATCACAGAGTATATAATCGGGTACATATATCCGGGATATCCAGTTGCTAATATGTGCTTCAAGGTGTATGGTTACATTAGCATGACACAGGCAGTGACTTTCCTTCAAGATTTCAAGCTCGGCCACTACATGAAGATCCCACCTAGATCAATGTTCCTGGCGCAGATTGTTGGAACCTTGATTGCGGTATTAGTGTACTTGTGCACCGCGTGGTGGTTAATGGAGACGATTCCAGACATATGTGACTCATCATTCCGATGTCTGGACATGCCCCGGTGATCACGTGTTCTATGATGCATCGGTTATATGGGGTTATCTTTGGAGATCAAGGAATCTACACGATGGTCAACTGGGCTTTTGTTATAGGAGAAATAGCTCCTGTGTTGGTTTGGGTAGCGCGCAGGGTTTTTCCAAACCAACATTGGATCACACTGGTAAACATGCCAGTGTTGATTGGTGCTACAGGGAGTATGCCACCAGCTACTGCCGTGAACTACACGGCTTGGATATTTGTCGGGTTTTTATCAGGGTTTGTGATGTTTCGATATAGGCCCGATATATGGCAAAGGCATAACTATGTGCTGTCGGGTACTTTGGATGCAGGGTTGGCGTTTATGGGTGTGTTGTTGTACCTTTGTTTAGGTTTGGAGGATATTGGGTTGTATTGGTGGGAGAATGATCTTGATGGGTGCCCTTATGCTTCTTGTCCTACGGCTCTAGGTGTTTTCGTGGAGGGTTGTCCGGCTTTGGCATTTTGAATCAAATGTTTACTCACATTACATGTAGGAGAGAGCCGGATTTAAGTACCAAAAGACCAGTGTCAACTCTCAAGTGACACCGGTACATATTTTAAATATTTTATATAGTATTATGATTCTCGTTTTGATATATGTTATTGTTATTGGTACACTATTTTTTTTAAATTTCATATAGTATATATATAATTCTGCTTTTCTCATACACAATGGCGAAGCTTGAAGAAAAACGTAGGGGGGCCGAGATTTTTTTTCCTATCAAGGGGTCAGAACTATAAAATTTTCGGCCGAATACATATAAATTAACACTACTGAGCGAAAAATTGGCCAAATACGTATAAATTAATACTATTGAGTGAAAAAGCGGGGAGGTCGGGGGCCCCCGGGCCCTCACTAAGCTTCGCCAATGCTCATATATGTTATTTACGTATTCGATGGAATAATTAGAGTATCTCATGTAAAAGGATAATTATTAGCAAGACTGGCATTCTGGCAAACTGGGTGGGTCGGATGGGTTCGGGTGACGGGTCAATAGGGGTTCTGAGCAAAATGTGTTTGGGTAAAACGGGTCGTTTTAAAAATGTATCAACTTGGTTCGAGTCAAAATGGGTTTTGGCCAAAATGAAGTAGGGTTGAATTGAGTTGTTTTAAAAAAAAGGTACTAAAATAAGTTCACCCACTATATGGATTTACGGCGTCTAGGGTGACAGCGGCGACGATTGGGGGGATGACTACTAGGTAGTGTCGGGGTGGGGTGGTGGACTGGTGGTGGTAGAGACAGAGGCGACAGTGGCGGTGTGGGTGGTGGAGGCAGCGGCGGTGGCGGCAGCGTTGGTGGGGGACGACTACGATGGGCATAATGGTGGCAGTGGGTGGTGGAGACAGCGATGGTGACAACAGTGGTGAAGTGGCGGCGGCGGTGGTGGTAGTCGCTTCGGTGGCGTTGGTGGAGTGGTGGCGACGGTTCTAGTGGTAGCGGCGACGATGGCAGTGGTGAAGTGGCGGTGGTGGTGGCAGCGGCGGTGCCGGTGGGCCGGTGACAACGAGTAGGTGGTGGAGACAAGTAATGGTCATGGGTGGTGCAACCCAATTCAACATTTTTTTAAGTTAACAAGTTTTATAATAGTTGCACGTTTTGATCCGTTGACTAATTTAAGGTGAACCAAATGAACCCATATACAATTTACTTTTGCCCAAATCAACTTATCCTTTGAAGAATGGATCATGACTGTCACCTATAATTTGTTAAATTGATTAGATTCTTCACGAAGAACAGCACCAAGAGTTTTGCATAACTGTGCGACTCTTTTATTATTTAATGGAAGACTTAAAAACTGGATACAAACTAATGAGGACTTAATATACTATTTATAGGAAGTCTGACTTGCTAACTAAGGAACTTATTCGAATTCAAATACTACTACTCGTTAATATCAACTACTAACCGAAAATCTCAAACAAACTAATTTAATATTAATATCTTCCAGGTAGAGAAGCTCTTCCAATCGATCCATATCTATCCAGTATTGTACTTTTCACACTCCTTCTCAAAACCAATACCGCTCGTGCCCATGCTTATACAGAACTCTTGTATCTTTGCACTCAATAATCCCTTTGTCAACACATAGGCTATTTGTGAGTTAGTGTCCACATAAACCAAAACGATTTCTCCTTTTCACACCTTCTCTCAAATAAAGTGATAATGAACTTCATCATGTTTGGTTCGAGCATTAAACTTAGGATTCTCAGCTAGTTGTATTGTTGAACGGTTATCACAGAACAACTTCACCTTATGATCAACCATCTAATTTAAGTCTCTCATAAGATGCACAAGCCACATCACCTCTTGAGCTGCCATCACTGAAGCTTGATACTCGGCTTCAGTTATAGAAAACTAGAAGGGGTGAATAGGTTTCTTAAAATTAGATGGGGTTAATAAGTCTCTCATAAGATGCACAAGCCACATCACCTCTTGATCATACTTTTGGATATCTTCATCTAGGTGTTTGTAGAAAACTAGAGGAGGTGAATACTTCTTAAAGTTTTGCTTATTTAAAACTAATTTTGTATGGATTAACACTTGTTAGAACGCAAGATAGTAAGTATGCAATAATTGTAAAGAGTTTAGGGGAAGATAAAATTGAATTTATAGAGATTCAAGTGGATGTTAACTAATCCACTCTACGTCCTCTCCCCGGTTCCTCAATCGAGAGTTGTTCCACTAGTCGTTTCCATTAAATGGAAGGGATCACAAGTACACCAACGTCTCACTAGTTAGAAGGTAATGATCACCTTGTACAATGTCTCGTTAGTTAAAAGTAGTGATCACCTTCTTAAACACAGTATGTCAATATAATGGTCTTTACACTTCTCACTATGTCAAGATAGTGAACTCGTACAAGTATACACTATGTTAAGATAGTGTATAACCTCACAACTTAACACTATATCAAGATAGTGTTATTTCTCACACATCAACACTATGTCAAGATAGTATTATTTCTCATAACTCAACACTATATCAAGATAGTGTTATCACTCACAAGTTACATAATATTCACTAAACACTATTAGTGAAGACCCTTCACATATACGCCCATAGTAACTAGGATGAATATCTCGTATTGGAAAAGTAGCAGTTCGCGCAGTCAATCCCCCTAGGCCTAAATAACTCAATTTTCTCCCATAAACGATTTGTGTCAATGGATTAGTTCGATCCAAAACTTGAGATAATGGGTGTAAACGGAAAAAAACTTTATAAGTATCTGTTAATGGAGTTAAATTTACCAAGTTCTGAAGAGTTGGTGTCCAGTTATGCTTAAGTGCTGCATGTATAATAATAATAATAAGTTGTAGCAGAGCTTCTTCCTTTTTGCTCTTGATCTTTGATTTTCTCTCGTCAAATGATGTATTATATATGTATTTTGAAAGTTTAGAGCAATGGCTCCTATTTATAGCAGACAAGCAAAACTGGATTGACCCAGCCACGATCGACAGCTAGCGTGGGAGCCAGATTTTGGTCAATTTTAAAACGTTGGAGATTGTTTAATCTGACACCCTAGAGTCACTTTCACTTGAGTACACTAAATTTTAACTTTACGATACTAGCCATTTTGAACCATATAATAAATAGTAACCCTTTATCCTAAATTGGAAAGATTTACCTTTTGTAAAAAAGATATTTTCCATATATGTTTTGGCTTTAATCCATTTATGTTAAGTTGGTGTCTCCAAGGCAAAATTATGTTGGGATACATTTCATAAATGGAAGATCCACCAACATGTCTTCCGGTTTGAATTCAAAATTCAAATCTAACTAGATCATTAAGATTTAGTTACAAGGATTTGGTTTTATGAAAATACTTTTCAAGTTTTATAAAAACCTTGTGAAAATGACCATTAGGTTATAAAACTTATTTTTTAAACTTTTTTTCATCAATTTTTAAATCTCTCTAACATCCAACATATTCATTTTGATGATTGTATCTTAATCCATGAGCATAGCAAGTTGATGTTCATTTGTGGAATGTTATAGTCTTAAACTCTATGATGTTTAACATGTTATAACTTGTTAAGAATATCCACTTATGATTCATTGAGTGTTTAGTGACATGTATGTTGCATATGATCATATTTAATGAACAATTAATAACACAACTTGTTTGATTTCTACCATGGTTTTCAGAACAAACATAGCCTTCCCAGTCTTGACCTTCCACTTGTGTATGGCCCCTTTCATATCAGTTATAGGTTGTGTTGTCTCTGTTTCGTTTACAACCTCCCGTATTGTAATTCTGGTTGTTAAGTTTCTTCATCCCTCTGACAACCTAAAAGTTTGCCATTAAAACATGGTATCGATCGGCTTTGTTTAACACATGATTATGAAGGTTTCTTGATTGACCAGATCGTCTTTTTCCTTTCCAAGCTTTGATATCAGTTTGTTAAACTGATCAAACTCTTCATGAAGAACAACACCAAGGGTTTAGCACAACTGTGCAACTCTTTTATTATTTAATGAAAGACTCAAAAACTGGATACAAACTACTGAGGACTTAATCTACTATTTATAACAAGTCTAACTTGCTACCAAAGGAACCTATTCGTATTCAAATACTACCACTCGATAATATCTACTCCAAATTGAAATCTCAAACAAACTAATTTAATAAAATATTAATCCCTTCCATGTAGATAAGCTCTTCCAATCGATCCATATCTATATGGTGTTGTACTTTTCACAGTTTCGAAACCAGATTCAATGTATATACCCAGACTGCTTTCAAATCGGATCGTATCCGAACCGGTTACTAGATCGGTTTAGGATCTGAATCCGATTTGGTTGTGCACCTCTGTATGCATCAACTTGAGCACTACAAACAACAAACGGATGGTGTTCAAACCTCATATGGGTTTATAACAAAAATAACCATTTTCCAATGAATCAACCTCTTCACATAACCGTATTCATACATATACACACGTTCCCAAAGACAACTGCATAAGACGTGTTTCGTAGTTCTCGAAACCTTATTGACCTTTTTATATCACTAGATAGTTATGAAGATAAACAGGAATAGGATTACCAATTTTTGGATCCGAGTATAACAAAGTGTCTAGGGAAATCTAACTCATTGGGTAGTAGCTGACTCATGCCTTAGTCAGGGGTAATATGAGAAATATAATTAACTAGTACCAACATCCGCGTGTTGTGACGGCGACGGGCGTTGAACCGTAAAAAAAAATTAACGTTGACAAAAATAAGGATGACAGGGGGACGTGGGTAATATTGACATCAGCATAGATGCGAATTTAGGTTAAAGTCAGCAGTTGAACCGTGGGTGGGGGAAGGGGGGTTGGATTCGAACCCACGTCAAACGGTTAAGTGAGATGCACTGTCACGTGCCATTCTCGTGACTTGAGTGCTTTATAGATGGGGATGTAATGTGGTTAGTGCATCTAGACGTCTTGCGGTCTGCAATGGCGACTCTTGCTTTCTCAACTTCATCTCTTCACCCCAAAACCCTAACCAAAAAAACCCCTTCACATTCCCCCTCTCAAACCTTAATTCACCTTCCAAAATCCCCCAATTTTCAGTTTCCGACCTCTGTCATCAACCACAAGACCCTAATTGCTCCTCCCATCAGATCCACCACCACAACCACTATCTCCGACACCCACGCCCCACAAACACTCAAATCTCGCCTAAAAAATGGCGACACCTTGTACGGCCTTTTCCTACTCTCCTTCTCTCCAACACTCGCCGAGATCGCTGGCCTTTCCGGCTACGACTTCGTCGTCGTCGACATGGAACACGGCCCAGGCGGCATCTCCCAAGCTCTCTCGTGCCTCCACGCCCTCGCCGCCGCTCGTACTCCGGCGATACTCCGGTTACCGGACTCTGACGCAGCGTGGGCAAAGAAAGCGCTAGATCTCGGACCTCAGGGCATCATGTTCCCCATGATCGAGAGCCAGAAAATGGCCAAAAAAGCCGTCTCTTATTGTAAATTCCCGCCAAACGGAGTTCGTGGCTCTGCTCACACCGTTGTGAGAGCATCTGACTACGGGATCGACAACGGATATCTAAGCAGTTACGAAGATGAGTTACTGATAATGTGCCAGGTGGAGTCGGAAGAGGGAGTGAAGAAGATTGAAGAAATCGCATCTGTTGATGGAGTTGACTGTGTGCAAATGGGGCCGTTGGATCTGAGCGCCAGCATGGGGTATTTGTGGGACCCAGGGAATAAGAAAGTGAAGGAGATGCTGAGGACGGCGGAGAAGGGGGTGCTTAAGACGACGGGGAAGGGCGGTGGTGGGGCGTATCTATCTGGTTTCGCAATGCCGCATGATAGGCCGGAAGACATGAGGTCACGTGGGTATCACATGATCTCAGGGGCGGTGGATATAGGGTTGTTCAGGAGTGCGTGTGTGGAGGACGTGAAGAGGTTCAAATCAATAGCAAGTGATGATGAAGACAATGATAAAGATAAAGATGGTGATGAAAAGTATTGGAGTGAATGAAGTGTTAGATTTACATTTCTTTTTTAGTTTCATAAATCTGTGTTGTTGTTTCCGCCCATTAATAATCAATTACAAAATCTGCCACAACTGATTATCTTTTATCATCTGGAACATTATCTGATTAGTATTAGAGATTTAAGAAAGATGATAAGAAGAACAATCTTTGCAGCAACTTCGGTTTCCTTTGTTATGGATGAACGCCCTCAAAATTTAAAAACGCTATTGAAACAATCTTAAATTTCAAAAACGATCTTATTTGCTTAGAATCGAATTGGGACGTACATGGTAGATGGAATTTCACTTGTAAATATTTGAAAGCTTTATACGACAAAAACCAACTTTAGAAAATGTTTTATGATAATCTTTGTGTGTGTCGTCGGATTATAAACTTTCCAGGTTCAGGTTGGGATATTATTAAAAATACAACCGAGTTGTTCGGATTTTTCAAAACCACGACTACTTTATTGGAGATTTATTATCCCACGAGTCATTTAGTGTTTAAGCTACTTTATTTAATTTGTAACAAATTAATCGAGTTTGAATTTCATTTCAAGACTTTTTTATGAAAATGATAATATCGATGAAAATTAAATTTATTAAATATTTTAAAGAGATGCCTCCCATTATTACTTGCGTCGTCGCGTTGAACCCAAGCCTAAATGTTACCAGGGTTGAAACTTTAATTGATAAAATAACGCACGATTTGGGTTTTGATGACGAAGACTTCCATTTTTGCAAAACATTACAAAACAACATTTTAACCAATGTTTTCAAAATTTGTTTAATGTTTATCTATATAAATATGGTATCACATCAACCGTCAGTGGGTTCGACATCAAGTAGTAACTCAAGTAGAAACACAATGCTTAATTTATATAATACTTTGAAGAATGAATATAGTAAACTAGCTTGGGGTAATACCCCAAGTACCGAACTCGAAAGGTATATTGGAACGGATTTTTTATCCACTATGAGTCTCGATGAATTCAAAAAATTTAATATTTTGGCTTTGTAGAAAGGAAAGGAATCCCAATTTCTAGTCCTAGCTGCCATGGCTCGTGATCTACTAACCGTCTAAGTTATTACGGTAATTTCGGAATCCATTTTTTTCTCTTAGTGACAGGTTTTATCCATACGAAGAACAAGTCTCACTCCCGTGGCGATGAAAATGTGCATTTGTTTGAAAGACCATTTGGATTTTAGATACGTTGGAAAGGATACAAGATACTACAAGTCTTGAAGAAGAAATTTTAGTTAAAGAAATCACACACGAGGGAGTGTTGGCATAAGGAAAGGTGTTACCACTTTCCGTTGAAGCACAACGAAGCAGCAATAATTCTGACGAAGATTAAGCAATAAATAGTAAACGACTTCAATGACAACGATTAAACATAAAAAAAATGATATTTGTAACTGTAATGTATTCGTAATTTCTTATTTTTTTTGTAATGAATTTATGTTTTTGTAATTTCTAAACTTAAGAAAATAAATAAAAGATGAACTTTATTTTGTTATTTTATATATTTAAATTTTGATTATTTTTTTATAAAAAACCGGTATAGCCTAAACTGGTTTCAAACCAAACCCATCAGCATTGTATAGGTTTGGGTTTTTCTCTCAATGAACCGGCCAATTTAACCTAAACCGGTTTCAGTTTGGTTTAAAAAACTGGTTTGTGAACCTCTATACATAAGCATGACATATCTCAAAGATTCTGAAGATACATACTCAAAAACTCTCTGGTACCTACCTCTCAATCTCTCATGCCTTTCACTACATAGAATTATGATAACATGCTAATTTATGGATTTCATTTTGGTATGGATTTAGAGGAATTGAAAGAGTAAGATGCCAGTAAGACAATCCAGATAAATATGTAGACACCTAGGGGTATCCAGGGAGTTTACCCAGTTGGGGGTTCCTCCTGGGATGGGCTGCTCTGTATGTTTTAGGTGTTGCCCGGGGAAACCCAATTATCCTAGAATATCTAGGTGTTGCCGTTCAAAAAAAGAATCAAGGAGTGTAACCAGGAGTGTAAAATAAGTTGTAATAACTATATTTTTCTAAACCACCTGCCTTTTCTAGTCAAAAACCATTTTGGGACTAAGAAAGTAACAGTCTAAAGCACTTCTGAAAATAAGAGAATTGCCAAACAAAAATAGATGTCTAACTGGAGCGATTGTCATGGTGCATAAATAAGAAAAATGAGGCCATGTTGTAGTAGTGCCACCCAGCTTAGAGCTTTAAGCCACCTCTGGCCATAGCAAGTGCACCCTCATAGGTATGGTTGCCGCCAATAAAGCCGCTCATATGCACAAAAACACACCCCAGAATCCCAGTTTCCTTGGACAAATCATCGTCTCTTAAACCTCTCCATTGAGATGGAAGCGCCTTGCGGCTCTCAAAGCTGTCAGGAGATTTTGCTACCGCCTGCACCCGCCAGCTTTTACTCCTTTCATCCTGGTGGTATAAAAATAATAATTAAAAAAAGGTTTCCCATGTTAACATTCAACCGAGATTAAAGAAAAATGTATCAAATATATGCATACCTGGTAAAGAACATATTTGATGGATGGCTCTGTTTTCAGCTCCTGTTCAAGCTCAAATAAGTGAAGCTTCCACTGTTAACACCAAAATCAAATCAAATTAGCAGCAAAACAAATAAAATTGAGCATACAAGGATCCACTAATCAAGTTATGAACTCAATAACTTACAGGGCAAAATCTATCCAAAACCATGATTTCTCCACTAGGATCAATATCAGTTCTTGCCGCAAGACATTCGATGACAATTGAGCGTGCTGGGAGCCATGATTTTACATGAAATCGGACACTCTGTGTACACCATAAGCTAAATCTAAGCAAGTAGAAAGAACTTTATGCATCTTTATTAACAGTTTTATTTATTAAAACTCACATCTAAAAACTCAGTGCCAGCAAGAGTTATTGCCCGTTGGAAGGCTTCATTCTCCTTCTCAGAAGACTGGTCAGGATCAGTCCAATCCAGATTAAATTTTCCTACTCTTGATGACAAGTGAGTATTATTCACATATTTTGGAGGTTGGTCAATGTCATATCGATTGATTCCATTGTCAATTGCATCAATTGCCTGTTTACAAGGAAGCAAAGATTAACAATAGGGTTTAGACCTGCAATCCCTGTAGCCAACATAACAAAGCATAGATCTGCCAGTATATAGTAAACCAAATTAAGATTGTGCATGGCATGGAGACACACAAAATATGTGTGCGTGCACGTATATTTGTGGGAGGTTAATTAGAAATACAATTATCCTATACCTTGTTATATGCTACCAAGTATACACCGTTTTCTTGGCATGTATCAAATTAAGAGTGTGCATGGCATGGAGACACACGCAGGACAAGAAAAAAAAACTAGACGGCTAAAGATCTGGGAATGCAGCATAATTTGCACACTTGTATTCATATGTTTGTCTGAGGGTAAAAACTGAAAGCTTTTGAAAAAAAGAAGCAAAAACATATACTTCTAATATAATCATCACCTCCATGAAGCTTTTGTAAATGGCTACATATAACCTAGTCACGTCCGGGTGCCCTTCATCAAGCTGAAGTTCTTTTGCAATTATCTCTGCACCAAAATGCTATAAAAGAAAACCACTTATTAGGTCGCACGCAGAGGTAGAAAGGTTATAAACGCCGTATGAAAGCTCAATTCTACATCAACCAACTACACATTTAAATAAATATATACATTTCAGAAACAAATACTTGCAATGGATTCTGTTTCTGCAAAATCTTTAACCTTTAATTAAGCCTGACCAGTATAACATGGAAAATAGTATCAAAAGAATAAAAGTGTAAAGTATACCTTATAAATAAGACCAGCACTACTAAGCTTAGTAGTAAACCCATGTCCAAAAACCTCAGCAAAACCCTTTTGATGGTGGTCGTAGCGATCTCGACTAGGGTCATACAACCCACCCACATCAAGAACAGCATCAAGAGTCTCCAGCACCTACAATCCAATTGACAAGTAAATGGTCAATGCCCCCATGGCTTACACCATGAACCGACACCACCGCTTATCCGTCAATTCCCTTGTCACTACTGTACCGCCCCCATGGTCAACGACCATGAACCGACGAGTATCTGGTCAATGCCCCCATGATCAACGACCATGAACCGACAATACCCTGGTCAATGCCCCCATGATCAATGACAATGAACAGACAATACCGCTTAACACTACGGGGAGTTGTGTGGTTCTCCCGAGCAACCGCCGTCACTCATCCCAGTTGTACAACCGTTAACAAACCACAAAGGTTCTTACTAATGGGTAGAACTCATATCTGACATCTTGTACAAGTAGCATCTGTCCCAAAGACCTTTACAGCTGGTACACATTCCCGTAGGAATTCTATTCACTTTCCGTTCTTACAACTTTCTTTAACTTGATCATAACTTTAATATGTATTATGCATTTGTTTATGTATATAAAAATATAGTAAACGCTTGCCAATAATACATTTGCTTTTACTGAAACATAGCTCAACACATATATCATGCCTTTGTTTATGTATAATAAAAATATAGTAAACAATTGTCAAATGATATATCTTGCTTTACTGAAACATACTAGCACATATATTATGCATTTGTTTATGTATAATAAAATATAGTAAACGCTTGCTATAATATAGCTATACTTTGCTCAAAACGTACATTTGCCTCTTTTAAACTTGTCACTAAAACATAGCTTTTCACTTCGTTTATTAATATAAAATATGTAATAAACAATTTACACTAAGTATGCACACCACCCCTAAAGCAGGCAAAAAGGGGATTAAAACTCACTTGTATCTTAGCTGTAATGGTCTACTGGATCTCACACAATCTGAACAATTTGACACGTATCAGACTTGACTCGACGCTAAACGGTTTCACCATTTCTGGCTAGGCAAACTTAAGGCTAAGTTCGCCTCTTTCTATCATGGTGAACATACTGACTTCACTATCCGGCTATATATACTCATAGACCTGATGCCTGCGTCCTTAGCAAATGCGCAGGGCCTTGTTCTTGCGTACTTAACAAGTACGCAGTGGCTTGATCTTGTGTACTTAACAAGTACGCAGGGCCTTGTTCTTGCGTACTTAACAAGTACGCAGGGCCTGCGTGTGGGCAGTCTTCTTCCCCACAAAACCCTAACTTTTGCATGTAGATCCGATCTCGTCAAGAACCAAAATTTTTACGTTCAAAACTTGTGTTTTCTAACTGAGAGTCTAGACCTATACTTTGTTTCCATTTTTAAACGTAAAAACCCAACCTTTACTCGATTTTTCTTCAAAACGTAACATAACATAAAAACTCATATCTGGAACGAATGGTTACCTGAATCACTTCCTTTTCGTTGCTAAACACTCAAGAGACTCTTGCTAACGATCCTTGAAGCTCTAATCCGAAAACCAGGACTTTCTCTCTCTAGGCTCTCTCTCTAGAAATCCGAAAATTGTGGAGTTAATGAGGCTTTGGGGCTGGTCTTGAGGCTTATAAGGGCCCAAACCCTTGCCCCTTTCGGCCCATACACCCTGGCCCAAGCACGCTTCCCTTTTCTTATTTAAGTTTTAATTCTCGTGAATTCTTTCGCGCTCTAAATCTCGGGATGTTACAGCTGGCGCTCGTGGGACTGTGGAACACCGCGCCCCCTAGCGTGTAAGGATTCCGTGGAGCACACCGTAGCTGTAGAAGGAAAATGTGGCTTTTGATTATAGTTTTTTTATTTATTTTTTATTCAAATATGGATATATGTAACTATGCTCCTCAAATATGGAGATGTGTGGAAAATCAATGGAAATTAATGTGACAGTGTGAAAAGGTGTGGAATGTGGAACCATGATTTTCTTAACGTAGCAACCGCTTTTTTAAGGTCCATTTGGGACAAAGGCTTGGATTGATGGACTAAGCATCACCAGGTATGTTCTAGGTGTAAAATAAGGATGAATGGACAAAGCAAATAGAAGGGAAAATCACTAAAATAAACATGCTGACTAGTTTTTTTGCAAAAATGTACATTTGACTTTTTGGCGCTGGCTATGGTGGAGCCGGATGGCCCATATTCCGGCTATGGTGGAGCCGACGTGCACACGTGTAGTGATTTTGTAGGTTGTTGTCGTGGGGTCATTGTTTTTTCTCCATTTTCTTTGCTTGCAGAGATCAAGCCCCCAATTTGAGAGGGGTTACAGTCAATATTCATTTTTTTTTAAATTTGTTCAACATGTTTATTTTGGTGATTTTCGGATACTCAAATTTTAGGTCATCAGATGGTCAACTTGGTATCGTCAACTCAATGGTCAGTTTGAGTCATCAGCCTTGGATTTGATGGTCAACTATGAGTCATCAGCTATTCAATTCGATGGTCAAGTTTGAGTATCGTGCACTTGAAGCTCACCTTGAAGAACGTCGCAATTGTATATACAGAATTTTAGAATCTTATCAAATGAGAAGGATAAAGCTTCCCTTTATATAAAAAAATGAAACTGTGAAATAGTTTTGATTTCTTATACGTTTGTGTTTCGATTAAAATTAACGTCGAAATATATGATAAGAATGATTAAAAACATTCTCATGTTGTAAGTTTAATTAAAGTTGAGTGGATAAAAGAAACTCAGGCCAAACTTAAAAGAACAAAAGTTTCATGATAAAGAACACAAATTTCTGATCAATTTAAAAAAAATTAAAAATAAAAAGTTGATAAATAAATATTGTAAGTTAAATTAAAGCCTTTAAGGGGACATCTTAGCGGTTAAATAGTGTGCCATAGTACCCTACAACTAAAAGGTTTTAGTGTATTGATTCTAGAAAAAATGTAGGTGTTCAAAATAAAAGTTTAATTAAAGTTGAAGGTGCTATAGAGAAATTAGTCAAAGTTAAAAAAGATAAAAAAAAATAAAAATAAAAAATAAATAAAAAGGTAAAAAAAAATTTGTGAACAAATTTAAATATACAAAAGTTTTATGAACATTTTGTAAAAAATGAAAACTTTGTAATCAATTTGAAAAAAAAATAGAAGTCGTATATAATTATAATATATTATATACATGATATCCTATAATATATTCTTGATATATGCAATACTATTTGTTAATAGAAGCAATTAAATATGAGAAGTATAGAATATATATATCTAATGAATCGTAACAGACCTTCGATATAAAAGGCAGAGGACGGGAGGGGAACATTGATTCGATTGGTCCAGTCCAATGATGACGAATGTTATGGTGGATGATATTGACATTGAAGAAGAGTTTGTGCAGGCGATGGACATAAACGCTGATCTCCGTGATTTCGATATGATTGGAGACGGCCGTATTCCTTACACTATCTACCACCAACACCACCATGGAAGGCTCACTGATGCAAAATTCTTTAACTCCTTTGAAGACGACTTTGACGATTCAGATATCCTTTAGAATGTTTTAAATAAATTACTTGTTTCTAGGGTTTATATTTATGTTCGTCTCTCTAATTATCAACTCGAGTCGTTCAATTCAATTGTGTTCAACGTTTGTTAATGTGTTCGTGAACATTCGGTTCGGTCATTTATGTTTGTTTACGTTCGTTCATGTTCGTTCGTTTACGGTCATTTACGTTCGTTTATCTTTTTTGGGGGCAAATGTATTATAAACAAGCAATATAAGCTACCAGCGGTGAAAATAACTTTTAAACGTTGTTAACAAATGCAAAAATCGAGAATGTAAGAATACCAATAAAATGTTCAAGGTAAAATGTTAAAAAATGGTAGTTGTATTGGAGTGTTGTCAATTGTCAAAATGATGACAGTGCAATTTATGATCAATGCTTGGCCACCACGAGTCCCCACCGTCTTTGCTCTTTCCTTACATGTAAGTGGTGGTTCACTTACGCCATGACTTTTAAATAGAACAATTGTTTTCTGAATCAAACCGGACTAGAAACCAGCTAAATAACCGAACGAGTTAATTGTTTTTGAACCGTCTCTATTTGAACCAAATGTTACCGGTCAGACTAGTTGAATTGCAAGCCGAATAAGTGGTCATACCATATTTTCAAAAAAAAAATCTTACTTTTTTTCTACTAGAATTCGATTAACGATTTATTTTACTAAGCTCTAAGGCTTCACATTTTATTAATATTGCAAAATCTACACCAAAAGATAAAATTATGATTTTTAATTTATCGTAATTCGGTTTTAAAAAAACTATGTATGTAAGACCAGCGTACAGATAATGCGGCTAGTTCAGGTATCTAGTTATGCAAAGCATCAATCGCATGTAAACATTTTCTTTCATGAACAAATTGATTTTTCATTCGTTAGTTTCAACAGAACTTAAAGAGTCTAGAAACCATGCTACCTGCTATTGACACGGTATTAAAATAGCTAAAATTACCAAAGGGCTTGTAACCTAACGGTATCAAAGTGTGTAATAAGGTGTTTCTCCCCGAGTGGTTAAGGGTTCTAGTCTCATGATTGACATTGATGTTAATTTAGGAGTAGGTTTAAAGCGTATGCAAGTTAGCCGTTCTAAAAAGCTAAAATTACAATAACAGTCCCTCAACTATTGCATATCTATCCATTTTATCATGATCCTTGGGTACTAGGATGAATATAAGTTTCTAAAACAATACAACTTTCTTCATATGTCCAATTGATGAATCAAATTCCAAAGCAATTGACACAAATTAAACTCAAAACTTAACCATTTTCAGTAACTATTACCTTTCCCCTTCCTCTTCTTTTTCTTCTTCTTCTTCTTCTTCTTCATTCAAATGGTCAACTTGTTGAGTAGGCTTTTTCGGGATTCCCCAATCCCTAATTTTATTTCTTGGTTCATCACTTGTAGAAGGTAGCTTTTGTTCATCTTTTCTACTTTCCTAATAAACCAAAAACATTACACCCCATAACCAAGCTTTGGATTATATTATCAGATTCCACTTGTAACCATAGTACCTGTTCTGAGATTCTAGCATCTTTCTTCCCTTTCAATAATGGCAAGTTCTGAAAATCTCCATTCTTAATGCTGGCTTCCAACTGCCAACATGAAGATGAACTCATACATAATTGGATGTGATCATGCTCACTATGAGAAAGATGATTGCTTTTCTTTTACCTGAATGTGAAGAATGCACAGAAGAATGCTGGCAATAGGCAACCAGCTCTCATCAGGTGATAGTGACAAGTTTGACCTGCGATCGATCACAACCATTGATCATGTTAGACATTAAAAACCATGAAGATGCACTATCCTGTACAGGGTTGTGCTAAATATACTCCACCCATGTTTTACTGAATGTAAAATTATCGTGGTACTAAATCAGTCAAATCATCTCTCACATTTTACTCAACAGAGGGTATATAGTTTTGGAAACCTTAGGTAAGGAGCCAAGTAAACAATGGAGTATACAGCATAACGTTTATCCCCAGTATCCATCCAAGCAAACACCCAACTCTACATACAGTAAACCACAACAATTAATCCTCAAAAGTCAAAACCCTAAGCAAGCATATCAAATAAATATGTAATCAATCAATCATCTCACCATCCAATTGAAGTAAGGGATGAAGCTAATGATTCCCATCACAGCGAACCTTGCATCAGCTGAATCGATCATTGAGCTACTATCTTCGTTGTCGTTGGGACCGGTAGGAAGCGGAAACACCACCGAGTTGAGTACACACGCGCCGATCGCGGCGGCGAACGGCGCCTCGTGCAGTAACGTCGCCTTGCACCTTCCATTCCTGATTCTCCGCTTCTACTAATAAAAAAATAAAATAAAAAATAATAATAAAACACATGGACAAGGCTAGGGTTTTAGAATTCGAATATGCGATTGACAACAATAAAACTAATTAGAAGAGAAAGGTGACCTGATTAACGTTTTTATGAGAGTGATGATGAAGTGTGTATAGAGGTTTGAGATGTGGAAGCGAACAAGAGTTACAGGTGGAGGAGATAGGAGTGAGAGAAAGAGAGTTCATTGCCGGAGAAGCAGATAACGGCGGCTACTCGAAGGTTGACGGTGGCGTTACTAAAAGTGAAGATCCTCCGATCGACTTCGGTGCTGTTCGGGAAGCGTGCCGTGTTGGCCGAGACTTGGCTGTTAGCGATGGTCAGGTTCAAGTCTTCACGTGATAAATATTCGATTTTAACATTTTAGTTTCAACTCTCCAGATCTTGATGTACCTTTTAATCGTGGGATTATATTGTATTTTATCTTCTTTTGAACGGCCAACGAAAACGATAAGGTCGGTCACTCATTGGCAAAAGGTCACCCACGTCCGCGAACGCAGACAGCGCTGGTGACCCGGCTCGCCCACCTATCCAGGGAAAACCCACCACCCGAAGACCAACTGTGGTAAAATCCTAGCTCACCTGAGCATTGCATCAAGTGAGTCTCAAACTCATGACCTCCATATTGTATTTTATCTGATTATAATATAATTAAATAATAGCAAATTGGATTTTAATAATCCAAACTTTGACGTAATGGCCGATAATAATCCATATTAACTGTTTGGCTGGTGACAGTACTAACTTTCACTTTTGTTGTCAAGGACAACCCCAGTAGCATAATCATTATAGATTTACATTTGTTTTCGCTCAAAATGATGATTTTAAATGAAATAAACGTACAAGCGAAATCAAGTGAGAATCAAGTGTAAATCTATAATGATTATGCTACTAAGACTGCCGTTGACAACAAAAGTAAAAGTTAGGAATGTCACCAACCAAACTGTTAGTATGGATTATTATCAGCCAATGAGTCATAGTTTAGATTATTATATCTTTCACTAATCAAAATTTATCTAACACGATGTGTCACCCTTTTAATAACACTAGGTCATAAAATGATGTGTTACGAGACACTTTTAGCGAAAAAATTCAAGCATGTTCTCAAACACGAAAATAAAAACATCAACTAGTTTGTTCGTTCATCGTGATATTCACATTTCTGGTATTATAACAGTTACATAGAATTTCAAGATACAACAAAAACATATCATGTAAATGTCTGTTTTTTGACAAATACAGTTTGCTACAACATTAAACATACATATTATCTATAGGATGAGCTTCAAGAGAATCAGCACAAAGAATCAAGTGATCGCGCTTGCTGCTATAACTGTAAACTGCAAACCGAGGCACTGTTTCTTTTTGTATGGAAAATGAATCAAAGAAATGGTTTCCTCACTACCCGAATTTTTGCATTTCTATATGGGGAATTCTTCAAACAAAAACTATTACACAGCTGAGGAAGATCATCCAATTTTCTTGATTGCAAGCACCACTGCTTGTAACTATAGATGTAGTTAGGCCAAATAAAACACTGTTAATTTTTTTTAAAAAAGGACTAGATTAGTTTACCAGAATATACAGCATTACATCACTCGCATTTCCACGAGGATATCAAGAATCGGCTTCGCCTTTCTGCCCACCCTCCCGGCTATTGCCGTTAATAGCATCGACTAGCTCTTGTAACTGGAAACAGCGGCCAATTTAATGTTTCTTGTGTAATAATATAACTAACTTAATATACAAAACTTCACAAGTTCATGCTTTATATTTAGTAAAATACAAGATCTAAACCAACTCACTTTTAAGTGTTTTAACTTTTCGGCGGTCAATTCCTCAGTCAAGGTTGTTAACCTGTGTATGAGTAAAAAGTCAAAATCAAAAACATAATTTGGCTTTTAGTCGACCAATCTATATTCAGTAACCTGGATTGTAGCTCAGAAACCTTGGTAAGCAGCAAACGCTCTCTATCAGAAACTTCAACCTGAAAATTGGTAATAATTACTACAAACGTAATTATTAAGTTAATATGTGAAGTAATGTGTGCATACATATCCGTTACTCTCAGAGCTGCGAGGCAATGGGGGCAACTTCCCATTTTGAGAAGCTGAAACAAAATCAGAGAACAAAAATTAGTCCAAAATTCTTCACAAGCAAGACTGGCAATCACAACCCATGTTACCAACAATGGGTGGTTTTGTGTGATTTTCCTTCCTTATTGGGTTCATTTGGGTAGGCGACTGCAGAACGGGTCAGCATTAAAAAATCTGGCCAAGTAAGAACGGGTGAATAATGGGTTCTCTAAAAAAGACCAACTAACCCCATTGAAGAGTAAAAATGGCAGGTTATTTAGTCAGCCGCTAGCACCACCACCACCAAACACCATCACCATAATGCACCCACCATCTACTGACAGCCACCATCCAACATCATAAACTCCACAAAAAAAAACAAAGACAAACAATTGATTTTTAAACTCAAAATCATATAAAAATGATTTTAAACCCTGAAAATCAGAAAACCAAACTACAAAAGTGATTTTTAAATCCAGAAAAGCTAAAACCCAAACCTAGAAAGAAAAGGAAAATGTAAATTACAAGCCTTTGGAATACAACGATGAATAATCCTATTTTCGTATATTTTTTTTATTTTCAAAAATAACTAAATTAATAAGTGATAAATTTTAAATTGACCTTTATAATGTGTGTGGGTATAAAGATAAAAAGTAGAGGGTTGACACAACCCAAACCAATCCGGTTTTGACTCGATCTATTTTTGAAAATAACATGATTCCGCCCATTTTACTACCTCTGCACCTTACACAATGTAACAGGATTGCATAAATGAAACCAATGTACCAAACCAAACCTCCATTCAAAAAAAGGTTGTACCAATCGAAACCAAAGAACCTAAATTACAAATTAAAGTCATCATCAATTTGCACACATAAACCCGTCCAAGGTAAAGTCACTAATATAGGCTTTTAAGAAATTTTAGAATTTTTGCATAAAAAGTCATTAAAATCTGCCAGTTTTAACCCAACCCAGCCTGTTTTGACCCGTTCCCTAAAGCTGCCAGTTTTGACCCGACCAGCCTGTTTTGCTACTCATATTCACAAGCACAATAAGATCCAATGAAGATATTAACTCACCCTCTGCCACCTCAGCTGATTGTAAGCTATTCAACAAATTCAAGATAAGATCCTGGTAAACAAGTGATTTATTTAGTAATAACATCATTAATTTCATACTTGTAAATTTGTATTGAAGTAACCCTGGTTTACCTGTTGAAGTGTTGTCTGCTGAAAAAGGTTTTGAAGGTGAGGCATGAGCACTGATGCAGGTAAATTGCTATGTACAGAACTGCTATTAATATCCCTAGGCGCAGGCTACCAAACAACCAAGAAAGATTTAAGCATCAAAAAATTCATAAAGTTATAAAAGATGAAGTTGAGTGGATTACAAACCATTTTATTTGAATCAAGTATCCAGTCACCTACACTAGCAGATTTCCTCAGTGATGACTCCTAATTTACATAATTAAAGAACTAGATGAAAACTAATAAATTAGCTGTGTGTAAATGGGCAAATTGCACAAAAGTTAACTAACTTGTAGATAATTTTCATTTAAGGTAATGAACTTATTTTCCACTCTTTTTAGGTAATCAACTTTAAAAAAATTCCAGAAAAAGGTAATAACCTGCCATTTTAAAGCTTGAAAGAGTTATGTTGCTTATGTGGCATTTGTGATGAGTTGGTTAGCTTAGATGGCTTTCTTAACAAAACTATATATAACAAAATTTGCTAAACGAGAAGAAAAGAGCTCCTTTCTCTCTTTCCTTCCCTTACCTTCTCCCTCCCTCTTCATTCTTGGTTTGTAAGATCTAGAAGTTTTTATGTTATGATTTTACGGTAATTTAAAAGTTTCAGATTAGGGTTTTTGTACAACTATTTTTGGATAGGTCTTTTTTAACGATATGAAGATATATTGTTTTGACGATAAGTACTTGTTTGAGGTAGTGGTGATGAGTGATTGATCTTAAAGATCATAAAGAACATTCGAACTAAATGAATTTGTTATGAGTAACTAAAATGATAAAAAAAAATTATTGTAAAATGTTTCTAATTTGATTGTACATTATTTGTTACACTATATAAAAAGTATCAAGCAATAAAAAAATTACAAGAGTTTATAAACAGTATCAAGTAATAAGTAATTTGATTATATATTATAAAAATGTTTAACTTAAATTTTAAAATGTACACTAGGCACTTGACGACATGACGTGGCGAGCCAACTCATTGAAAATGTACACTGGGCAGCTAACGTGGCAAGCCAACTCATCAAAAAATGTCACATAAGCATGGTAAACCTTTCAATCAGTAAAAAATGACAGGTTCTTACCTTTTTGAGATTTTTTGAAAGTTGTTTACGTTAAAAATAAGTTAATTACCTCAAATGATAGCAGAATTGATTTCTTACCTGGGATGATAGTCGAGGGACTGTACATGATGGAATATACTGAGGTAAATATTACGTTGCAACCATAATTTAGTAGACCAGTAGCAAGACAATGCAGCTTACCTTTACAAAATCAAGATCTTCAGATGTCACAGAAAAACGTCCTTTTATTTGTACCAGATTTGCTTTCGACTTGTCATCCAACGAATCCCTGTATCCTGTGGAAGTCAAAACATATGCATACTTTTCAGTCAAACAACAATTTTATTGAAATATTCAGCAAAATGTGAGAACGAATACCTCCTGATGGCTTTATTGGAGCAGATAAACTGTTTCCTGAAGCTCTATTTGGAAGGTTCAAAGGACCACTAAAGCTTGGAGCTCTCCTTACTTGATGAATTTTATCAATTGCTTGTGAGCTTTCATTGCCAGACCTTTCTGAACTACGAGTTCTTTCAGATTTGGAATGATTTAAGACCACACCAGCCACTAGGGGCCCACTCTGTGTTTGCCGACTTCTTCCTGTTAAAATTCTAGTTTTAACCTGCGGTGAATCTTTATCTGAGGTTGATGGTGGTTGATCTGTTTTTAATGTGTTTTTTTCTAGAATATTCCCTTTATTGTCATCTGGCATACTACTTTCTGGAGTATCTCCCTTATTGCTCAGGGATTCAGATGGGACTTCATCACTGAAGCAAAAAAAGAAAGAGAGTTGAACATTAAAAATTAATGAAAAAAATCAAACAATAATAAAGAAATAATAAATTGCAAAGACCACAGGTTTAGCATTGACCTAGAAACAAGCTCGCTTGTGGAATCTAGTTTGCCAACTGTAGCCTTTGAATCGGATGCATCCTGCAGCAGATAATAGTACCTTATTATTCTATATGTAGGCATAGGCTTAGATATGAGTTAAAAATTAAAATCTAGCTTAATATTCCAAGGCTACGATAATATTTTAGAATCAGACTTACATTATTGACAGCTGGAGTAGAATTTACATCATCTTCGTTATTATCTTGAATTTCGTCATCATCTTGCAGCTTTTGCAAATGTTAAAAAAAGTTTGAAGTTAGTCATATTATAAAAATGCAAGAAGCAAACTGTCATATGGTTATACAGTCTGTTTAAAAAGTAACAAGATGCACGGGATGGATAATACCAAGGATGCTTTGAATTTTAAATCTTGAACGTCAAAGTTCCAGGCACTAACACCTCGCTGGTACTCGCTCTGGATATCATCATCATAAAAAAAGGAGAAAAAATAGACCAATATGAAACCATATTTAAAAAGAAGAGAAAACAAGCGTATTAACTTCATTAACAGAATAATGCATCTAACTTGTGATAAGGCTTCTCGTTCTGATGAGGGCATCTTCTTGAGAGCTAGTTGGGCAGCATCTTTAATCTACACGTATTTCACAATTCATATTTAAACAGGCCAGTTAATTCTTTTTAAAGACACATGGGCCAGTTAAGTTGTAGACGCCATAAAACTAGAATTGCATACCTGAAGGGCTTTCACACGATGCCACAGTGGCTGCAAGTCCGCAAAGAGTTTCTTCACAGAGAGCTCTGGGGGTTTAGCTTGTTTAAAAAAAGAGTGTTTTAGCAACTTCTCAGCAGTTGGCCTTTTTGTTTGATCTTTCACCAAGCACATCGCAACCAATTCTTTAAAAGACTGTTAAAAACTGGAATTTATTAGTATAATTTTTTTATAAAGATACAAACACATAAGCGGTTTTTCGTCCCAATTTCTCGTGTTTATGTAAAAACATGACACCTTAGAAAAACGTTTATCCCGATCGTAATCAAGTCCAGGGGGTGCATTTTGTATGGTCATCAAGAGGACCTGAGACACAAAAGTAAAAAAAATACTTGAAGAAAAACAAAAGTAATAACAGGCATGAATATATTCAATGTGTTACTAGAATACTAACCTTCATTGGAGGATACTTTGAGAAAGGGGCATGACCGTGAGCCAACTCCAGTGCAGTAATTCCAAATGACCAAATGTCAGCCCTGTAAATGATGATTATGGTGTTTTAATACCAAATTGTAATCCTTTCTGAGATAAATAAATCGTGTATATTTCAAGGATAACATATTTTTAATGAAAAGATCATCTACACTCACTTAAAATCATATCCACTTCCTGGCTGCAGCACCTCTGGTGCCATCCTGTATGCCGTATTAAAATCGGAAGTCATAAGTGACCACAAAGACTTTAAAAACGCACAATTATTAAAAAAAACAGGTAAAACATGTACTAACCAGCAAGGAGTTCCTACAAAAGTATTTCTAGAACGTCGTCTATCACCACTATCAAACATACCAGCCGACACACCAAAGTCCCCAAGCTTTATCTCTCCATTAGTGTCAAGAAGTATATTTCCAGCCTAAACCAAAATAATGTTGAGAAATAATAATCAAGGAAACTATAAAACAAAACAAAAATACTGAATATAGTGACCTTGACATCACGGTGTATGTGTCCATGTCTATGCAAGTACTCCAATGCCTTGAGAGTCTCTTTGAGAATAGAAGCAATTGCCGGTTCTTCAAAGCCATCTGGATATGCTGATTTCATGAGATGTAGACAAGAACCTTCAGCCATGAATGGCATAACCACCCATAGGTGTTGATTGACAGCAAATGAACAAAATGCCCTTATCACATTAGGGTGGTCTATCAAACTCATTGTTTGGGCTTCCCTTCGAATATCATCCTGTAACCAGTCCTTACATGAGTTATTCATCACCAAAATCCACTATATTGTATTTGCTATACGTCTCTCATATTCTAACATTAATATTCAGACATACTGCTCCTGTTAGCTTGGATAAAATGAAGCCGAGTGATTTAGTTAAGCTACTCTGGATAGAAAAATGTTTGGAAAACCATACAGAAACAAGTAACTGATTCCGGCATATCATGAAGAGGATAAATTAGGTTTCGATGATTAATTTGATGAAATTAATATGAATTAATCTTCTTCCAAATGCCTAGGACCTAGGGATGTCCAACCGCTATGCATTTAATTGATAAAGTTCTTTCTTGCAGCAAAATGAAATGATATTATCATGTAACTACTATCTAATTAACGGCTATCTAAATTAACGGCTTGCGGTGGTTAGCCCTAATTTTTCGCAGGTAATGCTTCTGCACTTGAGTAAGCTCAAAGCACAAATCCTTATAGTCTACACAGCATGAAGGAACCATATAATAGTCAGATCACAAACAATTTTTCTGTAAACTTCACTGCCTTTAGGCATCCACTCTGACTACAGCAAGTCGAACCGGAAAGTTTAAGCAAAAAATATTTTTCCACACTTCAAAGAAAATCAGGATGCACTTTGACTTCTGATATCAAATAGCCCAAGTTTCAACTCCAAGATCGATGACAATTCTAACAATTTTGAAGCTAGCAATTTATAACAAATGTTACACAAAAGCATATGATGATGTTGAATTTGTAAGAAGTCAATATCTGAATTGAAAATAATTTCAATTTCAGTTCAGGCAAAAAGAAATTAGCTGATTGATGAAATATACATCAGAAATATAAACTTAAAACAGCAACAGAAAACTAAAGAGCAACGAAATTACCAGATTGCTGTTGATGCGTTCGAGATCCAAGCACTTAACGGCGACAACGTCGTTGGAGGGGAGATAGATCGCTCTGTATACCGTGGCGCTGGCACCGTAACCTACTTCTTCTAGAAGATTGTAATCGTCTGGATTAGTGGTGTAGCTCTTCTGACCGCCTCCCATCCCTCCGATGAATAAATACTTAGACGGTGATCTGAAAACAAGTTGACGGCAAGGACTGTGAAGACTGAATATTCGTTCGATCGGTGCCGGAACTCCAGTGGACCAAGTTGACGGACGATATATAGATTTGATTTTTCCGTCGGAGTTTCACGCCAAACTCCCGTTTACTATTTCTTGCAGAAATTGATAGACTCGATAAGAATTTTATTTGCCTAAAATAATATCCCCTATCCCTGGTTTATTAAAAAGGTTTATAAAAAATAAATTGGTCATACAGTTTGTTAAAGATTATGATTTATGAATCTTACCAATCGTTAATTTTTTTTTAATTCGGTAATGGTTGTTTTGTTTGCTTACAATCATGATCAGAGTATCGGCTTTTCACTTGTGTTTCTGGATCAAACACCCCGTTTTATGACGAAATTCTTTAATACGTAACCACAACTCGCATACGACATACAACTTCGTCTACTTGCTTCATAATTTGCTAGCATTTAATGTTCTTTTTGGTTCTACTCGTTCATATTTTTTAGTTTTGATCTTCAAGATCTCGATGGGCGGTGGATTATTACTAGTCTTATATGTATACACACATACTACGGATTATGTAATCGTGTATAGATGACGTTATGAATGGACTTGTTTGCTTGGATTGTGATATTTGATATAAAAAAATAGTAACAATGAAGATTGAAATCAAATAATGTATAAGTAAAATCGTCACATATTTTTATCAATATTAAAATAATAATCGAAGCTAAATGGAAATTTTGTTAATATAATAACTGAAGTTAAATGATTTTTTTTTTATCAACGATCGCTGCTTTAGTAATGTTTCTCTATCACCAATGATAAAGTTAAGATATTATCAAGCAACGGTTACTACACTTTGTCGTGTTTGTAGAGAATAAGTGATCATTGTATAACATCTTAGTTCCATCATAAATCATCATATTTATTACACCTACAAGCTCTATTGTTTTAGTCTTCCATCAATATGCTACCTTTCTAGTTGGTATACGAATATGAATCGAAAAGAACATTTGAATTGGACATGGTGGTTAAAGAACCCTCAATTGTATTTGTAATTTTTTTTGCCAGGCTAATTTTGTAATACCTGTCACAAAAATGTTCAAGAATTGCTAAGATTAGAACCCATAAGGACTTATGTATCTAAAGTACCAAAGTCTAAAGTTAAAAATAAATTTTTGATTTATGAGTAGATTGCGGACCGCTATCATATTCCCTAACGGTCCGCTATGAGTAAAGGGTCGGATAACGGACCGATATCATCTGGATAACTGTGACAACTGGTAATTTACCGCGTAGTTATTTAAATATAATTACCTCAGATTGTGCATATTAGACTAATTTGCATTAATTAGGTCTAACCCGCCCAGTAGAGTCCAACCAACATGCAACTACACGGGAAATATTAGAAATTTTCGAGACACGACGAACCCCATATCGCGTTGGTGATAGACCAAAAATAATATTTAAACGGATCAAAACGCTCTCCTTATATATATATCTATATCTATACTACTATATAATAGATATTGAAAGGATGTGGATGTAATTTTCTAATAAAATTAAGACACCTTGTACATTTTTTGTTGCATGATTTACACATTGGCAATGTTATATAAGTGTACAATTACCTTCTAACCCCTCTCCATAATTAAACCCTACTAATTACTATTTCATCCATACACTTAAATGTTAGATAAAAGATATTTAGTGAGCACATATGTCTTTTTACCACTTTTTAACCCACTCTCATGTACGTGTTAATGACCATTCTGTCTCTCAACTCCCGGAGGCCCTCCGGCTGCCTTCCGTTTCAAAAAAACCCCATTCAATGACCGGAGCCCCTTCGTCTTCCTAACGAGCAGTCGCATCTCCCTCTTCTTCATCTACGTCTTCATCTACGTCTTCATCTTTCGCCATTGGATAAACGAAAGCTTTAGGAGATTCTGCTTCAAGACGCGATTGGACATCTGATTAGGGTTTCTTTGCAACAATGGCGGAGAACGTAATGGTGATTTTATGTTTGTTTCTCATCATGAGAGTACAGTTCATACAATTGTTAGGGTACTTTAACAGATTTTCTGTAAGTTCTTCCATTTGAAGTTTACATAGAACAATCGCAGTTGTTTTAGCGGTAGGTATGCAGTTGCGTATGATTTATCCATTTTCCGTTAATTTAGGGTTTGTTTACGTATGTGAAGTAACACGATTTATGGATTAGATGCAAGCTCTTTAACATTTTGAAGTTTACAGAGAACAATCGTTGTTGTTTTAGTGGTAGGTATGCATTTGCGTCTGATTTATCCATTTTTATATTAAATTAGGTTTTGTTTACGTATGTGAAGCAACGTATTAGATTTAGGATGTTATTGTTCTTCATGTGAGATTGATGATGCGGTAGTTATAGCGAATTTGAGTTGGCAGTATTTGTTTGGCACTACTTTTTGAAAATATTTTGGATGTACACATGAGATGAATAGATTTATCGTTTCGAATTGAGATCTTGAGAATGTTTTGGCTAACCCTAGAAAAGCTTGGTTTATTTGTGTCATTGGGTTGACTTGAAGTCAAAAATGTTAATATTATATACACCGTTGTAGCATACTGATAATTTGACAATTATCAGGTACCAAGTTTTTTTGTTTATGTTGTTTTTTTCACTGATTGCTTTGATAGTCACTTGTGTTATGTTGCTAACTTTTAATATGTTTCTTCGTCTTATCACAAGTCAAGAAAGAAAGAGAAAGAGGAAGCATGTTGGACATAAATCTATTTAGGGAGGAAAAGGAGGGAAATCCAGAAATTATACGTGATGCTGGAGTTCTGTTCGAATTGTTCGGTTCCAATTGTTGGATAAAATTAGGGTAGAGAACGTCGTACAAGTTTCAATGAAAGATGTAAAAGTAATTCAACATCTTAACATCCATTCATCACAATCTCCCCCAAAAACCCACTTATCAATTTTTCATGTTATTGTTTATTGATCAAATTTATTGTCTAATATAAGTCGTGTCCTTGCATGGAGGATAATAAATTTAAAATCTTTAGGGTTTTAGGGAATGTTGTTGTCTAATCATAAATGAGGAGTTCTTCTGAAGCAAACGGTTGTAGTATTGACTCAACGGTGGGTGGGTTGGTCCTGGTCTGGCGTAGAAACGGGTCATGGTGGCCTGGTCGGATATTGTATCCTGATGAATTGTAGGAAAGTTGTTTGGTTTCGCCTAGTAGATCTGGTACTCTGGTGAAGCTGCTTGGAAGAGAAGATGCAAATGTGTAAGTTTATTTTTTAAATAATGGTGATTTGCTACTGTCATACAAATTTGATTGCCCTGTTTGCGTTCTTAGTTTCTTACCATAATTTAGTTTAACTTGTTGATAGTACTTATTGTGCTCTTTAGTTTAATTTTATTTGTTAATTTAGGGGTGTTTTTGAGTGGTTATAACTAGTACTTTTAAGTATCAAATCACTTTGAATGAGTTATAAAAACATGTTTGAGGTGTATGTGGTGGTTCCTGTGCATTTAATGTATCATAGTGATCAATTAAGTATACGTGTGATCCATGAATCGATCTCAGATAAGTATAAGTCTTTGTAATCAAGCATAAACGTAATGTTTCGCATGTGAACTAGTATTGTAACAATGTATGAATAGGATTTCAAGTAAAATGAAATGTCATGCGGATTTTCATTGATAAGTCTAGAACGAGTACAAGTAGTGAAAATCAGAAGTGTCACAATCACACCCCGTGTTTCCGCCCTAGGCGGCGTGTGACAATAACGGTCCGACTAGCCGTAATTTCTAGTGTTGACACGTGTCTATGACTCAAATATGGATTCTGACGCGTGTCTCGATAACGAATTGCTACGCTCCTCATAATGGTCTGCTAGCCGTAAAACGAGGTGCAGTCCAATCAAATTTGGACGTGTAGTGCTGATGCAATCATAGGCTATAGCGGACCGCTACGCCCTACCATATCGGTCCACTATGGGTCCAAATCCCAGCCTATAAATACCTGGACGATTTCGATCGTTTTCTTTATCCACAACTCGGTCATTACACTCTAAATTCATCCAAAAGATTCCCTAAGCCATTCCCGACGATACCGGTCCAAGTCCCGCTCGTTGTAGTGCTTGTTCTAAGAAGAAAACGCTCGTAGAAGTACTGGAACGCTAGAGAAACCAAGCTAGGAAGCTGATTCTATAATTTCTAACTTAGAGGCTTATTCCTATAATCAAGGTGAATACTTTTGTCTATTTTAAAACTTATGTCAAACATTTACATTTACGAAAATGGCCAAATAAATGTTAAGGGAATAAAACATGACGTTCTTCTACGAACAAAGCATTCGGGCTATAGGTATACGTAAAACTTGTAAGGGATATACAGATCTAGGGTGAAAGTCCCAGATTGTGGATGGTACCTATCTTATAACAATTTCGGAGGCGTAGATCTGACCATTGTTATAAGACATGAACCAGTGTATACAGTGGTACATATGATCAGGAGATAAGGGCCTACTGAATGTGTAAATTGAACACAAAGTTGTGATTACGAAATTAATACTTGTTTGTGCCAAATGATTTTATGTCAAGATAATTGTATTCACCAGCGTTCGCACTGATGTTTTATTTTCAAAATATTTTCAGGTAATCAATAAAAATGTAAAAGAAAAAGGGATCCAGGCAGGCAAAGGATCTGACCAATGAAATAAGAAATGAAAATGATGAAATGCATGTTGGATTCTCAGGCCTCATGCATAGATAATCTTGAAGAAAAGAAGAAAAAGGAGATAGGATCAAGAGATTGATCAACCTTGGATAGTACTATTTCCAGTGGCTTGAAACTTGTTCATAAGAGACAAGAGCTGTATTTGATTTCAAACATTGTTTGTAATCAATATAAAGAAAAAAATATTTAAATCCCTATGTTTATGAATATAAATACAAGACTTTTGTTTTCCCACTGTGTATTGATATTTACAAACGCAGCCCTCGAGGTTGAGAATTATGATGAACCGATCCATGTGAAAAGACTTTCGCTGTATTTTATAAATCAACTCTGAAATCAAAACATGTACCAATTAAGCTCACAAACGTCCAGAGATGTCTGAGGCAGGGTGTGACAAATTTCTTGCTCGTTGTGGCTTAAAAATATGCCGCCGTTTAAAAAGAAATATGCTATCTTTCTAAGTGAAGTACTAAAAACATAAAACCATTACCTCTAACACCACTTATTATTTATATGTCATCATGTCAAAATAAAATTTTCATAATAGCACATAATAACTTCAGATACATTGGAAAGCACTGCACTATTTGATGAATTTAATTAAATTTTTTGAAACAATTTTATAGATTTTCTATTTATCAATGGACACAATAGGAGAGATAGACATGAATCATGATAGGTGAGGGGTCATGAATCAATAAACTTTACTAACTATATATTGGTTGAACATGCTGTTTAGAAAACTAAGAAAATAAATGCTTAAATAAGTTTTTTCTTTAGTTTTTTAATATTTTACTTTGAATAACATTATTCAATTAATATCATAAATGCCTAAATGGACACAATTACACAAATAAACAAATTCTTATTTTCTCTCTTTACGGTAACATATAAAAAAATGCTTGTAAATGTAGCCACCATATGGTATCTATATATTCATAATAACATCTAACCTCAAATTTAATGTATCATCAGTGGCGGATCCAGAATTTTTTTTCAGGGGGTTCACTGTTTTTAGATGATCCAATTTCATAGGGCCGGACATAAAAATTTTCGGTTCGGTTCGATTGGTCGGGTCGGGTCGGGTCGGGCAGGGGCGGCTCAACCATTTTTGGAGGTCTAAAGCAAAGAAAAAAACATGAAAATTATGCTTCAAATGTTCACAAAATCAACTAATTTGTATTTAAGAGTCATCTACTCATTTGTTTCTATCAATTTTTTACCTCTAATCATATGAATGCTCAAGAACACACATTTAGTTCAAGAAAGAGTTCTTAGTTTTATAGCTTCACAACCGGATCAACCGAGCAGCAGTGGGCGCCGTCGTAAGGGGGTTCACCCTATAATATTTTAGGGGGTTCACCCTAGTTTTTTTACCTACCGTTACACTAAAATTTCAAAACTCGGGGGGTTCCTGTGCACCCCCCCTCGCTTCACTACATCCGCCCCTGTGTATCATCTTCTGTCTTCTGATTGTAAATATAAAAACCACTCAGTATTTCTAATAATACTATTATTAATATCTCGTAATTGTGATTGTGGTTGCGCTCAATTACCGAGTTAAGTTGGTCAAATGAACATACCATCTCTTAATGTAACATTTTTAATTTATTAACATAAACTTGCTAAAATAAAAGTTGGTTTTATAACAAGTTGTTGCTAGTTTCATCGATAAACCGTCGATACATTTTAGATCATTGGTAAAAAAACTAGTTAAATTTAGTAGTAAGGACCAAAGTTATACAACATATCTTTGAAGGTCATACGTTTTAAAACTCTTAATAATAAGGTTCACAATACAAAGATCTTAAGGATCATGTTTATATCTTAAAGTTAGGTTATAAAATTGACGAATCTTACTCAAATCTCGTAGATTTTTTTTAATATATTGTAAATTAGATAAAAAAAACTAATAATATAACAAATTCAGGAAAAATTCAAAGTTTAAACATGAAAAAATAGCATACTACAAGTTATGTTAATTTATTTTAGATTATTAAACTGTGTTATTAAGATTTTATATTTTATGGTGTTAAGCTTTAAAGTTAACTAGTGGGCGTTGACGCGCACTGCGACGGTGATATTGACGTGGTTAAGTACGTAAAAAGAAGCTAATAAAGTTGTGACGGCTCAATTTTGAATATCGAAACGTAGATAAAAAATCACTTCGTAACGGTATATTCAGAAATTAAGAACAAGTTACGTCATTGTAAAATGAGTGTTAAGAAGCACAAAAACGATTTTTTTGAAGAAAAAAAAGTAAAAAATTATCATACTTGAGCCGGCTCGGTTTTGAATAAAATTTATGTCAAAACATATAATGACTCGTAAACATAAACAAACAAATAAAAGTTCAACATAAACAAACAATTAATATCAATGGTAAAATAGAAAAAGGACCAAAAGGCGAGTCTGTACTTAATTAATTAACTACAGATTTAATCCTGCGTGTTGTGGCGGGTTTTTTTCTTCCTAAACCATATGTCACGGCCGATCAATTTTGAATAATATTTAAAATGAAACGTAGAAAAAATAAGGACGTTGTGATAATACGTCAAATATTTATAAATCGCCTTTTATTTTAAAATAATTATTTTATCATAGATAAACATTAAGGTTGGACAAAATGGGGGCGGGGCATCCCAATTTCCCCTCTCCAGCATCCGGTCCTGCATACGGGTGGAATTGTGATTCTGCTCTCTCTAGCCATTCCATCTCGATTTCTTCAATGCCTATTCACAAAATTTGATCAAATTTGACGTATGCTTCCCGATTTGATGTCCACTCCTCAAAACATGCAATTCTCCACATGGATTGCCCTTCCCGACGATGTTGCAGGAAAGGTTCTGTCCATCTTAACATATAAACATAAAATATTATAACTTAAGAGCATTCATATCAGGTTATTTATCCTTATTTTTATAATTTAACTAATAACCATTATTCCATAAAAAAAATGTTCATTTTTTAAAAACCTCTCACATTTCATTCATTATCTTTATAATTTTAAAGAAATTGTTAAGGAATTGGTATATTTAAGATCATAGTGTACATTTTCTTATAATTTTAAAGATAAAAATAAGGTTTAAATAACCTGATGTGAGGACCTTTTAACTTAAATCTTATTTTTTCCCCTTATAATTTAAGAATCTATACTATATAATAAATAAAAATCTCTTATGCCATGTGTCGCTTCCATATCTCTTCTCATCATTTTTTTCTCGCCTCTCTCTTTTATTAAATACACATCTTTTTTTAATAATGATTTATTTTTAAGGAAAGTATTAATTATACTAATAAAACACATTTATTTTAAATTATCTCTTATTTTAAAAAAAACTTTAAAATTTAATTATGTAACTTTTGTTTAACCAAATAGTTAATGTAAGTCAAATTGTACTAAATAGAAATTAATGTATTTTCGACACACAATTATATATTAATTTTTACATATTTTGAAACTTTTAAAAAAAATCATTAGTACATATAATACATTTTTCCACTTATAAGATGTACATAAAGATTTAAGAATTTTATTCAACCCGTGTAATACAGTGGTTTTTAAAGATATAATTTTTTAAGTATTAAGTATATAACATTATATTTTATCACCCTATGTAATACACGAGATTCTAACTTAGTATGATATATATAATAATGTTAATGTGGATGCTTTAACAGGTAAGAAAAACTGAAAAAGTCTTAAAAACAAATTGAAATGGTACTTGTTTTGATTTGACTTATTTTGAATTTGTTTGATAGGGATAAATGATAAAACAAAAAAAAAAACTAATTCAAATTTTTTGAATTAATTTTTTATAATAGTAATAAACTAATAACTAAATCAAGAATAAGACCTAGCATATAAACTTGTAAAACATGCATTAGCATTTGCACCCTACTTTGAACAATACACTGATAATTTTTCTTCTATAATATATTGAAGGGATAACCCCTGGTCCATACTGTATGGACTTTAGTAAATGTCACTTAGTCCCTAATCCTTTTGAGTAGCCCAGAATTAAAACCCAAGATAATGTGATAAGCCCAAGTCAAGTAGGCCATCATTGAAGGGCTCATTTTTATATATGGAAGGGCCCCTCCATCACAAAGAGACAGGTTCTTCATCTTCCCCTTTAACTCCCTCACTTTCTCTTTCTAAATACGGATACATATATATACAGATGCGCATATACGCTGACCATCACCGATATGATACTGACCCCTCAGGGACAACCCCTCGGGCTCTCGAGTTTCATGTGGATGCAGATTTTATCTAGACCCGAGAAGACGAAGATCTGGCCTCATACGGTCACAATGCAGATCTGGACCGGATCTCCTTCCTCCGACTAAAGCTACCTCAAACGTAACCCCGTCAGATGAGTTTTAGAGACGCTACATATATGTGTGTATATATACACATCCAATTTAGTATTTTCGAGATATCCTAACCATAAAACATTTTTACATCGGTTTGCTTAAACAAACTAAGAAAGTATAAACATTGGGGCGATGTGTACATTATATTCTACATTTATATAAATTGTTTTTTTTTTATTTTTTTTCCCAGACATGGAGATCCTAGAATAGTTAAAAAACCTCCAGAAACTTGAACAACACAAATCTCCAAAACCCTAATACCCTCCCCAAAATGCCGCTCGGAAACCGACATCACCGTCAATCTCCTCCCCTTTTTGTTGAACTTAAGTTTCATTGAATTCGTGATATACATAAAATCGAAGAGGAAACCGACATGCAATGTGGGACTATGAACCTTAGACATGTCGATTCACAAGCCCCATGTAAGAACACCGAACAAAGGCTTCAAGATCTCGCATCATCGCAGTCAAGTCAAGGTTTCCGTTCGTAGATCTGCTTATTTCATACGTTTTTAGCTTCATCTCTTTCGTCATGTTCAAATCTGTTGAAAAAAAGTCGAAACTCGAAACCCTAGGTTGTTTTTAAACTTCTAGTGCCTTACTGATTTGTCTGGATTTTGGCAGTCTAAATTTATCACCTGTTCATCAAGTTGCTGCTAATTTGATGTTTATCAGTTAAATTTCAATTGAATTCATAGACGGTGGATCTCCCATCTCAAATATTGAAACCGACAACAAATTAAAAAAAAAAATTATTACCGACCACCAATTTTAAAGTAAACCAACAAAACATAATCAAACATACGGTATTCAAATAATTTTAAAATTTAACCTTAATTATTGACAAAAATGTAAAAAAGAAGATGAAAAGGAAACTTACGAGAAGGAAATAGGGTTCTGAGATTCTTTCTTTCTCTAGAGAGTTATACAGAATTAAAAAGTCAAAAAAATGAAAGGTTTTTTTATGTGATTGTAGAGACTTCTTCTATAAACAAACGCAGCCAGAAATGCTGTTTCCTGTCAGGGTTTGTGATGTTAGAGAGATGTCTCCTGCTTAGACACCAGGAGCAAAAGATCTATCGATTTCACGCCTAGTTGAACAACCCTTGTTGCAGTGATTTTCAATCGATGAACTTTTAGGTCGGAACTCGGAAGATGAATCAGTATTGATTCATCTTCTGAGTTTCGACATAAAAATCCATCGATTGAAAATGGCTGCAATGCGTGTTGTTCGCTTAGGCGTGAAATCTATGAGCTTACCTTGGTGTCTAAGCAGAGCATGAGACATCTTCCAACATCACAAACCCTAACGGGAAACAGGAATGAGTTTTACTGGTTGATACATGGGCTCTGGTATTTTCTAATTCTTTTGTTATTGATTATCATTAAGTATGTTTCCAAATCCTCTGTATTGATTATCATTAAGTATGTTTCCAATTCCCTTATTATTGATTATTGTTACAGAACAGGAGACATCTCTCTGACATCACAAACCATAACGGGAAACAGAAACGAGCGTTTCTGGTTGATACACCGACTCTGGTATTTTCCGATTCCTCTGATTGATATTGTTGCGTATGAGTTTTTCTGTGAAGTAGATGAAAATTACATCCAAGATGACTTTAATCTCTGTGGTTTGAGTATTCAAGGTCCCTAATTTATGATTATGCTCTGCTCTTGATTTGATCCTAGACGTTTTTAATTCATGTTATGTGTCTTGTTAAATTTACGATACAAATGCATACCATGTTAATTTGCATATGTGATATGCCTTTTTGTGTCTACTATCATGTGTAATCACACAGGTCTTCTTTCACTATTTATTACAAGTAACAACAGATGCTTTTATATATGAAGTGATTCTCTTTTGTTCCAGTGACTTATTGTTTCGTATAGTGAAGATATAAACAATGATCATAGCTTTCTTTTCAATTTGACAGTAGTCGTAGTTACCAAGATCCTTGCCATGTCAAAACTTCGAAGTCTGGGTCTATTTATCGGAAATAAAATCTAAACTGTGAGGCCTTTAGTTCATACAACAAAGAACATGAATAAGATTTGATTACAATTCTGAATGAGCTACTGTATAATGTCTTTTTTTTTTTACAAAAAAGTCTGCTTTTTTACTGCTTTTCACATACTTAAGCTCATTTGTATGATCGCTTTTTAGCAGGTGATTCTTCTCACTTGATACTAAGCGCTAAACTTTTTTTTTGGTTCTAGTTTTAGTAACTACAAAATTAAAATGTTTTAATTATATGATGGTCACTTTTGTTGATTGACTGCTTACTTATTTGTTTATGTTTGATCAATTTGCAAGACTAGGCATTTGGTATTGGTTATATGATGGTCACTTGGTTGTTTTGTGTCTTTGGTGTTGGGTACCTGCTAAAGCCTTGATAATTTAAGATAAAATTATTACCATCTACTTTCTTTCTTTTAGAAAATGGTTTCCACCCATTCGTCATGGCTCACTTTTCGAGTTCTTTTTTAGATTGCTTGTTGAGTAGGGAAATTTTCATGTACTGCTGTGACACAGGGTCGTATTTTAGCGCCTCCAAGTGGAAGTGATTTGCTATCTAGACACACTCCTGACTTATGTTTTGGAGACTAGTTTAAAATGGGTCATGGATTCAAATGGAGGTAGGTTTGGCCTAGAATGGGTAGGTCAATAAATGTGAAGGCATACATAGATAACTTCATTTTGGTCGGTCCTCTTTGTATACAAGGTTGGTTCATTTTCACTTCTATAGTAACCATGTGAAGTGAAATACATATCATATTTAGAGTAACAAGGTGGACACATTAGATGGTGCATCATCTGAGGTGTTGGGTGCAATCTTTTCCCTTTTAATTTCATGCTCTTCACAATACTTACCAAATCATGAGAGCAAAATCCCCCACCCCTATCTGTCCTTAGAATTTTAATAGGACAAGAACTCTCCTTTTCTACCAAAGACTTGAACGATTTAAATTTCTAAAAAACACTTGATTTCTTTTCAAGTTGTTTCTTGTCACCAATTGTCACACCCCGGTTTCAGGACACCCCGGGCGTGCGACCAGATTGACACCTCCAATCTTATTTTATATATTAAATCAGAGTTAGTTTGGCAGCGGAATTACTTTTGGATCGAACTTGTAATAAACATGATATTGTATATTTTTCTAAATCCGGGGATAAATAAAACATCATTTCATTTCACTGGGGGTTTAAATACCATTTCTTTATACAAAACCATGTTCTATGACCATTTACATGTCACCTGCATAAGCAGGGTAAAACTAGAGCCACAAGGTAGTTGGTCTGTGTCTGGGGAGTTAACCCTGTCCAATACCAAGCTATATCAGCATTGGTATTTAAGGGTTTTACCTTTCGGCACCTAACCCCTTGCATAACAAGGGAGTATCCATTTCTAGGAATACATCTTCCTAACATCTCCTCTTGTTTTCATTCCTGCAGAGATCTCCATGCTAGCAGCACATAACCCTGTCAAAATCCCTTTTATGTACACATTTATCCCCTAAGACTATCCCGTAGGACTAGTCTTATAAATAATCATTGATTGCCTGAAAACATTTTGGAAAATAAAACGTCAGCGCGAACGCTGGTGAACATGATTATCATGACTAATTTCATTTGGCAAATACAATATCAAAACATTTAACCATAATGCGGGTACAATCTACCATTCAGCAGAACTATTTCATCCGAGTGTACAACCACAGTATACATCGATAATTTCTGTAAAAGGACTGCTAGCATTTGCAGACTTACTTACCACGATGTCCCTTAACTGAGACCCCGTCTTACATCCAGTTACAGACAATTACTAGACCCAATATGGGAATTTCACCCATAAAGTGTATTTCCCTTGATCAAGTTTTACGTATACTTATGGCCTGAATGTTTTACGTAGATGCCCTTATGCATCAAACTTTTGAATACAACTATTGTCATTTCGTAAACGTAAAACTTTCAAAGTTTTGAAGATAAAGAAAGATAAACATATTCACCTTAACAGTAGCTTGATCTTATCTCAGGGGTAGTCCTTGAGTGCTAGTGTAAACCTTAATGCAAGTTCTAAGTCAAGTTAGTGTCTTAACGCACGAATTCGGAAATAAACGAGAGTGCGGAAAATAAGCGAAAGTCAGATAAATTAACGGAATGATGGCACGAGGATCGAGGTATAGCAGCTCCAAGAAGTTGGGAGAAGTTTGTGTGAATTGAGGTGTGCTGAAATGAGGGTCCGGAGCTTGCTATTGCTCGACACCACCCGTAGCGGACCGTTAGCCTGGGTGGTAGCGGTCCGATACTGCCTAGGGCTTGCGTCAGCCCTACGCGTCTTGTCCTGATTGGAACTTTCCTTCGATAGCGGCTGGCGGACCGTTACGGAGGATGTGGCGGTCCGTCACGGTGACACGCGTCAGATTCTCCGGCTGAGTCACCGGACACGTGGCATCACGAGAGATTGCGGCTAGCGGACCGTTACCGGTATGGTGGCGGTCCGCCACCCAACCCTTCAGCCTTAGCGGACCGTTAAGAAGAATGATAGCGGTCCGCTATCAGTCCAATTTAAGATATTTTCATTTTCAACCCTTTTATTTTGGGGACTTGGCAATTCCAACCCCTAGGGTTTAAATTTATCAAATTAGGACATCGAAATTGGCCTGGTGTTACACCAATTGAACTCTGCCCTTAGAATTTTAATAGGACAAGAACTCTCCTTTTCTACCAAAGACTTGAACGATTTAAATTTCTCAAAAACACTTGATTTCTTTTCAAGTTTTTTCTTGTCACCAATTGAACTCTTGTAGGTAAAGAATTTAGAGTCCCATGGTCTTCCTTCAAATGAAACTGAAATATCATCAACTATTGTCGAGGTTCTTAATAACAGCTTAGAAACCTTCTCTGATAACTTGTGTCCAAGGCTGAGATGGAGAAAGTAAGAAGTTACATTTTTTTAATGTTATTTTTACGTCTACATTTTGATTTTCTTAAACAATGTCGTTGGTTTTTTTTATCTAGAATGTGAAGCTTTAAAAAACATATCTTTCTACATTCAAATGTGAGGTAGAGAGTACCCATGTACCATTATTCAAAAACCCTGAAATTGATTGTGAGTTATTTTTTAATTCATAAATTGTAGCTAATAAATTTCAAATTCATATCAATTAAATGCTACATGAGCGTCACTTTTTGAAGCTGGAACATGAAAATTCCAAGCTAAGGGTTTACTTTGAAAAAAATGCATAGTGACCTCATCAGTATGATTGACTAAGTAAGTTGTATTTATTTGTGTTTTTATCTAGTTTGTTGAATGTCATTTCATTGCAATTTCTAAACCCGAAACTGGGTTTTGAATCCAGATGTATGTGTTTGTTATTCATGTTATGATTTTTCATTTGTTTGTGTTCTTTTAAATTTACACGATTATGTATTTTCGACAATGATTTGAATAATGGTTAAGCTTTAGATACAATATTTTGATTTGTATTACAATGGGTTCTAACTTAAATTGTGTATTCTTTCTATATTTGAGTAATGTACTTTTTTAATATGTCTGTGTAGATTCAATTTACCATGTGTTAATAATTTGAATAACTATTAAGTTTAAATATAATATTTTGGTTTGTATATTTGACAATGATTTAAATATTTTTAAATTGGATATTTATGAGTTGATAACGCAACTAAAAGCGACAGTGTGGTACTGATCTTTCATATTTGTACTGAGAACATTTGTGTCCGCTTTAGGTCTTGCTGTCATCCGCTTATGGTACTGATCTTTCATATTTGTTGGATAGAAAGGTGAAAGAAATTAATATTTTGATCAGATTGATCTTTTTACTGTCTTGCACTTTTCCCACTTGTTTATCACACAATAAAAAGAATAATCTAGTCAAAGTATTGATTTCTTTCACCTTCTGTCCAACAAAGATGAAAATCAGTACCATAAACGGATGACGGCGATACCTAAAGCGGACAGTGACACAAGCGTTCCCATACAATATTTGATCACTTCAAACTTCGCCTTTTCTATTTGGGCTTTAATGTCACACTGTCGCTTCTAATTGCACTTTCAATCCATGAATATCTTGTTTAAAAATATTTAAATCATTGTCAAATATATAAATCAAAATATTGTATTTAAAACTTAATTGTTATTCAAATCCTTGTCACATGGTAAGTTGAATCTACACAGACATATTTAAAAAGTACATTACTTCAATATACAAAGAATACACGAGTTAAATTGGAACCCACTGTCATACAAATCAAAATATTGTATTTGAACTTTAATTTTTATTCATATCAGTGTCAAAAATAGGTAAACATGTGAATTTAAAAAAGAACACGAACAAATGAAGAATCCTAACATGATTTTAAAACATGAATAACAAACACACACATCTGGATTTAAAACCTAGTTTCGGGTTTATAAATTGCAACTAAATTACATTCAACAAACTAGATACAAGCACAAATACATACAACTTAACAGGTCAATCTTACCGGTGAGGTCACTATGCATTTTTTCAAGATAAACCCTAGCTTGAAGTTTTTATGTTCCGGCTTCAAGAAGTGACGCTTCTGTAGCATTTCATCGATATGAATTTGGAAGTTATTAGCTACAATTTATGAATTAAACAAATAACTCACAATCAATTTAAGGGTTTTTGAATAATGGTACACGTGAACTATCTACCTCACATTTGAATGTAGAAAGATATGCTTTTTAAAGCTTCACATTCTAGATAAAAAAAAACCAACGACATTGTTTAAGAAAATCAAAATGTAGACATTAAAAAAAATGTAATTTCTTACTTTCTCCATCTCAGCCTTGGACACAAGTTATCCGAGAAGGTTTCTAACCTGCTATTAAGAACCTCGACAACAGTTAATGATATTGCTTCAGTTTCATTTGAAGGAAGACCATGGGACTCTAAATTCTTTACCTACAAGAGTTCAATTGGTGACAAGAAACAACTTGAAAAGAAATCAAGTGTTTTTGAGAAATTTAAGTGCTCGAAGCTATGGAGGTAAAAAAATAATGGTACCTGTTTAAGGAAACAAAAGATATGATTTATGTTTTTGAGGACAACCATATATGGTTGGATTATAGCCACTCATTACTTGCACTCCTTTCAAGTTTTAACTATAAATCAAAGATTTTGTAAAAAAGGTTTGACTACTTTTTACAAAATCTTGGATTTATAGTTAAAACTTGAAAGGAGCTTGAGTAATGAGTGCTACAATCCAACCATATATGCTTGGTTTTAAAAATAGCGCATGAGGCGATCGGGACAACGCCTCAGGGCCTTGATGCGTCGCCTCATGAAATCTGGGTCAAAGTTGGTCAAGATTGGGGTTCGTAGGAGGGTGATACTTAGAAGCAACCAAAGAGATGAAGGGATTATGAATGTTTTACATGATAAAAAAGGCCGAGGTGTATAAAAAATTAGACAGATGCAGCTATTGATTTTACATAAGGCGTATTTGGTTGTACATAGAGCAACGCCTCACGTACGTGAGCCTCTTGCCTCTTGCCTCGCGCCTCGCCTTTTGAGGCCTAAACGCCTCGGAGCGCCTCACGCTTTTTAAAACCAAGCATATATGGTTGTCCTTAAACATGTCTTTTGTCCACCAAGTATTACTTGACCTCCATATAAAAGGGTCGAATCCTTGAATCTTTTCGTGTCTTTTTACCAAAAATCTATTCTTAGGGTAAACACGTGGGAAAAGTGCCACACAGTAAAAAGGTCAATCTGGTCAACGTTATTGATTTCTTTCACCTTCTATACAACAAAGATGAAAGATCAGGACCAAAAATGGATGACGGCGAGACTAATAGCGGATACTGGCACAAGCATTCCCATTCCCGTACAATACTTGGTCACGTCATACTTTGCCGCTTCTAGTTGGGCTTTCGGTCCATGAATATCTTGTTTAAAAATATTTAAATTATCGTCAAATATACAAATCAAAATATTGTATTTAGAACTTAATTGTTATTCAAATAATCGTTTCATGGTAAATTGAATCTACACAGACATGTAAAAAGTAGAGTTATGTTCAATTTTTGTCCCGGAGGTTTGGGTTAAAAATCAGGATTCGCCCAACTTGCAAATTTTTAACACTATGTGTCACTTACATTTAAGAGTTTCTCACTTTGTGTCCCTAAAACTAACGTCCATTGTTTTTTTTTGTTAACTCCCCCCCTGGTGCCCCTCATGTGAGGGGAATTTTCGTCATTTTCAGTTTAATTGTGAACCCTACATCCGATCCCCCATCATACTTGCGAACACTTTCAAGGATTGTCGCTATTGTTTTTCGCCATCACGAAATTTCCAAGCTTCCGCCCTTTTCATCCATCAAGAACTGTGAGTCGATTGTTTTAGTTAGCGATGACTACATTATTATGGATGGTTCGTGGTAATCGTCCACACGATGATATCGACCCGTATGAGTGTTACGGTAAGTTTTTCCAAGCTTTGATTTGCACATTACAAGATCGAGTTTTATTTTTGTAAAAAGTGAACTCTTTTATCTAAATTTGACGTATTTACAACAAATGAACAAAAAATGTCGAGTATGAAAAGCTTCCATGGAGGAGATTTTGACAACTATCCCGATAGGAGGTATGTAAATGGTAAAATTGGTTTTATTGATATGGCAGAAATTGATGATTTCAATGTAGATGTGTTAGAGGAAGTGTTAAAACTATAGATTATCCATGTGATATGGTCTTTTACTACCATTTTAAGGTTTAAGAAATGGATTTGGTTTCTGGTCTAAATATAAACTAGAGTTTTAGGTTGAACCACTAGTTAGTTCACTCCGACCAGTGGTGGAATAATAATTTTAACCGGTTTCAAAATTTTTTGGTACCTAGATTTTACACGACGTAGAAGTGTTAGTTTCTATCACTAAAGTTTCACAACTAACTTTAATGGACAAAAAACTACTGAAGAACACGACGTAGATGTGTTAGAGTTTCTATCACTAAAGTTTCACAACTAACTTTTACTACCAAAAACTAGAATTTTCAGGTGGGGTCGTGTTCCAACTATTGAAGAACAAGAAAAAAGAAGAAAAAAAAACGAATAACCGTGACTATTGGAGGAAGAAGGTTAGATTTCACACTTTTTACAGAAACTTGGCTATTCTTGGAGTCCAAGGGTTTTCGGCTTTACCTAAACATTGTTTACAATTGTGTTATGGTTTCTTTGCATTTGCTGTGGCAGTCAACATGAATGATTGATTAAAGATGTGTTGCCAAAAAAGATAGGCAAGTGGATGCCATTGCCAATATGCATGGCTGTGCCTTTCTTAGTTGATGGATATTTTGCTATTGATATGTGTATTGGGAGTTTGGTTGTGTTTGTAGCTTACTTGGGTTCACTAGTACAAAACTCATTTTTAGTAGCGGTCCATAAAGTTTTTTTAGCGGCAATTACTGACACGAAAAAAATACAGGTTTTGGGTCGGCTGATTTGAAACGAGGGTCAACCCGAACACGACCCGCTTAATCGTGGGTTGACCTGTTAACCCGTATAAGGGTTTTTAAAAAGTTTGTATTTATATTTTAGAGATGAAAAGTGTTGATTTTTAAATATGGACTACTAAGACCCAAAACTTTGTTTTTAGTATGATCGGTTTTGCTATCTAAAAAGGGGTTGCAACGTAGCTTGTTGCCCGTTTATCAGTCACTTTATTGTAATCGTCCTTGAAGAAAATAGAATATCATTAACAAAGTTTTTTCTCTAACTATTAACTTTTAAAGATGAAACTAATTCTCTCTTTTGAATTATTTTATTAACTCTTCACACCCTCCTCAGACCCTACTAATAGCGTTAGCTATGTGTGGGATTATACTGGGTACGTTTGGTTTGGTTTGGTTTGGTTATTAACTCTTCACTTCCAACAATTTTATTTTATTAGTTTTAACTACCAATTGTCTGATTTTTTCAATCGTTTCTTTTAATCTCGAGCTAAAAGTTTAAACCCAAGTTTGTTCAATGAAAAACAAAGAAACAAAAACAATAAAAAGGGGACCAATTACAAAAAGGTTTCATTTGAGTTGGAGTATTAATTGTTTAAATTGTTAATAAGTCGTTAGGTATTATTCATAATGAAAACAAAATGAGTCGACCTGAAACACCACCTGATTTTAAGTTGGTTGACACGACACGAATAAATATATGGGTTAGGTTAGAGTGGAAGAGTTCAACTCGCCAACCCGACGCCCCTAGTTTTTTTTGGAGCAGTTTCAAGAAAAACCGTCTCGTAACTAAAAAATCAGTTAAATAATCGCCTAAAAAATGGAAACCTAACGGAGACCGTCTAAAACTAAGCGGCTTTATAAAGACCGCCTCTAAAATTGAGGCTTAGACCGGAGGCTTAAACGGCCTATAAAAAGCACATAAAAGATGCATGAATACAAAGAAATCCATTACAAGACCACACTAAATGGGGCAAACCTTTGGTATATATTCTTCAAAAGCCAAGCAACTTTAGCATAGGCGTGAATGACGATCACAATCAACCAACACGAATTTGTAATCATGTCTTTGGATGGTTGTGATCAAAATATGTTTAAAAAGTTAGTGGTATACTTTTAGTTTCAACGTCTGATTTTATTTTGTATATATAGACAGCGTCAATGTTAATGTCGAGCATCTATAGAAAATGGATTCCATATCACTTTCGGTACATGAACTAAAAAGTAGCAACCTATAAAGAGATATACAAGCATATTTCTATGATTTAAATAGTACTCAAATTTGAAATAGGGATTTTATCCATACATCATTATTCTTAAAACATTACTTGTTACAGATTATTAGAAAACAAAACTAAATTATATCTTTAAAAAAATTTAAAAACTAGAAAAAGTATTCTTAAAAGATTACTTGTTGGAAAAAAAACTAAATTTTCATTTTATGATTTCAGGGTTAATAACCTCAAATTCACTTTTCATGATTCTAGATTTTCATTTGCACAATCAAATACAATAACTATTTGGCAAAATGGTGTGTATATTTAAAGTAATGGAACATGTATTTGATCTTGTAATTAGATATTGCAATTGATTAAAATATTGGTAGCTTAATTATACATGCCTATATATTAAACAAAAGTATTAGTTTGTTAATTATATACATGGATAATTGGGAGACATTAATGGTAGCTTAAGTATAGACTAGTAAATATTAGCCTAATCCGTCTATCATTTAGTTTGAAGTCATGTTCGGGTCTTTTTAATTCATTGGAATTGATCATACTATACTATACTATACTTGTATTTGTGTGTATCTTTTTTAAAGTAGAAATAAAAATTTAAAAATAAGAGTAAGTTAATTGGTCTGTGGTAAGGTTGTATTACAGTTTTGGTCATTTCTTTTCAGAAATCACTAGTTGTCCCGTAACATGTCTCGTCCTTTTCACTAACATGCGTTAAAAATAACGTGTTACATTTTTTATGGAATGACTATTATACCCATTTTATTGAAAATTATTAAAAACAAATAATAAAATCTCAAATCCCCTCCCCTAACAACAGCTTTCGACGTCACATGGTCACACACTCCTTACCACCTCTTCTTATCTGACTCCCACCGCACCTTCTTTTTTGGCGCCCATTGCTTGAAGAACACTCGACATGTCCATGGATTCGTCGTTTAAGGGTTTCGTACGACGCTGGAATATTCATATTATAGTACTAAAACCCTAGCCGTTTCTTTTAAAAGGCATACATATTTAAATTTTAAAAAAATATACATATTTATATTACTAAAATATACATAGTTATAAAATCAAGTCTAAACAGGTCGTATGTGTAACAGGTTCGTGTTCATGTTTGAAGAAAATGACACGATTAGTTAATCGAGTCGTGCTCGTGTTTAGCACCCGTGTCAATCGTGTCTGACCAGCTTAACATGTTTAGACCTGTTTTGCCAGCCCTAGGTGGACAAGTGACATATCCATGGATTCACCATTTGTCACGCGGGCGTTACGTGGGAGACGCAGAGGATATGTGGCCGATGAATGAAGAATATAGACTAGATGTATTTAAAAAAAACTGAACTTTCAATATATATATATATATATATAGGGGACGGTTCCAGTAAGAAGTGGATTTTCGCTAAAAAATCCTAAGAAGTGGGTCAAACGAACTCCGATTGAGCTCATTCCAGCGGCGTTGGAATCATCTCATCGAACTCTAACTCGGACCCAAAAACCTAAACACCCCCCAAAAAAAACCTAAACCATAAAATCTAAACCCTAAGGCTAAATCATAAGGCTAAAAACCTAAAATTCAAACGTAAAATCTAAACCTTAAAAGCTAAACCCTAAAAGCTAAGATGGTAGAGTTTGACGAGACGGTTCCAACGCAGCTGGAATTAGCTAAATCGGAGTTCGTTTGATATCGTTTCTTAAGATTTTTGTCATTTCTTAGATTTCTTAACGAAAAACTACTTCTTATTTGATCCTCCCCCTATATATATATATATACATATTTGAACGACAAAGGATGTATAAATATATACGAGACCCGACTAGAAAAATCTAGTCTAGGGTGAGAAATTTAGGGCCGGCCCAAAGGTAGGGCGACGGTCCAAGGCCCGGTCTCCTCTAGTGCCCGAAGTTTTTAATTTTTTTTATATTATATATATATGTGTGTTTTTTTTTATAAAAAAATCTATATATATAAGCCCAATTGTTTATAAATCTGAACCCAAAACCAATAAACAAAAAAAATTCTATATATATAAGCCCAATTTAAAATATATATATATATATAAGCCCGTATTATGTTTTTTTTATATATGATTATTGAGTTTATATTATAAGGATTTTTTTTAAATGTCCTGGGCCCAAAACGTTTTGAGGATTTTTGAGATCGGCCCTAGTGAGAATCAAGATAAACTTTCAATATATTGTTATCACATCAAACTATCCGTGTAATTAAATTAACTTAAAAAAAATATTAGTAAGATATGGTTATCGAAAGCATTGTAAGGTCATGTGTAATGGAGGCGTTAATGGGTGGCGTGAGTGCCAACTCACCCATTTTGGGCATGAAACATCTCTACATAGGGGCGTGAATGGGGCGTTTTTGGCGGGGCTGTGATTCTACTCACGGGCATGGGGCGCAAACAAGATTCAACCACCAATCATTTACTTACACACATTTAAAATAAAAAAAAAATTAAATTAATGGTGGATAGTGAAACCATTACACACCTTAGGGGGCGTTTGGTTCACGGAATTCATTGGAATTGGAATTTAAATGAGTCCTCTGAAATCCATAATGTGTTTGGTTAGCATATTTGTTAATGAAATTGTAATGTAAAAATACCTAAAAGACAAAATTACTTCTTAAAATGGTGAGGGATTTTGAATGTTGAGAGATTTTGAATTCTATTAGTTGAGTGATTTGGTTGGAACTAATTCCAATTCCAAATCTTTGTTTTAACCAACCAAACATCTCAAGAAATGAAATTTAAATTCTATTAAAATCACATGAATTACTGTCAACCAAACAGACCCTTACGTGTCGGAACGTATTTCACTTTTTAGTTATTTCTGTACATATAGACTAATAGGAAGAACGTGGGGCGTGTGGAGAGGTAACGATGTGAGTAAATATTCCCATCCACTTTTCAAACTCCAAACCACAGCCTTTTTATATACAAAATTTCTTTTCAACTTTTATTGCATAATATTATATATAGACAAAGGTAACTTTTTAACAAGATTTGTTGGTTTTAACAAGATGATAATATTATAATTTTCCATAACTTTAAGTTCAACAATATCTATATATATAAAGTTAAATTTATAACATTAAAAACCTTTAGAATAAAAGAATATTTTCGAAAGATATTCAATGCATTTAGAAGTTATATTGCAGTTTATCCCCCTTGTACTTTCTCTCACTTTCATAATGAGTCCAAATTTAAAACCATCCAAACCAAGAAACAAATAATCTTTGTCCATTAATTCATTCATTCATTTCATTCACAGGATCATATCTATTTCATCTCAAATAAATCAGATAACTCAAATTATTATAAAAAAAACACATAAAAATCAATATGATAAACAACCAGAAATTTGAAAGTATAGTTAGATTCGCTCGACACGAACTAAATTTAGTGTCATATTCAAATTTTCCAAAGTTGAAAAGAAGTATAAGATGCTAAAAAAACTCTAATTCTAGTGAAAATACTTGTTGCATTTTCAGCCTAACAGAGGATGGAATTGGAATGTCACACTCAAAATTATTAAACAAATGGAAGTATAGGGTACTAAAGTGCAAAGTAACATGCTTCAAATACTTCCTGTGTATGTAAGAACAATGGCTCTAATTCTATTGTTATGTTTGTCATGTCAATAAAACAAAACTAGACAAACCATATCAATTTGAACAAGTAATATCTGTTGATGTAACATCAAGAGTGTGGCTTCATTGGAACCCGATTCGTTGCTTAGAAGGAAATAATATTAACCTTTGAGGTCGTGTGGCAGTCGTGCTTTTGAAGTGTGTTCTTGGAGCAAAAAGAAATATAAGGTGAGAAAGATTATATTATATGAAAGAGTTCACATAATTAGTTAAGGGTATGTTTACATTCTTTTTTATGTTGTTTGATGATAAACTGTTGATGTAGAATCCATGATGAACATGGAAATGAAAGAGAATGGTGAGATTGAAAGATATAAAAGAGAGGAAGTGGAACAAGAAAATGGTTCGAGAAGGCTGCAACCATGGACACAACAGATAACGGTTCGTGGGATTGTAGCAAGTGTTATTTTAGGGTGCATTATAGTATTATAGCTATGAAACTGAACCTCACAACTGGTATGACGCCTAATATGAACGTTTCGGCAGCACTTCTTGCTTTTGTGTTCATGAGAACTTGGACAAAGATGCTCCAAAAATCCGGGATTACACATGTTCCATTTACCAGACATGAGAATACCATGATTCAGACATGTTCGGTTGCCTGTTACAGCATTGCCATTGGAGGTTTAATATTCTTTGTTTCTTACAAATTTTGTAACTTTTTACAGAAATAATTATGGGTTTTTTGGTGATAGGTGGATATGGGTCTTATTTACTGGGATTAAACAAGAAAACATATGAGATGGCAGGAGGAGCAAATTAACCAGGGACTTACAAAGAACCTGGTGTGGGCTGGATGATGGGCTACTCCTTTTTGGTTTGCTTTATTGGCCTTTTCGTATTGATTCCACTTAGAAAGGTATATCTTTTAACTGTAGTCGAATTATAGAAAATTCTGTAGGGCTGATAAAGAAAAAGGAAAAAGAATATGATGGTTAATATTACGTTTTAATCATAACAGTTAGTGAAATATTAAATGGTTAATCTGCAGAGATCAAGGAGATGCTTTGCAGCATTGTTAACAAAATCACATTGTACTGTGCTAATGGAGTTCCATTTGGTTATCCACAGGTTTTGATTGTTGACTATAAGCTAATATTTCCAAGTGGGATGGCGACTGGGGTTCTTATCAACGGGTTTCATAGTCAGGGAGATGATATGGTGAAGTAATTAAAATTCGAGCCTTTTAAGCCCCTTTTGCGCCTATTGTAATAATATAAAAACTCATGATTTTTAACTGTTTTTTACATGTTTATAGGAAGCAGGTGAAGGGATTTGCAAAGTACTTTTCAGCAAGTTTTCTATGGGGATTTTTTCAGTGGTTCTTTACGGGAAAGGAAGGAGACTGTGGATTTGCTCAGTTTCCTACCTTTGGATTGAAAGCTTGGAAGAACACGTATGACCGTTCTTCGCTATTGCTTGTAAAGCAAGAAACTTTATTCCACTAACACCATTCTTGATTCTGATATACGGGTTCTGAATAATGTTGTAGGTTTTACTTTGACTTTAGCATGACTTATGTGGGAACTGGGATGATTTGCCCTCATATTGTGAACTTATCATTGTTGTTTGGAGCTGTGGTTTGGGGTATAATGTGGCCCTTAATTGGACAAAAGAAAGGAGACTGGTTTCCTACTGGTTTGCCTGAAAGTAGCATGAAAAGCCTCAATGATTACAAGGTGATGTTGGCTTATTTTTCTTGATTTTTTGGACACATTTAATTATTATTTTATGCTTTTTGAGGTAGGTCATTGTTTCTTGGGTTCGCAGGCCTTTATTTCTATTGCTTTAATCCTTGGTGATGGGCTATACAACTTCATCAAGATACTATGCATCACATCCATGAGTGTTCATGGAAGATTCAAGACCAAAAATATTAATCCAGGTTGTTAGGAGATTCATTAAGTTTTTGTTTTTTGTTTGTTTTTGTTACCTGGACATATATTGTTTTTTGTAAATGTAGTTATAGAAAAGAAGGTTAGTGAAGTGGAGCAAAAAATGAATGAGAATTTCATTAGAGAAACGATACCCATGTCGATTGGAGGAATTGGATACATTATTTTTGCAGTTATAGCAGTAATCGCGATACCATACATGTTTCCTGAGGTTAAATGGTATTATGTAATCATAGCCTAAATTTTTGCTCCATCTTTGGCTTTCTGTAATGCTTATGGAGCTGGGTTGACTGACTTTAACATGGCGTATAACTATGGTAAAATCGGGCTTTTCATGATGGCGGCATTGGCGGGAAAAGAGGACGGAGTGGTGGCAGGCATGGCGGGCTGTGGGTTGGTGAAGTCGGTTGTTTCAGTTTCTTGCATACTGATGCATGACCTGAAAACGGGTCAGTTGACTTTGACTTCTCCTAGAACCATGCTTCTGAGTCAAGCCATTGGTACTGCCATAGGTTGCATTGTTTCACCTTTAAGCTTCTTCTTATTCTATAAGGTGTTCGATATTGGAAATCCTAATGGAGAATATAAGGCACCGTATGCAATAATTTACAGAAACTTGGCTATTCTTGGAGTCCAAGGGTTTTCAGCTTTACCTAAACATTGTTTACAATTGTGTTATGGTTTCTTTGCATTTGCTGTGGCAATCAACATGATTAAAGATGTGTTGCCAAAAAAGATAGGCAAGTGGATGCCATTGCCAATATGCATGGCTGTGCCTTTCTTAGTTGGTGGATATTTTGCTATTGATATGTGTATTGGGAGTTTGGTTGTGTTTGTTTGGCACAAGGTTAATGCTAAGGAGGTTGATTCAATGGTTCCTGCGGTTGCTTCGGGTTTGATATGTGGTGAAGGTATGTGGACCCTACCAGCCTCGGTTCTTGCTTTGGCGAAAATAAAGCCTCCCATTTGTATGGAGTTTTTAACATCTTAAACTAGAATTATATTTTGTTATAGTTTTGGAAAGATGAAATAATATAACCAATCATTGTTGCTGTGTCATGATATTAGTGATTTTAATATCATGTAATTAATGATTGAGTGACATACAAGTCAGGCAAACTTCTAACTAGTTATTTCAAAAAATCATTTGCAATGAGAATAATTTTTTTTTCTATACAGTTATTATGTTATTATGCCAGCTAGAACATCAATCTTACCCCTTGAAAATATCGTGTAAACTAGTCGCAGAGCATCAAGCCATGAGTCCAAACTTTCCCATGAATCTGCAATCTGAGAAAAAAACAGAATATAAAATTAAACATTTATATTGAATTGAAAAGACATTATAAATTAACCCTAGCTGCACATCAAATTTCAGAAACTGGGAATTACCAAAAAATTTGATCCATGAATTGTATCAATGCAGATAGATGGACCAGGTGGTAGAGTCAAATCTGAGCATACTCTTACTGAGATAATATCCAGAATATCAACTGTGATAGTTGGTCTGTCATTAGTTTTTTGCTCATCATGGATCTACAATAATGAATAATAAATCATTAAGTTAACAAGATTACAATTAAAATCATCGGAAACATATGAAAAACAGAATGATACCTGTTGAAGTCCTTCGTGGTTCAAGACATACTGAAAACGTTTCTAGTCGCAATGCGGGGCCATTGGAATTCCCGCTGGTGGCACCATAAAATATCCAACCTTTAAATAGGGTAAAGGAAGCTGCAAAACAATTGATTATTTGATTATCACTAATCCTGAATCAAGTTTATGTACACAGTTGGAACTTATGTGCTGACCATGGATCGCACAAGCTTCAAGGCGCTAGTGTAAACCTGTAATTAAAAAAAATCCTTTATGTTAGATTTAAAATGTTCTGAAACTTTGTATAAAAATGACAAATAAAATAGAAGGTACTAACTGAGTAACTTGGTTTCAATGCATGAGCAGCAGCTATGTAGATAGCAGATTGACTGTATAATTCATTGGAGGAAATCTCGTTTCCAACAACTGACACTCCAGTTCTTGATGTGTCTTCTGCTAATCCGTACTTCAAAAGCAGGATTATGATTAATAAAAATGTCCAAAAATGAAAAAAAAGTAGATAATTTTAAACTAACCAGAACAGTGCCAAGGTTGTAAATTGCTCTATGGAAATCAAACTGCAACCGTATTGCTGCACGAAACTTATTGATTGCAGTTTTTACTATCGTCTGTTTTTCTCGTGCAGGAACAATTGTACTCAATTCCTACCAAAACCCATTATTGATTTTAATCAATACACACAACTAAAGGTATATCAAATGTTTAGGAATCATATGAGAAAACTTTTAGATCAGAAAGCACGTCATATTTCAAAGAACCTGTAAAGCAAGTCCCCAATTGTTGAGAGCCTGAAATGTAACAGAATGTATTAATGTACGCATAGCTATGATACAAAGCTAAATACTTTCATAGTTACCTGCGGACTATTCCAATTTAATTGAAAAGCCTTTTCATAAATCTTCGTTGCCTGCAAGATTTAAAGAAATATATGCACATTGCTTCCTTTTACTTAAAAAAAGGAAACATAGGTTTGGAGGTTGTAACCTGCTTCCATAATTCTTCAGCTTCTTTTGTTCGGCCATGCAACTTGGCTCGATCTGATATGGCAATAGCCCAGTTGTAATATGCCTGACAAGAGGCAACTTTAATCAAAATAACATCACTTCATCATTCAAGTAAACGAACAATTGCATGATTGGATAGAGATGCATACATCATGAAGTTCAGGGTTTAATTGCGTAGCCTCATCATACTTTTTGCAAGCCTCTTCAAGCAAAGCATCTTTGGAATGTGAATTAGTATCCGAATCAACATTATCCACACATTCCTATAGATAAGAGTAATCGAGTTTTAACAAGAATCTCAATGTAATCAGCTGAAACACATCATAGTCCACTCATAAGTATTTCAAGTTTAGTCCAGCTAAATGATAAACAGACCTGAAGAACTAGTGCCCAATTATAAAGAGCGTCATAATCATCGGGATTGATCTCTATTGCATTCGCATACCTGAAAAAATATATACAAGTTTTAAGTAATTATACAAACCTAAGTAAATCGATGACGGAGGACAAACCAGTAACTATTACCTCTTTGCAGCAAACTTGAGCATCCGATGCCTTGACCGTCCTTCTTCATCAGAACTTGTAATACTATTGATCAAGGCCATAACAGTATTTTGTTCTTTGTGTTGTCCGCTTTCGTGACTGAAGCAGGTTGAGTACACGAAAAGGGGGGAAAATATATCAATACAAGAAGTAAAATGAGCATACAATTAGACAATTAGTTAACTAAACAATTGCAGATCGCGAATATGAGACTGAGTTGTATCTCAACATTTCAATGGATCAAATTCACAGTGTATGATCATAAATAATCTTAATGGTGAATTAGAAAGTTATAACTATAACTAATAGGACGAACCGATGGTGATGAGGCGTAGAAAGTACGGAAGATGGAGAATTGTGATTGCTATAGCCATTCCTCAATTCACTCAACAGTTCCGTCATAGTGAAAGTTGGACTGCCTTCGTCTTTGCATAACGCGGTAATTGTTGGAGAGCTATCCACATTGTTTCTCGGTGGCGATTGGATGGCAGCCGGATGGAGTTTGGAATGTTGATCGTGTTTGGTGTCGCCGTTCTGTAATTCCGATTGAATGTTGTTTGTAGACATTGTTGAATCAACGAATTGAAATCCGTGTGACGGTTCTTCGTTCGTTCAGTTACTCGATGATCAAGATTCAAATGTTTGGTTACGTAGTAGCATGGAGTCTCAAGTCTCAACCTTCCTAATTTTAATATTATTCGGTTAAAGTCATCTGATTTTTATAATTTTAAAAATCATTTTTTTTCCGGCGAATATGTAACCCATAAAATCAATAAAAACATAGAACCCATAAAATATACTCATAAAATCAACTTATTGCTCACTTTATGAGTCACCACTTTGATGCAGATAAACACCAGGTGAAACTACGTCAAGAGGCCATCAACTTTAAAAATCATTTACTTTTAATATTTTTCAATTATTATATAAGCTTGTTAAATTTAATTTTAATAATTCAAACTATAAAAGGTTACAGTTTAATGATTTATTCCTAACTTTCATTTTCATTGTTGTAGACAATCTTACTCCAAGATAAAAGTAACATCGTCTGCCTTGATTGCGTGACTTATGAAGTGTAATGGCGTGACATCTGCATGGAATTTTTTTAATTGGAAAATTGATTTTTAATAACTTGCGATAATAATGCATACTCATAATTTGACAAATGATTGCTCATAACTTTCAAGTTTTTGTTTAGTATTTTTAACTGTTTGAAACAACTGCACTAATGTTGTACATTTTTTGAAGCGTTCAATAAGTAATGGTTAATTAGACCGTGTCATTGTCTTCCATTTACAAGCTTTTGTTCTCTTCCTCTAACATCTGTTCTTGAATTCCACGTTAGCTAACTTCATGTGCCTGCGTCTTGCATTTATAATTGTCATGTTTGGCAATGATGTCATATCATTAACACGTCATACGCCATGTCATTAGGTCAAACAAAGTTACTTCTCCGTTAGAGTGACAATGTCCTTGACAACGAAAGTTAAGTTATGAGTCAAGTGTATCGGTTATACTTTTGGTATAAATTATTATTAGGCCAGGGTCGTAGTTTGTATTATTGAAATTGAATTTGTCAAATATAAATTCCAAGTAGCTACCACGTCATATGTAGCGGCAAACAGAGTCACTTCTCCGTTAGGGTGTGGTTATCATAGGCTACGAAAGTCAAAATTAGAAGTGTCGATGGTTAAATTTTCAATATGAATTATTACCGGTTATTGAAAGATAGTTTTAATTATTAAAATTCAATTCATCCAAGCTGGTCAAATTTAATAATTAGAACTTCTACGATAAACTAATATTTTAAATGAAAGTTTGAATGGTTTTAAAAAATAATAAAATTTAATATACCAAGATGTCAATATTGAATATACCTTAAATCCTAGAGATTCAGTATACCAAGATGGCATAGTTGTTTAGGAAGATAATTCAAAATTAATCTAAGATTTCAAATGAGGATAACATTTAATCTGACCATGCTTCACATCCAGTAGTAGCCGAATGAAAAAAATACAACATTCTCTACAACTGAGATAGATATCAGAATTACCTCCGAACCCGACATTGAGATGTTGACATGTTTTAGGGAAAAGCCACCATCACTCACCCGAGCGCGGGCACAACACTTGAACAAATATTATTCAAACGAGAAGCAATTTTCGCTCCTAAATCTTGTCTTGGAGGTTTACCACCAAATCATGTGCATCATCCAGAAGCTTCCAAACATCCAATTGCCCAGCCATGTTATTACACTCCCTCAGTATTTCATCCATGCTGCTATACTTTTCTATTATTTGCCTTCTCTTCTGCAGCACACAAGCAGCTATTGCATACAGCAACAGGTCATCCGTAGGCGGAGCCCGCAGCCTCATTCTTCCCCAAGCCGATTTTGTAATTCCTGCCCTGATGGCGGTCTGATCCGCCCACATCACCTCCCACAAACACAGTGTCTGTTCAAAGTTGAGTTCCCTCTTGAACAGAACCACCACCATCCTGTACACAAAGAAGCAATCCTCCGCCTGCAACTCCTCTAGGTGGCGGTACAGATGAGAGTCTTTCCCCTTGATGATCTTTGACACTATGTTCAATTGCCGCCTTATCCCGACCTCATCAAGCCGGAAATTGTGGCGTGCTTTCTTCATGAACCCAAGAAAACACCAGAAGGCTTCACTGTCCTCTTCAACAACTGATATGATTGGTGAAAGTAAATCACTCATTCCTTGACAGTAACCGATTTCTGAGTCGTATAACGCGTATGCTTCAAGAATTGAAACTAAACGAGCGGCATGGAAGATTCTACACGCTTCCAGGTGATTGTAGTCCTTGAGACATACACTCTCAGCTAACTCAAGTGCTTTTGTTGAACAAACTGCTGCTTGAGATGGTGAGTAAACAATCCATTCGTCATTAGCACGGACGGCATCCAGGCGAATGATTCGTTGCCATGTGGCAAAACTTTCTGACCTGTATGGATTTAAGGTTTTACTTCCCGTGTTGGAGGAAATGGTGTCGGTTTCTAGTGTAAGTTTTTCAGGATGCTTGACCTCAGCTTCTACAGAAGAGTCACAATCAGAAGACTCCGATTCGCTTTTGCATGTGAGTTCACTATCATCACCACCTTCACATGGTTTAAGATCATCTGATTGATTCAGACATGGAGAGAGAGACTTCCTGGGACTAGAAGGATCTAGAACTTGACCATCATCTTTGCTGTTGCTTTCGCAGGTTTCCTTTATCTGGGTAGTTTTATCACTAAGTTTGTAAGTTTGTTGGCACTGTTTCCTAAGCTTCTCATACTCTTTACTGTAAAAAAAGTATAAACGTATATATTACTTTTAAAAAGATTTTTAAAGGGAATAACAATTTAAATGTGGGAATGATTCAAGGAGGTGAGAGGCTGTTAGACACCTATTCTTAGTTTTCACAGCATCTCGTTCTTCTTTCGAACTTTTAAGATCATAGCTGCAAAAAAGAGAGAAGAATCATGCTTTTAGATAACATTATGAGTTTCCATTTGTATGTATTATAAATGTAAGTGAAGTGTAGAAACACACAAGCCATGTAACAAAGCTAACACTAGCAAAAAAGCAGTAAATCACTTCTTCATTTATCATGCATCTTAAACATTAATGCCCACACACATTTCACAATGAAACTAGCTCAAATTTCATAACCAATAAACAAAATATAATTAACATAAAAGGGTACAATTATGTTTGCAAGAAAACAAAGTCCAGATATCAGTGACCAAGAAAATAGATGTTAGAGAATGCACGAGTTATGAAGAGAGGCATATGTCACCATGTGATGCATGTTAAAAAAACAATACTTGAAAGAGCTAACAACTGTAAACCAAGTCAGCCAGACCAAGATAAACTGTCTACAAGCATTTCAACATATGGAATAAAAGAAATCTATAAAAAATGACAAGATCAGATCGACTATGGTAACGACAACTCGTAGTGGTCCTAACTACTAGCAACGACCACTATATCATAGCAAAACAAAAGCCGATTAGGCAATAATAATAGACAAATCATACAATCTTAAGGTCCAGAGATATATTTACTGACAAGTTATAATCATACAAGAGAGCATGAGGTCTTAGGTGCTTACACTCCCAGAAGGAACGGCCAAACTTCTGCTCTTAAACTAGGATGAACACCCTGCATAAAAATATAAAACCAAATCCCATAAGCAGCCCATAAGAGCATTTGAAAGGCGTTCTATATAAAAGTTAACTATATTCCAAACATAAAACATATTTTCATCAATTCATGTGCATTCATGCTAAGGTAACAACATACTCCACTTCTAACTTTCTTCAACAATTTCACTCCACCATCACATAGCCTTCCATCTTCATCAAATAAACTTTTCCATTGTTTCGGCTGAAGAGCATGTTTTCTTCTCCTTCTTGACCAAGGTGATTGCAGGTGCCCCCTACATCACAATAACACATCATTATTCACCTAATATAACAGACCACAAATAAAACAGAAGTAACAACTGCAGATATTATTATGAAAGCCTTTAGAAATCTAGCTTGCAGTAATGTAATTAGGAACAATCAAAACTCTAAATCTTAATAGTTCAGGAAAAATGACAGACATCTTCCTCTACAGGAAGAAATGAAGGTAGGTATTGTGACCACAGAAGTAAGAAACCTACAACGGATCGAATATTCAAGTAGAGAAACAATAGATCAATGCAATTTATGGAGTAAAGATACTAATCGGAGATCGAGATCTGAAATCTACGGAAAAGATGAATTGAGGAACTGACCTAGTTGTAGATATTGGTGAGGATGATGATGAGGAGGAGGAAGCAACGACTAATAGAACTGATCGCAAATGAATCCAGGACGACGAGGAGGAGGACGTCGGAGAGGACGAGTTTGAAGATGCCGGTGAAGACGAAGTGTGACTCCGCCGGAGTGCTCTCGATACATGTTGTTTCTGCTGTGAGGTCATCATAATCTATATATCTAATAACTATATCTACGGTCTAACTGGAGAATCAAATTAGTAAATTAGGGTTTCGATTGAAGTGTTGTTTTACCTATTAGAGTAAACGAGGGTGGCGGCCACGGCGAGACCAGCCATGACCGTCACGGCGATAGCTATTCCGACATTAGATTGCGAGCCATTGCCGCCACTACCACCAAAACCACCGCCGGTAACCCAAAATATCGAACCAATACCTCCGTCGCCCTTTCCAAACACACCAAAACCTGTCCGACGACCATCACCACCGGAGAAGACGTCGAACAGCACCGAACAAATCAACACCAGCAGGAGCGAAATCAGAGTATTATTATTAACCTTGCTCCTCCTCCTCGTCGTCGTCGTGGTTGGCCCCAATTTCCTCCACACCATTACCTCTTTAAACACAGTGCTTTAATTTTGAGAAAGCGTAGTGTTGAATTGATTAATTCGCACTGCAGAATACTCGAATCTAATTAAATATCGTGGAGAGATGATTACGTCTCTGTTTTCTCTCACACCCCCCGAAAGCGACACACACTCACATCAGCCACCTTTCACTTTTTCCTTTAACAGGACCAGCCCCAAGGCCCAAACTTTTTAAAACACGGGAATTGCTAAATGGACCGGACCTATACGCCTCGTATAGGTCAATACGGGGCGTATAGCCCCTAAACTTAAAAATCAGACCTGCAGGTGTCAGTTCTGGTCTGGCGGCTGACCCTATACGACCCATATAGGCCTATACGCCGCGTATAGACCTATACGACCCATATAGGTCTATACGCCACCTCTTTTTTTCAAACTTGAACAAATTTTGATTTGTATATGGTGAGTATAGCCTTATACGCAGAAATCTATACGCCCCATATAGGCCTATACGACCCCTATACGACCCATATAAGTCTATACGCCACCAGTTTTTTTCAAACTTGAGCAAATTTTGATTTGTATATTGTGAGTATAGCCCTATACGCATAAGTCTATACGCCCCATATAGGCCTATACGACCCTTATACGTCACCTATGAGATTTTGATGCATGTTAATGTTTGATGTATTAATCTAGTGGTATGGTTATTTCTTTAATTATTCGCTCCTAAAACCACCTCTTGATGGGCTTTACTATACGAGACGGTACGATATTATACTATACTATATTATACTAAGTTATACTATACTATACTTAGCTATACTAAGCTATACTATGCGATACTACACTAAGCTATACTATACTATACAATATTTTATACTAAGTTATACTATACTATCATATACTAAGGTATACTATACTATCCTATACTAAGGTATACTATACTATCATATACTTAGTATAGTATAGTATAACTTAGTATAGCTTAGTACAGTATAGTATAGTATAGGATTGTATAGTATAGTATAATATAGTTTAGTATAGCTTAGTAATAACTTAGTATAGTATAGTACAATATAGTATAGTATAGTTTAGTTTAGTATAGTATAGCTTAGTGTAGTATAGTATAGTATATCTTAGTATAACTTAGTATCGTATCGTATAGTAAAGCCCACCAAGAGGTGGTTTTAATAACAAATAATTAAAAAAATAAACATACCACTAGATTAATACGTCAAACATTAACATGCATCAAAATCTCATAGGTGGCGTATATGGGTCGTATAGGCCTATATGGTGCGTATAGGCTTCTGCGTATAGGACTATACTCTCCATATACAAATCAAAATTTGCTTAAGTTTCAAAAAAAGAGGTGGCATATAGACCTATATGGGTCGTATAGCTTAGTATAGTATAGAATAATATAGCTTAGTATATGATAGTATAGCTTAGTGTATGATCGTATAACTTAGTATAGTATAGCTTAGTGTAGTATAGCTTAGTATAGTATAGTATAGTATACCTTAGTATAGCTTAGTATCGTATCGTATAGTAAAGCCCACCAAAAGGTGGTTTTAAGAGCGAAATAATTAAAAAAATAAACATACCACTAGATTAATACGTCAAACGATACTATACTATACTAAGTTATACTAAACTATACTATACTATACTACACTAAGTTATACTATACTAAGCTATAATACACTCAGTTATACTATACTATACTATACTACACTATACTATACTGAGCTGTACTATATATACTAAAGCTATAATATACTATACTACACTAAGCTTAGTATAGTATAGTATAACATAGTATAGAACAGTATAGCTTAGTATAGTATAGTATAGTATAGTATAGTATAGCTTAGTATAGGATAGTATTGCTTAGAATAGTATAGTATAACTTAGTATATGATAGTATAACTTAGTATATGACAATATAGCTTAGTATAGTATAGTATAGCTTAGTATAGTATAGTATAGTATAGTATAGTATAGTATAGTATAGTATAGTATAGTATAGTATAGTATAGTATAGTATAGTATAGTATAGTATAGTATAGTATAATGTATAGCTTAGTATAGTATAGTATAGTATAGTATAGTGTAGTATAGTATAGTATAGTATAGTATAGTATAGTATAGTATAGTATAGTATAGTATAGTATAGTATAGTATAGTATAACTTAGTATAGTATAGCTTAGCTTAGTATATATAGTATAGGATAGCTTAGTATAGTCTAGTATATGATAGCTTAGTATAGTATAGTATAGTATAGTATAGTATAGTATAGTATAGTATAGTATAGTATAGTATAGTATAGTATAGTATAGTATAGTATAGTATAGTATAGTATAGTATAGTATAGTATAGTGTAGTGTAGTGTAGTGTAGTATAGTATAGTATAGTATAGTATAGTATAGTATAGTATAGTATAGTATAGTATAGTATAGTATAGTGTAGTATAGTATAATCTAGCTTAGTGTAGTATACCTTAGTATAGCTTAGTATCGTATCGCATCGTATAGTAAAGCCCACCAAGAGGTGGTTTTAAGAGCGAATAATTAAAGAAATAAACATACAACTAGATTAATACGTCAAACATTAATATGTATCAAAATCTCATAGGTGGCGTATAGGGGTCGTATAAGCCTATATGTTGCGTATAGGGCTATACTCGCCATATACAAATTAAAATTTGCTCAAGTTTGAAAAAAAAGGTCGCGTATAGACCTATATGGGTCGTATAGGTCTATACGCGACGTATAGGTCTATATGGTGCGTATAGGCTTCTACGTATAGGGCTATACTCGTCATATACCATCAAAATTTGCTCAAGTTTGAAAAAAAGATGTGGCGTATAGACCTATATGGGTCGTATAGGTCTATACGCGGCGTATAGGCCTATATGGTGCGTATAGGCTTCTGCGTATTGGGCTATACTCGTCATATACAGATCAAAATTGCTCAAGTTTGAAAAAAAGAGGTGGCGTATAGACCTATATGGGTCGTATAGGTCTATACGCGGCGTATAGACCTATATGGGTCGTATAGGTTCAGCCGTCAGACCAGAACTGACACCTGCAGGTCTTGTTTTTAAGGTTATGGGTTATACGCCCCGTATTGACCTATACGAGGCGTATAGGTCCGGCGACGTGTCCAAATAGCAATATTCCGTGTCCCGTTAGAATCTCCCTTCTTTTTAGGTATAGATTTTGAAAGGGAGATTCTAATGGGACACGGAATATTGCTATTTGGACACGCCGCCGGACCTATACGCCTCGTATAGGTCAATACGGGGCGTATAGCCCATAACATTAAAAACAAGACCTGCAGGTGTCAGTTCTGGTCTGACGGCTGACCCTATACGACCCATATAGGTCTATACGCCACCTCTTTTTTTCAAACTTGAGCAAATTTTGATCTGTATATGACGAGTATAGCCCTATACGCACCATATAGGCCTATACGCCGCGTATAGACCTATACGACCCATATAGGTCTATACGCCACCTCATTTTTTCAAACTTGAGCAAATTTTGATCTGTATATGGCGAGTATAGCCCTATACGTAGAAGCCTATACGCACCATATAGGCCTATACGTATAGACCTATACGACCCATATAGGTCTATACGCCACCTCTTTTTTTCAAACTTGAGCAAATTTTGATTTGTATATGGCGAGTATAGCCCTATACGCAGAAGCCCATACGCACCATATAGGCCTATACGCCACCTATGAGATCTTGATACATGTTAATGTTTGACGTATTAATCTAGTTGTATGTTTATTTCTTTAATTGTTCGCTCTTAAAACCACCTCTTAGTGAGCTTTACTATACGATGCGATACGATACTAAGGTATACTATCCTATATTATACTATACTATACTATACTATACTATACTATACTATACTACACTAAGCTAGACTACACTTAGCTAGACTATACTAAGCTATATTATACTATACTATACTATACTATACTATACTATACTATACTATACTATACTATACTATACTATACTATACTATACGATACTATACTATACTATACTATACTATACTATACTATACTATACTATACTATACTATACTATACTATACTACACTAAGCTATACTATACTATACTATACTATACTATACTATACTATACTATACTATACTATACTATACTATACGATACGATACTAAGCTCTTAAAACCACCTCTTGGTTGGCTTTACTATACGATACGATACTAAGCTATACTAAGGTATACTATACTATACTACACTAAGCTATACTATACTAAGTTATACTATCATATACTAAGCTATACTATACTAAGCTATACTAAGTATAGGATAGTATAGTATACCTTAGTATAGGATAGTATAATATAGTATAACTTAATATAAACTATAGTATAACTTAGTATAGTATAGCTTAGTGTAGTATCGTATAGTATAGCTTAGTATAGGATAGTATAGCTAAGTATAATATAGTATAGCTTAGTATAATATAGTATAGTATAATATCGTACCGTCTCGTATAGTAAAGCCCATCAAGAAGTGGTTTTAGGAGCGAATAATTAAAGAAATAACCATACAACTAGATTAATACATCAAACATTAACATGCATCAAAATCTCATAGGTGACGTATAAGGGTCGTATAGGCCTATATGGGGCGTATAGACTTATGCGTATAAGGCTATACTCACCCTATGCAAATCAAAATTTGCTCAAGTTTGAAAAAAATAGGTGGCGTATGGACCTATATGGGTCGTATAAGGGTCGTATAGGGCTATATGGGGCGTATAGACTTCTGCGTATAGGGCTATACTCACCATATACAAATCAAAATTTGTTCATGTTTGAAAAAAAGAGGTGGCGTATAGACCTATATGGGTCGTATAGGTCTATACGCGGCGTATAGGCCTATATGGGTCGTATAGGGTCAGCCGCCAGACCAGAACTGACACATGCAGGTCTGGTTTTTAAGGTTAGGGGCTATACGCCCCGTATTGGCCTATACGAGGCGTATAGATCCGGTCCATTTAGCAATTCCCGTGTGCCATTAGTAGTCCCTTTTGAAAATATGCTTGCAAAATAGACATCCAATGAAATACAAGTGGCATACCTTTTGATGCAATTTGCCTTGTGATTTGCACCAAACTTTTAAAATCTTATGATTTATATCATTTTATTATCATAAAAATAAAAATCGTATAAACTAAGGCCCAGTGGGAGTAAAACATCGGGACATGATCCATCTGGTCGGAATGCCACCCGGGGGCATGATTGAGGGAGTTTTTTGGAGGGGCTAGATTCAAATAACAGGCGTGGGGCAAGGGTTTGTCTGTGTTATTATATGTATATATGTGGATATAGTGAAACTATTATACACTTTAGTGATTTCCCTACTGTTAATCTGACTGGTTTTTTTTCTTCATTTTTTAGTGAAATCATTACACGTAGCCTGACATTAGGTTGATAGAAAACCTTAAGTGATTATAGAGAAGATAATACATGTAAATTAAGGTGTTTTTCAAAAAAAATTGAAACTAAAAGGGAATCGATTTACGAAGGACGACACTGAATCATGAGGCGACACTTTTGTTCTTCGGATGGAAGGATGATCCGTTTTCCAGGGTGATCCCTAGTGTCCGGGCCTTTGCTGTTCAAAAAACAATTATTAAAAGAGAGATTAGTGTAATAAAAAAAATAAATCAATTTACGTGTGAAGATTTTTTTTAAACATAAATACGTTTAACCTATACTTAAAAAACTTAATAGAATTAAAATTTTGTTGACTTTTGGGAAAAATTCAAATTAATTTAAACGCCATTAAAGTTGATATTAATATTTTATTGTACTTTCTTTATTTGTTTAAAGTTAAAAAATAAATATATTTTAATTTAACCTAATTACAGTGAAAACATTTAAGTCAATTTTTTTTAATTTAACTATTGTTTTAGTTAGGTCAAATGATTGTTTAGTACTTTTGGAAAGTAGAATGATATAAACGAAATTAATATAAAGACATTTCTTAACCAAAAATACTTTAAAATTAAAAAATAAAATAAATTTTATGAATAATTAGCTGACTTTTCATTTATTAAAAGAAAGATTAGTGTAATAAAAAACAAATCATTTTTTTCAACAGCGAGATTATAATGAAATTAAAAAAGGAAGGGGACTAGCAAGTTGCTAGACCCACAAAAGACACCAACAACAAGTTGCAATAGAACATTAAAGTTGTACCAATATGACCAATTTATGACCTAATTATGTTATTTTTTAAAATTAACACATGGACCATTTATGTAAATTACTTAAAACAAAAACCAAATCTATTTCCTCAAAAACAAAAACCTACCTAGATCCAGCCTTCCACCAGCCTCCCCCGCTCCCCTGCCACCACCAACAATTGCAAAATCATAACCACCCACCACTACCATTACCATCATCGACCACCCCTCCCCCTCCCCTCCTCCTCCGCCTCCGCCTCCCCCTGCTACGAACAAATTTCAGCCCCCCTCGTTAAAATTTAATATTTGTTTTAGTTAGGTTAAATAATTGTTTAGTATTTTTGAAAAGTAGAATAATATAAACGAAATTAATACAAAGACGTTTCTTAAAAATAAAAACTTTAAAATTAAAAAATAAAATAAATTTTATGAATAATTAGTTTGACTTTTCTTTTTAATTTTAATATATTTTATGAATAATTATCTGATGGTATTCATTTTAGGCGGGAAAACAGAAATGAGGAAGCGACATGTGACACAAATTATTTTCATTTATTAAAAGAGAGATTTTGTCTCGTATCACGTCTATAAAGGTATAACTTGTCAGTTGTCACACTTAACTTAAATAATTTTTTTTGAAAGGCAAAGCTAATCGAATTCCACCCGAAGAACAGGGTGGCCTCGCTCCCAGGAGGAAACCCGTTACTGAAAACCCTTTGACTCACCCAGAGCATTTCTGCCCTAGACGAGATTCGAACTGGTGACCTACCAAATGGTGAGGCTCCTGGACTACCACTGGATCAAATGACCAGTAGTACTTAAATAAATAACTAATAATTTTTAAACATATTCAATTAAAACCTCTCAGAAATATTAAAAGTATCAAAATTTAAGATTTTCACAACTATATATAAGCATCTCATTAATGTCTATCACAATCATGAACTAACTTTATCCTCAACTTGAGCTTCAATTAGCTTTTCAATGCTCCCCACGATATCAAAAAAGACAAATAACAAAGGATTTACAACATATAAAAAAATGAAAAGATATCAAAATTAACAAATGAATATGATACAACAAATATCAAGAAGTAGAAAAATGATCTAAGTAAATAAGTAACAAAGAATCAATGAGATGGTCATCAAGCTCACATAAACAAGCATACCTATAATAAATATACACATGGTTTTGTGGATGAAAATGTACCACATGATAGTGCAATAGAATGTTGGCACCACACAAATATCCTTCAAAATATACCTATTCAAATTATCTTATGATCGATCCTATGAAATCATTATCATAATGTCTAAATGCTCTTATAACATAAAAACAAGAGTGAGTACGTAAATTGATCACACCACCGCATAATTACGTGACATATGATTTCAAATGAACTAACATAATTATCACATGCATAAAACATGAAATGTCGAATTGAACAATAATTAAGATACATTGAATATTAAACAATCCAAGAAAATTAACGCATGTACAAGAATCCTCATGTAAAATGGATGGATATTCATACTAATAATACAAACCAAACTTAAACAAATTAAGAACAATATGATCTTTTCTTAGAAGTTGAAGATTCATACATGAAGCAATCGTCTTAAAGCTTCCTAACTTCAAAAAGACTTCTCCAAGTGCTCAACAAAGTTTACATCAAATATTGTTTTCATTTTTTTTACCGGAAAGTATTTTTTTCATGTATTATGTAGACTAAATTCCAATTTTTATCTTTTATGTTTTACTAAATTATGGAATAGGTATTTTAAATTTTTGATTTTCACTCATTGTCCTTTATTTTATAAAGTACTTACGAATTTCGTACTTTCCGCTAACATACGTTAAGTTTTTCAGTCTAGTCACTTCATGTGCACCGCACATGAAAGCATTTTAGTCTTTTTACCGTAAAGGACAATTCTTGTAATTTAATTAGGTTTTATAAATTTAATAAATTATTTTATTTATTTGTAATGTCCTGGATTTTTCGACCTATCTTTATCCTGAATCCTTACGCGTATTATAAATTGAAATCTTGAAAACTTATTTAAAACCTATTTTTTTAAATAATAAATACAAACTTAGTTGATATATATGAAAATATATATATATATATATATATATATATATACACACACACACACATATATGACTTATTTAAAAGAAAATATAGGTTTTATAAAGAGTATTAAAACCTTAAAACTTTATAGGTTTATAATTACTGTTATAAACTTATAAACTAATAAATCTCATAAATTATTTTATAGAATTATAAAATAATAAAACTCGTAAAGCTTATTCGAATTTTCATAAAACATATAATTATATTTTTATAAAAGTCCGGGGACTAATCTGCCATTTTTGGAACTTGTTTTAAACCCAAACTTATGTTTTAACAGAAATTAATAAAACCTTTAAACTACAGGGACCGATTGTGTCATTAACTCAAACACCCGGAACCCAAACCAGTCACCGGTTCAAGTCCCGCAACCTCCGGTTTTCGTCCCTCTTTACCCAAAATCGCGATTCCGACTAGATTCATCGAACCTCGAACATCCCTTCGCGCATGCGACCCGAACCCAAGGTGCCTTAACTCTCAATTCCAACGGTAATCACGCGTGAAGCCGGATTCGATCCGCTTTAACCCATCCATTAACTCCCACCTAATCGAGCATTTATTCGCAAAATCGTGTATAAATATGAGTACCAACGAGTAGACGACATCACACTACAAGCATCTAAATCCTCAATTCGTCGAAAGCTAACCTGCATTTCCGAGTTCTTTCCCACGACAGCCGACTTCGAGCCCAGGACCGTTCTCCCTCATTCCTTCACCGATTCAGGTAATTTCAATGGCCAAAAGGCTTGTTTCCATCCAAAGACTGAAAGCCCTCTGTCAATTCGTAATGACAGAGGGGATTTCGGTTCGAATTTTAAGGATTTGCATTCTAGGGTTCATCATACGGATTTGGGGGCGTTTGGGAAATAGCGTTTACCAATTTTTTGTTCGGATATGTTACCACCGAGACCCGTAGGCGGGATGGTTAAGTGTGTGTGTGCGAACCGGGTTCGACCCGGGCAGCCCCGTTTTTGATACTTTTATTTTTTTATGCTTTTTCACTCAATTTTAAATGCTTTAATTATTTTTATAAATTCTGTAAAGTTTTTATAAACATGAAAACGATTTTTAGTTACACTTTAATATTCCAGAACTATTTTATTTAATTAAAATATTGCTAAAACTTATGTTAATCCTTTAAAAATAGTTTTAAATGTTTAAAAACTATAGAAATATTTTTAAAACTTTTATAAAACTTATAAATTCACAAGAACTATTTATTCAAAACAGAAAACTTAATTTATTATTTGTTTTTCTAAAACTAAAGGAATTCTTTTAAACCTTTAATCTTTTATTTAATTTAAAAAGAAAGCTAATTATGCTTTATTTTATTATTTATAAACTTATAAATATTATAATAGAGAAACTTTAATAAATGTTAAACTTACACTCTTTTGTAAAAAAATCTATAAACATAAATCTATTTGTTTATATAAATTTTAAAAAGAGAAATAAAGGTACTTTATTTATTTCCTAGATAATTATAAAGTTATAAACTTTATAAAAACTAAATGAAAACTTTAAACATTTATGAACTTGTAAAACTTTATTTAACCACTTATAAACTTATAAATTAATAGAAACTCTATCTAAAACCTATTAAACTTATAGTTTTCTTTTAGACTTTAAAAATACTTATAAACTTATAATTAAGATATAATCATATTCTATTTAATATCTTATAAACTTATAAGTGTTATTATCTATTTAAACGTATTTATATTACGAATCTACTTGTATTATAAATACTTAATACTTAGAAACTTAATCAAATCTTAAATAATTTATATTGATTATTCTTGTACATTATTTAATTCTAAATACTTAGAAAACTATTTTGATTATTCTTACCTAACTTATATAATTAATAATAGTGAAACTTTTTAATTAATAATTATTCTAATCTATAAATCTATTAAACTTTGACATACAAGTCTTGTATCAAAACCTTTATTATAAACTTGATTTAAATTTCATAAACACAAATCATATCCGTCTCCCATTTGGAACCCTAGTCAATCCCGAATCCTAGATCCTTGTCTTAGACTTTTACTTAAAACTTTAGACTTATATTCTTAGGCTTGTTGTGAGGATATTCTCCCTCAAATTCTTGCTACACTCAATCCTTGTCGGATACTCTTCATCCAATCCAAGTGAGTATACTTAGCCCCTTTTTCCTTTCTATGCTTTTGGGGTGAAACATGTTCAAAATTCTTAAACTTATACAATTCTTGTACAACTATGACTACGTGTTTATTCTTATGTTAAACTTGAGACTTGTATGCTTAGATTAAACTTAAAACTAGCATATTCATTAACTTTGATCAAGCCTATAGTAACAATGATAGATATATTGTATTTGACCAATCCACCTTGATTGATTGACCCCTTCGGGGGGGGAGCCCTTGGTGATTGTTACTGAATTAAACTTTAAACTTGAGACTTATAAGGGTAACCTGCGGGTTATGCCTAAACTTGGTTGGAGGGTTGATATGCACAATGTCTAACATGCTTGTTTTCTCATACTTACATTATAGAATGCATGAATCATAGTGAATTGTAATTCTTCTCAAATACTTGTTAAACTGTGTCAAAACCTTTGTATCTCACCAACTATTTTGTAGTTGACAGATTCTTTCAAATGTTTCAGGTTTACATCATGAGACTTATTCGTGATCACATAGGATGCTTTGGACCTAGACTACTTAAATTAAATGTTGTATTCGTATTATTCTTCCTTGTATTGGGTCTTAAATTATTCATTAATGAAATATCGAAACTTTAATAGTTAACCTTGTGCTATTGAACAACCGCGTCCGCTCCGACGTATAATCCGCCGTCGGTTGGGGTGTGACATTATTAACCTAATAAATCTAAGTAGCGGCAATCCTGATTCCTATCCATCAACGTCTCGGTTCACTGTTCACAGCCTTGCGCCCCTGCTTCGACACCTCGTCACGATTTCAGGTAACTTTTTTTTTCTCTAAATTTTGCTTATCATATTATTTTGCTATAATGCTATGGTATATGTGCTATTTGTTAATTGTAATTAGTGACAATGTGTGTACTACGTGACCCGACCCGACTTGAACCGGACTGAAAAAATTTAATATTTAGCGATAGATAACCGATCCCAAAAATTCCGACCCCATGGAAAAAATTCATGGGTCCGCCACTGGCTTCGTCATATGGGAACATGTTGCCGGCGTTTTTGTACTTTCTCTTAACATTTTCGTTACGTTCGTACAAGTACGTTTTAGGAAGTTTGAAAAGTCAAAGTAAAAAAACTTTTCATAACCATAATTTAGGAATTTTCCCTATTTATTAATTTGGTATATTATTTATCATTTGGGAGGATTTTCTTTTTTTGTTATATTGGGATGAAAATCTTACGTTACTCCAAAGGATGCATTATACTAAATTAGCATGACATGTGAATATGGAAGGAATAAATGAATAATCATGATTTTTAATATTTGATTGATTCATTATAACGGTTTTTCCCCAATGACTTCTTAACCTCTATAAAAGTAGCTCTCAATCCTATGTCTTCGTCATCTTCTCTTACTTTCCTGCTTAAATTCCACCTCCACAAAGTTTCTGTCAATGGCCAAGAAACTACCAACAAAACCCACATGGGAAGACCCTGTATCAGCTCTGGCCAATGCTCGTCATGAATTTGGCGAGCATGGTGTAGTTAACATGTCAATCGAGGCCTCCGCTACCTTCACCGTCATGGAACCTGAGACCCTAAGCCGCATGTTCGCAGGTGAGCTAGGCCCTGATCGCGATATTTTCATCTACAGCCGCCATTTCAACTCTACGGTCCTCAACCTTGGCCGCCAGATGGCGGCCCTGGAGCGGACCCAGGCGGCGTACTGCACGTCTAGCGGAATGTCTGCCATCTCCTCTCTTCTGTTGCAGCTGGTGAGCAGTGGCGACCACATTGTGGCGTCCCAGACGCTTTACGGTGGCATTCACGTCCTTCTCTCCCATTTTCTCCCGAGATCGTCGAACGTAACAACGACGTTTGTTGACATAAGGGATTTGGAGAAGACTAAGGAGGCAATAGTGGAAGGACGCACCAAGGTTTTGTACTTTGAATCAATGTCTAACCCGACACTCACGGTTGCCAATATTCGAGAGCTTTCCAGGATAGCACACGAGAAAGGTGTGACGGTGGTTGTCGACAACACCTTCGCGCCAATGGTGGTTTCTCCGGCGAGGCTTGGTGCCGACGTCGTAGTCCATAGCATCTCCAAGTATATTAGCGGCGGGGCCGACATAATCGCTGGTATGTTTCAGTTTCTGGGGGCGTAAAGCGGATTCTAACCCGACACACTTTTTTGATATACATTTTTTAAAATTGAATTTTAGTGAAAAAAAAAATTAAGTTAAACTCTCAAAGCTGAGGCCTCAAGTTTCTACTTAATTTTTTTTATAGTCGAGCCGCACCTACTGTAATGATAATAACTGCAAACTTACTATGGTGATTATAGGGGCTATTTGTGGGCCAGCTAGTCTGGTGAACTCACTTATGGACCTTCACCAAGGGGCTCTACTGTTACTTGGCCCAACAATTAACGCCAAGGTTGCTTTTGAGTTGTCTCAAATAATCCCTCACTTGGGCCTTAGGGTCAAAAAGCACCGCCACAGGGCTTTGGTCTATGCCCAAAGAATGAAGAAACTGGGCCTCAAGGTCATCTACCCAGGCCTAGAAGACCACCCTGATCACCATCTCTTGAAGTCCATCTCAAACAAGGAGTATGGCCGTATGGGTATGGTGGGATGCTTTGTTTGGACATGGAAACCGAAGCCCGCGCAAATAAGCTGATGGATCTCTTGCAGAACCAAACCCAATTCGGGCTCATGGCGGTTAGTCTTGGCTACTATAAAACACTCATGTCGTGTTCGGGTAGCAGCACGAGTAGTGAATTGAACCACGGGGATCGGGCCCTAGCTGGCATTTCACCGGGTTTGGTTAGGATGTCGATCGGTTACAGCGGGACCCTTTAACAAAGGTGGGGCCAGTTTGAGAAGGCACTTTTGAGACTCCAAGATTTGGGCTTGTTCTCAGAGAATTAAGGTTTTAACATGAATGAATGAATGTAGACCTCTCGGTTCTTAATTTTTAACTGCTGTTTCATGTTGGACTGTATTTATGCCTCTTTTCACTTGATTAGTTTTACAATATTTTAAGACCAAATTCATCATCGATATTTGAATAAAAGAATACCATGACCTTAGGGTGAAAAAAAAGTAACCAAATCATATTCGAAAAATCCGAACTAAAATAATTGAAGCCATTGAGAAACGAGTTGTTCGGTTATGATTTTTTTTTGATAACTGCTGCTTCATGTTAGACTGTATTTATGCCTCTTTTCACTTGATTAGTTTTACAATACTTTAAAACCAAATTCATCATCGATATTCAATAAAAGAATTATCATGACCTTTGGATCATGGTTTACATCTGACTTCCTCCAAATCGGTCAAACTCACTGCCTATTCTTATGCTGATTGGGGGATGCCCCGATTCTTGAAGGTCAATTTCGGGTTACAGTGTTTACATTGGCGATAACTTGGTCTCATGGTCTTCAAGAAAGCAACCTACCATTTCGAGATCGAGTGCAAAAGTTGAGTATCGGGGAGTCGCAAATACCGCTGTTGAGTTGACATGGCTAAGAAATCTTTTACTTGAGTTACATTTTCCTATTCGACAAGCATATATTATTTACTCTGACAACATTTCTGCCATGTACTTATCACATAACCCGGTTCAGCACCAACGTACTAAACACGTGGAAATCGATATTCATTTTGTCCGAGAAAAGGTGCGACTTGCTTCTATACTTATCAATATTCGGATATCTTCACAAAAGGCCTACCGAAACAACTCTTCACACGGTTCAAATCCGGTATTTGCATTCGACCGGCTACTGCTTCGACTGCGGGAAGATATTAGCGAGCATTATTATTATATATTATTTTGTATTGATTGTAAATATATTTTTATAGTCTTATCCTCATGTAATCTGTACATGTATATGCTTTCATTGATGTGGAATGGAAAATATCCATCATTCAATACCTATTTTCATATGAGACCTGAGCTAGAATTAATATTAAATTTTTAGGCGAAATAGATCTCTCGAACCGGAACAGACGATGGAATGGTCACAGCCCCTGGCAGTACCGGTACGTTCAATCCCCAAAACAGCGACGCTTCGCCTTATGAATCAATAGGCACGGCGACTACATCGTCGTCAGACGATCCGAAGCAAAACCTAAACCAAGTCATAAATTCAATTCAGAAAACGCTAGGAACAATCCATCAGCTCTACCTCACAGTCACTTCCTTCACGCTGTGTTCCGGAGTCTCATTTAAGAAGAGAAAAGAAAGGAAGGGGAAGTAATCCCTTGTTCCAGAGATTTTTTTTAAGGAGGGAAAATAAAGGAAATGGATTTTTTTAAGGAAGGAAATGGAGGGAAATAAAGGGAAAATAAGGCTTATCTTAATCCTTCCAAATTGGAAATATTTGGAGAGAAATGAAAAGAGGGGAAAAGAAGGGAAAATAAAAGAAAGAAAAAGAATCTTTTCTTTTCTTTTTCCCTTCCTTTAGTAAACTCGAAAACAAAGCACTAATGTTTCCTCCCAACTTCCGCTTCTCCAACGCCTGTAATTCCGTCATCTGTGTATTTGTTTGTTTCAGAGTTTGTTATAACAAATAAACCTGCAATCAAATCAATTGCTTCTGTAGAAACACACTTGTTATGGAAATGGATAACATGGCGAAATTGTCAGAGAAGTGCAACATACAGGTTCCGATGGAAGACCCAAAGTAAGAAATTAGGGTTTATATTGAAAATTCTTCATCATATTCTGTTTTACATCATCTAATTTTGGAATGTGTAATTGAACGAATTTGTAGTTTGATTGATGATGGAAAGAAAACTGATGCCTTCAAGGTTTGTGTTAATTATATTACTAGCTTAGATCTCATGTATTACACACAGATGAAAAATATCAATACATAAAATTCTTAAATCTTTATATATATATTTTACATGTGTAAAAATGTATATTACATATATTACGGATAAAAACAAAATTCAAAACATGTAAAAATTAATATATAATTGGGTTTCGAAAATACACTAATTACTATCATTTATGATTTGATTGAAAATAAAGTTACATAATTAGATTTCTTATAATAAGAGATAATTTAAAATAAATGTGTTTTATTAGTATAATTAGTATTTTCTTTAAAAATATATTATTATTAAAAGATGGAAGTGTATTTAATATTTTAAAATGCCTAGTACCTTAAATTGGCCTGCTTTCATACCCGGTTAAAAATAATGGACCTAGAACTGGACATGGGAAATGACTGTTTTAACCTTAGTTTGTGTCCTGAATATTTCTACAAGGGTCAAAAGTTGTATTAGACAGAGAGATTACTAGAATCCAGCATCCTTAATTTGTGTCCGGGTTTGCTATATTTGTACTTGTGAGTCGCATTCTTGCTAACTATGAGTCATCTGATACAGGAATCAATGCAGCTTGCACGAGCAGAAAGCATGTTACCAAATGAAGATGTGAAGGTCAAACCTGAGATTTAGAGTCAATGTTATAGTTATTGTTAAACAGGGTTATGCAGTTCACCATACCTACCTTGTGTTTTAAGCTACACAAAACAGTTGTCCCCATTTAAGATTGAAACTTGTACATGTCTATTTATCAAAGATTATGGGGTGCTATATACAAGTCTCTTTAGAATTCCAACCACTTGTGTCATAAATTGGGACATTGATTTCTTGTATGTAGTTTTCTGACATAATGTTTCAATCATCAATTTCTTCACCATTGTTGCTAGTGTTTTCTTGATGCGTCTCTGCTAAAGTTCTTTAGTGTCACTGTCGGCCGTAGGTTAAAACTCAAAAACTATTTAGTTTGATGGTCAGGATATGCTTAGGGGTGTAAACGGGTTGTGCATCTCGTGAGTTACTTGAGATCGGCTCGTTAAAAGATCGAATCAAGTTGAGCTTAAACGAGATTGAACCTGAATGAGCTTGAGTGTAAGTTTATATACTGAACTTGACTATTATTTATATAAATGCAATAATTTTGCTTGATTAATCTATATCTATACTATATAATAAATAAAAATAATTTGGACACATGTCACTCTTTCGGGGCATCTAAATGGGTGTTTTCTCACCTAAAACACAATCACTTTTTTTTAGATACGCGGATCCTCACGATGGGTCGGGTATAACCCGAATATACCCTCACACATATCATTTCCCCATTATTTACTCAGCATCGTTACAATCTTAGAACACACTCTCAAACCCTAGCCTTCATCATCGCGAACTTCAATCCGTTTTGTTTCAAAACTTGGAGAAATTCAACAGGTTAGTTTCCTAATCGGTTTTTTATTTTGATTCTTAATCAGTTTTCTTTTGATTTTTGATTCCTCATCAGTTTATCTGATAGGGTTAAACCAAAATTGGGGAAGAAGAAACTAAAAGATGGAAGAAATTTAATTCAAAATCTTTGCATATCCATTCCATAGCTAAACACCTATATAAATAGCAATATAAATTACATTAAACACCCCCCTACTATCCTTAAATAACACATTCCCCCTTAACCTAATTGACTAAATAATAATAAAAATAATTAAAAATAAAACGTAACATTATCACGATTTAGGTTCGATTTGTTCTTCTGTCTTTTAAGATGGAGTCAGGCGGCAGGGTTTCATTCAGTCATTCTGGATCCGACGATGCTCAAGGGCTCAAGGTTTGATTGTGCAATGTGTCCTAATATTACTAAATTTGTGGTGAATTTGGATTCAGAGAGATGAACATTCTCTTCTATCTTTAATATTTAGACCATGACGATCTTTGAAACATTTGAAACAAATTTACTGTGAATTGTGGTGAGTCTGGATTTAGAAAGGTGAATATGTTATCTTCTATCTTTTAAGAACTAGATCATGGCGATCTTTGGACTTTTTTTTTAAAACAAAATGACTGTTATTTTCTTATTTGTCTATTGTTGTTGCCTGAATGATCAATCATTTTGCTTGCTTTCTACACACATATTTTTGTGTAGCTATAATTGAATCTTGGTGGTGCAGTAGCTGATTTTTTATTTATAATTTTCATTATCAAGATGACATCAAATTATCCCGACTGTAGATATCATAATGAGAATAGCTTATGAACAACCAAGTACTAGGCTAATAAGGCCATTGAGGTCTGATATCTTAAATCTTAATTTCCCTGTATAAATGCAACAGACAAGTTTTTTAGTTTATAACTTCACAGTTTACACTTTTTCTCTATTTAGTGCAATAATCACTTTTCTTTGTGATGGCAGATAGCCAGTTATGTGGAAACTCTGATTTTATTGCTGATGCTATAATTAGTCAGTTGCTTTTGTTAGATGCTCAAGACCCTACCAATGATATCCGGCGTTTTATCAATTCCACCAGTGGCTTTCTCAGGTACTACCACACCATATTTCTTAATATTTTGAAATTAAATTTCAGTTTCCGTGATATCAAAATTTCTGATTTTATATGCAAAATTCGGTTACTGTATCATGTAAGTTGGGGTTCAATTTCTGTAGAACTATTGGATGACATTTTAGAGGGTTTGAAAATTGAAATCATCAGGCTTATCAAAATCTGTAAGGGGAGTGTTTTGAAGTGGTTATTTGATTATTGCCTTTTCAAGTGGTAGATAATAATTTATGTAGTTTTATACTTATAACAGAGGTGGAAATCATTAGTATAGTATGGAAATGAGTCAATTTAGGTAGTGTTTTATTTGTAACGGGTCAAATTCTAAACTGGTCGAATGAGTTAGACAGGTCAAATTGTTTAATGTCTAAAATTGTTTTACTTAACAAAAATATAGTATTATTTTAGTAATACAGTTGTACTCATATTTAATACACTAACTTTGTGTAAGAAAAAATATGAAAAAGTATTGATGGGTTGGCATGACTTGACCCACACATAAAGTTTATCCATTCTGACCCGAGGGGGCAATGGCAACCCATTTGTATGGAAATGTGTCAATATGGGTAGTATGTTATTGGTAAGTAGTCAAGTTTTATGTTTTTAGCTTATATGGAAATACGGAATTGGTTTTAGGGGGCCGACACTCACCTAAATGCTTAATATGTATTCGGATAATTAAATGCTTAAAATATCCTAAATGGTTTTACTTAATAGAAATTATATTTTTTTTATTGTATCGCTTTTGTAATCATATCTAAGACATTAACTACATAAAGAAATTATAGAAAAGGACAACACAACATTGGTAGGTTGGCGTGACTTGACCCGCACATAGAAATTATCTGTATTGACCAAAACCCATTTGACCAACCCCAATCCATGCTCCCATCCTTTTACCACTTCTACACTCTAGAATCTAGATATGATGGACCCAAATAAGTATTTTTTGTGTGGTGAAATGTCGTTTTATACTTGGTCAGGTTATGGTCTTATGGGTGCAGACCTTATGGAGAAGTGATTGTTGTAGATTGGTATGCAATTTGTTTATGCAATCACGCTGCTGCCCTATAAGCTTTGGGTGAAGTTATTGATGCCATGCAGATTGCAATCTTGCCATAACTCTTAATGAAGACTACATGAAGGTTTGTTTTTTGTTTTTTTAATAAAAAACAGTTTTGAAAAAACTTGTCTTTGTGTTTTTTATAGACTAAAAGCATTAATATGGGTTTTTATGCAGGCAATTTCTAGGAGAGCAAAACTACATGAGAAAATTAGAGACTATGAGTATGCAGGTTTTAGATATGTTATTCGGGTTGTATCTTACAAATCGAAATGTGGTTGCTAGAAGAGCAGATGTTGCCACCCCAAAATCATTATGCCTTAAGAATCACTTCTCTTCAATTTATCCAGAGTGCCACACAGATGCAAAGGTTATGTTATATGATGATTCATCATAGGAAGAAAATCTCTCGGGTGATCCTGATTTTGTTTTGGATTATATTGATAACATTGATACAAAGGTATCTCTCCCTCAATATTTTGCCTCCAACTTTCATGTTCAAACAACTGCATGTATTGTTTTGTTGAGTTAATTGGTTTTTCAATAGTAATATTTTTGATTAGTGTGTATGATACGTGGCTCTTCTTACTGCATGTGTACGTAGGGGTTTTAAAAGTTTTAGTTGCTACATGAGATGTTTTTGATTAGTCTCTATGATAGGTGGCTCTTTATTGCAACCTTTTAGTACTCAATCCCGTGTAATACACGGGTCTATAACCTAGTAAATATATAAATGCATAATGAATTATGAATACATGTACACCCTTTTATGGTTGATTTCAAATTCAAGATCAAGAACTTGTCTTGTGTACTAGCTGAAAGTACACCACTCTTGGGGTTATAGCATGATCTAACAATGATGGCAATTAGCAATCATCAAACAAAAAGGATAACAAAATAAACTGCATGGATGAAAGAGTTTATTTATAATGGTATTAGGTTAGAATGTCGTGTATTACACGGGTTGAATAAATGTAATGTTATATACTTAGTAATAAAAAATTTATGTCTTTAAAAACTCGTGTATTACATGGGTTGAATAAAATTTTACGAGACAGTTATAAATTCTGTTAAGTTAATTTTTAAAACATTTTTTTAGCTAAGTATTAATTTTTTTATGTAACTGATAAATGTTAATTCGTGTTAAACTTTAGAAACCCGGTGTATTACACGAGTTAAATAAAGACAATCTTATATATATACTTAGTAATAAATATTTACATATTACATATTTATGAAAAACGTTTTATAAAATAAATTATAGAAATCATTATTATTTACTAGGAGAGAGAGACGGAAAACAAAAAATTATAAAAACAATTAGAGAAATTTGTATAATTAATAGGAGAGGGGCGAGAAAAAAAGTTAAGGTTGCATGACATAGTAACAAATGTCAAATCAAAAATTTTATTTATTATATAGTATAGATTATGTTTAATCACAAAAAAGTTGCTCCTTGTACTAAAAAATAAAGTCGTGACATGCTTAAAATGACATTGACAATTGTTTTACATCGATAATAGCTATGTACATTAATATGAAAATAGGTGTAATAAACCCGTGAATGTTAGTAAGGGCTTTTATTAATAATAATAATAATAATAATAATAATAATAATAAAAAAATGACCATAGTAATAATATTAAAAAAGGCAAATTAGTTTTTAATATTCTAAACTATAACTTATTGGCTGATAATATTTTTTCTTTCTATTTTTAAATTCTATAAATAACTTTTTTTTTGAACGGCAACTGTCGAATAAAGTGACGCACACCCCCGTCACATGGGGAAGCCTCAACCAATCATGGCCAATATGTTGTATTAACCGAGCCCACCTGGCGTCGAGGTTGGCGAGCGTTCAAGGAAAAAAATCCAACAGAGAACGACCCACATTTAGGCTTGAGGGATAAACCCTCCCTAGCAGGGATCAAACCCTGATCTCTCATGGGTAAAAACCCTGGTGCATCAGTCTAACTCAGGGACTTACGACCAACTGAGCTAGACATCCTTTACAAATTCTATAAATAACTAATATATTAACGTGATAGAAAAAACCAAATCGACGTCTTTCAACATAAATCATTTGAAATTGTTAATCTACCTTTATTTAGATTTGAGTAAATTACAAATTATGTACTTTAACTATATATGAAATTGCATATATTGTCCTTTGGCTTCAACAATTACACTGGATGTCCTTTTTTTGAAACCTTTGCACAATCTACGTCCTTTCCACTAACTGGAGTTAACTTTTTCTGTTAAGTTTAGTCATGTGCAATGCACATGAGGGTAGTTTAGTCTTTTTACTTTTTAAAGGACTATTTGTGTAATTATTTCAAAGTTTTCTACTTTAATATTAATTCTTTTAGTTAAAATAACCTCTAAATATTAATTCTTTCAAATCAAAATCAAAATAAATAAATAAAAGGGAATTTGAAACTTGAAACCCAGATCACATTTCTTCTTCATCGTTCCAACTACAACCTGAAACCCTAATCGCCTCTGCAATCTCCATTACAACCTGAAACTCTGATTTGGCTGGGAATCAATCGAGGATCGCCTCTGTAATCGCCTATGTTCTTCACGTTAGCAAGGGTTTTGGGAAAACCATTTGGGGTTACGAAGCTAGATTCATTGCAGCAAGAAATCAATCGAGAGTCAATCGTGAACTACTGACATAACCCCAAATTTCTTGTTTCTTCTCTATTCTGTCTACCCCCAAACTTCTTGATTTCTTGCCTGCAAATAGATGAGTTCATTAATTTCATGTGTTGATTGGTTTTCAGATGGGTCTCCATGGTACTAGGGAAGTGATTGGTTCTTAAAAGGTTAATTACTTTGCCTTTGTCACCTCCCATCTTGCCTGCTTTGAAATTAATTCCACCGCTTGTTGCCATGGGATAAGGACTTAGTACCCATGAATGCTTGTTCTTGTACATCTTCCTTTTCCCATTAATGCCTTCGTCACCTCCCATCTTGCCTGCTTTGAAAAATATTTATCACACCTCTCTCTCTCTTCTCCACAACCGCCAATCCGCCATCCACCACCACCAGGCAACAATGCCACCTTATCACCAAATTCCTCCACCACATCCAAAGACATCCCCAAATCTTTCACCGGAATCCGATATTGAAAATATTAAACTGGACACTAACCCAAATTGAAAGAATTAATGGAATTCGGATTGCTCTCTTCCACAATCGTGAGTCGATCAAAGATGGACATCAACCAAAAATCCCGATGTGCCGGCCATCGAAGGTAGCCCACCACTAACATCCGCCACTCAAAGGTAACCCTCGACTTCTCTCTCTGTTCCGATCCCCAAGTCGTCCTCGGTGGTTTGTGGTTCAGATCTATAACTCAACGGAGTGTGGTGGAGGTGTTCATCAGAAATCGATCGGTTCATGGTGGTTGTCGCTCCTTCCCCCCCTTACAAATCGATTTGCTCATGGTGGTGGTGGGTGGAGACGAACGGCCGGTTGGAGATGAACGACCCGGTGGAGACGAACGGCCGGTGGCAGTGGCGGTGCCGGGTGGCAGGGGCTGCAAATCAGAAATCGATGGTGGATGGTGGGTGCAGGGTGCGTGAAGATGAAGATCTGATCTTCTTGGAATTGGTTTTGTTCTATAAATAATTATAAAATAGTCCCTCTAATTAGTATATATATTTAATAAGTAGTTAACTACACAATAGTCCTTAAGCTTTTATTTTATTTGTTTAAATAAATAAGGTAAAATGACTAAACTGCCCTCATGTGCATGTCACATGATTGGATTTAACAGAAAAAGTTAACACCAGTTAGTGTAAAGCACTAAATGTGTGCAAATGTTTTAAAAAAAGGACATCTAATGTAATAATTGAAGCTAAAGGACAATATCTGTAATTTCACGTGTAATTAAAGGACAAAATATGTAATTTACTCTTTAGATTTTAAACAACGTCATATAATATACTGTTTCTTGCAATATCAATGCCTTTTAAAAGACTGTTAGGGATTTGGACCATCTTTCGACAAACTTTTAAAATACAAAAAAGTTGTGGTATCGATGTATCTCTTTAGATATGGACCCTCGTTCGACGACTTTTAGAACATGCAACACGTTTTCATTTTATCGGGTTCAAATCTTGAATCAACAACGTTGGTGTGACTTACCCCGATCATAATTTGGAAATGATGAGCCTATGACGATAAAATTACTAACTTTTAATGGGATTATTATATCCAAAAATTTTAATATAAAGTTAAATAGGAGTCGGACAGTAATTGTTGGATATTTGGGGTGAAATTAGTCAACCTTGAAAGACACGGCAATAGATAATAGGTCCCATTTCCAAAGCTTTTCTAAAAAGTTGAAATAAAAGTCAAAAACTTGGAAAAAAGATGCACTTTCAAACAAAAAAATTGCATTTAATATTATTAGTTTAGTCCGCAAATTGCAATATTTTTAACTTTCTGCTCATCTTAGACCAAGTGGAGCGGGTTAATGTCCATGTACATCTTAGTAAAGAAGGGACGCTAAACACCAATACACGTGCGCCAAGGAGGGGCGCCAAGAGCGGGGAATCGTGGCTTTAATGGGCGCGAGGAAGAGTGACGGGCTGGTGTTGAGGTGGCCCAATGAGCCAAGAGGGTGGGGGGATGAGGGCGTTAGGGGACTACACTTGGTCAGTTGGTCTTATGACTTATGTTGATCGTTTCATCAACGTATTATATATCATTAGCTTAGATCATCTTCAAGTGGGATGTCCTTCAACGCCTATAGACCGATATGGAAACGTGATGAGAAGAAAGGGAGGGTGAAATTCGTTTCCACAAACAGGGTCGGATAAGGAATGTGAGGAGGGAGAAGAGAAGGAGCAGACATGCTGATGTGGAGGGCGGTCAGTGACCCCCTGTCTCCCCCTCGCGTCATTAAAGATAGTCCTATAAACATTTGTATAATACATCTCTTCTTTTTTCATTCTTTTCATTACATATAAATTTTAGTTTTTTTTGAACGGCGAACATTGAATGTTGTGACGTCGCACCTCCCGCCATACGAGAGAGACTCGTCCAACTCCGGCCAATATGTTGTTTTAACCGGGCCCACTTGACGTCAGAGTTGGAGAACATCCAAGGAAAAATTCCACCAAATACGGCCCCTTCCGGGCTTGAGGAAGAGCCGAGGCTCGAACCCTGGATCGGCGTAGGTAAAACCCTGGTGCATCAGCCTAGAACTAGGCCTCATTTGCATGACTCAGAAATTAATGGTGGTGGCAGGGATTGAACCCGGGTCCCTTGGGATTTCAGGCCTCACCTCAACCACTACACCACAACCTCTTTGGTAAATTTTAGTTTTAAACCTAAAACTATTAATTATTATCTTTGATAAATATTTTTAATTTCTTATTATTGTGAGAACAATTTGTTTATTTCAAAAGAATATGTTATTATTAAAACAAACTAGAAATTAAGACCCGCGCGTTGCGACGGGTTCGTAAAGTGATATTAACGGAGTTAATTACATAACTAAGTCAACGTATTTGTGTATCTCGTCACACGTGTTGCCGCTGTGACAATAACGTCGTTAAATACGGTGACTTTAGCACGTCACGCTCTGCGGTGGGAAACGGACCTTAAACAGCTGAGACAGTGACTAACGTGACTAAGCAAATAAAACGTGATTAAGTAAATAGAAAAGATTGTATGAAGTTACGACGACTTGGTTAGCCCAATAAAAAAAATATAAAAAAACCAAAGAAAAATACCCCAAAAAAATTATGGACCAGCAGATAGGTGACATATGACGCGGTGGTGGGGAAAAACACATAATTTTGACATTTTGCAAACTTTAGGGTAGAGTTGTGGTATACACTTATAAATGAGTAAAACAAAATTTATATCGGGACGTAAAGAAAAAAATATTAAACACAAAAACAAAATAATTTCTTTATGGAGGTATATTTAAGCTTTTAGAAAGTTAAGTGTTATTATTTGAAAATGTCTTAAATTGATGGGTGCATATGAGAAAAGAAGAAAAAAAACAAAGAAAATTGTTGATTCGTCGCCGACATTGCCTTTTGAGTATTAGGTTATTTGAAAATGTCTTAAATTGATAGGTGCATATGAGAAAAAAATAATAATAACAACAATAAAAAAATTGTTTCCTCAGCAAGGTTCTTATACTCGTCAGTATAGACCCCTTGCATTTGTCACGAATACTCAATCATTTCCTCAGCCCCGTAGGCTTAGAATCTTTTTCCTCGGCCCCGTAGACTTGGATTTTTTTTAGTTTTCTTCTTTTTATTGAGATCCACCTTACAGGTTAGGTATCTCATTTTATTTGGGACCTTAAGTATCTTATACTCACAGCCTCCCAAATATATCAAACATTTATTTTCAATCATGTATATTCTTGATTTATTTCCTAACCCTTCCTCACCTTAAAACTTCGTAACTCGATGCATTAAAAGAGCTTATATATAGGAAGTACTAGCGGCGTATCCACTACCCTTTTAACACATCGTGAGTACTCCGTTATTCTATTTTAGGGTTTTGACTCGTTCCATCATACTCATTTATAGTTACACGTATCATCATGCATTCACGTATTCATTTTTATCATGCATCACATATTCATATTCATCATATATTGTAAACTGTGGCGATTATCCTTCCAGAGCAGTACCTCCAACAGAGATGTTCCCAGGAAAGAGTGACAGGTCTAGGAGAGATTTATACACCACTCTTTCCTTAGACAGAACATTCTGTTTGTCAGATAACTACATATCGGTTGGAAGTTCTCCCATACATTTACTATAATTTCATTTCTATCTTTTAGTCTATACTCCTAAACATTTATAATGGTTTCACCACGAATTATCAAAGAGATTTATATATAGGAAGTAGCAGCGGCGTATCCACCACCCCTTGGATACGTCGTGACTACTCCATTATTTCCGTTTAGTGTTTAAACTAACCCTTCATTACCCCGTACCCTCGTCATATACATATCACATAACACATATCATTTAAGCACGTAATTCACATAATTGTGTCTAGTGTATGGGTCCAGTGTACTTACTTTATCCTCGGGTAGTTCTTAAGTTCGTTTCTCTCTTAAATGATTTTCCGAACTCGAACCGTACTCGTAGTTCACCGCACTCGTAGCCACCACGCTCGTAATCGTCGTGCTTGCCTTGCCTCGGTATGCGTGTGTGTAATGTTTGTGTGTTTGTGATGATTCCAAATGAACCACTAACTCTAACTATTTATAGGCTGGCTCCTGGGTCCGTGACGGACCGTCACCAACGGTGACGGTCCGTCACCGTTTTCTTGGTGACTACGCACTTGGCGACTACGTAACGGACCGTTATCCTTTCATGACGGTCCGTCATGACCCGTAACGGACCGTTACCCATTATGACGGCCCGTCATAGGGTTTACACGCGTCAAATCAGAATGATGAGTCACGGGATACGTGTCGCTCTCTGGTCAAGCCCTTGCTCAACCCGTAACGGACCGTTACCATCTCGTGACGGTCCGTCATGGCTCGTAACGGACCGTTACCGTCCATGACGGTCCGTTATGGCTCGAAACTTCAAATTTTCATTTTAAACCTTGGACTTTTGCTTTGCTTGTTTTATTTTGCCGTTCTTGTTTCATGTTAAATTTTGGGATGTTACATTGGTTCACATGTGAAGCAAGAAGAGTTTTAGTTTGAGTATGTTTATTGGAAGGGTCTACAATTTTAATAGGTTTTTGGGTATGATTAGAAGTCGATTGTTAGCAGATAACTATTGGGTATGTTTAGGAGTTTTATTAATTAAGTTTGTTAGCGTCCTAGATAAGTTAGTATTTATTTATTGGTCTGGTATTTATCTAGTTAAGTTAGAGATAAATCCAAGGGTTGTTTGGATTGTCATTAGGTTTTAGAGTCCTAGTATGATAGGTGGTTTGGTTTGTTTTCCTATATATAGGGTTTGTTTGTTTGCAAGTAAAATCAATTGAAAGTCATAGAGATTACATGAGTTTTGTAGCTTCTGGTTCACATCGCAAATCTCCAAGTTGTGCGATTCTTTGTTCTAAAAATCTGATCTTGGGACATCAATCGGTATCATAGGCTAACAAGCTCTGATCTGGGTAAGAAACAACAAGCAAACAGGGTTTCAATTGAACAAAAAGTTTTTCTGGGTTATGCAGTTTTTTTCGGCAAGATCAAAAAGTAAGTAAGCTGGGTTCAATCATTAAATCAATGTGAAAGCAAGTAAGTAAGAAAGAAAATAAGAAATAAAGATAGAAACTAAGTAAGAAAGAAAGAAAAAAAAATAGAAAGAAAGAAAAACAAGCAAGAGTAAGAGCAAGAGCAAGTTTGAGCTTAGGTTTTTTTGTGAGTGAAAACAAAAAAAAAACAACTTTGTTAAAGTAAGATTCAACTATGCATATAAAAAAACTTTTAGACCCAACATTTTTTTAAATTATAGTTGGATTTCAAGTAAGATTGAACATTTTTAGGCCAAAACAAAAAATCTAAAGTGTTCTGTGTATATAATTTAAAAAAAAACTAGAGGCCCCATTAATTAAAGGGCTTACGCCCAAGCCTAAAAATTCTATATATAAGGTCGGCTCTGGCCTTGCGAGATGTAAGAGTCTCGCGAGTCTGACCTTATGGAACTGTAGGTTTTGGAATAACATTCAAATAAACCCCAACCCAAGAACTAGAACTCCAACCAATCGCCACCAAAAAAGAACAGATGACATATTACAATTTGAAAAAGAGCACCCAAGCGCAACCCAAGAAAAGAAGAAAGATTTTTTTTTGAACGGCAACACCTAGATATTCTAGGATAATTGGGTTTCCTCGGAGCAACACCTAGAACATCCAGGGCAGCCCACCGCAGGAGGAACCCCCAACTTGGTAAACCCCCTGACCTGGCCACAGACCCCTTTTTTATTGTTGCCAGGATTCGAACCCAAGACCTCCACTATGAGAAGTCTTGGGGCTATCATTGCATCAAATGACCAAACGGTTGAAAAAAAAGAAGACAGATTGCAATCCACAAATACGCCTCAAACGTAAACAAAGAGGAAAAAGAGAAAGTTGCAATCGTGAATTTGGGATGGGACCAAGAAGAGGTTTTTACGTAAATTCCATAATTTCATTCATGAAACCTGCAAAACAAACCAATTAAATAGCCAACACAATCCTAACCTAAATCTACTCAAAGACCTTAATGAAAAACCAAACAAGCCTTGGATTTATCTTAACCTACTAGATAATTATAAACTTCTAATTAAATAAACATTCAAATATAATAGAGACTATAGCAAACAAATCCAAATACTCCATAATGGGTTTTAGTACTAATAGAGTACACATAATTATAAAATTCAATTAATACCAACCCAGAAATTATAATCAAATAAGTACGTGTGACTATGGTCGGGTCGTAGGATTGCCCCCTGCGAAGATAGCAGCACAGTATGCACGTGGGTCCTTCACGAGAACCCAATTAGTCAGACCAATAATTAACAAAATTATTTAATAAAAAAGATTAAAAAACATGTAAGTCACATTTTACAGAATTATTAGACATCTATATCATTACTCTTTCATTACATGTATCTAACAATCATGTTTAGTTCATATTTCACATAGATTTACATGATTTATTGAGTAATTTCGGTTTTATATTTGTACTGTATGATACTTCGGTTTTAATTCGTAGAATGAATACATATTGGTACTCATTTATGATGTATACAAACGAGTATATGATGTATACATGTTAAACTACATCAAGTATGCTATAATGTTATTGAACAGTCCTGAAACCTTAATGTGCGAACTTTCAAAGGCTTGGTACTTAAAGGTTGGTAGTTGTAACTAACAAATTAGGATAGTAAAGATGGGAATGTGTGTTGTTGATACATACATATCACACATTGTGAAATGTCATTCTTGTTTTGATGAGAATAAAAATATAAGCATATGATACGAACACTAAATATAATTATGTATATGTTCGTATAATACATTCTCCGGTCATGAACAACGATATCTAAAACATCAATAAATGAAAGGAAATCAATGACTAAGTACGAGACAGGGGTCCACGGTCAAGTCTGATCATCCAACGTGCACGTAAAAATGTTGACAAGATTTGAGTGAATTTGAAGAATCAAGCAATAGAAGAACGATTTCTCAATAGGACAACTCAATTGTTAATGGACTGTGGTTTAACTAAAAAAGGTGGGTGATGTGGCATCATGTGATTGGATAAAAAAAACACACAAAAAAAATTGTTTCACTCTCTCTCACCTCTCGCAGCATTCCTTCACGCCTTCTAACCCACCGCCCCCCCATAACGCCCCATGGTGCCCGACCCGTAATGGTGTATGGCGCCTATGTTGTCTTATGTGTGCGTAGGCGTTATCCCACTACACTTGGTCTAAAGCTTATAAAAACATCTTTTTATAAACTAAATCAAAATTTTATAAAATCATTCAAGAGTTTTAAAAGACAGGGTTGACAAAAATATGCATAAAAATCCAAAACCGAAAGTGATCACTAAGCTAAATAGTTTTTATAAACTCAAAATTGAAAGTGATCATTAAAATACATTGAGATTATTTAATAATTTATAAAACGAAAGTATAAAACGAAAGTGGTTGGAAGAATCTTCTATAAGGCGGTGTCTTCCAACATGTGTGTCAAGGTGTTGCAGAACTACCATGTGGTGTAGGGGATAAGTTCAAGATGTGTTTAAAGCTTTTGCACATTTATGTTGTTTAATGAGAAAATGGTTGGAGAACTAGCTCAATATTGGTGGAGATTGTTAAATGTTGTTATTGAGTAGTTCGGAAACATGTCGGTGCTAAGTGTAAGACTGTTGGTTGTGGTACGCCATTAGGGGCGCCAACGGTGGGGCTTGAGCCACCGTGGTGGCGAACACCGCAAGGGTGTCCAGCGATGGGGGGCGCTATGGGGCGCTAGGGGGTGGGCGTGGGTGGGCTAGCGGGAGAAGGAGCCGTTGGAAGGAACAAAAAATGTTTTTCGATAAAGCCCCCGCTCACCTGCACCACAACACCCTCAAGTGCTTCAGCAGGGGCTTTATCCACTGCTTAGTCAGCATCCAGTCAGCGCCACATGGCGTGATATTAGAGGATGAATCCACTCTCAATAAAGCCCCACAACCATCAGTCTAAAATAATAATACATTGGAGGGTAAAGATGCTAATTATTGTAACTAACAAACTTTTGATGTTTGCATTAAAAACCTTGGTGTACAAATCACCTGTAAACAAACAAACATATCTGGTAAAAATCCTACTTAGAGAGTATGGTCTGGGAAAGGTGGGATGATAACAAACCTTACCACTATCCCATGAGAAAAAGAGACCGCCATAGAGACCCCGAAAATGTACAAATCACCTGTAATTAATAAAAAAAACGTTACATTTTTCTGGATCCATGGTAAAAACTAATAAGAGATTTGAAAAGGAAACAAGATACATAGGTCTCACACATAGAGATGAACAGAGAAGGTAGGACCGTGGGGGCGGGTGTTTGGTTTGCATTTATGACTTTGCTTGTCTTTTTATCAACACACCATCTCCTTCTACCTCACACCTATCTTTATACATCTCAATCTCCACCATTTTCACACACACACTCAATTCTCCATTGATTATACACAAATACATGAAGACAAGATTTGAGCAGGAAGTTCTTTCTTTTGTGGGGAATGTTGTCTGGCTCGAGGCCACAAGAAAGCTTCAATCTTTCTGATTTATGATCTCTAAATTTCATAATCACTAAATGGATTCATCATCCATGATGATCTCTGTTGATTAGTGATTAAAGATTAGTGTTAAACTAATCTTGATTGTCGAATCGGGTGTCTCGGACCAGGCTTCATTCCCCTCAGATATTCTTCCTTTAATTTCAAGAAAGCATCAATCTTTCATGAAAAAGATTCAACCTGGTAGGTGGGTTTAGCTTTCTTTTTAATATTCACTAATCTTTTAATCAAAATTTATGAATTTGGTGTTTCTTGAGAACATAATTTGATAGATGAAGGAGAGGATTGGTGTAATGATGAGTTTTGTGAATCTTATCAAATACCCAGAAACAGGATGCTACTAGAAAGGTTCTTTAATCATTGCTACTCTAAATCATGATCAAATTAATTGAAAAAGGTGTTTGTTTTGTGGTTATTGATTAAATTGTCAGTCTTTTTAAACCCTTGTTTGGCCATCATGGGATTGAAGAATGTGGTATGTCTGTTTCTGTTCTTTCTTACCCTCAACTATCAACTTTTTGTATTGATGCTATATTTGACATGAACATCACACCTTCCTCATCATTACCTCATGATAATTTTTCATCTTTTTTCAATCTAGGGTTTTGATTTTGCATGTTATATGTTCATACTTAATAGAATTTTTCTCTCATATCCCATATTTTTATTTTTTTATCTTTTCATTTTTCTGTTTTTTTGTGCTGTTGGCTAGCTGTTGGGATCCATGTATCGGTTTCTTAACTTATTGATCTGTTAATAGGAGTAGTATCCAAATTGACCCGTTGTATAATTAGTCGACCCAAATGAACATATGTGTAATTTTTTTTTACCCAAATCAAGTCATTTGTTGATGAATGGGTCATGATTGTTAAACTTTTCTGCTATAGATGCAATAAATGGTTTTCCACTTAGATCTAAAATTTTTTAAATTATTTGTTCTAATATTTACTGGCAATTATTCTGTGGATAAAAGAACTTCATCAATGGAGAAGACAATGTATGCACAGGAAGCTTTCTGGAGAATTATTTGAGTTGTGGATGAATCCTTCAATTGATTATTGGATCTGATTATGTACCATATAAAAATAGATGAGTTTTTCTAACTTGTGCTTTAAAAACACATGTTAAGATTGATCTAATGCATTCAAACTTTATTTTTAAATTGAAAGATTAATGCACTTAATTCACATTAAAAAAGACCCTGCGTTTTCCTTTTCAAGTTATAAAAATTAAACCTAATTAATGTCTATTTGTGTGGATTTTTTATTTTTAAATAAGTCTAATAAACCTATTTTATGTTTAATCATAAATTAGTTGCTATCATATCCTTTTGCGCCTTGTTTACATATCATTTATACTAGGTTAAAATCTCGTGTATTACACGGGTTGAATAAATATAATATTATATATTAAGTAATAAAAAATTTATTTTATAAAACTCGTGTTTTACACGGGTTGAATAAACCTATGAAATACAATATAATCTATTAACACATATACTCGTCAAAATATATTAGGAGATGTATTTATTAATATAAAGATTAATATTTTTTTTAAATGTATTATTATTAAAAGATAAAGGTGTATTTAATAAGAGAGAGAGACGGGAAAAACATTATGAGATTGAATATGGAGACGACACGTGGCATGAAAAACCTTTATTTATTATATAGTATAGATATATAGATTTATTATTTATTTTATGAGAGGATCACAAGACTGGCCTACTTGACCAACCGCTTTAAACAAAATAGCTATTAATTTTTCTACTTCTAGAATTAAGATTTTGATCACTACAACTAATGAAAACATGTCACACGTCTTAAAAATATAGTTTTACGCCTATAAATACAAGCCTCAGTCATTTTTGCGTTAAAAATGTACTTTTACACACATTTTCATCAAAAAACCGTATTTTTGTGCCATATGATGCAAACTAATCACCATATCACATTACGCCACATGTCATGATAAGGTGGGGCGGCATGTCTTGTCGACGTAAAAAAAAGTCTTGTCGGTGTAAAAGTACCATAATGTATCGCGTAGCATTGGTTGCTCCTAAAATTGTAAAATCAAATGATAACATAAAAATAACAAATTAATGACTTATTTAAAATAGATGATTGACCAGACTATTTTCATAATTTTTCCTAATTTTTTAGGGTGTTTGGGATTGCTTATTTCATTCTAAAAGTGTTTTTTGCTAAAAGTGTTTATTAACTTATGACTTTTTGAAAAGTAGTTTTTTAAAAAAGTGTTTGAATTAGCTTTTGTGGTGGGAAAAGCCAATAAGTCAATAAGTTGTTTTTTTAAAATTGTTTGGTTTAGCTTATATTTATTCTAGGATAAAGGGTGGGTAGATTGGTAATTTTATGTTCAAAAAGTCGTAAGGAGTTTTAAAAACCAGGATTTGTGACTTTTGTAAAACAACTTTTTAAAACTTATCAGAAAGCCAAAATAAAAAGTACTTTTATTGATGCCAAACATTTTTTTGACTTTTTAAAAAAGCTAATAAGTCAATAAGTTATTTTCAAACTCAATCTTAAACACCCCCTTTGTAATGATAATAAATTATTATTATTATTATTATTATTATTATTATTAACCCGTCCACAGTTGATAAAATATCTATTCAATACTTTTTCTTATGACAAACGATGAGGAAGGTTATTTATTGATATTTGTTTTAAAATGAGTGTATTTTTTTTATAAAGTAATCATTTTTAGAGATTAAATTAAAATTCCATAGTAACTAACTATTAAGGAGCATGCGATTGAACAGTAAGTTACAACTCCAATTGCATATAGTACAACTTACTTATGCCTTACACCACGTGTCTCACAGTGAAAGGGATAATCTTTTCTTTTCATATGCTCCTTTATCCACGTCCTGCTTCATATCCCACTCCACCAGTCCACCTCCTGCTTTTGAACTCTAGATCAATGCTGCAGCGGGAGAAGAGGGAGACTCGCGCACGGCGATGGTGATGGCCTTCGAGTCCCGTAATGGTGATGGTTTCTGTGGTGGTGCTGGGGGGTTACGGTTGCCTTTCCGGCGACCCCGAAACAACAACAATTTGACTGTCGGTGCTCAAACTTAGGGTTTTTTGGGTGGCCCTTTTGCGCTTATTTCTTGAGAGCAGTGGTGTTGCAGCGGCGGTGGGGTGATTTCGGTGAGGGTCAGGCAACAGGTTAGCCTTGCATGTCCGTTTTCCAGATTTCTTTATTCTTTTCCAAGAATTGAAACATTTTTTTTATTACTCTTGAAAGAAAAAGTTAGGGTTCTTTTTTTTTTTGCCATGATATTCTTTCTGCTCTCAGGTTTAGAAATCAGGAATATTTTTCTCTTCTTTCTGTAGATTTCCTTTACGATTGTCCAACCTCTTGATATTGTTTTTTTTTGGCTCAGGTGTTTGCTCTGTTGGTTTCTACTCTCAGGTAACAAATTTAGGTCGTTCTTTTTTATTATTCTTTGCTTTTAGTTTTCGAATTAGGTTTATTGTTTGCCTTCTACCCTATTTACTAATGTGATGCTTCCAATTTTGTTTATGGGTGATCTGGTTAAAATTCAAGTCTAATAAGTGTTTCCATGTGTAAAACTGTAAATCATAAACTAATTGCCAGTGAAAGCTGCCACTGTCCTTATTGAGTATTTAGGTGGCTTATTTTGATATACTTTAAAGATTTTTTGCTTTCCGTTAAAAAAAAAGTCAGGTTCTATTTCACTGTCTCAGTAGAATGATCTTTAAAAAAACACATGTTTTTGAATGATATTAAAGTTATTGAATTTTCTTTTAACATTTTTAATAAGATGTAGTTGGCAGGAGATTTTGAAAGGTTCCTGCTTAGAAAGTGGAAGGGTTGTTCATCGATATCATGAGTGAAGAAAAAAGACTTTTTAAAGATCTTAAAGCTGCAAAAAAAATGGATAAAGCTAAAATGTCATGAATGGAGTTCACTTTAGAAATCAATAAGCTTGATTAAATTAGTATTGTTTACAACTTGAAAATTTATGATTAATGGATTATTTAAACTAATTTTGTAGGTTGGTAATTTGGAAAGAGAGATTTATGGTGGAAAGAGAGATTTATGGTAGAAAGAAAGTTGATGAAAAAGTGTTATTAAATTTTATCGAGTTGTTGATGTCACGGTTGATCAAATTAGGTGGAATTGTAGCAGACTGTTATGTGAAGTTGCATAGAAGATTGCAGGTGGATTTTCTCATTAATTTTTTTTAGAACTGGACCGGTCCGGTCTATCGGTCGAACTGGATTTAAGAACCGGAAACACCGTTTTTTTTAAGAATTAGAAGAAAAGTTTTTTTATACTTTTTCCTTTATGTAACATGAATTTGTTATTATATAGTTCTGATGTCATCGTTTTGAGTTGTCATATCAAGTGTTGGTACCGTATCCACATCGTAATAAACCGAATCAATACTAGATGAATACCCGTCGCAACGCGCGGGGAATATTCCTGGTTTTATATATGTTAGAATAAAATAGAAAAAAAGGTCGGAGATTAAGATACTAAAAAAGTTAATTATACCTTTACAGTAACATGCTTTGAATGTACAGTAACATGCTTTGAATGGTCCACGTGTTTGGTTTTTTTTTCAATTTCTGTTTTCAACTTTTTTTTTTAATTTTTTGCTTTCACCCCTTCTACTATATATAATTATATATGCTTTTAACCTATTTTCCTATTAAGATCGCTTTTCTATGATAGTTTGCGTTCGTTATCTTTTTTATAAAAAAAGAGTGCGCGTCTAATTTTAGTTTTTTTTAATGTTTTGCTATAATATTTTTTTAAACATATTAGTATTCAAAAGCGAGTTTAGTTTTTTTTATCCTACGATATGGCAAGCGACGTAAGCGTTGCGTAGCGTTATAAACCTAACCGCCTATGAGCGAAAAAATTCGTTGTCGGTCTTTTGGTATTATCATAACCGATGCGGCACCGATACCGACCAACCTCCTGGCTTGTAACACGGCGAAAGAACAAGCACGTCAGGCCCGAAGCGCGGGTACAATTCTATAACCTACACATTTTCAAAAGCAGTTAACATTATATTGCACTTAGTTGTCCACATGTTAGCCTTTGAATGACCAATTTTTTTGCTTTGAGAGCTTGTACTATATATAACATACGATTTTAACCCGTTTCATTTTATAATAATTTCGTTCTTCTATAACAACTTTCATTCGTTAACTTTTTAAAAAAATATTGAATGCATGTCTGATTTTTTTTTTGTGAACGTTCCGATATAAATCTATTTTAAAACGGAGCTGTGTTAAGAATCGAGTACCACATGCTTATGAGAGGAAAAATATTTGACGGTGTTTTGGTATAATCGTATATGATATCGGTGTTAAGTTTTTTTTTGACGCATCGAAGCGATAACGACCAAACTGCTGCCGCGAATTACGGAGAAAAACACAACCGTGCTCCCCCGCAAAGCGCGGGGTAAAAATACTAGTTAATAAACAAAGTTCATATCATTGACATAAAGTTAACCATTTTTTAAGGTTTTTATGAGAATTGATAGACTTTATATAACGTGTATCAATTCATTTTAAAGTTTAAATTCATAATAATTACATGAGATATTTATTTTCTTCCATCAAATGAACTTTTAATTTCTTTTGTTCAAGTAAAGACTTAAAAAAGTGAACGGTTGGAGTTAACGGTCTGCCAGGGAAAATACAGAATATGCCCACTAATTGAGTATTAAATAAAAGGAAAAGAAAGATATAAAACAAAAGCACAATGCAAGTTTATTAATTTATTCGTGTTCTCAAGTAGGAAAGAGATATGAAAGAAAAAGTAATTATGAGAGTTTTGATGTTTTTTAGTTAGAGAGAAATGAAGGTGAAAATAACAGTTTTAGTATTACTCCCCTTTTATACGATAATTGACATTTATGGGATTTTAAAATGATGGTATTTATTATAAAAGTTTATAGAGTTAAAGTGTTTTTTGCGTCTATGTGGTTTATAGCTAATTTCACTATAAGTCTCTAATTTAAAATAATAACGCTGGGAGCCCCTGAACTTGTTTTTCACTTCAAATCAACGTCACTTTTAGTATAAGTTAGTTAATCTGACTAACAGAGTTAGTCAATGCCGTTAACTTTAGGGGCATTCTCGTCTTTTACCAAACCAATAACCCACAAAATCATCCCTGTTATCTTCATTTGGAAAATATTTGCATCCCTAAGCTTATAAGAGAAGATTTAAGTTCTCCCCCAAACAATCGAATCCCTTCGTCATCTCCGTCGGCTGTCGGCTCCAAATCGCTGTCGAATACTGTCGGCTCCAAATCTCCGTCGAATCCCGTCGTCTCCATCATCTCCGTCGAATCTCGTCGTCTCCCTGCATCATCTCCGTCGAATCTCGTCGTATCCGTCATCTCCGCAACCCTAAACCGACCTCAACTGAACCCCCAATCGACCCGATGGCAACCACTGTTTCTGTAGAAGTTACTGTGGACACCGATCGTGTTAGAGGTAATGGTTAATTTCAGTTAAACTTGAAATTTAGGAACTTGAACTCGAGATTTGTCTTTATATTATCCTTTGATCTTGTTTGTAGCTGCACTGACTCTTAATGTGACATTCACCCACCTTGCTTTGCAACTTAGGGTGGTTTTGAAATGGTTGAACATGAAATAAACCGTCATCCGCTGGAGTAGAAATGGGTGTGGATGGCTTATTTCAGGGTTTTTTTGTGTTAGGGTGTTTTGAAATGGTTTAGCAACGTCACCTTCAACATCAGGGTTGAACATGAATTAAACCGTCATCCGCTGGAGTAGAAATGGGTGTGGATGGCTGATTTCAGGGGTTTTTTTTATGATTTTTACCCTGAAATTATAATGTTATGGTATTTGTAAGATATTAATGTAGTAATTTGATGCAATTCTAATGTTAGGGTAGTTCGGGTATGTGTCCCTGTGGTTAATCTTTTAAACATGATTATATGTGTTTGCTGCAATCACATTTATTAATGTAGTGTGTTTGGTGGAATTTGGTGCAATTCAGGTGGTGGAGGTTCAGGTAGTGTGATTGTGCAGTCTTCAGGAAAGGAACATTGTTAATCACCAACACAAGCATGATATACCGGAGAGCTCTGTTCTAGAGGTCGCTAGCATCTGCTCCCGGTCACTACCAATCGGTTTGTTCTGTTGTATGGTGCGGGTAATGAGATGAGTGATGAGCCACTGAAAGGAATATAAGGAGAGGGTCTAGAGGAGAATTTGAATGAAGGGTGGTGGGCGGACTTTAGGAATACAAGGAGAGGGTCTGTTCTTCGGTTTAAATATATGGGTTTATATACATTAGGGGACTCAAACTACAAACAATTTATTTTTCTCTAAGGGTAAAATAGTCATTTCACATTTATTTAAATGAAAATTAAACAAATTTGGATGAAAGGACGTTGATTTGAAGTGAAAAAGAAGTTCTGGGGCTCCCAATGCTATTATTTTTAATTAGGGACTCATAGTGAAATTAGCCATAAACCATAGGGACGCAAAAAGCACTTAACTCAAGTTTATACAATAATGTCTTTCTTCCTTGTCTTCTGTCAACCGGAAGAAAATTTTGAAAGGAAAATATTTTATTACAAATGCTTTGTATAGATTTGTATTCGGTTATGATTCATATTTTTAACGTAACATTGTAACAATGATAAACATATAAGTATGGAAAAGATAGATGAAGTGTCGATCAAAAGATGTTCTCTGAGTTAGAAGAGCATGTACTAACCTCTGACAACAAATCAACATTTCAAGCTGTGAGTTAGCAAAACTCACCAAGTCAGAAGATCCAGTGATAAAAGTCAACTTTTCTAAAGCTGTGAGTCAGTCGAAGAGGTGTTGACTAAGTAAATGTTTCTGTTAACGCTATAAAGACTTAACATTTCAATTAAGATCGATGATTAAGACCGGAGGCTTTCATTTTTTTTGAACGGCACCTAGATATTCTAGGATAATTGGGTTTCCCCGGGGCAACACCTAGAACATCCAGGACAGCCACCACAGGAGGAACCCTTCAACTGGGTAAACCCTCTGACCTGGCTACATACCCTTTTTTTGCTATGGCCAGGATTCGAATCCAAGACCTACACTATAGAAAGCCTTAGGCTACCATTGCACCAAATTTTCATACGAGCTAGAGAACACTTGCAACTTCCCAGTAATTAAGGTATGTAACCAAACATCAAGGATAAAAACCGAATCACCTAAAGATTAGGCACTGACCTTTATATAAACAAATCCATTAATCATTTATTAAAAGGGGAGAGAATTCAACGCATTACACAGATATTATAGAAAGATTCAAGGGATGCAATCAAAGATCACAAATCTCTTTAAGTTTTAAGAAGATGTTTTTTTTTGTTCATGGTTGGTCCAATGTTGTGATTAGTTCACATTATGTCATTATTTTTTTTTATTGAAAGTACACTTTAATAAACTCTTGTGTCTTTTAAATATTTCTCTTATCAATTCACAAATGTATAAAGGGTGTTAAGTTTTTAAATTGTTTTAAAAAGGTATGTTTGGCATAATTAGATTATGGGAAAATTCCCAAAATACACTTTCGAAAAGTTAAGATCTTCATTTTGTACTTGTGGCAACGTTGTAAACCCCCTGTTCTTTTTAGAACAGCAAAGGCCCAGACATTCGGGATCACCCTGACAATGGATCACCCTTCCGCTCTAAGAACAGAAGAGTGGTGACCCGACCCCACACCACCCAGGAGGAAATCCACAACTGGAAAAACTCACTTGATCAACCTGGAATATTTTATCCTAAGCGAGACTCGAACCCATGACCTTCCATTTTAAAAGTTATGAGGCTACCACTCAACCTGAAGACTCGGTGGATTGTAAACCCCCTGTTAAAACGTTTCATTGCAAAGCCCGTCTCTAGATACATCCATCTATTCACGGGACAAATTAGAAGTCAAAGCAACAAAAGAGGTTGAAATAAGGAAGCTAGTTCATGTTTGTGGATGTGAGTGATATGCATGCGTTGTTTCCTAAATCTATTGTCAGCAAACAGGTTTTTGTTTTGTTTTTTCTTTCTATGGTTTATTGTGTGCGGAACTACTTACCTTTGAGTAGAGCTCATCCAACACTCATGAATTTTTTATTTATTTATTACGTGTACGATCTAATACCGAATGACTTTTAAAAAAATTTAATGTCGATCCACATGAAATTTTGACACCAATCCTGAGAAAATTTAATTTAAGATTTTAAAATTTTATAAATAAAAACCTATTATAACCTAATTAACAAATATAAACTCAAGTATTAATCTATTATAATACAATTGACCCATGTCATGAGTATTAAATCTTATAAATAAGTTATACTAAACATTTTAACCAAATAACCATATAAACAAAAAAAAAGCCCAATACCCATTTAAACCTTAAACAAACCCAATAGAGCAATACATATTTAAATTCAAACCTAATTAAACAAATCCTTAATTTGTTTTAGCGGCATGCAACACACAACCGGCTTGTGGCTCGCTTGTTAGGTGGCTCATTGAGTTAAAGCACAAATTATGCATTCTAGGTATGTGACAAATAAGCAGTTTTAGAACTTGGTTATGCATTGAAGCTGAATTAATTATAATTTTATAGTCATTAAATTATGTATTATAAATATGTTAAAAAATATATTTATCTATACTATATAATAAAGGAAAACCATGGGGGACACGTGTCACTCTCTGGTTACTACTCACCTTTATTTTCCCGCATTTCTCTCCTATTAAATATTAATTTTTCTGTTTCTCTCTCCTATTAAATAATAATCTTTATATTAATAAATAAAATTATATTGACACGTGTCACTTTCTGGTTCATTTGTATCATTTTTTTCCGCCTCTCTCTAATATTGAATAATGATATTAAAAGAATTTATTTTTAGATTTTTAATATAAATCTAATTACGTATAATTATTATTTAATTATAAATAGTTATTATATCATCAATCAAATGAACTTAATATGAACTAACATTTATCAATTAAATTAAAAAAATAATACTTAGTTGAAAAAAATTGTTTTAAAAACTAACTTAACAGACCTTATAACTGTCACGACAAATTACATTTTTAAAGACATATTTTGACGAGTGTGTTTGTTAACAAATTATATTATATTTTATTCAACCGCTGTAATATACCGGTTTATTAAACCCGTGTATTACACGGGTTTTTAAAAATATAAAATTTTTATTACTAAGTATATAACATTTTATTTATTCAACCTAGTTTTAACCTAGTTTTTTTAATATATCAAAATGTGTAAAAAACATACAGTTTAAAAAAAATAATTAAAAGATAAAGGAGTCCAATCAACGAGCCTTATGAGCCGAGCCGAGCCCGAGCTCAACATTTCAGCTCGTTAACATAAACGAGCCGGCTCGGCTCAACTCGATTACAGTTGCGGATGGGTTAGAAATTAGGATCGTGATCGGATGTTGAGATTGTTCACTCGTGATCTCAGTTGAATTCTTTAGTTTATACTTGCTGCCATTTTCAAATTAATTCCTATAATTACGCCACCCCACGTTCAAACGTAAATCATGCCCATTAATAAAACACTCTTGAATGAAGTTGAAAATTACAATATTATTATTTTTATCAAAATATTATTGAACCGAACATAACTCGTTAACTTCTCTAAATTTGATGGGCTTTTTTTCCGAATTTAAACCGGGTTTTGTCCATTGATGGGCATATCTTTTCCCCCCACACCTTTCACAAAGTTGCCTTCTGCCAAAACGAGACATGCAGGCTCACACTTCTTGTATGTTATCACATGCTCTGTAATTCTAAAAATAGGATTTTTCCTAAAGTTATGGACAAAATTATGGCACTAAGTTTATAAAACTGAGGCACAAATGGTCAGAAGTCCATTCTCATTACTCAAGAAACCACATTAGCCGGTTTTTGTTAATTTATATTGGTGATTTTGTTGTCCAAGATTCATTTAGGTAATTGGGATTTACTCAAAGACCAAATGAAAATCCGAATAAGTTTCGATACCAGTTAGGATGTGTGAAGTGCACACTCGTTTGAGACTAATCTTGTTTCTGGATTCCCCAAACAACATGGGTCAAGGGGGCAGCGCCCTTGGCGGGGTCTGTGGTTGAGCCAAAAATTGATTATCAATATCAGTTTACTGCTGAGAGGCCAGTAGTAATTATGCGATTAGTGGTAACTGTGCTATTAGTGGAAACTGACCACCAACCATTCTACTGACAAAAGCAACTCATCAGTGGTAACTAAGTTCCTATGGATTACCAGAATTAACGACGAGATGCTTTAACTGTCAAACTGACACATTCGTTTCAATAAAGCGTTGTGATGATTTTTTGTCTATAAAATAAAGTAATCTTTGGCCTGTTTCGGGTACAAACTAATAATAAAAACAAACATACTAGCTTTGACTTTCTAGATTATCCGGAGCAAAAGAAATTCTTCAATCTGAAAGTGATAACAGAGTTAGAAAAACATCATTCAGAAATTAACAAGTAATATGTATGTAATTCTCTAGAGCTAGTAAAAAAGAGAGCATGACAAAACAATCCATGTTCTTTGAATTTGACAAAAAAAAAGGTAAAAAAATTTAACTGAGAAGAAATTAAGGATGATGGTGACGGTGACTGATATCCATAATTCAAAATTAGTCACGCTTGTTTCTTAAATATAAATCTTTTTGTTTGTTGCCTTCACTACACTCACACACTCTTTTAGCACAGTTAATCCCGTGATTTCACTTAACCACCACCCAACTCCCACCCTATAAATCACCGCACACCCCACCACCTTCTCCTTCACACCCAATCAAAATGGTTCAGTCATACTTTTGTGCTACATTGTTCATCCTTTTCACCATAACACTTTCTTCTTTCACCTCTGCTTTCACTCCTCAACAATACTCTGATGCACTCTCCAAATCAATTCTATTCTTCGAGGGTCAAAGATCCGGCAAGTTACCCGCTAACCAACGTCTCAAATGGAGGGCTGATTCCGCCTTACACGACGGTTCTTCTGCCAATGTACCTTCACACACACACTTGGTTTACTCTGTTGAGAATTGTGATTGTTTCTTATACGATTTTTGGTTTTCAGGTGGACCTAGTTGGAGGCTATTATGATGCAGGGGACAATGTGAAGTTTGGGCTGCCTATGGCCTTCACTACCACAATGCTTGCATGGAGTATCATTGAATTTGGTGAGAATATGAAATCTGAATTGGGGAATGCGAAAGAAGCCCTTCGTTGGAGCTCTGATTATCTCGTTAAAGCATCTATGGCCACCCCTGACACCTTATACGTCCAGGTGCGACTGTGTATTGCATGCATAACATGACTTTCTTAACCTTTTTGAGGGTCCAAAGCAGATAATAAAATTAGGGCCCTTTTCATAAAAAAAGAATTTGCTTTTGATCCTAGGATTCCTACATCATCTGTGTTATACATAATTATAGACCATAAACCTCACCATCAATAATCCCAAAGTCCAAATTAGCTATTGTGCATTTTTATAAAAAAAAAATTAACCAAATTTTAACAGGTGGGTGAACCTTACTCGGATCATCGTTGCTGGGAGAGGCCTGAAGATATGGATACGCCACGTAACGTATACAAGGTGTCGGCTCAAAACCCGGGGTCTGATGTGGCTGTGGAGACAGCAGCTGCACTGGCTGCAGCTTCAATTGTGTATCAAGACTCTGATCCTTCATATTCACATAAATTACTACAAACGGCCAAGAATGTATGAACCCTGTCATCATCATCATCATCAATCGTCAGTTCCTGCATGCTTTAATAACTTGTCATTTAAGCACGCTAATTATGTAATCAAACTGTACCAGGTGTTTGATTTGGCTGACAAGTATAGAGGCTCATACAGCGACTCACTTAGTTCGGTTGTCTGCCCGTTTTACTGCTCATACTCCGGATACAATGTAAGATATATGAAATTACATGTGTTAGCGATGCATATTAAATAAAATATATTAGTTAGGATCCGTAACGTAGAAAAGATTTATTGTAATTATCTTTATCATAATTAGGAGTTATGATTGGACTAGGTTTCCTACTTTCGTCTGTACTCTTATAAATAGCTGATCAATAATACACAACATGTATGTTTGAATATTTGACATTTGAAATGAATTTAGGACGAATTGTTGTGGGGAGCGGCGTGGATACATAGAGCTACTCAGGATGCTTCTTATTTGTCATACATTCAATCAAACGGTCACATTATGGGTTCAGAAGATGATGATTTTTCCTTCAGTTGGGACGATAAACGAGCTGCAACCAAAGTTCTTCTCGCAAAAGGCTTCATTGAAAACAAAATTGACGAATTTCAGTTGTATAAACAACACTCAGATAACTACATTTGTTCACTGATTCCAGGATCAGCTAACTCGCAGGCCCGATATACTCCAGGTGGGCTGTTCTATAAACAAGGTGAGAGCAATCTCCAGTACGTGACGACCTCCTCGTTCCTCTTGCTAACATACGCCAAGTATCTTGGCTCGAATGGTGGACATGCTGCTTGTGGGGCTTCAATGGTGCCATCAGAGACGCTTATAGTGCAAGCTAAGAAGCAGATTGACTACGTATTGGGTGATAACCCGATGAAAATGTCGTACATGGTTGGATTTGGTGAGAAATACCCGACATGTATCCACCACAGGGGATCATCTGTGCCATCTGTTCATGATCATCCTGATCGCGTATCCTGTGATGCTGGACATCAGTACTTTAGTTCTTGGTCACCAAACCCAAATTTACTTGTGGGCGCGATTGTGGGAGGTCCAGATAGTAATGATAATTATGGAGATGATCGGAGCAATTATAGCCAATCGGAACCAGCTACGTATATTAATGCTCCATTTGTTGGGGCTGCAGCTTTCTTCTCGGGACATTGAATTAGGATTCGATGTTAGCCATGGGATGTTTGAGGATTGAGAGATGTTAGTTATGGCATGTATGATCCCATATCCTTGGGTAGCTTAGCTTTTGTACTTGCAACAAACTAACTTGTTGGTTGGTAAATCACATGGACAACAGTTTGTTTACTTAAATAGCCATTTGTCCAAAGCAAAAAATATATAACTATTTCACCTTTACATATGATTACATCTAATAAAAATACTTCACGTTGTACGAGAAAAAATACCAATAACACAGTCAGGAGCAGCTCAATCATTTTGGGTGCCCAAAGCGAAGTAAAAATCGGGGCCTTTTACCAAATTTCATGTTATAAACCCTCCTCATATATCTAGGTTTGGTACTGACAACAATACACAAAAAAGTTTGTAGTTGACGGAGTTAAAAAAGATTGTATGTTTTATATATTTTAGTACCAAAACTGCAATTATTTCTAACAGTTATACACTTCCAATTCAACAAATCTAAGCCTGGTACTTTGCATTATTAAATCTAAACAGAATACAGTTTAGAATCTCACCAATCCTAATCAGGTCAAATGAGATGAAATGAACGGTAAAGGACTAAATAGGAATCAGGTGAAATCACAAAATAGGAACCGAGTGAACTTGAAACGCCCCCTGTAAATAAACAGTCCATCACAAAACAGAAGTGTGTTTGTAATCTGTGCTCGTGCTTTGCAACTTAAAAAATCATAATCAGAAATTGGTTAAATTATGACAACAGTTCAAAGGCACATAGAAACGCCCCCTATAAATACAAAGGAAATACGCTTCACAAGAAACAGTTTGATATTCACTTGGGCATTTGATCGAACAACTAGCAGTCACCATGTAGCAACATTCAAATTCACTATAGATATCAGTTTGTTTTCACAATTTAACAACATTCAAATTCACATAATAGATAACCTGAAAAGAATCGTACTTTCATTTTTCAATGAGCAAAGAAGCGTTATTTTCAAGCAGGTTTGTTACATAATCATTAAGAAACTAACCTGAAAATCGATGGTATCTATCAATGATTGAATCAAATGGACGATTATCGCCTGTACCAAAACGATTTCCTGCTCTGCCGATTTCTTCAAGTGTTCGTGAGGTGCAATCCCAAAAGTTTCGACGGCTGCGATTTCTTGTCCTACGAAGGTCGGTCACCGTTGGCTATTTGGTGTAATGGTAGCCCGACTTCTCACAGTGGAGGTATTGGGTTCGAATCCCGGCCACAACAAAAAAGGGTCTGTAGCCAGGTCAAAGGGTTTTACCCAGTTGGGGGTTCCTCATGGGTGGGCTGCCCTGGATGTTCTAGGTGTTGCCCCGGGGAAACCTAATTATCCTAGAATATCTACGTGTTGCCGTTAAAAAAAAACGAAGGTCTGTCCAGTTTAAAGGGAATTAAAAAGAAAAAGAAAATCTCAAAATCTCCTTATTACCCGTCATTTCCCCCGATATGTCACATAGACTCATTTTTTTGAGAATGTCCCTTTTAATATCGTTGGATCCGGCAGTATAACGTCGTCTGACGACGGTGTTTAGAACCAATTACCGTTTGTCACATGTCCCAAAGGAGTCGAATTGACTCATTTTTTTGAGAATGTCCCTTCTAATACCGTCGGATCCGATAGTATAACGCCGTTGGGCTATGGTGTTTAGAACCAATTACAGTTTGTCACGTGTCCCAAAGGAGTAGGATTCGCCCGTATATATGAAAAAATTTGACGGTGTTTTAGCGTCGTCCGACTATGTTTGAAAAAATCCGACGGTGTTTGAAAAGGGAACTCAGGGATGATGAAGAAAGAGCTCTTTGGATCGAATGTGTTTCCATGTTAAGCAGCGCAACATTCTCGAATGAAATGGACAAATGGTCTTGGATGGCAGATTCCCGGGGGGGTACCACCCAATATCTTCGACTTCTAATCGAAAATCACTCATGCTCTCTTTCTAATATGATTTTTTAATGGAATAAGTTGCTCCGTTAAAGATTAAATTCTTCACATGGTGAACAACTTTAAATAAACTTCCAACCTTGATGACGCTAACATCCACAACTTGCGGTCAACATCAGAAAAACAGTGGATCATCTTCTCATTCATTGTGCTGTGGCTAGTGATGTGTGGAGACAGGTTGGGTTGTGGTGCAAAATTCCCTAATTAACAGGATCGCCGGTGCTTGATTTATTAGAATCAGCCTCTAGTAAATACTCAAAGGCTTCTCACATAAAATTATTAAAGGCCATCATAGTAACAACAATGTGGTGCATTTGGAGATCGAGGAATGAAAGGTTCTTCAATTACAGATCGAGAAGTTCTGATTCGATTATTTAAGAGGTAAAAGTCATGGGCTTTCTTTGGATCAATAATAGAGTGGGCTTTTTTGATGGAATGGTCCTAGTTAGAGAGGTGCACAAAAAAACCGGTTTTTTTTACCCGCTCCAAACCGGCAAACCGGTTTGGGATAAACCGGTTTGGAGCAAACCGGTTCGGGTTAGGCTAAAACCGCCGGTTTGAAACCGGTTTGAAGCATTCTGGAGGTGATCGGGTTGGGGACCGGTTTGTGTGAACCGGTTTGTGTGAACCGGTTCGACAAACCAGTTTTTAAACCGGTTTTGTCGCTGAAAAAACTAGCCGTTATCCAACGGCTTTATAGCCGTTAGGGTCGAATTTGACCGTTTTTGAGCCTTTTTCACCTATAATTCACTATAAATAGGTGGGGGTGTTTAGGTTTAATCACACATTTTTCTACACTCTCTAATCTTTAAAACCGCTCTTTAAACGCTCAAAAACGCTCTCTAAACTCTCTCTAAACTCTAAAAAAAAGCATGGCAAGTTTTGTTGTTGGTGGTTCCTCAAACGAAGTTACCGTTGTGGAAATTCGAGCAATAACGAGAAATCCGGCAATTTGGTGCAATTACGATATATGTTTGTTGTCAAACGGGAAGGAACGTGCTCGGTGCAAGATGTGTGGTGTTTTTTTGGGGAAAGATTCAAACACTTGTCATGTTTTTTAATTTCCAAAAAATAAAAATATATATTGTCATTTGTAATGTTTTAGAATTTTATAATTTTATCTTGTCATGTTTTTTAATTTTTGAACTTTCCAAATATTAATAAACGTCGAACTTTATGTTTTATATTTGTTATATTTTTTTTTGATTTTATATTAAAAATATAAAATTTATTTGAATTTTTTTTTAATAAAAACCGGTTTAAACCGGTTTATAGGGCAAACCGGTTTGTAACCAACCCTAACCGGTTTGACCAGTTAGACATTTTCCACCTCCGAAACCGGTTTAATCCGAACCGGTTTAGGGTCAAACCGGTTTTGACTTTTTGTTAACCAAACCGGTTCGGTTTAGGTTGAACCGGTTTGGGTTAAAAAACCGATTTGTACACCACTAGTCCTAGTGGTGTAATTTTAATTTTCTAAATTCCATGTAAATTGTAATGGTGTACTGTTAGATTAGGAACTAGCTCCTTGTTAGTTCCATCTTTTGGATATATGTACTATACTAGTTTAGAACCCCGTGTCTACACGCGGGAGTAAAAAATATCAATAAAAATGTATTAAAAATACTAAGGATAGAAAACAAAATTCAAAATATGTAAAAATTAATATATAATTGAGTTTTAAAAATACGTTAATTACTATTTAATGTAATTTGACTTTCATTTACTATTTGATTGAAAATAAAAGTTACATAATTAGATTTCAAAGTTTTTTTATAATAAGGGATAATTTAAAATAAATGTGTTTTATTAGCATAATTAGTATTTTCTTTAAAAATATAATTATTATTAAAAGCTATAGGTGTATTTAATAAGAGAGAGAAACGGAAAAAAATGATGAGAATGAATATGGAGGCGACACGTGCATTGAAAAACCTTTATTTATTATATAATATAGATTACCGTTAAAAAAAACGGTGGATGGGATATCAAGGTCATCAAGCTAAAGCTTTCAGTTATTATCAAGCTTGAGAAAAGCTTGTGAGATGTTAGTCTCTTTAAGTACAAGAAGAATCATTTAGACCGAAAAGAAATATGTTGGAAGACTGCCTAAAACTGATTTAATCAGGCTTAGACGACCCCCAAAAGACAGGGACATGGCCTTTCATAATGAGCAGTGGCGGATCCAGGAAATTTTTTTAAGGGGTTCACTTTTTTTAGATGCTCCAATTTCATAGGGCCGGACATAAAAAATTTATGGTCGGTTCGATGGTTCGGGTCGGGTAAGGTTCATCATATAACAAAAATACGATACATTAATAAAAAAAACATCGTCATTAGAAATTAAAAAAACTGTTAAGGAAAACTGTTTGACGTGTTTATATTAATCCAAACTATTAAGGAAAACTGTTTGGTAAGAAGCTTGTATGAACATACCTTGGAACAAGTATACACCATTAGAGTCATCTAAACTATTAAGGAAAACTGTTTGGTAATAGGCATGAGCTGCATTTCATAGTGCCTTGGTTTACCACACAGTAAGACTGTGCGTAGTGCTACCCACGCCCCCAACTCATTCTTATTGGGCCACCTCATCATCTGCAGCCCCTCACCCCCTCACGCCCGTGACTACACTCACACTTGCCCCCCCCCCCTCTCACACCCGAGCGGCGCGGTGTTTCACGCCCCTCACCCCCTCCACGTGGCTCACGCCCCCTCCTCTCACCCTTCCACTACGTTCAGTCTAAGCATCTTCCAGGATCTCCTGCTTCTACACTCGCCAAAAGTGGCTTCTCGCCATACGAGTATCTGCAGAGGATATAACTCTTCATAATTACAAGAAAAATATCACAAACTCAAGTATTAACATCACAATTGATCATGTTAGCATGACACAAAACACCAACAAAAAACAGAAACCAGGTATATCGTATACTGATTGACCAGTCTAACACAAGCTTGCAACAGTGCCAATTTCGACCCATTTTATGAATGGGCTGATTTGAGTTGTTTTCTATTTATTTATCTCAAATGGACCAAACAAAAAAACTAGCCATAGGGGGAACAAGTCTATATTTGATACATAAACCTCGTAAATAGTTTTATTCAAACAAGTATGTATAGCAATAATGTAATATTAATCTTTTTGCAATCTTAATTAGCTTTTTAACACAATAATTATATATACAAAATTAAAAGTGGACATTGTTAGTCTAATCATGTAATGTATGTTCGGGTAAAAAGGACCGACATACAAAGTCTAGGGGTATTTTGAATTAGTTTTTCCTCTACTTTGATTCAAATAAGGATTCGTATTGGGGTAGGATTTTAGGCTTATATAAAGGATTATTGTAAGCTATTTTAATTCATTCAAATAATATACGAGAGTTTGAGTCATTTACTTTTCTTGTACCTAAAGGTTCTGTGCCAATTTACTTTAAGTGGTATAAGAGCCTAAGGTTGGCTCGATCAAGGAAGAAACACAGTTCGGCCAGGCGATCATCAATCGGAACCACCGATCTCGTATGTGCGACGGGTTATTGCCTGCGAGAAGATCTCAGGCGGCTGAAGTAAGGAAACGACATCACGGAGAGGTCGATCTTGCTCAATCTGACAAAGACATGATTGATCCCGAAGATCAGGCAAGTACACCACCACGCACGCCGCTTACCTACAGTCGGAGAAACATGGGTGATGCTGCAAATAGGGCTGTTATCACAAAGGACCATGTACCGAACCTACCATGCCCGATGCTTACCGATACAAACTACGCAGTTTGGTCGATGAAGATGAAGGCCTTCCTTAACGTCCATAAAGTATGGGATGTAATCAGCCCTGGAACGACCATTGACGAGACCAAAAACCATATAGCAATTGCATTGTTATTCCAAGCCTTGCCCGAAGAACAGGTCCTACAAGTCGGAAATTGTACCACAGCAAAAGAGATGTGGGCTACAGTTCAATCACGAAATCAGGGAGTAGATCGTGTAATCGAGGCTAAACTCCAAACCCTAATGGCGGAACTTGAGGGTTTGAAGATGAAGGAAACTGGTACAATTGCTGAGTTTGCAGGAAAGATAGCCGGGATTGCGTCCAAGTCAGCAGCATTTGGAACAGTCATCGAAGAGAAAACGTTGGTGAAAAAGTTCCTGCATGGTTTACCCAAACGCTTCATTCACATGGTTGCTTCAATCGAGCAACTTGAGGATCTCAAAACAGTTGGTTTCGATGATGTTGTGGGCCGCCTTATTGCATACGAGGAGCGTGTGAACCAGGAAGATAAACAACCAATCAAAGGTGAACAACTCATGTTTACCTATGAAGAATGGGACGCTAAACGGAAAAGTGACAAGGGTTATGGTCAGGGAAAAGGGACAACTGAACCTAGTCTTCGAGGCCGTGGACTAGGAAAAGGAAAAGGGGTAGGGAAAGGTAAAGAAAAAGAACACGTAGATAAGAATGACCGATCCAAAATAAAGTGCTTCAAATGTGACGGTATGGGACACTATGCATCGGATTGTCCCACTCGTAAGAAAGAGGAAACAAACCTCTCTCAAACCGACGGACCGGTGAATGGATCGGGGAAAGGACCGGTCTTATACATGCAAACCTATGTTGAAGATAATAAAGGCATGGTGTTTTTAAATGAAGAGCGGGTTGATCCGAGGGTATATGAATCAAGTCCTTATAAAGACGACACGTGGTTCCTTGACAACGGGGCAAGCAACCACATGTCCGGGAACAAAGCTTGGTTCTCCAAGCTAGACAAGCAAATAACAGGGAAGGTGAGATTCAATGACGGGTCTTGCGTTGAGATAAAGGGTCGTGGAAAAATTGTCCTGGAAGGAAAGACGGGAGAGCAAAGAACCTTTGATGATGCATAAGGTCGTGAAGTTATGCTCACTTTGAAGAAGGTATTGCCTGATCTACTATCCGAGGCAATAAAGAAAAGTAAAGAGGAGGATGAAGGAGACAATGAAGAGAAAGTATATGATAGTGATGGGGATGAAATAAAGATTGGATCGAGCAACCGTGGGTGTACTTACAAAGGCTTTAAGGACGGAGACCCACCCAAGTTCGATAGAAGCAAGGATTCAGTGGCAACTCTTGAATGGATTGAGAGGATAAATGCTGTAATCAACACCAGCGAGTGTCGACCAGACCATGCTGTTAAATACGTTGCTCATTCTTTCACAAACGAAGCACTAAGTTGGTGGAGGAATATTCAGAGAACTAAGTCACCAAATGCTATAAACAGAATGACATGGGACGACTTGAAGAAGCTGATCATCCAAAAGTTCTGCCCACAGAACGAAATTGATCGAGTGGAAAATGAATTCCTAAACCTTAAGGCTGGAAACAAGACGCACCGCCAGTATACTTCGAGATTCAATGAGTTGGCTCAACTAGTACCCCACCTGGTAGAAACTGAAGACCGTTTGATCAAGTACTATGTTAAGGGGTTGCCACAACGGGTCCGTGTTCATGTAAAAGATAACCTACCCTCGACCTTCGAGTCGGTAGTGAATCTGAGCGGAATCGTCTACGACGACTACGCCAATGAGGACCCGGCACCTGAGACACAAAAGAGAAAGTGGGAGAACCCGTCTAGAGGTACCGGAAGAGGGAACGTAACTACTGAAAATAAGAAACCAAGGTCGGATAAATATGAAACCTGCAAGAAATGTGGAAGACAACATTTTGGCGAGTGCCGGGTCGGCTCCACCACATGTTACAGGTGTGGGAAGGCGGGGCACTATTCTCGTGACTGCTTAAGAGACACTAAATGCCAAGTATGTGGACTATTTGGTCACCTGACTAGGGATTGCAGAAAAACCAGACAATCTGGTTTGGGAAAAGAAAAGGAACAGGAACAACCGAAGACTAGGACTCGAGCTTACGCCCTGACTGAGGAGGAAGCAAGGGGAAATCCTGATGTTGTGTCAGGTACGTTCCTAGTTAACGATGAACATGCGGCTATATTATTTGACTCGGGTGCTAGTAAAAGCTTTATATCAAATGCATTTAGTCGTAAACTGAATTGCACTATCAACACAGTAGTAAATGCCTTTAGTGTACAAACTGCCGTTGGTAAAAATTCGGCAGTATTCCAAGTAACAGAGGATTGCATCATAGAAATAGAGGGACACAAGTTTCTTTCTAGATTATTCCTTCTCACCTTAGGAGGATTCGATATAGTATTGGGTATGGATTGGCTAGCTGCCAACGAAGCTCAAATCATATGTAAACGTAAGAGGATACACCTCAAGGCTCCAAGCGGCAGCCCAATTACGGTTTATGGGGATTGGAATTTCACGATGCCGAACATCATCTCGATGATCAAGGCCGAAAGTTACATGAGGCGCGGTTGCGAAGCTTATCTGGCATATGTTATTGACGATAGAATGAAAATGAAAGAACTCGAGAACGTACCCGTGGTATGCAATTTTCCGGAAGTATTCCCTGAGGATCAACCTGGGTTGCCACCCGATCGGGAAATAGAATTTCAGATTGACTTACTGCCAGGAGCTGAGCCCGTTGCCAAAGCCCCTTACCGATTGGCTCCGTCAGAAATGAAAGAATTGATGTCTCAACTACAAGAATTAACAGAAAAAGGATTTATTAGACCGAGCATTTCACCATGGGGCGCTCCGGTACTATTCGTAAAGAAGAAAGACGGCAGCATGCGCATGTGCATTGACTACCGTGAACTGAACAAGAGGACAGTAAAGAACAAATACCCACTGCCTAGAATAGATGACCTTTTTGATCAACTACAAGGTGCGAGTTGGTTCTCAAAGATCGATCTTAGGTCGGGTTACCATCAGTTGAAAGTAAGGGAAGAAGACGTACCAAAGACCGCATTTCGCACGCGTTATGGGCATTATGAGTTTCTCGTGATGTCCTTCGGATTAACCAACGCACCAGCAGCGTTTATGGATTTGATGAATAGAGTATGTCGACCCATGTAGGATCGATCAGTGATAGTTTTTATAGACGACATACTGGTATATTCGAAAAGAGATGGTGATCACCACTGTCACCTAAGGGAGGTTCTGGAGGTGCTAAAGCAGGAAAAGTTGTACGCAAAATTCTCCAAATGCGCGTTCTGGCTTAGGGAAGTCCAATTCCTAGGTCACGTAATATACCCAAACGGAATCATGGTAGATCCTGCAAAGATCGAGACAGTAAAGGAATGGAACGTCCCAAAGACACCAACAGAGATACGAAGTTTTCTGGGATTGGCAGGCTACCATCGAAGGTTCATTCAAGATTTCTCAAGGATAGCCTCGCCACTAACTAAACTGACACGGAAGGAAGTGAAATACGAATGGGGTCAAACCCAAAACAACGCGTTTGAGGAACTTAAGGCACGATTAACCCAAGCTCTAGTCTTAACACTACCTGAGGGAAATGAAGACCTGGTAGTCTACTCTGACGCTTCAGGGCAGGGTTTAGGGTGCGTACTCATGCAACGAGGAAGGGTAATTGCTTATGCATCGCGGCAACTAAAGATTCACGAGGTTAACTACCCAACACATGATCTAGAATTAGCAGCAGTAGTTTTCACGTTGAAAATATGGAGACACTATCTGTATGGAGTTAAATGCACCATTTACTCCGATCACAAAAGCCTGAAGTACTTTTTCGAACAAAAGAAATTAAACATGAGGCAAAGGAGATGGTTAGAGCTACTGAAAGACTATGACTGTGAGATATTGTACCTTCCAGGCAAGGCAAACGTAGTGGCTGAAGCTTTAAGTAGAAAGGAAGAATCGGCACCTATCCGGATCAAAGCGTGTCAGTTGATTATAACACCAGACTTGATGGGTGAAATATCAAAGGCACAAGATGAAGCATTGTTAGAAAGAAATGTGAAACGGGAAAGAATAGTAGGACAACAAGGGAACTTAGATGCAAATGCATACGGAGTACGAACTAGGTTTGGCCGGATGTGGATACCTAAGATTGGCGAGCTTAGAGCCAAAATACTCGATGAGGCCCATAAGTCTCGTTATTCTATCCACCCCGGGACAAACAAAATGTATCAAGACTTGAAGAAAGAATACTGGTGGCCTGGCATGAAGAATGATGTGACAGAATACGTGAGCAAGTGCCTAACGTGTTCTCTAGTTAAGGCCGAGCACCAGAAACCATGCGGTAAAATGCAACCTCTACCGATACCAGAATGGAAGTGGGAGGAAATCACGATGAACTTCATTACCAAGCTACCGCGAACAGCTAAAGGCAATGATACCATTTGGGTGATCGTCGACCGCTTGACAAAGAGTGCTCACTTCTTGCCAATACGTGAGACCTCTTCGTCAGAAAGACTAGCAGAAATTTTTATCAAGGAAATTGTGAGCAGACATGGTATGCCGATGTCGATTGTGTCCGACAGGGATACTAGATTCACCTCAAGGTTTTGGAAGAAATTCAATGAAGCGATGAGCACTAGACTGAACATCAGCACCGCTTACCACCCTCAGACCGATGGTCAATCTGAAAGAACCATTCAGACCTTGGAGGACATGCTCCGGGCCTGTATCATTGACTTTGGTAGGAGCTAGGACAGCCATCTACCATTGGCAGAATTTTCATATAACAACAGCTATCACTCAACTATTGGCATGCCGCCGTTTGAGATGTTGTATGGGAGGAGATGCAGAACCCCGGTTTGTTGGGGGGAAATTGGGCAGAAGGATTTTGCAAGTCTCGAAGTGGTCAAAGCTACTTCCGAGAAATTTGATCAAATCAAGGCTCGAATGAAAGCCGCAAAAGACAGACAGAAATCATACGCGGATAAGAGAAGAAGGGATTTAGAGTTTCAAGTGGGAGACATGGTACTGTTGAAAGTATCACCATGGAAAGGAACCATCCGATTCAGAAAGCGTGGAAAACTAAGTCCAAGGTTTGTCAGACCTTTCAAGATTTTAGCAAGAGTGGGTCAAGTTGCTTACAGACTCGACCTACCCGTTGAGCTTAGTGGAATACACCCTACGTTTCACGTGTCGCACTTACGCAAGTGCCTAGCTGACGACACAGCTCACATACCTTACGACGAGATCAAAGTGGATAACAGTCTAAATTATTTAGAGGAACCGATAGCCACTCTTGACCGAGCTGAGAAGCGACTACGCAATAAGTCGATACCGTTAGTCAAGATACAATGGAAGCACAGAAAAGGGTCGGAAGCTACGTGGGAAAAAGAAGACGAGATGAGGGGACTATACCCTCAATTGTTTAACGTATGAACAGTTTCGAGGACGAAACCTCTTTAAGGAGGGTAGACTTGTAACATCCTAAAAATTATAAAACGAATAAATATAGCGAGACCGGTGATTTAGTCGGAATATTTAAACAAAAGGGAGCGGGCTTGGGCTCGGCTTCAATGGGCCGAGGGAAGCCCAGGTATATATATAAGGCAAGGCAGCCCTCTTCACACTCACGCAGCTTCTAGAGAGAGAAAGTAAAGCTCGGGTCTAGAGAGAGAAAGTCGACGGATCGTCACGAGATTGGAGGAGCACGTTACAGCTGAGCCCGTGAGCAAAACCTCCGAATCAGAATTACAATCCAGGTAACGATTCAACCACATTATGAGTTTTTGTTCGTTTTGGGAAGTTTCGGGTTTTGGCTAAAAAGATAACGATTTTGCGGATGAAACTTGAAAGTGAACTTAGGTATAGCATCTAGAATGAAAAACGAACGTTGTGATCAAAGAAAAATTTAGATATTGACTCGATCAGACTTGCATAAAAAAATGAAAAACTACTTAGTTTCGATATGTGCAGACCCATCGAAACTACTTAGTTTCGATATGTGCAGTAGTTTCGATATGTGCAGACCCATCGAAACTACTCAGTTTCGATATATGCATACCCATCGAAACTACCATAGTTTCGATATAAGCCCACGATCCGAAGCTAAGATTACACCTAAGTTACTTATCGAAACTACCAAGTTTCGACAGAAGCAACCTATCGAAACTACCAAGTTTCGATAAAGCAAATCCATCGAAACTACTAAGTTCAAGCATAGTAATGTCTAATGTCATCTAGGAGCACTACCTTACGAGTATGACTTTATTATACAGATCGTGAGTGACATTAGTGACGCTCAGTAGCCAGCTTAGTGTATTTCAGAAACTACTCATCAGGTGAGTTCTATGTGCCCCCTTCTATGTTATGTGCAAATGATTTATAAATGTTTTGGGGCTGAAATGTATACACTAAATGAATAACAGTTTTGAATGTCAATGTGATCATACGTGGTATACAAATATATATATATATATATATATATATATATCTTTACACGAAATAGAATTATGAATAAAGAATGAAACGTATGATTTTTAAAGAATGAACGAAAGTATGACATAATGTGTAAAGAAGAAATCTTGCTTTATATCCATGTATATATTGCTTGCCAAGTATATAAAAACGTTATGGACGCTTCGATGATAACGGCTACTTCGGTAGACGGACGACCACGTGACTATCGTACAACCGGGACAAGTGTGTTCCTTCATCAGCTAGGACGTACGAATGCCACAAGTGCGTTCCTTCATCAGCTAGGACGTACTAAAGTTATTAACGGACGGTCTAAGAAAAATTGGCATCTTATAGTAGAACGGTTGTATAAATAATAGTCGCATGGGAAACGGATACCTTCGGGAGCACTGCGAAAGAAATTCATTCTCACTTTTGATTCAACCATTTGTATGAACATTTTGTTTTAGACATTTTTTTTGTTTTTCCCAGTAATTGATAGAAAGAGCACTGTGAACTATCTGCTTTAAAAAAGATAGTTGTAAAAACATCAGAGCAATATATCTAGTGTAGAACAGATTTGAAGTAATGGGGATCACATTAGTAGGAATATAGGCCAGTCTCCAGCTTCTATCCTTTTCTTTTCCGCTGGCATCTCGCATTCACGCCCCCGTCGTTTGACTGTGCTGTTAGAACACCACAATATTCGTCCTTTTGGGCTTAATGCTCTCAATGGTGAATTGATCATTCGATATCCTTCCTCTTATGAGAGGACGGAATGGAAGAAAAGTAATGAAACCTGCTGAATAACCTCCTTTTACTTTCTCAATCAAAATTTGACCTTTTTATTCGTTCGCCAAATCTTGTTCAGTTCCATCCAAGCTCGGTTTTGTGTGAATCTTCGTGGAAGAAGAAGAAGAAGCGGTTCACCAGCCACTACATCTGTGGATCCCACCAAATCATTCAACCTGGTGGCAGCTCGCTCTTTGATCAGTGATTCACCAGATCCATGAAGAATCTAAAAAAAAGATGCTTTTTGATCAGTGATTCGCTGGCCACTAGATCCAGGGATCCCACCTTACCTGGTGGCTCGGCTGATTGGCACTCCTTTAGGCTCATCCTGCATACTCATTCTGGCGGTCCCAAGTCCTGCATCCACCAAGAAAATTTCTTCCTTTAAGCGTAAAACTTCAGATTTTAAGGCCTTTCCACTGCATAAAAAAAACTTGAATTAGACCTACGAAATGATCGACTCAAATAGAGGGTCATCATAAGCTATTCCTTTTCCTCCTCTTCCAGTTCTATTAATCAAAAGGCCATCATGGACCAAGATCCAAAGGGATCAATCTTTTACACCGATGTATCATACTCTCTCGACCAGGTCATCATAAGAAATGCAATGCAAAATCTTTCCGAAGTGTTATAAAGAGGGAAGGCGCGCTACAACTAACATAACAGCCTCTTCCTTGCCCCCCTAAAAATCCAAGGGTGACCTTTGGATGTTGTCGTGACACTTTGGTTACGAAGGTTATCGGGGTCTAGGTTTATGGATGGATTCAGTAATCGAAAGTCCCTCCAACTCAATCAATATCAACAACATGTCGTGACCGGTTAGGCTTGGTTTATTTTGTCAGAAAAGAAAGTAGGTTTCGGGGGTTCATTGATTAGTACACCCCCGGTGCTGGTAAGGTCGGGACCGTGGTCGTACGTCTCCGGTTTGCCGGCCTATCTTCTTTCTGAGATTGACCAGCCAGCTGGGTTGGTTTGGCTATTCTTTTCTATTGAAAAGGAGTCAGCTGTCTGCGCGAGTCATCTTCTTCTAGGCTCCGCTGGACGACACGACATTCTCGTTTAAATAAATAGATGTCGGCCGTACTTGTGATGGTTCCCAAGGATCCAATATGACCACTTCACTTAGGTCTACGTTGCCACGATATTGTTCTATGGAAGCGGGCGGGTTGTTAGAAGTTCGGCCCGCTTTTTTTTGTGTCGTAGGGGAGGGATTGACCTTTCTAACGCATATTCAGTCGTACCGGCATGGCCCCACTGATTTCTTTTCGATCGGAGCATCCAGCAGCGCAACCCGGTTCTACTTGACTAAGCCCGTGCTCGTCCAAGGAGGGAGTTTGCTTTACCCAACCCCCTTTTTTGATAACAAGGCAGAAAGCCCCGACCTGACATTCATTAGTTTCGAATGAAGAGTGCCCTGCCGCACCTACTCCTATCAAAAAGCGAGACTTTACTAAACAAGAAAAGCCCCTTCTATCTTCTTAGTAAAGCGCTAACGCGCGCCCTGCAATCAAACTCAAGTTTCGCCTTGATCGATACGACAACCTTACTAATAGAAAGGGTCAAAATGCGCTCAAGCAACCTATCTTACTAATATAATAATAAGGGCCAATTTAAGCCCTATGGTTGTAAAGCTACAGCTCGAAAGCCGGCCTTACCTTCTATGTTTTTAGTAAAGGGCCTTTTCAATAAGGCTCGCGCTAGGCGCTCACGCTTTTTTGGCTTCCCCAAAATAGCAGATTTTTCAGTTGGTAAAGACCCGCCCCTTGTTTCAGTCAGAATGAGTCCCCGGGACCCCGGGACATTGGCTTCCGCCAACAGTGAACTATTAAGGATCGCATCCCGCGCATATTCTACATTATAGCCTGCAACTAATTCAGCTTCCGCTTCTGGGAGATCAAACGGAGCTCGATTAGTTTCTGCTAGACAAGAAATAAAGAACATAACCAATACAGGGAACAAGGGAATACCGGACCATATCTGCTTTTGCGCCATGACAATCTCACTCGAATTACGGGGACCTACACATATTAGTACAGTATATCGGGGTCCCCGGCCAGAACCACACGTGCAAGTTTCCCTGCATGTGGCTCGTCCGTGCTTTTCTATTCCGCTTTGCCGCCTATTAAGAGAATAGGTCCCGTTCAAGCGGTCCGCCTTTCTTCATCTATACCAGTTGCCACGCACGAGCCCATAGAAAGGATTTCAGCGCCCCTCTCTAGATAAGAAGCAGAACGCGCCATCACCTACAGCCCTTTCCTCTGCCGGGGACTTCCACGAAATGAAAATATGCTCCTCTTTTGTTGCCCTGGTTTATATCCCGGAGTACTCCTATGGCCGATCTGTAGGACGGTTGTAAGTCATGACGGACGGACAAAGGTTGTCGGACGGTTGTAAGAATAAAATGACGGACGGCACTTGTTGCCGGACGGTTGTAAGTATAGGTGGGCCATGACGATGGACCGCGGCGATTGTCTTTGTGACCTTCGCAACCAAAAGACGGGTTGATCACCCTTAAGAGTATTACCCATGAATGTAAAGAAAAGAAAAGAAAAGGTGAATGTATATATATATATGCAATCACAAAATAAAGAAGAAAGAGAAGCAAAAGTTATGAAAATAAATGAGACCAATGATGTGAATATATATCTATATGTATTTGCGAAGAATGATAAATGAGAAGCAATTCAAGTCAATGTGTACTTATATAAACGTATATATATACTTATGCATACTTATAAAGAAAAGAATGTTTATACCTACTTGCATTAAACTAGAACTCACCAGCGTTAGCTGACTTTTAGTATACATTTCAGGTAAAGGAAGATGAGGTCGTGCGATGGCGTGGAGGTTACCCGGCACGAGACTGACATCCCTCTTTTGTTTTATATGTCTTCGAACAATGTTATGTTTTTAATTGTAAAGACTTCCGCTGTTATGATTAAGTAATTGGATGACGAATGTTTTTAATATAAATTCAGTATTTTATGATTATGTTTATGAGTAAATCCAACAAGTGAGGTTACCCGGGAAAGGGGCCTTACACCCGTTTAGGGCATTTAAATTTTGAGGCACTTAAAAACCTATCCAAGGTATCGGTGGGGTTACCAAAAATTAAACACCCCGACCGAATCTGTGATTCATGCATGTATGGGAAGCAGTCAAGGACATCATTCCAAAAGGACTCACAATACCGAGCCAAAGAACCACTAGAGTTGCTCTATGCCGATGTATGTGGAGCTATCTCACCAAAGACAAGTGCCGGGAATCAATATATACTTCTAGTAGTTGATGACTATACCCGTTTCATGTGGGTACACCTGCACAAAACAAAGGACCAAGCCCCGGGTCTCTTCATCGATTTCATCAAAAGGATTGAGAATGAAGTCGGGAAGAAAGTCAATAGCCTAAGGACGGACAATGGTGGTGAGTTTGTATCAAACGTGTTGGGAGATTTTTGCAAAGAAAAGGGAATAAACCAACAACTTATCACTCCCTATACTCCACAACAGAACGGGATAGTGGAACGAAGGAACCGAATGATACTAGGCACAATAAGAAGCATTCTAAAAGCCATGAACTTACCTCAAAACTTCTGGGGTGAGGAGGTACATCACTCAGTATACTTGTTAAACCGATCTCCGACAAAGGCAAATGAAAATTTGACTCCGTACGAGAAGCTAAGGAAGAAACATTTTAATCTCGCACACATAAGAGTGTTCGGGGGCTTAGGGTACGTAAAAACCTTAACAACCGGACAGAAAAAGCTAGAAGATCGATGTTCATTAATGGTACATTTGGGAACTCAACCCGGAACCAAGGCGTATCGCATGTTTGATCCGGAAAAAGGACGGGTTCATGTATCCCGAGACGTGAAGTTTGATGAATCAAGAGGCTATGATTGGAACCCATACTTATCAAGTATGGACACTAGTGACATAAGCTGTTCGGAATTCTCTATTGAAACAGAATTAGCTCCATCACATGACAACGAGTCAGACATGTTTACATCTGATGAGCAAAGCACCGCTGGACAATCTGAAGCCGAGTCAAGCAATACACTTGGGTCTGATTCGACTGGATCTGATGCAGATTCAACAGCTTCAAATTCAGCAACAGGAGACGGGGAAGAGGCAAATTAGCCTCGTCGTTCCACCCGTACCACTATGCTTCCGACTCGGTTTCAAGATTTTGAAGTAGAGAACGTCCCAAACTTCACACACCAGTTGAATGAAGAAGAGTTACAACTTATGATGTCTATAGATGATGAACCACTCATATTTCAGGATGCAGTAAGGGAAGCACAGTGAAAGAAAGCTATGGATAGTGAAATAGCCTCAACAGAAAGGAATAATACATGGAAATTAGTCCAACCTTCCCCTCAGTCCAAACCCATCGGGTTAAAGTGGGTATTTAAGGTGAAAATAGATGCAAAAGGAGAGATATCAAAGTATAAGGCAAGACTCGTAGCAAAAGGATACGTCCAACGGTTTGGAATCGACTTCAAAGAGGTGTTTGCACCAGTGGCACGGATCGAGACCATAAGACTTATACTTGCTTTAGCATCTAACCGGGGTTGGGAAGTTCACCATTTGGATGTTAAGTCCGCTTTCCTACATGGTGAGCTGAAGGAGGACGTTTATGTGTATCAACCGGAGGTTTATGAGAAAAAGGGTCAAGATCAAAAGGTGTATAAATTCTCGAAAGCTCTATATGGTCTACGCCAGGCACCGAGAGCATGGAATATAAAACTTGATTCGGCATTAAAGAAGCTTGGGTTCACAAGGTGTAAACAGGAACAAGCTGTTTATAAAAGGGTCACAAATAAGCATTTACTACTTGTTGGAACATGTGTGGATGACTTAATAGTTTCCGGATCGAGTGCCCAAGATATTGACGACTTTAAAAACCAAATGGAGACCCAATTCGAGATGACTGACCTTGGTTTGCTACACTATTATTTGGGCATGGAAGTCACCCAAAACAACAAAGGAATCTCAATTAAGCAAACCGGGTACGCCAAAAAAGTGCTGAAACAATCCGGTTTATGGGACTGCTATCCTACTCAATTTCCCATGGATCCCGGGCTGAAATTATCAAAGAAGGACGACGGGCCAGAAACCAATCCAACCGAATACAGGAAGGTTGTTGGATGTTTACGGTATCTAACCCACACACGCCTGGATCTTAGCTATGCGGTGGGATACGTAAGTCAGTTCATGCAAGACCCGACTAAAAACCATACAGAAGCGGTGAAATACATTCTTAGGTACTTGAAAGGAAGCCTCGACCTCGGAATAATGTATCCAAAAGGAGGTGGTGATATACTATTTGGGTTTAGTGATAGTGGCCATTCGGTTGACATTGATGACGGAAGGAGTACCACCGGAACAATATTTTACTATAATGATGCACCAATCACTTGGTGCTCACAAAAGCAAAGCTCGGTTGCTCTCTCTTCATGTGAAGCTGAATTTATGGCGGCAAACTCAGCCGCATGCCAAGCCGTGTGGTTACGAGGATTGCTATCAGAGTTAACGGTGGAGAAAGAAAGGACAATAACACTCTACGTTGATAACGCATCCGCCATAGCCTTAATGAAGAACTCGGTTTTCCATGGGAGGAGCAAACATATTCATAGGCGGTATCACTTCATAAGAGAGTGCATCGAATGTGAAGAACTCAAAGTGGAGCATGTGAGAGGGGATCGTCAAAGGGCCGACATTCTCACCAAGGCATTGCCAAAGTTAAAGTTCATCGAGATGAAAGGACTCGTTGGTATTACAAGATTAGGGGGGTGATTGTTAGTCTAATCATGTAATGTATGTTCGGGTAAAAATGACCGACATACAAAGTCTAGGGGTATTTTTGAGTTAGTTTTTCCTCTAGTTTGATTAAAATAAGGATTCGTATTAGGGTAGGATTTTAGGCTTATATAAAGGATTATTGTAAGCTATTTTAATTCATTCAAATAATATACGAGAGTTTGAGTCATTTACTTTTCTTGTACCTAAAGGTTCTATGCCAATTTACTTTAGACACAAAAGCAACATTTTTTCGTTCTCTTTGATATTAAGTGAAGAAATGCACTGACCCTTACTTTCTTTCCCTGATTCCCTCTTTTATACCAGCCCAGAAACAGAAACAGGCCCAGACGCTGAAGCAGGTAAAAAAAAGTTTAAAAAAATGTCAATGATGGGATTCGAACCCACTACCTTCTAGTTATAAAGGAAAGCCTAAACCATTACACCACTTGTTAAACTTTGTATAGGGGTTCACCCTATAATTTTTTATGACATCTTTATAGTTCAAATAATCTCAAATGGGATTCGAACCCACTACCTCAAATGGGCAACCCTAAATACTTGAAGGGAAAGTCGCTAATCTTACTAGAGGTAGATTATAGTAAATTTATGACATCTTTATAGTTCAAATAATCTCTATTTTCTCATCTCATCTTAGTGTTTAATATACACTTTGACTATTTTACGTTCAATATGATTACATAAACTAGATACATGTTGCTCATTTCATAATTTGAAGTTTGAAACTTGAGGAGTATATAATTCATCTTAGGTCTACGTAATATTTATGACCATTTACGTATTCTTTATTGATATGAAAATACGGTATACTTTCATCTAAAGAGGAATGGATGATCTTGTTTAGTGAAATTAAACATAAGCAATTAACTATATAATTAAATGTCAATACTACTTATAGGGAGAATAAGGTTAATACACATATCATAAATTTCATGACGAGCAAACAATCTATCTTTTAACAAGACACAAATGAATTTTGTTTTTCGTTATATAATTAACAAGTCTTGATGAAAATAAAGTTCATATTTCTATTTTTTTCTCTAAAAGTTCACAAACCATAGTTATTAGAAAGTAAACAAGTAATTCACAGATATACCATATTAGTTCGTACAACGCTACATTTATAATAAAACCTTTAAATGCAAAACCCTACGTACTTGGTAAAACACTTCTTACTAATTTAACAATTTCTTTTACATCAATGAGTTTAGACGTTTAGTCTAACAGTATACGAGTGTCTACATAGTGATATCTTTCTCTATGAAGTTAATAATTAAAGTCTAATGGTGAACATTGATGCAGATTTAATAGTACTCTCAGATGAGTGTGTTTCTCATTTTTAAAAGAAAATTAAACAATTTTATAAGTGTTTTGTGAAATTAATCTTTTTTTTTTTGCTTTTCTAACACTTTAAATTTAACAAAAAAATTTATGAATATCATAAACTTACCTTTACGAGAATTTGGGCATTTTATAGACAAGTCACAACTCACAAATCCAAGGGAAAAATACCAAAATGGACATTTGTCCAGGCTAAATTAAAAAGGCGCTGACTAAGCCGGCTAAATTCAAAGGCTTAGCCGGCAAAAACTAAATGCTTAGCCGACTTATTATCGGCTAAATATACATTTTGAGATTTTTTTGAGAAATATGACTATTTTGGTATTTTTCTCCAAATTCAAACAAATTGAAAATTAATGTCAAACCCAACTCGAAACACTTAGCCACGACCCTAGGATCATAGACGTGGCCAGACATAGATTTCTACCACTTCCTGCGTTGACTATTCATATCAATCACCAATTGGAGTTTGACTAGTAACTGGGTGACTCAACGCTGTCTTTTTTTTTAAACTCCCAAAGAATACTATAAGCCCGGTCACCCGGATAAACACATTAACGAAAGATCACAAGGCTGGTGACCTGATCCGACCCGGCCCGCGAACGCAAACTCAACGCTGTCAACTCTTTTTCCTTTCATATTTTTTTCTTTATCACAAATATGAGCACACTCCTTATAAAAGAAAAAAACCACAACCTTTTTCAAATGAACACTTCCAAATTATTTCATCTTTTATGATTTCATCTCCAAGACAGAGAAAAAGTTTAGAGAGAGAGAAAGACAGAACCGGGGGGACCAACATTTGTTTGTCAATTGTCCCTGTTCTTTAACGGGGGCTAATGTAGGAAGCATGGGAACCATCAAACCCTTTTATATTTTGATTCCAGATACAAATCTAGGTTTTTTATTTATTCAAAAAAAAAAATGAGTGCAGGGTATGATGATGATTCCAGTTTGACCGGTTTCATATCTCCGTCTCTGTATGAAGCTCCGGTGGAAATTGGTGGTGGGATTTCTTTATAAGAGACGCCCAAAAATAGCAAATCGGTCAGCACAACTGACAGCGACGTATCTTCACGAAAACAGCCACGCTCCTGTCAGAAACACACCATCCTCTAAACATACAGCTTTTATACATAGTCTCACAGCCATCGCAATTAAGACCAAATTGGAAGGATCCTACTGAACTGAACATAATTCAAATTAATAACCTTTTTTAAAAGACTCTTCTCACATTCAACAAAACATCGATTCAAATAAAAAACAAGTTAACAACTAACAATCTAACTGTCGATTCAAATCTGTAACGATTAACAACTGATTTCAAATATTATTACAAAAATATATTAACAGTCTAACATTATTATATAATTAAATAATAAGCATTGTTGCAAAAAATAAAGAAATTCTTCCAAAAATAATAATAATAATAGCGGTATTGCATAAAAATAAAAATAGTAAAGTGAAAGAAAAATAAAATAAATGGTTCAAACGGATTTGTGGCGCCCACATCCAGGCTTGGTCCCGAGATGCTGCCACGTGTTAAATTTGCTCATAAACACATAGTAACAGATAAATAAAAGAAGCAGAAACTTAAGCTTATCATCAACAAAAGCCAAGTCATACAAACCAACATATTTACAAAGGTCTAACTTGAAAAACTATGCGAGTCTTCTCTTCACTTCAGCAGATAGCCAGCGTGATGCCCTCTATTCCCTTTGTTGCAACAAGCTATACTCTTTTCTGAAATGAATGTTAAAGTGTATTAGCTAACGTTAATGAGTTGTAAGTTTTAAGCAAACAATCTCTAACTCTTTATGTAAAACCCCAAAATCTAAGACACGAGTTTAAGGAATCGAGTACGGGAAGTGTGGCATCAAAATGAAGACAAAAAAAATATTACAAAGCATGACCCGTAGTAGACCGCTACCGCCTTTGGAAGTTAGGTCAGCCGCAATTTCTTAGTGTGACACATGTAGGGCTGACACACCTGTAGGGCTGACGCACCATGGTAGGAACCGCCACCACTTGGGTAACGGTCCGTTACGTGTCCACCAAACCGGTGGATTAACTTGAGTCGGTAGCAAACCGCGACCGCGACCGCATCCTTAGTGGTCCACTAAAGGCAGTCGAGGGCAATATAAATAGGTCCTCTTGGCCATTCCAAAAACACACATTCCACACACATAAACCTCTCTGCCTAGCACACGTCCCAAACCCTCGATACGCGTCTACATATATGGTTTTGTCTGACTGTTTAAGATTTGGTTAATAACCATTGAGATAGATATACTTATCTAGGACATGTGTATATGATTTAGACTTCCAAGATAAGCATTTGTGTTACTCTAATAACAATAGAGAGATACCACTGAGGTGAGTTTTATGAATGCTTTCAAGTGTGAACATGCTTGTCCGTAACTATTTATAAATATGTCTATAAAATTCATGATTGGTGTACACATGTGATATGTCATGGATAAAACTTGGGCATACGTATACATGTATGTTGGGAACCCTTATACGTGCAGTCACGAACATGCTTACTGGTAACTACATCGGTTTGTAGTGTAGTTGGGTTTGACTATATTGGGATGCTTATCACCGACTTGTGGTGAGAGCGGGTTATAATGATAATTACATGGGCGGTTACAAGTCATAATTGTATTAATATGATTTTGTGAAACTTGTGTATATTCATGAACTCACCAACATAAGCCGACATCTGTTTTTAAGCATGTATCATAGGTCACTCTTGATTAGGTCAAGAGACATGTCGATGACCTGAGGAGGTGAAGATTGTATAGTCAAGAACATGATAATGTACTTTGAATTCCCAAACAATGTATAATACGTTTGTATTAGTGAAATAGTTAGCTTTTGCATAAGTTGGTATCAATTGAACATGAGCATCCTTGTAATGGGGATGAGTTGTTACACTTTAACAACCAAAGTGATTTAATGACACGTTTAAACAAAACATAATCTCTACACCATATCCAATATGTCACAACAATTTCTACCAATGCACTAAGCACTGCGCTCTTAAGGTCACGTTAACATCTAAGTGGTTGTCACCACTTAATCTCTAACACAACTGTATAGTCTCTCTAACATTCATCCCATCAGGGAAATAACAGTCTCTGTCTTGTTAATCATAGTCAAATTACAATACATTATGTGAATTTTATGCCAACATGGCAAAACTCTCTCTCTAGGTTTTCATGGCCAAAACATTTTCTCTAAACCATCATTATGGCATAATCATGCCAAAACTCTTTCTTTTCAAACCATTTTACGTGTAAAAATCATCTCTCTAACCAAAACTATATTCTTGTTTTTAAAAATCATTTTAAACATATACTCTTTCGGTTTCTCTTTTGAATACAAAGAAGTGTTCACAAACAAAGCAGTTATTCAAATCATAAACAGCTTAATTTAAAACGGTCAAACAAACATGCATACCATCCTAAAACATAATTTAAACAGGGAATCATAAACTCACCTTAGCCTCTGTTATACGTTTCTCTAATCCAATCTAACACCCACGTTGTGCTGATGTCCTATAATCAAGGTATACTAACAGAGTTATACATCTGTACACAACGGTACCTCTATAATACTTCTACCCTTAGTATTATGCTTATCTGGTTTAAGGTTTAGTTCATATTACATCTCTGTGTCTCTATTCTACATGGCTGAGTATAGCCAAACTGATATACACATATGTGCAAAGCTTTAACTTCTTTGCACATATGTGCACATCCTATACTCTGGTACTATTGGGCATTTACTACATGCTTGTGCCAATCACTAGGCTTCCTAACGCGATTGGGCACTTGACTACGCAACTGTGTTCACCACAACCCTGATCCCCATCTTCCCCGAGCATCCAACCCGGTATCTAACCTGACTTGTGAGCACTTCTGCAGCACCAAACTCACTGTCACTCTCAAAATCCCGGTATCCCTAAAGTAATTATCGGAGTACTCTCATATTTCCGAGTATATTCACTATACCCCAAACACACCGAAATGAACCACGAAAGGTTCCAATGCTCAACGGAGTGTTCAAACACGGGGTGTTCCAAAAGAGCCTACTGTTAGGATGGGATTTTAATGAGTATATTTGTTTGTTTGCTATCCTAAAGATGGAACTAACAAGGAGCTAGTTCCCAATCTAACAGTACACCATTACAAGGAATTTAGGACATTAAAATTACACCACTTGGACCTTTCCATCCAACTAATATTCTTGATCCAAATAAAGCTCATGACTTTTACTTCTTCAATTATCGAATTAGAACTTCCCGCTATGTTTTGAAGACCTCTAATAATTTTATGTGAGAAGCCTTTGAGTATTTACTGGAGGCAAATTCTAGTAAATCAAGCACCAACATGAACCATATGAAGAGCCGTAAGAAATGGCATGTATTCTCAGGTGTAAGATTGGCGACTTTCCCTTCAAGTATTTAGGATTGCCCATTGGAGCGAACATAAACCATAAAAAGAACCGGAAGATAGTTATTGATATATTCCATTCCATACTCTCATTATGGAAGGCCAACTCCCTGTCTTTTGGGGCCCGTCTAACCCTGATTAAATCAATTTTAGGTAGTCTCTTGATGTATTTCTTTTAATTTTTTCCCTAAACTTCACAAACCATAGTTATTAGAAAGTTAATAAGTAATTCACAAAAAGACCATATTAATTCGTACAAACGCCACATTTGTAAAACCTTTAAATGCGAAACCCTCCATTCTTGGTAAAACACTTCTTTCTATTTTTGAAGAGCAACAGCTAGATTTTTAAAATAATTATACCACAACCTACAACTTGAATGATTTGAACCCTTAACCTTTTAGTTATATGACACAATACTTAACTACTAAGATGTGCCATTAAAGATAAAAAAACACAGTTTCTGATTAACAATTTTTATATTCATAAACTTACCTTTACGAGAACTAGGGCATTTTATAGAGAAATGAGTCACAACTCACATCTTATAAATCCAAACAAATTGAAAATTAAAGTCAAACCCAACTCGAAACGCTTAGCCAGGACCCTAGGATCATAGACGTGGTCAGACATAGATTTCTACGGCTTCCTGCGTTGAGTGTTTATATCAATCACCAATTGGAGTTTGATGAGCAATGGGGTGACTCAACGCTGTCACCTCTTTTTTCTTTTCATATTATTTTCTTTATCACAAATATGAGCACACTCCTTATAAAAGAAAAAAACAACCACCCTTTTCAAATGAACACTTCCAAATTATCTCATCTTTTATGATTTCATCTCCAAGACAGAGAAAAAGTTTAGAGAGAGAGAAAGACAGAACCGGGGGGGACCAACATTTGTTTGTCAATTGTCCCTGTTCTTTAATGGGGGCGAATGTAGGAAGCATGGGAACCATCAAACCCTCAAAACCCTTTTAAATTTTAATTCCAGATAGAAATCTAGGTTTTCTATTTCTTCCAAAAAAAAAAATGAAGAATGGGGACACAAGTAGAGCAGGGTTTGATGATGATTCCGGTTTCATATCTCCGTCACTGTATCAAGCTCCGGTGGAAATTGGTGGTGGGATTTCTTTGAATTCACCCAGTACAGGTTTTTTTTTTATAATTTTTTTTGTGTCAGAATTATAGTTGAGATTTAAAAAATGGGTTGTGTTTTTATTGTGGAAAACAGGTTCTGGGAAAGTGCTTTTCACAGCGACTCAGTGGGAAGAACTTGAGATGCAGATGATGATCTACAAGTACATTGTGGCTTCTATCCCTGTTCCTCCTCAGCTCCTGATACCTTTATCCACTCAATCCAACAGTACTTTCTCTTCTTTATTATTATTATTAGGTAAATTGGATTTTAATAATCCAAACTATGACCCGTTTGCAGATAATAATCCTTACCTGCAATTTGACCGTCATAATTTTCATTTTCGTTATCAAGGGCAATTCTAGTAGCATAATTGTCACAGATTTACACGTGATTTTAAGTTTCTTTATTTCGTTCATAATCATCACCGTAATCGAAATCAACTGTAAATCTATGATGATTATGCTATGAGATTGCTAACAACAAAATTGAACGTTAGGACTGTCACCGGTCAAATTGCCTGTATTGATTATTATTGGCCAATGTGTCATGGTTTGGATTATTAATATCCAATTTGCCTTATTGTTATTATTTTTGCAATATTTTAATTTCATCCTTGTTCCTTCTGTCCTCAAATATTTGTTTATTTGTAACATTCTACAAGATTTTTTTATATATAAATTTTTGGTAATTTTGTGTATGGTAGAGGGGGGTATGGACTTGAGGTTCTCAAGCGGGTCAGATCCGGAGCCGTGGCGGTGTAGGAGAACAGATGGTAAGAAATGGAGGTGTTCTAGAGATGTGGCACCTGACCAGAAGTACTGTGAGCGCCATGCCCACAAGAACAGACCTCGTTCAAGAAAGCCTGTGGAAATCCAATCTCATAATACCAACATTACCACTAGTGGCCTCAATGTTACTCCTGCTTCTTCATATCAACATCCCAGGTACCACTAATGGATGTTTCACATATTTAATGTGGTAGAGGGTGTTTAAGATTTAGATGTTTGTTTGTGTGTGTTGTGAATGAAGGGGAAGTGAATGGTTTACAACGAGTGGCGCTGTCCATGTGTCTTCATCCAACCAACAATTGCAGCAATCAATGGATTCACATTCACCTAGAGTAGGATCCAAAAGGACACACATTTTTCCACAAAGTTTTGAAGAAACTCATCAGCATGATTCCCACTTAAACTACTGTAATCTCCAGTTAGATTCCGCAGTCGCTAGACGACAGCATTTCATTGATGCTTGGTCAAAAGCTGGAGGTGGGGACAATTGCTCTCTCACTTTGTCAATGCAATGTAGTGGTGGGATTGATGGTAATGATCATAGTTTTGAAATAGGAAGTGGAGATGTTTTGAAATCAAATAACCAGTGGTTGAACCAGGGTTCTTGGATGGGTTCCCGTTCACTCCCTGGTGGACCATTGGGTGAAGCATTGGGCCTAGGGGTTGTTAGTACCGCGAAAGGGCCTCTGAATGTGCCATCTACTCATGGGCATAGCAGTAGTACAACTACAAGCAGCTCTTGCGATAATGCTGGCAGCCATGGCCATGAGTTTAGCTTCATTAGGTGAACCTCAACCTCAGTAATTTGATTCATATATCAGATCATTAGGTCGCGTGTTTTCTAGTTGAATTTGATTCCATTTTACTTGACAATTTGTTTGTCATTGTTGATCAAGATAATGCTGATGACTTATGTAGAATGAATGACAATTTTATTGTTAGTTTTCATGAGTTTGATCATACATTATAGTTTGGTTCCAGACTCAATTAATTGCATGCTCATGTTCACAATACATTTAATACTTGATATATGAATTCCTATTTCTAATCACCCAACAACTAAACTAGATGTGATCATAACTATGTTATTCTGATGGGGGTTGGGTTAGCTCACCTTAGCCACCTTCTTAAATCAGTAGTAGAACATGGTGAGATCTCACCACCAGTGGTGCTGTCTGCATAATACCAATGTTGTCCCATCCCAACATGACCTACTTGAACACTCTTGATGCTTGGGCTCCTAAGGTTATGACCAGAGTAACAATAATGAACATTGTAATTATCACATCCATTGTCACTTGGATCCAGGGCCGGGTAGGCGAGTCTTTTCTTCACAGACCCAACCCGTTCCTTTTCAGGAGTTGAGGGTCTCTGTCTAGGTGTGCTTTGTGAGCGTATTCTTGCTTTAGCTGACTCGGTTGCAGCCATGTAGTTGGGTACAGTCATGTCGTTTGCACAAGTACTGTAACGGCACATGGACCCCATGGCACGTGGGGTTAACCGTAGGCTTTGTATGTTTGCATTCAAGTAGCTTCTTTCCTCTTTCAAACACCTTGGGCTTGCCGACCGTATCTGTAATGGTCCTGTTTTAATTGGAGATGGTGTGAAAGGTTGTTGACCGGTTGAAGGACTGTAGCTTGACCTTCGACTCGGTGAGTTGGGGATGTAATGTGAAGCATTGTATGGCAGTTTGTGACCACCACTACCCGAGCGGGAACTTGGCCTTGAACTGTCGATTTCAATGGTTTTTATAGAATCCCTTCTATCGAAGGAGGCTCTGCTGGTTCTCTGATTTTCCCATTGCTTTGCTCTTATCCATTGATCTAACCAACTAGCAGTCTCTTCTAGCTCCTTTTCATCCATAGTAGACAGGTTTCTGTTAGATGCCTGTAACTTGATGCGGGTTTTGATTAGTTTAATAAAATGGGAGTCTGCTAAATTTTATTCTATCTGGATTACTACACTACAATATACTATACTATACTGTGAAACAAAAAAAAAGGGTAAAAAAAGAGGTTTTTGGAGCCGGGTTTGCCCCATCAATAGCTCTGCTATGAGTGAGATTATACTAGGTACGCTTGTTTGTTTGATTAATAAAACACGAGTCCAAAGATAAGAACTTGACCATGAAGATTGCGAGTACCTTTCGGTTCTGCAATATGGCATCAAGCTCCTCAAGATTATGTGGTCTGTCACTCCAATCATCCGGGACACATGTTCCATCTCTCGACTGTAATATAAGATTAGTCAATAATACATGAATCTCTACTTAAAACCATAGTTTTAAAAGATATTCAAACTTCTAAATATCCATCAATTACCATAGACTTCCTCCGTCTTACGTCTTGAAGGTATTTCGACTCAGAAAAGGAACCATTTTTGGACACCATTGACTTTCTACTTCCATCATGTGAGAGCCTGGCTCGTTGTTCATGCACCCGAGATTGAACCCGAAGAAGTGCTTGCATGCATCTTAAAGTAATGGCAGCTTGCTTTCTTACATTTTGCCCGCGAATCACTGCTTGAAGCATCACCACCCCCTTCAATGCTTGTAACGCGCTTCTTGCCTTTAATAAAAAAATTCAAACTTCATGTTTGTCATGTGAAGAAAACTTCTAAGAGGGGGAAAAATCATATAAAACATGTCTTATAATATCATTCCAATAGCTACCAACCAAATGTCACGTTAAGAAAATTAAAATATATTAATATATGAATTAAGTCGTTAACGTGATAGGATTGTTGCTTTTGTTGTCTTGCACGGCTCACATGGCTGCAATATGTCTTAATTAAATTCTATTCTACTTTTATACTATTGATATGAACAGTATTACCTGCCATCAGTATTGTTTCTTTATCTTTAAAAAATGGAATCTTTTGATCATGATTAGTTGTGCAATGTCACGTGAGTTTCTGGAGCATACACCCTCCCAACACAGTCCAAGAAAACTTTATCATCATCCAGGAAAAAAGAATTACACGGATGGCCCCTGTAGTTTACACGTATTTTACTTTTGGTCTCTAGGAATGAGAAATTACATGTTTAGACCAATAGTTTGCACATTTATTTCACTTTTGGCCCCTGAAATGGATGTCAGTTAAGTTTTTCAGTTAATTGCATATGAAATGACTAAAATACCCTTGGTTAAATAAATGAAAAGCCAAATATGGGCCCTCAAACCTCACCCACTTCATCTTCTTCCTTTTCCACTCATCTTCATTAAACCCACATCCTTGGCCACCACCATCACAACCCCTCCCTCTTGGTCCCCCGCAGTCGCCGGCAAAATCACCTCCACCTCCGACTCCGCCGCCACCGACCTTCTTTCCCACCTTCTCCACCGCCTGCCGCAATCTCTATCCAACACCGGCGGTACTCCTTTATTACTCCGCCGCCGTCTTCTCTCGCCGCCACCAGCACCACCTCTCTTCCGGTCATACCGTTCACCGACCTCAACTTCTCCCTATCCTCTACCCTACCTACCGTTTCCGGTCATCGGTCTCATCTTCCCTCTCTAACCCCACCCCCAACCTCACCCTACCCCACTGCACCCCCACCGTTCTTCTTCCTCACACATGATTCAAGTATCAAAATCAAGTATCAAAATCAAAATGGCTGGGTTTGGATTCGGATCAAACAAGATTGTGATTCCACAAATTCAAACAGAAAACATACGATTTAATGTGGAATAAATGATCAGCTAACAGATTTATGAACCTCGTCGGCTTCATTTTCCGTTGGTGAATCGATGAATCTGTAGCTAAATGGAATTAATTCATGGTGGCTCCACCTTCTCCAATCAAACTAGCCTAACCCCTTCTCTTCCCCCTAGCTTGGTGTTTGAACACCCCCTTTTACGCCATCGCACCACCAGAGAAATCGCAACAAGGCAGCGGTGGAACTTGAGACTTGATAAAGTGTCCAGAAATGACTGTGGGAGAAATCAGACAAAGATTTCACCAGATTATTCATAAAAGTTGGATGGATGAAGAAGCTGGCCACTATGGGAGAAATCAGACAAAGATTTCACCGATCCATGGCTGCAACCAGAGGCGTGTGATGATGGATATGAACCAAATTTTTTAATTTTGAGTTCCTCTCTAGCCACCAGAAACACCAACACTTCTCCCGAATCTGGCAGCTCGGTTTCGACGATGACGATGAAGATGACGCCGGAGACTCGTCTTCCTCAATTGAGTCATCCGAGTTGGCTCTGAGTTCTCTCCGTGAGTTAAGTACTCATTCCCTTCGATTGATAAAGCTTAGAAACGAGTTAGAAGGTTTTAAACATTCCAGATTTTGTGGGATTTAAAGAATTGGATGCGATTTTGACTTTTAAAAAGTCAAAATTGACGATAAGCAGGGTGGGGAAGAAAGGGGGGTGGGGGAGGGGTTTTAATTTTGAGGTTAGGTGGGCCCCACTAATTAAAGATATTATTTTAAAATTTAATTTTATGCTTTTAATAATATATATTTATTATTAGGGGTGTTTTAGTCATTTCATATGCACTTAACTGAAAAACTTAACTGACATCCATTTCAGGGGCTAAAAGTGAAATAAGTGTGCAGACTATTGGTCCAAACATGTAATTTCTCATTACTAGGGGCCAAAAGTGAAATCCGTGTAAACCACAGGGGCCACAGTGTAATTAATTCTCCAGGAAATGATTTCATTGTTAATTAGAATTAATGTTTTAATTAAATCCAACATAAACATAATTAGTTACTTAATGTAGATTAAGGTTTTGTTTTCACGAGATAGATGTAACATATGAAACTTTGTGTACGGAAGCATAAACTTAGTCATGCATCCACCTTAATTTTACCAAAAAACGGAAACCAAGTAGAGATGACTAAGTGACGGAACCAAAACTCTTTAGTCTGAGGGTTATCATAAAGCTATTTTCTCTACCGACTACAACTAAAAGGTTAAATTTATGTTTTTGTTAGAAAAAAACTTAGCTTTTATATATAAACATGAATTCCGGTTACGAGGGGTCCAGGAGTCCCTCTTGACCCTCCCTTGGTTAAGAAATTACCAGGTAGGCACGGAAAGAAGTCTGAATGAGAACAGCGGCAAAATGGTGGTTGACAGAAATGGAAGAAGGCCTGGTGGTGAGACGAATAATCTCGGCCGCCGCATGGGCGGTTGTGGCGGCAGCTTCCGCCATTAAGATGGCGCTATTTTCCGCATGTGCAGCCAGGTTAACCGGTTGAGGAGTGTCATTACTTGATGCCTTAACTTTCACTTGTGTAATTTGTTGTTGTATATTAGTTGATTTTCTAAACAACCATCTTGATCTCTTCTGATCTCTTTTCTGCAAGATCTTGTCTTCATGTTGTGGTTTGTTGGATTTGTGAGGAGTGAAGGCTCTCTTGACTGCTGTGAGCCATGAAGCGGTTGATTTCTTTCCCATTGGTTGTAGAGAAATGAAATGGAGGTTGATGTGTATTTAAGTGAAAAGTGAAGGTGCATCAAGTACCCACTCCACTGGCACTGATGGATGAGTAAGAATCCAAAGACCATATAGTGCACAAGCCATGAGGCACGCCATGATTTAATAACAACAATCCAATATGAGACCATAATATTAAACCTGACTCATTTCACGTGGTCATGTACAACCCACAATTGACAGTCGATGCCCAATGGCTATGTGGGTCTGGGTTATATTCTCTCTCTCAAATACTTCCAGGTTGGGAGGTTGACTGGGTCAAAGGCTTACTTTATTTGGTTTTATGATAGTCTTATCCTTTTTCTTGGTCCTCGTTTTGTGCTAATCATGGTCATGGGTTGGGCTTTAGTAGATGCCAGCTTATTACCCAACACCGGCAACACGAATCAAACTGCTGATTTCCTATGCCACCCCAGTCCAATTATATATCATGTAGGATTTGTAGTTTGTATATCTCATGGATACATTTTGAATCGTGTATGTTTATTTTCAGATTGAAATATTTTGATGATATTCGATCTCGAAATCTTAATTGGAATTCAAAAGAAACAAGAACGGATAGGTAATTTTCTATTGTGAAAATGCGTACCGGAATTAGACTAAAAACTTTTTTTTATAGTTGGGGGAACCATCACAATGTTAGTTGAAACTTTCGGAGAACATGTCGTAGGTGGAGAACGGCCTTCAGTTTTGCAATTAGGTTAAATAAAAACCCATGGATCGGGTCGTTATTTTGGCTTAATTCTGTTTAAAACCCACATTTCAATTTGTGCCGATTAATCCCGACTAGGTCCGATTGGGGCCGATTAATCCCGATTACCGATTAACTGTCTGACTAGCCCAAATTTACAAGGTAATCCACCTATTACTAATTAATCCACCGATTAATCCCGATTTTTACAACACTGGTTGAAAATTGAAATGACAAAGAGCTTGTAAGAGATGTGTCAGTTAAGGGTTAAAACGGTTGACACTTATTCGATTACCATCAGTTGTAGCTCCCTAAACAGTAACTTCTTCGTCAGTAACTTAGTAAGTTACCGCTGTTGATGATTAGTTTCCCTCATCAATAACTTGGTTATTGTTGATTGTCTACTCGTCTAGTTAGTGCAAACCGATGAAGTTACTATTAATTGAATAGTTGTTGCTGGTCGTAGTTGTTGATCACTCAGTTGCTTGATCGAAGCTAATGATTTGTTCCTTCCTACTCGTTAAAAGCTTGAACCGAGCACATGCTCAAGCATAAATCAGAGCTCATTTAATAAACAAGCCCGAGTCTGAGCTTCATATATACCAAGTTTGACGAGACCCGCGAGCCTATCATTTATATAGATATAAGAATTTCATTTGATATATAATTACTATGTATGATTATGATAAAATAACTATGTGTATATATATATATATATTATGTTATATATATAATTATAATTACAAATATGGACATATATATACATATAAATAAAATATTTAAATAACTAATAAATAATAAGCGGGCTGAGACTCAGTTGAGCTCGAGCTTGAAAAATTCCTGACAAGCCATGGTCGAGTTTTAGATATAGATGTTTGGTTTTGTAGTGGTGATCAGTTAAAAATTAGTTGTCAAAAACCGTTGATAATAATTATAGTTTATTATTAATTAAATAGTAATTAATAAATGCAACAGAATAAAACTTAGATTCAACACAAACGGAAAACCCGACAGAAACTAGATTACAAAACCATATGAACACGGAATAAAGATTAATCTACCAATGAGATTAATAATACATTTGAGGTTAAGAACACACGTGAGCAACAGGGCGCCTAGTGGGGCTGGCCGGAAATCCGCTGGACAGCGGCAGCGATGAGTAGCTGGCGACTGCCGGAAAAACGCGCAGGGAGGGGCTGCGTCCTTCTTCTCTTGCGACGGCTAGGGTTGTGGTTGTTAGGTTGTTAGGAGATTAAACTCCTAATCTCCTTTATAATCTCTTTTAATTGCTACCGGGCCCAAAGTCCAATACGCAATTAAAAGCCCAAACCCGTTTATGTTTTAATAAAAGATTAAAACAATATATATTATTTATAAACCATTATAAATAATAAATTCCGTCTAACAAATATATAAATATATTTCGTCTCGCTAATTATTCGTAATTACCAGTTAATCAGGTTAAGTGGATTTAATGTTCGTTGCCCTAGGTGTAACTCTTACGGGTTATAACTCGGTCAGTAGCGTTAATTAATCAGGACCGGACATATAATTCCAACAGTCTCCCACTTGGACGACCTTCGATTAATTAAGTTCCTTAACGCAGACAGCCAGAGGTGCTCTAGCTACACATGGTTGCCCCTAACAACGTATGACACTTTAAAGTTATTAAGCAAAACATCTTGCTATTAGTAATAATTTACTATTGCAAGACAATAGACTTATACTAATTATTGTCATTATTGTCATTTATCGTTTCTGTAAAAGACATCAATTGAATCAATGAGACATGTATTAGATTCATTCTCATGTAGTGTTCAGTTATTATTGTTCTCAATCAAGATTCATAGTGGTTCAATCAAACACACAGCCAGTTTGGGTAAGGCCTTACACTTCACCAGTTTGAATCACGAGGGCGCAACAATGTCTAACTGTTAGATATTATGTAAGAGTACAGAATCCCTTATCGATTACACACAACTCCCACTGAACTTCAGATCTGTTCCTAACCAATGCCTTTATGACCGGCAGTTACACGACATCGGTTGACAGTGATTAAAGAACAATTCTTGGTAAACGAAAGTTCTAGTATGCATCTCAGGCCAGAGGATACTAAATGAGTATACCAATGAGTATACCTGATCGAAGTGTCTTTATCGTTTTACCGTGTTGGTTTTCCACTTCGTTTTGAAACTCTTTGAACTTTTCAAAAGTTTCATGCTTGTGTTTCATAAGATTGACATAAGCATATCGACTGTAATCGTCTATGAATGAAATGAAGTATCTTTCATAATTTCTAGACATGGTTCTGAAAGGGCCACATACATTAGTGTGTATGAGTCCTAGCATATCCTTGGCTCGTTCACCAATGTCGGTGAAGGATCCCTTAGTGAGTTTGCCAGCTAAGCAAGATTTGCAGTCTACAAAGGAGTCCTGTCCGGTGGATTCAAGGATCCCTTCGGATTGGAGCCTTCTCATGTGGGTCTTACTTATGTGACCACGTCTACAGTGTCATAGAAATGTATAATTGATGCTAGATTTGATACGTTTAGAAAGATTATATATGTTATTATTTGTTTGAACGTCAACCTCCTAAATACTGTTTCGAGGTTTAGCCTCAAAATAGAAAATATCATTCAAGTAAACAGAAATAGAAATTCCATTAAAAACGTACTAAAATCCTTGTTCAAACAATAAAGAAACTGAAATAATGTTTCTGGTTAAACCTGGTGCAAACAAACAATTATTTAAGATAATCACAAGGCTAGAAGAACATGAAAGGTGAAATGCTGCAGTTGCAAGAACCGATACTCTCTTCCCATCACCAACAATGAGTTCCATGTCACCTTGTTTCAACTTCTTCCACTTTTCAGGCTCCTGCAATACATTAACGATGTGATAAAAACATCCAGTATCAAATACCCATGTGTCGCTAGAGACAGTAAAAATTTCAATAACATAAATAGAAATACCTGAAGAGTTGCCTTCACCATTGGCTCTCTTCGATCTTAGCTTGGCTAGATATTCAGGGTAGTTACGTTTCCAGTGCCCCATCTTGTTGCATTTAAAGCACTTACGCTCCTCAGAAGGGGGTGGTTTGGGTTTTGCAATTTGCTTGTTATTGTTGGTGGCAGGCTTGGCAGCAACATTAATTTTCTTTTTTCCTTTGGTGTTATTACCCTTTTTCTTGGGTTTGGGCTTGTTAACAACAACAGATCTGACCATTAACACTTGATTAGTGTTACTTAGAACATTCATCTCGGCTGCTTCAACATGCCGTGAAGCTCAAGCACAGTCTTGACCCATTCGTTCATATTGAAATTCATTATGAACTGGTCATAGGAGTTAGGGAGAGAGTTCAAGATGAAGTCTGCTGCCATCTCATCCTGCACGGGATATCCAAGTTTGTTCATTTGTTCGATGTATCCTTTCATCTTAAGCACATGATTACTGACAGAGGTGCCCTCTTGCATTCGACAACTTAAGAGCTGCTTCATGGCGTCGTAGCGCTCTTGACGGGCTTGTTTCATAAACATGTCTTTAAGTTGCACTATCATGTCATTGGCATCTATGTCTTCCATGTTCTTCTAGAGATCAGGAGACATAGTGGCTTGCATGAGACAGGCTACCTCAATGGCATCCTCGCTATGCTTTTCCCAGGCCTTACGAGCAGCGGCCGTGGTGTTTTCGGGCTCGCCAGGAATGGGGCCATCTAGGACATAGAGCTTCTTTACCATCTTGAGAACTATTCTCAGATTACGGTGCCAATCGAGAAAGTTTATGTTATTGAGTTTTTCATTCTCAAGTAAAGACTTGAGAGAGAAGGAGGATTTGTTCTTTTCAGTAGACATCTGTAAAGTAAGCAAAAATTTTAATTAGTATTTTGGATGTATTAATTCTTATATTAATGACCCATGGCTAGAATAGAGAATCTGGTTATATCAGTTAGTAATGGTGGCTGTGGCACACAACATTAGTAAGTGTATTAGACAGACTGTTCAAAATAATTGCCAATTGTGAAAAAAGCATAATTCTCGAGTATGATGCCGCTAAGACAACTCTTGTCCATGCATTGATACGTTTAGCCTAATCTATGCCCACTTTTAGTATCCATACAGCTAGGGCATGTATAAGATAGAAAGTAATAGTCGCCCTAGTACAGGTACATGTGAAAAAGCCGGATGAGTCAACGAAACCCTTGCACCTGGGAGGGATAGGCTACGCACCAAGTGCGTTGCTGTGGCTTTAAACACTGGTGTTTCACGTTATGCCCCAAGTGTTCCTTATAATAGGATGGCATAGACTATTGAAATTAAATATGGGATTTAATTTTAGGGTTTTACCGAATAGGGTTAAACATAACGAATGATAAATCATACGTGTGTTGTAAAAGCCAGTTTTACTATATTAGATCATGACAATATGATAAACCCTTTTAATATCTCAGGACACTTAATTTTAAATAACCTATTAAAACTAAGTTTATCGCGATGTAGTTAAGCACTTAAAAGTTAATAGTTTAAAGAGTTAAGTGTTTTTTTCATCCCCGTGGCTTGCTAAAAATTGACATTTGAATCCAAAGGTTTAAATCTTGTCATTTGAATCCAAATGTTTCATAAAAATTGTCATTTGAATCCATTTGACTACACCTAATTAACACCGTTAAAATTTTCCGTTAAACGTTCCTAACTTGAGGGGTATTTTAGTCAAAATAATTACAAAATAAAGAACCAGCCCCACGTGAATGGTTTTGTGCGTTCAATCTCTTTAGCAAGCCATATGGGGACTAGGGCTGATCAAAAAACTCGTAGGCTCGGCTTGTGGCTCGCTCGATAACCGGCTCGTTGGATCGATCATGGCTCGCTCGTTTAGCTCGTTTAAAATAAGATTATTAATAACAATCATAATAATAAATAATATATAAAAGAATTGGAAAAAAACAAAAATAATACATATAATATTTTGAATCTGCCTCATTATCTCTCGATCTTAAAAAAATATAAAAAATACAAAAAGAGATTGAACATATAATACATATAATATTTCGATCTTAAAGAAATTGCGATTGCGATTACGGTGTTTGTTGTTGATTATGAGGACGAAAGAGATTTATTTTGGGGTTAGGAATTCGTTTTTTGCGATTACCTAAAGAGATTGAACGTATAAAACCCTCATATGGGATTGATTCTTTATTTTGTAATTGTTTTGACTAAAATACCCCTCAAGTGGGGAAATTTTAACGGAAAATGTTAATGGTGTTAATCAGGTGTAGTCAAATAGATTCAAATGACAAATTTTTTTAAACCTTTGGATTCAAATGACAAAATTTAAACCTTTGGACTCAAATGACAATTTTTAGCAAACCACAAAGATGAAAAAAAAAAAAAACACTCAACTCTAGTTTAAATGAACTATTAAGTTATTTGGTTTGAAAATTTAAAATTAGTTTAAATTATAAAACTCTATTGGTTAATATTTATTTTAAAACAAACTGTTTGTTTTTATTATAAACACAATTACAAGTTGTAAAATAAAAACGTTTAGAACTTGTTATTATCTTGATTGTAAAAATTCGGTATTAGGTCGGTATATTATAATATTTATAAGATAAGAGTAACCAAAATAGCAAAAAAATAAAAATATGTAAATCATACGGTCAAAAATTGTTTGATCTTGCTAGAGCCTATTAGCAATACCAAACTAGGTTATGGGGTCACAACACATAAACAAACATAAGGATGAACTTCGTGCATACGTCTAGTTGTCTCGAGTGACTCCCACTAAAACCAAGATACCTGTCTCCGTCTTCAGTTTTGCCTTCGAGTCTTTGTTACAATATTTATATAGAATACATAATGAAAAATAAAATCCTAAGTTGTTATAACTTTGAGCTATTAAAGTGGGCCAAAACCATCAGAACTAATCTATTACAACTTTGATCAATCAAATGGGGCAAAACCATAAAACAAAAAAAAACTGAAACAAACACAAAAACAAGATCAGACCAGATTTACATATTTATCACAATCAAATAAACCGGACAATCTTTTGATCAAATAAAATAAATAAAACTTTGTCCAGTTAAATAAAAAAAATTGCACTAAAATAACCTAGATCAGAAACTTTAAACGAGTTAAAGTTTGTGATCTATAACCGGTTAACAGACCGGATCCGATTCGTATTTTGTAGTCAAGGCTCTGATACTACTGTTGGGTTTTGCAGTGTTGATCAGTTAAAAAATAGTTATCAAAAGCCGTTGATAATAATTATAGTTTGTTATTAATTAAATATTAATTAATAAATGCAGCGGAATAAAACTTAGATTCAACACAAACGAAAAACCCGACAGGATCTAGATTACAAAACCATACGAACACAGAATAAAGATTAATCTACCAATGAGATTAATAATACCTTTGAGGTTAACAAATAACCGATCGAGACACCGAGGTACAACGAACGAAGAGCTAGACACGAACACACGCGAGCAACGGGGCGCCTAGCGGGGCTGGCCGGAAATCCGCTGGACTACAACGGCGACGAGTGGCTGGCGACGACCGGAAAAATGCGCAAGGGAGGGGCTGCCTCCTTCTTCTCTTGCGACGACTAGGGTTGTGGTTGTTAGGAGATTAAACTCCTAATCTCCTTTATAATCTCTTTTAATCTCTACCGGACCCAAAGTCGAATACGCAACTAAAAGCCCGAACCCGTTTATGTTTTAATAAAAGATTAAAACAATATATATTATTTATAAACCAGTATAAATAATAAAGTTATAAATAATAATTTCCGTCTAACGAATATATAAATATATTTCGCCTCGCTAATTATGCGTAATTACCAGTTAATCAGGTTAAGTGGATTTAATGTTCGTTGCCCAAGGTGTAAATCTTATGGGTCATAACTCGGTCAGTAGCGTTAATTAATCAGTACCGGACATATAATTCCAACAATAGAGTACTAAACGAGTTGAACCCAAACTTGAACTCTTTAAGTTAAACGAGCTGAGTTTGAGCTTAGGCAAACTCATACTCGGATTAGCTCATTCACAACCCTTGACACCTTATGTTTAAAGGTATAAAAGTATCATGAGTTTTATATTGATACGATGCAACAAAATTTTAACTATGAATGCTTTATTACGAGTAAGTTTGCGAAAAATGTAACATTTCTTTTGTATAAAAATCATTTTATTGAAAGTTAAACAAAGAAGTCTTGATATATACTTTCTTTAACAGCGGAAAACATACATAAAGAAGTCTTGATATATACACTTGATGATTATTGCTAGGGGTATTGATTTTGCTTAACGGCTTGATAAATATGAGTACCGGTGGTTGCATCAACCAAGTTGTTTTCTAACGGGCCAACATTGTGATAGGGATCCGTTGAGTGGATCAAGCTCCAAAGAAATAAGGAAGGAACAAGACTAACTTTGATACCAATTTTCTTCATATATTTCATAACAAGCAAGTGGCCTCTTATAGGCATACAAAGGATCGACAGAAAAGAAAAAATGGGGTGGAATAGCAAATAACTACCATCTACATGCATGCTTACAAATTAACTAAATGGGAACATGTAAACGTGGGTATGAAAACTAGTTAATAAAATGGACGTGGGTTTGTGAAGCAAGAAGTCTGGGTCGGGTTGCTGGGTTTAGGTCCGATGACCCATATCAATATCAGGATCATTTCACATTGCTTCCTCGTATTCAATGCCAGCCATTGGCCCCTATTAAATATATGAAGGGTGGGGGGCCTTTTGGGTTTAACATCCTACCATGTGTAAGTTTGGTGCTAGATCCATATAGCACACTGGTGGGTTTTTACGTGTGTTTGGTGTGAGTAATATTGGGAAGAATTTGTGTCAAAGTGTGCATAAGGTGTTAATTATCGGTGTGTAAATTCGTTTCATGCGGTGTGTGTTATTCACTTGGGGGGGGGGGGGGGATCATAGGTTCCATTGCATCTGAATGAAGCACAATTGACCATTGTTTAATTCAAGGGGTGGAGGGTCTTTGGGTACATTAACTTGGAGTGTGGGGTTTCGTACGGTGGTTTTCAAAACGATTTTGAGCATCGCAGCGGAATATATAAACTGTATGAACCAGTCTAGGCCAAAACCCTAGACTGCCCCACCAGGAGTCCAATTGCAAACTAGAAAGAAAACAAACACAACCATAGGGGGTTATATAATTATATATCTGCGAAACCGGCTGACTTATCAAGCTCAACACTTTGAGATCAACGATTCCAGTTGCTAAATCTGGTTACACGAATCTCCACCCAGATCTAAACTCCTTCAGAACCAGCCACTAAAAAACCCGCAAATCTGAACTCCTTCAGATAATCAGCCACGAAACTCAAACCTGACAGTACCCGAATAAACATATTCGTGAACCAACAAAATCAAAACAATCAAGAGGACAGAACGACGGCGTGAGACTGGCGGCTGCGATGACGGCGTCCGACAGGTGGTGGCGTACGGGAAGGTTGGTAGTGGTGGAGGTAGCGGTCGGTGGCTATGTGGCGGGTCAAGAGTAGGAGGTGTGTTTAGGGTTTTGTCTAAATGTCTAACTTATAATATCCACCCCTTAATCCTTTATTTATAAACCTCTAACTTTCTTTCCAAGTTAGGTTTTTATAGATTAATTAATTACAATTTTGTTAGGGATTTCTTCTTCTAGCTTTCTCTCCATGTTAGGATTTTAAGGCATCAACTAATAACCAAGTTGAGAAGCCAATTGTTGTAAAGACTAAGCTGCTGTGGGGCTTGAAAAGAAATTCTGTCTTCAGCAAAGGCAGCAGCTAAAGTGGCTGTAGTGGGTTGTGTCGGTTTTGTTACCATGTAGTCATGGTTAGTAAGAAGACCATAGAGCTTGTTGAACGCAAGAGGGGAAGAGAGAACACGCAAAGTGGATTGAGGACATTGTATTCCTCATGCAATTTAGAGATAACATATAAACCAGATCCTTGTCTTTTACCGGTTCACCAATGTTAGCAAGAGCAGATGCATACTCTTATGCATGACTTAGAAAAGCAAGAGGTGTCTCATCACCATTAATTTGAAGTTTCAAAAGTTGTGTCTTGAGTGTATATTCTTTGGACGCGGTGTGTGGGGCATTGGCCTAGCAAGAGCATCCCATAACTCATGGGTTGTTGCTCCTTGAACGTGTACAAAGGATGCCTTAGAAACAGTGGAGATTATAATCATGTGAACATGTGCATCATTCGTAACCCATGCTGCGTATTTTGGATTTACAGTGAGTGAAGCAACATCATCAGATCTAGTAGCAATAGTTTGATTCGAACACCGAAGGGAGCCATCAACATAACCAAAGAGATTGTTTGTGATCAGGAAAGGCTCAAGCATGGTTTTTCAGTAACCATAGTTAGTTGGAGATAGAGTAAAGGCAAATTTGTGGGAATTGTGAGAGGCCCTTTCGGTGTGTGAAAGAGGAGTGATAATTGCCATAGTTTTGCGAGTACTAGGTTTTGTGAATACTCAAGTTTGCGAATACTTGATTATGCGAGTACTTGACTCTGCGAGTACCAGGTAGAGTGAATACTCAATTTGTGCGAATACTCAAATTGTACGAGTACTAGGTAGAGCGAATACTCAATTTGTGCAAGTACTGGGTGATGTGAATACCGGGTGGTGCGAGTATTCAAATTGCATGGGTACTGAATTTGCAAGAACTTGGGTGTAAACCCTAGTAACGGCTGCCGCGAGATCTGCTTTCAGAATAAAAAAAATAATGATATTCAGCGATGTGGCAAAGGTGACGATAGTAGGAATAGCAACAGGTAAATAGCAACACAATAGTGACGATTGTAGAGACAACAAATAGTGGTTGATAGCAAGGAAAATAGCAACGACGACATCAATGACGATTGTGGTCGTAAATGAAGAAGATGACCGGTGATTGTGATTGGTATTAAGAGATAAACACAATAGTGATGATTGTATGCACCAAAATAGAGTTCTTAGCTCTGATACCAAGTTAAACTTTTAAGTGTGTAATGAAGGTGTAAAAATGATTGTATATTGATAATTGTAATTAGGTTAACAAGATGGATGAGGTTATATATATAACCTTATATTTACACAAACTAACTCTAACATTGCATAATGACATTCGTGTTTAATAAGTAGTATTGGAAAACGTAGGTATATTGGAAAAAAAACTTCAATGCTTATTTTAATATGTTTATTAAAGGTATAAACGAGTCGAGCCGTTTATTTTAATATGTTTACTCGAGATTACCTTGTTAAAAACTCGAATTGAGACAAGGTTAATCAAGCTCGAGGTCGAGTTTTTGTTGGGCTCATTTAATAAACAAGCTTGAGCACCAAGCTTCACATATCAACTTTAATCAGGCTTGCGAGCCTAAAAGAGTCTTTATTTATATAATTTTTATTTAATTTATTAAATATATGATTATACAAAAATTGTTATTATGTATATACATATGAAATTAAATAATAATATAATAATTATCATAATATATAAATAAAATAAGTAAATAATTAATTAATAATCGAGTTTGAAAATAATATCGGAGTCGATTATATTTTTATCATCATCTACGTAATATTTTAAAATATTTGAAAAAAACTATAAATCCTCATATTAAAAATGCAAACAGTAGATCAAATTGAATGAAAATTTATTCCGGTATAACCAAATTAAAGAAAATTTTAACAAAAAAATGACCAATGGGTGTATAATTTTTAGAAGCACGCAATCGCTAATTAAATATAATAAAACTGTTTTTAAAATATTTTAAAACGGTTTTAATGAAACTTGCCTTTCAAAAAAAAAAAAAACTGAACATGAGAAAATTATTTTAAAATATTTTAAATTATATAAGTCTAATTTTTAATAAATAGCATTATCCTCTATTTATTTAGTCATTAATGAATTAATTAAGTTTATCCAATAAGATTAGAAGTGAAAGACAACTAAAGTTTCTATAAACACAATCTTGATAAAAAAAAATTTCTAACATCACTTAAATAAATAAGTTTTACACCAACACTACTTAGAAAAAAAAAACTCACCAAACAAGACAAAACTATGAACATAATTAGTCCTAGCAATATGACAAAATGTATAATATGTTACAATTTTAGAATGTTTAGAAGTCTTTTTTTTTCTACATGTGAATTGATATATTTTATCGTCTACTTTCTAGTAAAATAAATTTGTGTAAAAAAGTTACTTGTTTCAAAGTCCCATTCAACGTAAGCCGTAAAACCAGATCATAGTGTTGATTTTGGTTGTGTTAAAATTGCACGATAGTATATCGGGACGATGCTGAATGTGGTGCTATGACTGAAACGTGAAATAACACAACATCGGGGATGAGAGTTTTTTTGTTAGTTTGTATTTTTATTGAAGTAATTTTTTATTTTCTCCTTGCATTTTTATTTTTGTATCTTTTTGAATAAATAAAATTTTATTTTGATTATATATTGTTTTTGAATTAATTTTACTTATAAAACAAATACTTAAATAAATTATTTAAGGTTTAAATTAATTAAAAAAATTAAAATGATTTGGGGAAAATGTATAGAGTATTTACTCTATTTTGAAAAAAAATAAAGAGTTGAAAGGAATGCTGATGTGACACTGAATTAAAGTTAGGTGAGGAAAACAGGGGAAAAGGAGAACCACTCATTTGTGCCCTTATTTTAATTCTTTAGTTAGTTTCAAGCACCATGATTCAAGAATGATGTTTGGGAAAAGACAAATGGCATGCTAGTACATCAAAGATTAATTGGGTAATGGTATAAAAAGCTAGAAATGGCACAACTTGAAACACGTGTTTTTTTATCGAATGAACAAATAATCTTAATGTACTAGATGCTTTCACACCAACTTAAACATTATCTAGTTTATACTTTTGTATTCAAGTATATATTACATCGTGTGTATATATATATATATATCCTTAAAACATATAAACATTATATTATACCGACAAGCCATGATATAGCGGATCATGCGACGATCTAGCTATGCTCCAAATATCAACCTCGTTAGGCCCCGAAAGATCTGGCACGCTATCATTAACAGAGAAACACAAGTTCTCGTTGGATTCCCTATAGTAAGAGGAGAAGTGTTTGGCTTCCTCCGTTTGGCCATCAAGCTGGGAAGCCACAAACTTGTCTACATCTGCCCACTTACTACATTGATCATAATCCTCACACATGGAATTATAGTTCATGAGACTCGTACCTTGATCGAAAGTGGTTGAGGTCGCAGGAGGAGATGTAGTCATCATGTGACCGTTAAGACTAGGGAGGGGAACAAATAGGTCGTTGATGGGGTTTATAAATTGTTGCATATCATCTTTGGTGGTGCTGGTATTCTCGGTTTCTTGCTTGCAAGTCTTACTATCCATGTACATGAGTAATTGTTCCAGAACACCGTCTTTGTTTAAGGATTGCAAGTGTGCTCTTGTGCCCATAGAGCCAGATAATGATCTATCCGGAATCTCGAAGGTTTTGTTGTAGTTTTTCTTCCTGAACACACGGCATACCACCCACCCTTCTTCATGTACACAATCGCACGAGCTAGAACCCTGAATCATAAGCATATGTCCAAACACAAATTAGTGCTTCTTGATCATAAACACATCAAGAAACAATTACATCATGTAATATGTTCAAAGTCAAAGTTTAAGTAGTATTTTGTTCGAATTTTTTTCATATACAGGGGACTTAGAGTTTTGAATCTGGTTTTTAATTGGGTGGAATTTGAAAAAAAAAAATTGTTTACAGGGAGTTCTAGCGGACTCAAGAAATTCTGACAAAGATCCGCGCATGTGGCAAGATGACTCAAGTTTAAAGTGACTCAGCTTCTTGAAGTAGCAAACTCTAGCTGTTATGGGTTTAAAGCTTACACATTCACCACAAAGTTACAATGTGACATAGCAAGAAGTCCGCTAGATTGACCAGCGGATTCAATCATTCCGCTTGCCACGTGAGTGGAGTTGTTGAGTCCTTTGAATAGAATTTCATGAGTCAGCTAGGGTAGAGGTGGGCAAAAAAACTGGTTTCAAACCGGGTCACCGGAACCCGACCCGAACCGGTTTCACAACCAAACCGGTTTCACCCAACCCGATTCGAGACCCGATCCAAACCCGTAGGTGTGTAACCAGTTTTAAAATTTTTTTTGGAGGCCGGTTCTTAACCCGACCCGAACCGGTTTCACCCTCAAACCGGTTTCGGGCCCGACCCGGTTCGGAACCGGTTCGAACCGTTGGGATTTTCGATTTTAACGGCTTTATAGCCGTTGGAACGGCTATATGACCGTTTTTTTTTTGTATTTTGGAGCCCCTATAACTTGTATAAATAGGTGTGGGTTGTATTGGTTCAACCACACAATTCCAAAACGCTCTCATTTCTCAAAAAACGCTCTTATTTCTCAAAAACGCTCACGCTCGAAAGTCGAAACTCTCAAAATGGCAAACGAATCTCAACAATCTAATATTGTTGGTGCTTCTCAAAGTGTTAGTGCTCCCACGGTTGTGCGGGTTATTCCTACAACAAGGAATCCCAATGTTTGGCAACATTTCGATTTATGCGAAATGTCGAATGGTGGTCATAAGGCTCGATGCAAGTTGTGCGGGCATTTTTTTGAAAAAGACGCAAACACAACTTTGAAGAATCACATTGAAAAAAACTATTGTTCGGTTATAAAGGCTCAAGCTTCGCAAGGTCAAACAAGTATGACAACCGAAGGTAATATTTTTGCGTATAATGTTGACTTGGTTCGGGAGAGGATGACGCATTTTGTGATTCAAGAGAGTCTACCTTTCAAACACTTTGACAACGAGCGTTTGACTCGGCTTATTCAACAAGTCCTTTGGTTTTAAATCAACTTTTTTTAATGGTCTAAAAATTAAACGAATATTCCATGCGAGGCGGCGTATTTAAAGAAATGATACCGCCAATGAAAGAGAAATTTAAAAAATATTTTAAAGAAATGCCTCCGATTATTACTTGCGCCGCCGCCTTAAACCCGTGCTTAAATGTTTCGGGTGTTGAAACTTTAATTGAAAAAATAATTTATGGTTTGGATTTATACCAAGAAGACGTATTTTTAACGGATAGAGCAAAAACTATTTTTACACAAAATTTGTCTACTTTATTACTGTTTATGTTGAAAAATATGGTACAACATCTACCGTTCATGAGCAATTTAGAAACGCTCCATCAAGTGCAAGTACTAGTCGGAGTTCAATGTTAAACTTATTTAATACTATACTTAATGAAAATAGTAAACGTCAACGGGGTAATACCCCAAGTAGCGAATTAGGTAGATATATCGGTTCGGATTTTTTAACCGGTATGAATGCTCATGATTTTGAGACATTTGATATCTTGGCTTGGTGGAAAGGGAAGGAAAACCAATTTCCCGTCCTATCCGCTATGGCCCGTGATCTACGAACCGTCCAAGCTTCTACGGTAACTTCGGAATCTGCTTTTTCTGTTAGTGGCAGGGTTGTTTCTTTACGAAGAACAAGACTAACTCCGCCATCGGTGGAAACGTGCATTTGCTTAAAAGATTACTTGGACGGGCGGAAAGAATACAACATATATCTTCCCTTGAAGGCGAACTCGAAGTCGAGGGAGAGATATACGAGGACGAGGTGGAAGGAGGATTGATTGAAGCAATCGGCGAAGACCTCCTACGAGGGAGTTCGGGATCCGACTAGTACCGACTACCCGGATTTTCAATATATCCACGAAGAAGACTTTTATATTTAATGTATTTTTAATTTGTAAACATTTAATTATTTGTTTTGTAATTTCTAAACTTTATCTTGTATGTTTTGTAATTTTTAAGTTAAGTTAATATCTTTAACGGTTAATTTTTAAAAAAAGTAACAGTTATTTTTTTTTTAAAATCCGGGTAAACCGGTTTGGGACCCGAACCGGTTTAGTAGCCAACCCGGTCCTCAACCCGGTCCGATCCGGTTTGGTAGGGTTGGGTTCGATTATCCTTGAACCCGGTTCGTACGTCGACCCGGTCCAAGCGGGTTTTGCCCAACCCGAACCGGTTTCGTTTGAAACCCGATTTGTACACCTCTAAGCTAGGGTACGTAGCGAAGTCCCCCCTAAACCAAATCTCTTTCAAATTCCACTGAGAAGCCAAATTCAAAACTCTAAGTCCGCATAAAGAAAATTCCGGGCGGAACTAGAAATTTTTAGGAGGGTCGCAGTAAAATTGTTATACATTTGTTAGCATACGTCAATTACTTTTTTTTACCAATCGATAACCAATGGTAACTGTAAGTTTCAAGATCCCATACTTTAAAACTTTTGTAAAATTGTTTCATTCTCAATACTTGTAAAAACATCTTTCTCGATATAGCACAATGATGATTTTGTGATAAGGGTCTTTCGTCATGGAAATTTGATTTCAATCGACAAAGGTGAGATAAGTAAAGTCTCTTATTTCATCTCGAATACTAACCGAAAAAACATTAAATGATTTACGAAGACCGAATCACAAACAATCTCATCTTTTAATATTTCAAATTCTTCACGACTTCTTTTATTATTACTTTCGTTTATATCTAGCGAATATTTGAAACCTCGACGCTTGATTTAAGTTTTTTTAAAAGTGTTCTTTTAGTTGATACTTTTACGTATAAAAATATAAAAACAATTATAACAAAAAATTACGTTAAATAATAAATTAAAAATTAAATAAAATAATAAATAAATTAAGTGATATCTAATAAACAATTCAATAATATAAAATCGAAAATAAAGATTCATAAGTGTATGATTAAAATAATAATAATAATAATAGAAAAAACAAAATCAAAATAGAATTAAACATATTAGTTTAATTTGAAAATGGATGAGGCAATAATATGTTGTCTCCGCATGTAGGGTAAAACAATAAAATATTAGATTTTCATATATTTTCATAAAGATAAAACTAACATTTTCTTGAAAATCCATATTAACCAGAAGTTTGTATTTATAGCTTAGACTACCATCGTCATCATCCCCTTCATCTTCTCTACGTATTTAACAGAAAGCGCTGCTCCGCCGTGTGGCCTATAAAATCTTCAAAAAACTCATCTTTCTTTTTGAACTTTAACTACTCTACAGGAGACGATCGAGAGGGCCAAAATACAAGAAAACATTTACGTTAAGTACTCCGGTTATAACAGAATTTCGCCGGCCGGGGTTCTGGTGACCCCCAATAAGTAAAGTTATGATCTTTAATAAAGTTATTTTGAGAAACTTACTGTTGAATCTTGGGAGGGAATGATATTATGATCATCAAGCCTATATTCATGCATGATCCAATCAGATTTCTGGCCATGAGGTGCCCTCCCTTCATAAAACACCAGGGTCTTCCTCATACCAATTCTTTGAAGGCTACTACGTATGACCTTATCGCGCCCGGTGGCTTTCCAGAAACCAGCAGCCGTGGCGCGATTTGTTCGTGTTCCAGTCGGATATTTCTTATCTTTGTGACTAAAAAAGTACCAATCATTTTGCGGGGTGGAGCCTTTATTGCATTTATCTACAACACAAAAGAATTTATTAAAACTTTGATGATTGAATGAATGAAGAATATCTAAACAAATACCTTGGATGTCCCACGGTTCAAGCTTGTTAAGATCAACCTCGCGAATAACATCAAGATCGATCTTTTCGTAAGCAACTTTCTTCCTTAAGTAATAGTGAAGAAGCTCTTCTTCTGTCGGGTGGAACCGAAACCCCGGAGGCACTTTCGACTGACCATTGACGTTCACAGATAGATTAATTTCTTCTTTTGACATAATAGAGAGAAAAAAAAAAGGTTAAAAAGCTGTGCGTAAATATGGTTGTAAAGCCATGAATTTATATATGTAGAGAAAAGGGTTAAAAAAGGAAGGTTGGATAGTGCCATGACAACCACCCATTTGGAAAAAGGTAAATGAGGATTGTTAGAAAAAAAAATAGTTAATGATCAGCAAAATAGTGAAGTTCTAAAACAACAAATTACCTAAACACAACACCACCACACACAAAAAAAATAATAAGTGTGTTTGTGATGAGAGATATGATCGAGGTTCAGTGAAGTGGGGCATGTAGGAATGTGAGCAGCAGACATGGTTCCATCCTGACAACGACTTTCGACCTCAAAATCTCTCAGAAAGCCACAGCTTAAATTAACCACGAGATAGAAAAAAACGTCAAAGTTAATATATATAATCACTTTGAAGATGAAAATGATGATGGAGGTTTGAAGAAATTTCCCAGTTTCATCATTCCAGTAACAACTACATGAACGACGGCTAATCATGACCAAACTTTACAACTTTTTACCACTAATGTCGCTCACAAATCATCAACAGTTGACAGTTCACTGTCTATCTTGTGTTAAACTGGAAGATTGTGGTCTTGGTATGTAGTGACGGAGCTAGGATTTTTCTTACTATAGGGTTACTATTTTTTGGTGCTCGGATTTCTAATAATCCAACGTCAGAATTTTCTAGGTCGGTTCGGATCGGCTAATAAAATTTCCTGATTTACAACTAAATAATTGTAAGGACTGGTGATGACAAAAGAATGCACCCGAATTTCACTTTTGTGGAGGACTGTATCCAAAATAGACAGAAGGGAGCGGCTGCTATCATTCAATTCATATGAAAAAATAAAACACTATTTGCCAATAAAATAGCATGTTATAACAAAAAAAAAAACCCAAAAAGAAAAAAGAAATAGGAGATCGAAGAGAGCAGTCAAAAAATAAAATAATATAGCATGTTAATACAAGAAAACAAAAAAAAGAATTGTAGGATTTGAACCCACACCCGTTGCTTTAGGAGGAATGGGCTAAACCACTCCATATATTTATTGGGGTCATGAGTCAAAAACTACGAGGTCAATCCATATTTTGTAGAATACTTACCGTATAAAAACCAAAAACATATGGGGTCATTTGACCCCAATACACATAACGTGCCTCCCCCACTGCTGGTATGACAAGCACTTAGCGATATATATATTAGATCAAATATATTTGTTAGGGTTACATAAAATATAAAATATATTAGTTGGGATTTCTTACATAAATAAGATTTATTATAATTATCTTTTATCATAATTAGAAGTTATGATTAGATTAGGTTATTTTATAATGATCACCATTGTACTTAAAAGACACAAATGTAATGGTGTTAATGTTAGAGGTAGTTTATGTAGACATGGGGTTAGTATTTAACCCCTTCTCTTATACAAACTCTAATTAACAATTACAGCTAATAAAATCATCATTTACACCTTATTTATACACACTTAAGAGTTAAAGTGTACTCCTCTAAATAGTTGATTAATAATACACAATAAATCACGGGTTTTTTTTTTGTTTTACACAGCATAAGAATATGAGTCGTGATGCCATCATATACATGGCATTGTCTTATGGCATAACACTTAGAATCTCACTCTATACAGGATGATCCTATGTCACACCATATTTATGGACGTCCATTTTGTATTTCTAATAGTTACCATAAAAATGAAAATATGGTATATTTAGCATTTACCACTAAACATGTTTTTATCACCATAATACAGTTTAACACTTACCACCACATATGTTTTTATTACCACATAAACTATAGAGTAAACTATCATTTTCGTACCTGTGGTTTAGCCTTTTTTGTTATTTTCATCCAAAAAGTTTATTTTTCTCCTGTGTGTACTCGTGGTTTATAAAACTTGCTATTTTCATCGAACTGGTTAATTCCATCGAACTGGTGAACTTGTCATAGGAGTTAGGGAGAGTTCAAGATGAAGTATGCTCCCATCTCATCCTGCACAGGATATCCAAGTTTGTTCATTTGGTCGATGTATTCTTTCATCTTAAGCACATGATTGCTGACAGAGGTGCCCTCTTGCATTCGACAACTTAAGAGTTGCTTCATGGTGTGGTAGCGCTCTTGACGAGCTTGTTTCATAAACATGTCTTTAAGTTGCACTATCATGTCATAGGCATCTATGTCTTCCATGTTCTTCTACAGACCAGGAGACACAGTGGCTTGCATGAGACAGGCTACCTCAATGGCACCCTCGCTATGCTTTTCCCATGCCTTACGAGCAGCGGCCGTGGTGTTCTCGGGCTCGCCAGGAACTGGGCCATCTAGGACATAGAGCTTCTTTACCATCTTGAGAACTATTCTCAAATTGCAGTGCCAATCGAGAAAGTTGGTGTTATTGAGTTTTTCATTCTCAAATAAAGACTTGAGAGAGAAGGAGGAGTTGTTCTTTTCAGTAGACATCTGTAAAGTAAGCAAAAATATTAATTAGTATTTTGGATGTATTAATTCTTATATTAATAACCCATGGCAAGAATAGAGAATCTGGTTATATCAGTTAGTAATGGTGGCTGTGGCACACAACATTAGTAAGTGTATTAGGCAGACTGATCACAATAATTGCCAATTGTGAAAAAACACAATTCTCGAGTATGATGCTGCTAAGACAACTCTTGTCTATGCATTGATAAGTTTAGCCTAATCTATGCCCACTTTTAGTATCCATACAGCAGGGGCATGTATAAGATAGAAAGTAATAGTTGCCCTGGTACTGGTATATGTGGAAAAGCCGGATGTGTCAACGAAACCCTTGCACCTTGGAGGGATAGGCTACGCACCAAGTGCGGTGCCGTGGCTCCAAACACTGGTGTTTCACGTTATGCCCTAATTGTTCCTTATAATAGGATGTCATAGACTGTTGATATTAAATATGGGATTTAATTTTAGTGTTTTACCGAATAGGGTTAAACACAACGAATGATAAATCATACGTGTGTTGTAAAAGCCAGTTTTACTATATTAGATCGTGACAATATGATGAACCCTTTCATCTATCAGAACACTTAATTTTAAATAACCTATTAAAACTAAGTTTGTCGCGATGTAATTAACCATTTAAAAGTTAATAGTTTAAAGAGTTAAGTGCTTTGTGGCTTGCTAAAATTTGACATTTGAATCCAAAGGTTTAAATCTTGTCATTTGAATCCAAATGTTTCATAAAAATTGCCATTTGAATCCATTTGACTACACCTAATTAACACCGTTAAAATTTCCATTAAACGTTCCTAACTTGAGAGGTATTTTAGTCAAAATAATTACAAATAAAAGAACCAGCCCCACGTGAATGGTTTTGTGTGTTCAATCTCTTTAGCAAGCCATATGGGGACTAGGGCTGTTCAAAAAACTCGTAGGCTCGGCTTGTGACTCGCTCGATAACTAGGTCGTTGGATCGATCGTGGCTCGCTCGTTTAGCTCGTTTAAAATAAGATTATTAATAACAATCATAATAATAAATAATATATAAAATAATTGGAAAAAAACAAAAATAATACATATAATATTTTGAATCTGCCTCATTGTCTCTCAATCTTAAAAAAAAATAAAAAAATACCTAAAGAGATTGAACATATAATACATATAATATTTCGATCTTAAAGAAATTGCGATTGCGATTACGGCGTTTGTTGTTGATTATGAGGATGAAAGAGATTGATTTTAGGGTTAGGAATTCGTTTTTTGCGATCACCTAAAGAGATTGAACGTATAAAACCCTCATATGGGATTGATTCTTTGTTTTGTATCTGTTTTGACTAAAATACCCCTCAAGTGGGGAAATTTTAACGAAAAATGTTAACGGTGTTAATCAGGTATAGTCAAATGGATTCAAATGGCAATTTTTTGAAACCTTTGGATTCAAATGGCAAAATTAATCATTTGGACTCAAATGACAATCTTTAGCAAACCACAGGGATAAAAAAAAACACTCAACTCTAGTTTAAATGAACTATTAAGTTATTAGGTTTGAAAATTTAAAATTAGTTTAAATTGTAAAACTCTATTGGTTAATATTTATTTTAAAAAAAACTGTTTGTTTTTATTATAAACACAATTACAAGTTGTAAAATAAAAAACGTTTAGAACTTGTTATTATATTGATTATAAAAATTTGGTATTAGGTCGGTATATTATAACATTTATAAGATAAGAGTAACCACAATAGCAAAAAAATAAAAATATGTTAATTATATTGCTAAAAATTGTTTGATCATGCTAGAGCCTATTAGCAAGACCAAACTAGGTCATGGGGTCACAACACATAAACAAACACAATGATGGACTTCGTGCATGCGTCTAGTTGTCTCGAGTGACTCCCGCTAAAACCAAGCTACCTGTCTCCGTCTTCAGTTTTGCCTTCGAGTCTTCGTTACAATATTTATATAGAATACGTAATGAAAAATAAAATCCTAAGCTGTTACAACTTTGAGCCATCAAAGTGGGCCACAACCATAAGAACTAATCTATTACAACTTTGATCCATCAAATGGGGCAAAACCATAAAACAAAAAAAAAACTGAAACAAACACAAAAACAGAGTCAGACCAGATTTACATATTTATCACAATCAAATAAACCGGGCAATCTTTTGGTCAAATAAAATAAATAAAACTTTGTCCAGTTAAATAAAAAAATTGCACTAAAATAACCTAGATCAGAAACTTTAAACGAGTTAAAGTTTGTGATCTATAACCGGTTAACAGACCGGATCCGATTCGTATGTTGTAATCAAGGCTCTAATACCACTGTTGAGTTTTACAGTGGTGATCAGTTAAAAATTAGTTATCAAAAACCGTTGATAGTAATTATAGTTTATTATTAATTAAATGGTAATTAATACGCAGTGGAATAAAACTTAGATTCAACACAAACAAAAAACCCGACAGGATCTAGATTACAAAACCATACGAACACAGAATAAAGATTAATCTACCAATGAGATTAATAATACCTTTGAGGTTAACAAATAACCGATCGAGACACCGAGGTACAACGAACGTAGAGCTAGACACGAACACACGTGAGCAACGGGGCGCCTAGCGGGGCTGGCCGGAAATCTGCTGGACAGGGACGGCGACGAGTGGCTGGCGACGACCGAAAAAATGTGCAGGGGAGGGGCTGCCTCCTTCTTCTCTTGCGACGACTAGGGTTGTGGTTGTTAGGTTGTTAGGAGATTAAACTCCTAATCTCCTTTATAATCTCTTTTAATCTCTACCGGACCCAAAGTCCAATACGCAACTAAAAGCCCGAACCCGTTTATGTTTTAATAAAAGATTAAAACAATATATATTATTTATAAACCAATATAAATAATAAAGTTATAAATAATAAATTCCGTCTAACGAATATATAAATATATTTCGTCTCGCTAATTATTCGTAATTACCAGTTAATCAGGTTAAGTGGATTTAATGTTCGTTTACGGGTCATAACCGGTAAGTAGCGTTAATTAATCAGGACCGGACATATAATTCCAACAATAGAGTACTAAACGAGTCAAACCCGAACTTGAACTCTTTAAATTAAACGAGCTAAGTTCGAGCTTAGGCAAACTCATACTCGGATTAGCTCATTCACAACCCTTGACACCTTATGTTTACAGGTATAAAAGTATCATGATTTTTAATTTGATACGATGCAACAAAATTTTAACTATGAATGCTTTATTACGAGTATGTTTGCGAAAAATGTAACATTTCTTTTGTATAAAAATCATTTTATTGAAAGTTAAACTAAGAAGTCTTGATATATACTTTCTTTAACAGCGGAAAACATACATAAAGAAGTCTTGATATATACACTTGATGATTATTGCTAGGGGTATTGATTTTGCTTAACGGCTTGATAAATATGAGTACCGTTGGTTGCATCAACCAAGTTGTTTTCTAACGGGCCAAGATTGTGATAGGGATCCGTTGAGTGGATCAAGCTCCAAAGAAATAAGGAAGGAACAAGACTAACTTTGATACCAATTTTCTTCGTATATTTCATAACAAGCAAATGGCCTCTTATAGGCATACAAAAGATCAACAGAAAAGAAAACATGGGGTGGAATAGCAAATAACTACCATCTACATTCATGCTTACTAATTAACTAAATGGGAACATGTAAACGTGGGTATGAAAACTAGTTAATAAAATGGACGTGGGTTTGTGAAGCAAGAAGTCTGGGTCGGGTTGCTGGGTTTAGGTCCGATGACCCATATCAATATCCGGATCATTTCACAATGCTTCCTCGAATTCAATGCCAGCCATTGGCCCCTATTAAATATATGAAGGGTGGGGGGCCTTTTGGGTTTAACATCCTATAGCACACGGGTGGGTTTTTACATGTGTTTGGTGTGAGTAATATTGGGAAGAATTTGTGTCAAAGTGTGCATAAGGTGTTAATTATCGGTGTGTAAATTCATTAAATGCGGTTTGTGTTATTCACTTCGGGGGGGGGGGGATCATAGGTTCCATTGCATCTGAATGAAGCACAATTGACCATTGTTTAATTCAAGGGGTGGAGGGTCTTTGGGTACATTAACTTGGAGTGTGTGAGTTTCGTCGCAGTCTCATACTCCGCTAGGGTAGGTTTTCGTGTGTGTTTGGTGTGAGTCATAGTTGGGTTCAATTGTGTTAGTGCGTAAGGGGTGTTAACTTCGATGCGGAGTATGATTCTTCAATTCGTGTAATTTCGTTTCTTGAGGTGTGAGACATTCATTTATGGGGAATTCATATGCTGTATGGGAGATTTATAATCGATTGCTGATATAAGTGGTGGATAAAGGAATTTGAAGTAAATCTATGCTCCCTTGCAAGTATCATGACTCTTTCTAATAAAAAAAGGCTCTCTTCTGGAGGGTAAAAAAAATAAAACAAATTTAGGTTGCATTCAGGAAGTCGTAATTGTGGTGGAGAATTGGATTAAATAAAGCATACCCTAATGATATTCTAGCTGCTCATCATACAGAGTCTCTCGATTGAAGTCTAAAGTTCACTAAAAGTCTTTTGGTCTAATGATGGAACAAAGAAAATTGGTAGATGCCAGTTCCTGTTCCTCTTCAGCCCGTCGATTCAAGCTGCCCTGCACCAAGTGGATTTTATCACTTATCATAGGTTCCATTGCATTTGAATGAAGCACAATTAACCATTATATTGTTGGGGTTTCGTACGGTGGTTTTCAAGATTTCGAGCAACGCAGCGGAATATATATAAACTGTACGAACCAGTCTAGGCCAAAACCCTAGACCGCCCCACCAAGAGTCTAATTGCAAACTAGAAAGAAAACAAACACAACCATAGGGGGTTATACAATTATATATCTGCGAAACCAGCTGACTTATCAAGCTCAACACTTTGAGATCAACGATTCCAGTTGCTAAATCTGGTTACACAAATCTCCACCCAGATCTAAACTCCTTCAGAACCAGCCACTAAAAAACCCGCAAATCTGAACTCCTTCAGATAATCAGCCGCGAAATTGAAACCTGACAGTACCCGAATAAACATATTCGTGAACCAACAAAATCAAAACAGCCAAGAGGACGGAACGACGGTGTGAGACTGGCAGCTGCGACGATAGCTAAATGGTGGTGGTAGTAGCCGGTGGCTATGTCGCGGGTCAAGAGTAGGAGGTGTGTTTAGGGTTTCGTCTAAATATCTAACTTATAATATCCACCCTTTAATCCCTTATTTATAAACCTCTAACTTTCTTTCCATGTTAGGTTTTTATAGATTAATTAATTACAATTTTGTCGGGGATTTCTTCTTCTAGCTTTCTCCCCACGTTAGGATTTTAAGGCATCAACTAATAACCAAGTTGAGAGGCCAATTGTTGTAAAGACTAAGCTGTTGTGGGGCTTGAAAAGAAAATCTGTCTTCAACAAAGGCAGCAGCTAAAGTGGCTGCAGTGGGTTGTGTCGGTTTTGTTACCATGTAGTCATGGTTAGTAAGAAGACCATAGAGCTTGTTGAACGCCAGAGGGGAAGAGCGAACAAGCAAAGTGGATTTGAGGACATTGTATTCCTCACGCAATTTAGAGATAACATATAAAGCCAGATCCTTGTCTTTTACCGGTTCACCAATGTTAGCAAGAGCAGCTGCATACTCTTATGCACAACTTGGAAAAGCAAGAGGTGTCTCATCACCATTCATCTGAAGTTTCAGAAGTTGTGTCATGAGTGTATATTCTCTGGACGCGGTGTGTGGGGCATAGGCCTAGTAAGAGCATCCCATAACTCATGGGTTGTTGCTCCTTGAACGTGTACAAAGGATGCCTTGAAACCGTGGAGATTATAATCATGCGAACATGTGCATCATTCGTAACCCATGCTACGTATTTTGGATTTACAGTGAGTGAAGCAACATCATCAGATCTAGTAGCAATAGTTTGATTCGGACACCGAAGGGAGCCATCAACATAACCAAAGAGATTATTTGTGATCAGGAAAGGCTCAAGCATGGTTTTTCAGTAACCATAGTTAGTTGGAGATAGAGTAATGGCAAATTTGTGGTAATTGTGAGATGCCCTTTCGGTGTGTGAAAGAGGAGTGATAATTGCCATAGTTTTGCGAGTACTTGGTTTTGCGAATACTCAAGTTTGCGAATACTTGATTATGCGACTACTCCAACTTACTCCAACTTATGCGAGTACTTGACTTTGCGAGTACCAGGTAGAGTGAATACTCAATTTGTGCGAATACTCAAATTGTGCGAGTACTAGGTAGAGCGAATACTCAATTTGTGCAAGTACTGGGTGATGCGAATACCGGGTGGTGCGAGTACTCAGATTGCATGGGTACTGAATTTGCGAGAACTTGGGTGTAAACCCTAGTAACGGCTGCCGCAAGATCTGCTTTCAGAATAAAAAAAATAACGATATTCAGCGATGTGGCAAAAGTAATGATAGCAGGAATAGCAACGGGTAAATAGCAACACAATAGTGACGATTGTAGAGACAACAAGGAGTGGTTGATAGCAAGGAAAATAGCAACGACGACATCAATGACGATTGTGGTCGGAAATGAAGAAGATGACCGGTGATTGTGATTGGTATTAAGAGATAAACACAATGGTGATGATTGTATGCACCAAAATAGAGTTCTTAGCTCTGATATCAAGTTAAATTTTTAAGTGTGTGTAATGAAGGTGTAAAAATGATTGTATATTGATAATTGTAATTAGGTTAACAAGATGGATGAGGTTATATAGATAACCCTATATTTACACAAAGTATCTCTAACATTGCATAATTACATTTGTGTTTAATAAGTAGTATTGGAAAACGTAGGTATATAGGACAAAAAAACTTCAATGCTTATTTTAATATGTTTATTACGGGTATAAACGAGTCGAGTCATTTATTTTAATATGTTTACTCGAGATTACCTTGTTAAAAACTCGAATCGAGACGAGGTTAATCATGCTTGAGGTCGAGTTTTTGTTGCGATCATTTAATAAACAAGCTTGAGCACCAAGCTTCACATATCAACATTAATCAGACTTGCGAGCCTAAAAGAGTCTTTATTTATATAATTTTTATTTAATTTATTAAATATATGATTATAAAAAAATTGTTATTATATATAAACATATGATGAAAAATTAAATAATATATATTGTATCATATATAAAAATATAATAATTATCATAATATATAAATAAAATAAGTAAATAATTAATAAATAACAAACAAGGCAAAATCGAGTTTGAAAAATAATATCGGAGTCGATTATATTTTTATCATCATCTACGTAATATTTTAAAATATTTGAAAAAAACTATAAATCCTCATATTAAAATGCAAACAGTAGATCAAATTGAATTAAAATTTATTCCGGTATAACCAAATTAAAGAAAATTTTAACAAAAAACTGACCAATGGGTGTATAATTTTTAGAAGCACACAATCGCTAATTAAATATAATAAAACTGTTTTTAAAATATTTTTAAACTGTTTTATTAAAACGGTTTTAATAAAACTTGCCTTTCAAAAAAAACTGAACATGAGAAAATTATTTTAAAATATTTTAAATTATATAAGTCTAATTTTTAATAAATAGCATTATCCTCTATTTATTTAGTCATTAATGAATTAATTAAGTTTATCCAATAAGATTAGAAGTGAAAGACAACTAAAGTTTCTATAAACACAATCTTGATAAAAAAAATTTACTAACACCACTTAAATAAATAAGTTTTACACCAACACTATTTAGAAAAAAAAACTCACCAAACAAGACAAAACTATGAACATAATTAGTCCTAGCAATATGACAAAATGTATAATATGTTACAATTTTAGAATGTTTAGAAGTCTTTTTTTTTTCTACATGTGAATTGATATATTTTATGTCTACTTTCTAGTAAAATAAACTTGTGTAAAAAAGTTACTTGTTTCAAAGTCCCATTCAACGTAAGCCGTAAAACCAGATCATAGTGTTGATTTTGGTTGTGTTAAAATTGCACGATTAGTATATCGGGGCGATGCTGAATGTGGTGCTATGACTGAAACGTGAAATAACACAACATCGGGGATGAGAGTTTTTTTGTTAGTTTGTATTTTTATTAAAGTAAAATTTTATTGTCTCCTTCCATTTTTATTTTTGTATCTTTTTGAATAAATAAAATTTTATTTTGATTATATGTTGTTTTTGAATTAATTTTACTTATAAAACAAATACTTAAATAAATTATTTAAGGTTTAAATTAATTAAAAAAACTAAAATGATTTGGGGAAAATGTATAGAGTATTTACACTATTTTGAAAAAAATAAAGAGTTGAAAGGAATGTGATGTGACACAGAATTAAAGTTAGGTGAGGAAAACAGGGGAAAAGGTTTGTGCCCTTATTTTAATTCTTTAGTTAGTTTCAAGCAATGTTTTTAAAATCGGATCGGATCGGCCGGTCGGACCGGGAACCGTGACCTCCACCAGTTCGGTTACATGCTCTGTGATCGTTTCCTGGTTGAACCGGGCGGTTCAAGGGATTCAGCGGTCGAACCGCGAACCGCGAACCGGTGGTCGAACCGGGTATTTATATTTAAAAAAAAAATTTACTATTTTTTTTATCTTTTTTATCATATAGTCTTCATACTTACTTCTATTTACAATTTTAACTCAATTTGGCTCTTTCCTTTTAAATTATACGCTGCCACAAGTCCTCCAAAACCCTAATCAAAATTAAAATTGAAGATTCAAAATAATTAAAATTCCTACAGACCTACAACCCTCGTCGTTGACTCAAAATTGTTTAAATGGTTGTATATGTAGTATTTGGAATTTTTTATATTTTTCTATATATTTTTATGAATATTTATTTTTTTTATTGCGTCATCCGGTTCTTGAATCCGGTCCGACCAGTGAACCTCTAAGACGTCTGGTTCGTTGTCTGATCCGGTTCTAAAAACATTGGTTTCAAGCACCATGATTCAAGAATGATGTTTGGGAAAAGACAAATGGAATGCTAGTACATCAAAGACTAATTGGGTAATGGTATAAAAAGCTAGTAATACTTTTGTATTCAAGTATATATTACATCGTGTATATATATATATATATATATATCCTTAAAACATATAAACATTATATTATACCGACAAGCCATGATATAGCGGATCATGCGACGATCTAGCTATGCTCCAAATATCAACCTCGTTAGGCCCCGAAAGATCTGGCACGCTATCATTAACAGAGAAACACAAGTTCTCGTTGGATTCCCTATAGTAAGAGGAGAAGTGTTTGGCTTCCTCCGTTTGGCCATCAAGCTGGGAAGCCACAAACTTGTCTACATCTGCCCACTTACTACATTGATCATAATCCTCACACATGGAATTATAGTTCATGAGACTCGTACCTTGATCGAAAGTGGTTGAGGTCGCAGGAGGAGATGTAGTCATCATGTGACCGTTAAGACTAGGGAGGGGAACAAATAGGTCGTTGATGGGGTTTATAAATTGTTGCATATCATCTTTGGTGGTGCTGGTATTCTCGGTTTCTTGCTTGCAAGTCTTACTATCCATGTACATGAGTAATTGTTCCAGAACACCGTCTTTGTTTAAGGATTGCAAGTGTGCTCTTGTGCCCATAGAGCCAGATAATGATCTATCCGGAATCTCGAAGGTTTTGTTGTAGTTTTTCTTCCTGAACACACGGCATACCACCCACCCTTCTTCATGTACACAATCGCACGAGCTAGAACCCTGAATCATAAGCATATGTCCAAACACAAATTAGTGCTTCTTGATCATAAACACATCAAGAAACAATTACATCATGTAATATGTTCAAAGTCAAAGTTTAAGTAGTATTTTGTTCGAATTTTTTTCATATACAGGGGACTTAGAGTTTTGAATCTGGTTTTTAATTGGGTGGAATTTGAAAAAAAAAATTGTTTACAGGGAGTTCTAGCGGACTCAAGAAATTCTGACAAAGATCCGCGCATGTGGCAAGCGGACTCAGGTTTAAAGTGACTCAGCTTCTTGAAGTAGCAGACTCTCGCTGTCATGGGTTTAAAGCTTACACATTCACCACATAGTTACAATGTGACATAGCAAGAAGTCCGCTAGATTGACCAGCGGATTCAATCATTCTGCTTGCCACTTGAGTGGAGTTGTTGAGTCCTTTGAATAGAATTTCATGAGTCAGCTAGGGTACGTAGCGAACTCCCCCCTAAACCAAATCTCTTTCAAATTCCATTGAGAAACCAAATTCAAAACTCTAAGTCCGCATAAAGAAAATTCCGTGCGGAACTAGAAATTTTTAGTAGGAGGGTCGCAGTAGAATTGTTTTACATTTGTTAACATACGTCAATTACTTTTTTTTACCAATCGATAATCACTGGTAATTGTAAGTTTCGAGATCCCATACATTAAAACTTTTGTAAAATTGTTTCATTCTCAATACTTGTAAAAACATCTTTCTCGCTATAGCACAATGATGATTTTGTGATAAGGGCCTTTCGTCATAGAAATTTGATTTCAATCGACAAAGGTGAGATAATAAAGTCTCCTTATTTCATCTCGAATACTAACCGAAAAATCATTAAATGATTTACGAAGACCGAATCACCAACAATCTCATCTTTTAATATTTCAAATTCTTCATGACTTCTTTTATTAATACTTATGTTTATATCTAGCGAATATTTGAAACCTCGACGCTTGATTTAAGTTTTTTTAAAAGTGTTCTTTTAGTAGATACCTTTACGTATAAAAATATAAAAAAATTATAACAAAAAATTACGTTAAATAATAAATTAAAAATTAAATAAAATAATAAATAAATTAAGTGATATCTAATAAACAATTCAATAATATAAAATCGAAAATAAAGATTCATAAGTATATGATTAAAATAATAATAATAGAAAAAACAAAATCAAAATAGAAGTAAACATGTTAGTTTAATTTGAAAAGGGTTGAGGCAAGAATATGTTGTCTCCGCATGTAGGGTAAAACAATAAAATATTAGATTTTCATATATTTTCATAAAGATAAAACTAACATTTTCTTGAAAATCCATATTAACCAGAAGTTTGTATTTATAGCTTAGACTACCATCGTCGTCATCCCCTTCATCTTCTCTACGTATTTCACAGAAAGCACTGCTCCGCCGTGTGGCCTATAAAATCTTCAAAAAACTCATCTTTCTTTTTGAACTTTAACTACTCTACAGGAGACGATCGAGAGGGCCAAAATACAAGAAAACATTTACGTTAAGTACTCCGGTTATAACAGAATTTTGCCGGCCGGGGTTCTGGTGACCCCCAGGACACTCTCGTAGTTCCGCCCCCAATAAGTAAAGTTATGATCTTTAATAAAGTTATTTTGAGAAACTTACTGTTGAATCTTGGGAGGGAATGATGTTATGATCATCAAGCCTATATTCATGAATGATCCAATCAGATTTCTGGCCATGAGGTGCCCTCCCTTCATAAAACACCAGGGTCTTCCTCATACCAATTCTTTGAAGGCTACTACGTATGACCTTATCGCGCCCGGTGGCTTTCCAGAAACCAGCAGCCGTGGCGCGATTTGTTCGTGTTCCAGTCGGATATTTCTTATCTTTGTGACTAAAAAAGTACCAATCATTTTGCGGGGTGGAGCCTATATTGCATTTATCTACAACACAAAAGAATTTATTAAAACTTTGATGATTGAATGAATGAAGAATATCTAAACAAATACCTTGGATGTCCCACGGTTCAAGCTTGTTAAGATCAACCTCGCGAATAACATCAAGATCGATCTTTTCGTAAGCAACTTTCTTCCTTAAGTAATAGTGAAGAAGCTCTTCTTCTGTCGGGTGGAACCGAAACCCCGGAGGCACTTTCGACTGACCATTGACGTTCACAGATAGATTAATTTCTTCTTTTGACATAATAGAGAGAAAAAAAAGGTTAAAAAGCTGTGCGTAAATATGGTTGTAAAGCCATGAATTTATATATGTAGAGAAAAGGATTAAAAAAGGAATGTTGGATAGTGCCATGACGACCACCCATTTGGAAAAAGGTAAATGAGGATTGTTAGAAAAAATAGTTAATGATCAGCAAAATAGTGAAGTTCGAAAACAACAAATTACCTAAACACAACACCACCACACACAAAAAAAATAATAAGTGTGTTTGTGATGAGATATATGATCGAGGTTCAGTGAAGTGGGGCATGTAGGAATGTGAGCAGCAGACATGGTTCCATACTGACAACGATATATATATTAGATCAAATATATTTGTTAGGGTTACATAAAATATAAAATATATTAGTTGGGATTTCTTACATAAATAAGATTTATTGTAATTATCTTTTATCATAATTAGAAGTTATGATTAAATTAGGTTATTTTATAATGATCACCATTGTACTTAAAAGACACAAATGTAATGGTGTTAATGTTAGAGGTAGTTTATGTAGACATGGGGTTAGTATTTAACCTCTTCTCTTATACAAACCCTAATTAACAATTACAGCTAATACAATCATCATTTACACCTTATTTATAGAGATTTAAGCGTTAAAGTGTACTTCTCTAAATATTTGATTAATAATTCATAATAACTCACGGGGTTTTCTTTGTTTTACACAGCATAAGAATATGAGTCGTGATGCCATCATATACATGGCATTGTCTTATGGCATTACACTTAGAATCTCACTCTATACAGGATGATCCTATGTCACACCCTATTTATGGACGTCCATTTTGTATTTCTAAGCAAAAATGAAAATATGGTATATTTAGCATACCACTAAACATGTTTTTATCACCATAATACAGTTTAACACTTACCACCACATATGTTTTTATTACCACATAAACTATAGAGTAAACTGTCATTTTCGTATCTATGGTTTAGCCATTTTTATCATTTTCATCCAAAAAATTTATTTTTCTCATGTGTATACTCGTGGTTTATAAAACTTGCCATTTTCATCGAACTGGTTAACTCCATCGAACTGGTGAACTGGTCATAGGAGTTAGGGAGAGAGTTCAAGATGAAGTCTGCTGCCATCTCATCCTACACGAGATATCCAAGTTTGTTCATTTGGTCGATGCATCCTTTCATCTTAAGCACATGATTGCTGACAGTGGTGCCATCTTGCATTCGACAGCTTAAGAGCTGCTTCATGGTGTCGTAGCGCTCTTGACGGGCTTGTTTCATAAACATGTCTTTAAGTTGCACTATCATGTCATAGGCATCTATGTCTTCCATGTTCTTCTAGAGATCAGGAGACATAGTGGCTTGCATGAGACAAGCTACCTCAATGGCATCCTCGCTATGCTTTTCTCAGGCCTTACGAGCAGCGGCCGTGGAGTTCTCGAGCTCACCAGGAACTGGGCCATCTAGGGCATAGAGCTCCTTTACCATCTTGAGAACTATTCTCAGATTGCGGTGCTAATCGAGAAAGTTGGTGTTATTGAGTTTTTCATTCTCAAGTAAAGACTTGAGAGAGAAGGAGGAGTTGTTCTTTTCAGTAGACATCTGTAAAGTAAGCAAAAATATTAATTAGTAATTTGGATGTATTAATTCTTATATTAATGACCCATTGCAAGAATAGAGTAAGAATAGAGAATCTGGTTATATCAGTTAGTAATGGTGGCTGTGGCACACAACATTAGTAAGTGTATTAGGCAGACTGATCACAATAATTGCCAATTGTGAAAAAAACACAATTCTCGAGTATGATGCCGCTAAGACAACTCTTGTCTATGGATTGATACGTTTAGCCTAATCTATGCCCACTTTTAGTATCCATACAGCTGGGGCATGTATAAGATAGAAAGTACTAGTCGCCCTAGTACAGGTACATGTGGAAAAGCCGGATGTGTCAACGAAACCCTTGCATCTTAGAGGGATAGGCTACGCACCAAGTGCGGTGCTGTGGCTCCAAACACTGGTGTTTCACGTTATGCCCCAAGTGTTCCTTATAATAGGATGGCATAGAGTATTGATATCAAATATGAGATTTAATTTTAGTGTTTTACCGAATAGGGTTAAACACAACGAATGATAAATCATACGTGTGTTGTAAAAGCTAGTTTTACTATATTAGATCATGACAATATGATGAACCCTTTCATCTCTCAGGACACTTAATTTTAAATAACCTATTAAAACTAAGTTTGTCGCGATGTAATTTACCACTTAAAAGTTAATAGTTTAAAGAGTTAATTGCTTTTTTCATCCCTGTGGTTTGCTAAAAATTATCATTTGAATTCAAAGGTTTAAATCTTGTCATTTGAATCAAAATGTTTCATAAAATGACAATTTTTTTAAAACCTTTGGATTCAAATGGCAAAATTTAAACCTTTGAACTAAAATGACAATTTTTAGCAAACCACAGGGATGAAAAAAAAACACTCAACTCTAGTTTAAATGAACTATTAAGTTATTAGGTTTAAAAATTTAAAATTAGTTTAAATTGTAAAACTCTGTTGGTTAATATTTATTTTAAAACAAACTGTTTGTTTTTATTATAAACACAATTACAAGTTGTAAAATAAAAACGTTTAGAACTTCTTATTATCTTGATTGTAAAAATTTGGTATTAGGTCGGTATATTATAACATTTATAAGATAAGAGCAACCACGATAGCAAAAAAATAAAAATATGTAAATCATATGGCCAAAAATTATTTGATCTTGCTAGAGCCTATTAGCAAGACCAAACTATGTCATGGGGTCAAAACACATAAACAAACACAAGGATGGACTTCGTGCATGCGTCTAGTTGTCTCGAGTGACTCCCACTAAAACCAAGATACCTGTCTCCGTCTTCAGTTTTGCCTTCGAGTCTTCGTTACAATATTTATATAGAATACATAATGAAAAATAAAATCCTATGCTGCTACAACTTTGAGCTATCAAAGTGGGCCAAAACCATAAGAACTAATCTATTACAACTTTGATCAATCAAATGGGGCAAAACCATAAAACAAAAAAAAAACTGAAACAAACACAAAAACATGGTCAGACCAGATTTACATATTTATCACAATTAAATAAACCGGAAAATCTTTTGGTCAAATAAAATAAATAAAACTTTGTCCAGTTAAATAAAAAAAATTGCACTAAAATAACTTAGATCAGAAACTTTAAACGAGTTAAAGTTTGTGATCTATAACCGGTTAACAGACCGGATCCGATTTGTATGTTGTAATCAAGGCTATGATACCACTGTTGGGTTTTGCTGTGATGATCAGTTAAAAATTAGTTATCAAAAATCGTTGATAATAATTATAGTTTATTATTAATTAAATAGTAATTAATAAAAGCAGCGGAATAAAACTTAGATTCAACACAAACGAAAAACCCGACAGGATCTAGATTACAAAACCATACGAACACAGAATAAAGATTAATCTACCAATGAGATTAATAATACATTTGAGGTTAACAAATAATCGATCGAGACACCAAGGTACAACGAACGAAGAGCTAGACACGAACACACGCGAGCAACGAGGCGCCTAGCGGGGCTGGCCGGAAATCCGCTGGACAGCGGCGGCGACGAGTGGCCGGCGACGACCGGATGAAATTAAGTGATTGGATGAAAATGACAACTTTTGTAAACTACAAGGATACACAAAAAAAATAAACTTTTTGGATGAAAATGACGAAAATGACAAAAATGGCTAAACCACAGGGACGAAAATGGTAGTTTACTCTAATTTATAACAAACATGATTATATAAACTACCACTTTGCCATTTGTCATGATTAAATTGCTTGTTTTATTGTTAATGAAAATCATAATTTGAATGTATATCTAGTTTCTAAAAATCTCCGTGTATTATGATTTCTAGTTTCAATATTCTTGCAACAAACTTGTGTGCTTATACTCACGTGGTCCCTCCCCTGCCCTTTTTTTGCTTCCTTTTGCCCCTCGACTTCCTTCTTAACATTTGCACTATTTGTAGGTTCTTCCTTCTTGACATTTGCACTAATTTTAGGCATTTACTTCATTTTAGTTATTAAACTAATTATATAACTTGGAGTTTTATTCCATTCTCCCAATATAACACAAGTAATTTATAAAACGTAAACTTTAGAATAATTCATGTTTTATTATTTTTAAAAAGGTATCACTTTTTGAATTTTTGACAAAAAAAAATTATCAATGTCACAATATATACATTTACGGTGAAACACCCTAAATCAATTGTTTTAGTGTGCCTCTACGGTAAACCCACAATATATAAGTGGTCTTGGCCGCCTTCTGTTTTTCTAAGTTCTTTGTTTTCTCATAGACTCATTTTCTTCTCGACTTATGAAATACCTAAACAAATCAAAGTAGCATCTTTTTCTCATGAATAACGATGCATAATTAAACAATTCAAATGTAATGAGGGGTATAAAATCCTTGCCCACGAAAAACATGAAAGAAATATGTTTATGTCACGATTGTGACATTGGCTATGAACGATCTCGGGTTAGCTCTATTTAAACTAAAAGTAAGTTTTTTATTGAATAATCTTTTCAACATTTACGATTGACGAATGAGAAGGCTCACATAGGTCATATCGGGCGATCAAAATATATATACCGTATTGATAAAATGTATAATATTATTTTATTTTATGTAGTTGATCTATGATCATTTACATTATTTTATGTATTATTAATAATCAAGCTACATTTATCTCACTATAAATTCAATGTTTTTACGTATTTCTCACTACTAGAAAACTGACTTGTTATCGACCACTGAAGTCCTTGGGTAAGATTGATCGGCAACGGATCCCACAAATATCCAAAAAAGGTTAGAGGTATAATTATTCATTAGTAACCCTCGATGATTAGTCAGATAGCCAAAACCAAAAACAAAAAAGGCTCTCACCAACAGAGCGGCCACCAACGCGGGTATAGTTTTGTCGTTGTCGGTGGGTACCATCTTCTGGCAGAAATTCCTTTGAGAACCCATCGCTAATACCGAAGATAAAATTTTGAAAAAGGTTCTCGTGTAGGCTTTTAAGTCGTTTGTTGGCGGGAAACATTTTACGATGGATTTTTCTTTGATAATTCATTGGAAAAAAGTGTTTGTAATTAGAAATTAAACTTCTACTGTTTTCAAATGAATTTTCGCTTGATACCTATAAATACTCTTGGGTTTTCTTTATCACCCCCAACCTCTATGTTTTTCACATGTATTACATGAACATGCTTGTTTGGTGATAACTCGTTTGTTGGAAATATTGGTCTCGGAATTAAAATCGACCATACGTATCCGAAAGAAGGTCCGAAACGTAGGTCGCTTTCTATCTGTGTATGTGACAACCTCCTGTCTATGCTCCAAACTTCTACATGTGCATACATGCTATTAGAAATGGGTTTTCACATGGGTGCATGGTTTCTCATGTTTTTAGGAGAAGCGCGCATTTGGAAACCTATGGTGTACAAGAAATACCTAGTGGTTTCTACATCCTATGGTAACATCTCTTGGTAACCTGTCGGTAAATTCTTTACTCACGCCACATTTTCAGGATATTATTGACGACTTAACAACAGGGCCTACTTTCATCGAGGGATTTCGAATGGATCTTTTTCGATGCAGAAAACCCTATTTTGTAATGTTGTTCTTAACCTTAAGTGATGAAAATCTCTAACAAGCATTTTTCACTAGATATCCCATTTGTTCTTAAACTTTTCCTTTCTGAATTTCATTGTATATTTTGTGAGTCATTAACTAGAAGTTATGTTACCCAAATAAAAAAATCAATTATAAAAAAAAATTGAGAACAACTCACCAAATTAGTCGAGGCTTGTATATGTATGTACGTGAGAGTAATTTTTAAGTCATAAAGAAATAAAAGCTAAAGAATCCAAAATATGGTAAAACTAATAAATCGGTTAGTTAGAGAAAATTAAATACTATAACAACACACCAACCGAAATAAATAGAAATTGGTATGCAATGTAATTCAATGGTGGTTAGTTACAACTTACATCGATCAATATAGACCAAAGAGGAGCAATTAGAGGGGTGATTCATTACTTTGTCTAATCAACTCCATAATCGTTATTTGATAAGTAGGTAATTATAACTAAATATATACTACTAATGTTAATTAGATGTGAGAAGTGATGTAAAGTCGTTATGGATTTTAGTCTACGGGATTATAACTTAACTGACTACGAACTGTTTAAATCTATTTCATAAGACTAATATTCTTTACCATAAAATTGCAAACTGATTTTTGAACATAGGAATTATATGTTTGTTCAATTTTATTTTTTTATAAGTAGTTTAAAAAACATGAAAAGGTTTTCCAAATACAGTTATCTTTTTATTTATTTATTTTTTTTAGAACGACTCCTAATCTACTTCTAACAAGATTTGAACCCTCAACTTATACAGTTTTATTATATTTTTCTTTGCTTTTTTTCCCTGCATAACAGAAATTATCTATTTATTATATTTAAATAATAACTAGTATTAAACCCGTGCGTATTGCGGCGTGCTAAACGGCCAAAAAATTGATGTTCTCAAAACTTTATAAAATAAAATCAAAACTTTTACATAACCATTGAGGCGTGGGCGTCGAACCGTGGAAAAAATTGACGTCGAATATGTATACAACTTTAACGACGTGTACATAATTGCTTAGATGACTTGCACATTATCACACAGAACTCCGTTTTAAACGAAATTTACCTCTAAAGTAGATAAAAATAAACACGTTACGATACATTCAGAATTTTATAAACATCATATTTTAAAAGCTATAAACGAATACAAAAAAAATGAAAAGCTTATGAGTAGGATACGTGACAACGTGTGGTTGGCAAAAAAAAAGAACATTTGGAAAAGTGTAGAATTTAAACAGTAAGTTTAATTAAAGTGGAGGGGGACGTGTTGTAAGTTTTTAAGGGGCTATCTATACTATATAATAAATAAAGGTTTTAGTAAGACATTTGTCAATTTCTTATACATCCTCAACCCTTTTTTCTCGTCTCTCTCCTATTAATTATACAAATTTCTTTAATTGTTTTTATAATTTTTTGTTTCCTGCTTCTCTCTCATATTAAATGATAATGATTTCTATAATTCTTTTTATAAAACGTTTTTTATTTAAAAAAAATGGTTTGTTCATAAAACATTTTTATAAATTGAACATTTCTTTCATTCTTTTTATAAAACATTTTTAAAAAAATAACTATATAACGTTTCTAAAATTTGTATTAAAAAATTATGTAATATGTCGTAAATATGTAATATGTAAATCTTTATTACTAAGTATATAACATTGCATTTATTCAGCCCGTGTAATACACGTGGTTTCTAACCTAGTAATCAGGGCCGACCCAATGGGCCTTCGGGCAACACGACCGTAGTGGGCCTAACATTTCGAGTGGCCCAAAAAAAAATTAAAAAATTTTATATATATATATATATAAAATTTTCGAGGCTTTAAAAAAAATTATTGGGCCTTTTATAAAATTATATATTTCGTTATAGACATTTTTTTTGGGCTCGTATAAGGCATTCGAATCCTCGGGACCGGCTGTGCTAGTAATATAATATAGAAAAACAAGGTTTATATGCATTTACATATAACATAAAAATCTATAAAATTTTACTGTTAATGAATAGTGAATTGTACTCAAAAGCCTTGTTTACTAATTGTTGTATAATTATAATTACAGAACTTAATTATTGAAATGAACTATATGTTTTTAACCTTTTTTTTTGACAATAATGGAGAATTGTATCATTATATTAGTTAAATATTCTCTAAAGAAACTAGATGTGCACTGCATGGTGCATTAAAATCACATTTTGTTTTTGTGATATATATAAAAAAATTACAAAAGCCACCCACCTACCTGTCATATTCAAGATTTAGACGTTAGAGATTATTAAGTGGCTTTCGTAGGATGGCAATTGATGGGGAAGATTTTTGGTAATTTCATTATTACATGTGATTATAAATTCGTGTCCCGTACCAGTTTTATACATGTTCGGTACATGTTCATTATCTATGCTCACATGCACACTCGTGTATGGTTTTATGATATGTTAATATGTTCAATTTTTCGATGTGGGTAAACATGTTCAGATAATTGGATGGGTACGTGCCATCTAATAACATATCGGTCTCAAACCCCGAGAAAAGTTTTAAAAATAATCCCATACCAGCATAGTCTCATACTGAAAACCAGAACTAAATGCTTTTGGTTGTGGGTTTAGTCGTCGAGTCCGTTTACCAAGTACTTAAAGAGTTATCCTTAAGTTGATATATGTGTTAAGTTTTCATGTGTGTTTTAATGACGATGAAGTGGGACATAGATTTGTATAATTTTCAATTTGTACTATATATGTGTTAAGTGTTCATGTATGTTTGTGACTTGTATTTATAGTGTTTTGAAATATAACTATTGAAAAATATATGTTAAAATATAGCCGTTGAAACATAGGCATTGAAACACAGCCACTGAAAGAAAGACGTACGAACCCAAAAAATACTTTTTTTGAATAAAACTTGGTTTTTATTAAAATTTATATCGGAATGTTAAAAAAAAACTAAGTATTTAGATTTTCTAAAAAGGTTAACGACAAAATTAAATGTTAATTAATATAATAATAAACTAATATTATTATTATTAAGTGATTATATACGGGGATGGGTGCGGTGAGTTCTTCATGAGAAAAGCTCAAAAATGACGGGGCCGAGACTAGGGGGAGGGCGTTGTTCCTGCGATGTTGAGATGTCGTCTCACACTCTCACCCACCCCACTCTCATACCGTCCGCCCTAAGAAAATTGTAAAATTAGAGACGATATTTTTTTATATCAGTAGGGCAGAAATTGTATTGAGGGAGTGTTTGGGATTTCTTATTTAACTCCAAAAGTGTTTTTTATCAAAAGTATTTATTGACTTATAACTTTTCTAAAATGAGTTTTTAAATAAGTGTTTAGATTAGTTTTTGTAGTGGGAAAAGCCAATAAGTCAAAAAAAAATTTAAACTTTGGCTTAGCTTATTAATGTAAAATGACCAAAAAGGACATTCTTATATATTTAAAAGCATTTATTACTTTACATATAATACTATATACTTAACAATGTTTTTGGACAAAAATTATAATTTAAAAAAATTATAAAATATTATATACTTAGTGGTGGTAGGTGGCGGCGGTGGTGGCGGAGGTTGTGGGTGGCGGTTGTGGTGGTGGTGGTGGCGGTGGTGGGCGGCGGGCGGTGATGGTGGTTGGCGTTGGGTGACAGTGGTAGTGGAGGAGGATGGTGGTGGGTGGTGGGTGGCGGGTGGTGGTTGGTGATGATGGTGGTGGGTGGCGGTGGGTAGCAGTTGTGGTGGTGAGTGGTTGGGCTGTGGGCGGTGATTGTGGTTGGCATTGGGTGGTGGTGATGAGTGGCGGCGGCGAGCAGTGGTGGTGGTTGGCGGTGTCGGATGGTTGGTGGTGCCGGGTGGTTGGTGGTAGTGGTGGTGGTGGAGCAATTGTAATTGTAGGGTAAAAGGTGAGGGTAGATTGGTAATTTTTTGTTTAAAAAGTCAAAAGTCAATTAAAAAGTCAAGATTTATGGCTTTTGAAAAATAACTTTTTAACTCTTTCAAAAAACCAAAACAAAAAAGAATTTTTATGGTTGTTAAACTTAATATCAAACACCCTCTGAATGTAGTAGGGGTACTTTTAGATTGCTATTCTAATTTTATTAATAAGTTTCAAAACATCCAATTTATATGCTATTTTGTGGCAATTAATTATTGTTTCTTTTTTTTTATTTGGTAGTTATAATATCATTTAGTTTTGTATCGCTCTAAAATTTGTTTCTAATAGCATTTATAATCTTATGTCGATGAGTCCCGGATCAACTGGTTTGGGAGCAGGCACTCCCATGGCCTTCTAATGTGGAGGTTATGGGTTCGAGTCTCACTTTGTGCAATATTAACACATAAGCAAATGACATGGCATTTGTCACTGTCACTGTCGAGTTGCTGTTTGAGGTGTACTGGCGATGAGTCATACTGCCAGCACAGAGCCCCAAAAGCTCTATCTCTACTCTATCAATCTCGTTCTACGGACAGAACTTTGAGAATATCAGCCTTTTCATATCATCCCACTTCAACCTCTGCAATTCATTGCAGTGGAGGACTTAGTCTGTTGAATAGACCTCCACCAGCTTAGCGCCTCATTAGCGAATGAGTGAGCGACAAACTTGACCGCTTGGTCATCGCGTCACTCACTAATGTTGATTATGCCATTCATCCTCGCTATCCACTCGAAAGTGACAACAACATCTTTCCTTCTATCAAACTTCGGCGGATCACACCCCCGAAATGATTTATAATTGCAGCCTTGTGCTGCTACTTCAAAGTCACAGTCGTCACTATCAGTGACTTCAGTCCTCTTGCTGCTTTCCTCTTTCTTCTCTTTCTTTTCTATGCCAAACTCTTTAAGGGTCTCGCCCAGTGCTTTCACTAAGACGCCCTTCAAGACTAAAGTGACCTCTGCAGCGATAGCCTCTCTCACATTTGGTTCCAGAACCAGTCCATCGTTGTGAGCATCATTATGAACAGACACATGGTTCTCACTGTCATTGTGCTCCACATGTACCAATTCAGTCACGTTGCGGGAGTTCTCACTTTCTTCTACTCGTGCTCGGTTACCTGGCGGTCGGCCACGACGGCCAGTGCGACCACCTCTCTTTGCTCTAACCATTTATGTCTAATTGCGAACAAGGAATACTCATGCCATCATGATAGGTAATAATTTAGAACACCTCGAGTAATGTAAATTACTAATTACAGAGACCGGTATGAAATTACTAATTTACTTTACTACTCGGGTTCTGAACATTTCCTATCAGGAGTAACATTTTCATCCCAGTTCAGAGTCCCTACTTTAAGACACATATTGTCTACTATCTATGCTAAAGCATGTAGTATGTACTATCTATGCTAAAGCATTTACTGTGTACTATTTGTACTAAGGCATTACTGTAAATGTTCTATGTTAGAACATTGACTACCTTTCTTTAACTACTTTGCCATGGACGGGCTGCTCTGATTGACTTTGTCCCATTCTCAGTTTAAGTTCAGACACTATCGCAAATGTCTGAATCTCTCAAACTATGGCTCTGATACCAACTTGAAACGCCCCAAACCGGGTACATCTCATAGTTGGCACAAAACATAATAACATAGCTCTTAAACTGTTAATCAAAATCTATTACAGCGGAAGTCTTTAACCCAAGCATTCATAATCCAAATTCATTAAACATTGTTTTAAATATAAACTATCAGGAATGGAAATGCCAGCCTTCAGCGCAGCAACCCGCCGTCCATACTATCAAGCCCTCACGGCTCCTCTACTTTACATTTGCTTTACCATTACCACCTAACATGCATACTAAAAGTCAGCTAATATTGGTGAGTTTTATTGTAAGGCCCCAAACCCGAGAGGCCTCACGCATTGGATTTACTCATCAACACATAGCACTTAAACATAAGGCATTCAACACATGCAGCGGAAACGAATTAAACCTTAACATACGCAGCGAAAATACATAACATGTCTAAACATAACTTGTCTGATAAGAAATAAAACTTGTCTTAAACAACTGAAACATAATCATAACATAAATGGGATGCCAGATGCTGGTCTTCGGGTAACTCTTCTCGCTAAGCCAAGCATCCACTTCCATCTACTGCAACCTTCACTTAACTGATATGCATACTAAAAATCAGCAATGTTGAGTGAGTTCTAACGTTTACTTTAAATCAATTATATATAAAAAATTTACTATTACATACATACTGCCCTTAAGGCCAAAACTCTACATACTTACTTTCCAAAACAGTTTAAAACATATAATAAACCGTCAATTCCATACACTGTACCGCCCCCATGGCTTACACCATAAACCGGCGAGTACCTGGTCAATGCCATCATGGCTTACACCATGAACCAACGAGTACCTGGTCAATGCCCTCATGGCTTACACCATGAACCAACAATACCGCTAAGGGGAGTTGCTTGGTTCTCCCGAGCAACCGCCGTCACTCATACCAATTGTACAAATGTTAACGAACCTAAATGTTCTTACTAATGGGTAGAACCCATATATGTCATCTTATACAAGTAACATCTGTCCCAAGGACCTTTACAGCTGATACACATTACCGTAGAAAATCTGTTCACTTTCTGTTCATACAACTTTCTTTAACTTGATCATAACTTTAACATGTATTATGCCTTTATTTATGTATATAAAAATATAGTAAACGTTTGCCAATAATTCCTTTACTTTCACTGAAATATAGCTCAACACATATATCTTGCCTTTGTTTATGTATAATAAAATATAGTAAACGTTTGCCAAATGATATATCTTGCTTCACTGAAAACATACTAGCACATATATTATGCCTTTGTTTATGTATATGAAAATATAGTAAATGCTTGCCATAATATAGCTACACTTTGCTCAAAACGTACATTTGCCTCTTTTAAACTTGTCACTAAAACATAACTCTTTACACTAAGTATGCACACCACCCCTAAAGCAGGCAAAAAGGGGATTAGAACTCACCTGATATTCTGTCTACTGAAACTAAAAGCTCGGGCTACACGAGTGCTACGTGACATGTGCGTATACCATACATAAAATCCGTTAAACTTGCAAGTGTCGCTGTTAAACTGGAGGGTCGGCAGAGGAAATCGGCCGACACTCCCAAGAGTCGGTCGACGCTTTCTCAAGAGTCGGCCGACACTCTCTCAAGAGTCGGCTGACACTCTCGAGTGTCGCCTGAACTTGCGTTCAGGACTTTTGTCATGCTATAGAGGCGGATTCTCTCTGGGCCAATTCTTATTGGCCAATTTTCCCTGATCGATTCTCCTTGGCCGACTCTTTCTACCTTTCTTCTTTGCTGAGTGTCGCTATTTGCAGGTAGCGACACTCAAGGGTCGGCTCAAGAACACACAATCCAACCAGACTCGTTTTCGATCCAAAATCATAACTTTTACGTTCCAAAACGTTCTAATCTTAACCATGAAGCTAGATCCAAGTTTAAAACCTCTTTTTATACGTAAAGATCTGACCTTTAAGTTAAAAACTCCACGAAACCCTAAAAACCCATTTCTAACAAAACTCATATCTGAGCAAGTTTCTTACCTCTATTCGGCTTGATCCTTCAGCAAAGCTTCGTGTTATCACCGGAGAAGAAGTTTGGTTCGATCTTGGAGCAAAACCGACACCTTCTCTCTCTAACTTCTCTCTCACTCTCTCTCTCTAGAAAAAAATGAATATGGTGTTGTAATGGGGGTTTAGGGCTGGTCTTCAAGCTTATAAGGGGCCCAACCCTTGCCCTTGTTGGCCCATACACTCAAGCCCAAGCCCGCTCCTCCCATCCTTGCTAAGTTTTAAATTTTTGCTAAGTTTTTCGTGTTCTAAAACTCGGGATGTTACAAGTCTACCCTCCTTACAACAGGTTTCGTCCTCGAAACCTGCCATTAGCTATACCGATAGCAAAATCACATAATGGGTGGCATAAACCGTAGCTATGCGAGGCAGCTTGGTCATGAAGGCCAGTGTGATTAACTACCGCTGAGAGCCTAACCGGGGCAGATCTCTATATTTTAAAAGTTATAAAAGAAAAACGACTTGTAGAGAAAAGTAAGCTCGTCCCAATGGCGTATTCGTAATTTTATAAAACGTTATATTTTAAAAGTTATAAGAGAAAAACGAATTAAGCAGCTAAATTAATTAGAATAATATAATAATAATAATAATAATAATAAATAAAATTAACTTTAACATTCACATATATGTGTGCCACGTCCAAGTGACGTATTCCATTTCAACATTCCCACACCGAAACTTTGAGCAAAAGGACTCTGTGAACTGAAACTATAAATAAGAAATATACAAGTACATTTAGAATATAAGTTTTCTTGGAACGCTCTAATATAAAGCGAATCTTGAGTCCTCAATACTTCGTTGGGTGTTGTTAATAGTCATTTTTAAAACACGAGTATGGAGACTCTACATCAAATTGTCGTACATAGTTTTCAGGTATATTCTCGTTTAAAGTTATGTCTAGTTAATTATTAGTTATTATTATTATTAGGCATTAGGGTTATTGTCAGGGTAGATATTGAGTAGCCTAGCTTTAGTTAGGCATGGACTAATCATCCATGCTTAACCAAGGTAGCGTTAGCCAATATCAACCAGAATAATAATAGACCTTAGGGTTATTCTAAGGATAGGTATTGGGTAGCCTAGCTTTAGTTGGGCATGGACTGATCATCTATGTTTAACCAAAGCAGTGTTAGCCAATATCAAATCAAGATAATAAATAGTTAGGTGTACCCTAACCTAACTTAGGGTTACTGTATCAGGACCAAAAATCTTCGAGATAAGAGACGAAGCATTGCTTTCAATTACGAACTCAACTTTAAGGTGAATACATTTTAATATGTCCTAAATTATACATGTTTTGCATGCATAATAATCCCCATATTATGATACTAATTGATTAATAACCTTGTAATTGATACTTAAAACGTTAATATTTTACAATTGCAGGTTATTCGGTATCCCAAATATGAATAGAGCAAAAACCAGCTTAAAACATGAAGAAATCAAACTTTTGGAGGACCAAACCCGAGCATTGACCCCCAAGAAGTCAAACCAGGTCAAACCAAGTCAACGAGCAGCTAAAAGACGAAGTTGGGGAGCTGGCAGGGCATTGCACGAAGAATGCTGCAAAATGTTTTGTGTCTTGTAAATGTTATTCACCAACTTTCGTTGACGTATATTTTCAAAATGTTTTCAGGAAATCATGAATAGCCTTGATAAAAAGGTAGTGGTTTAGGGAGGATATACCCCTATACTCCTGAATACATTATTTAGTTTTGAACCAGCTGGTGGTGACTATAGTACGTAGAGGCATGACTCCCGTGGCTTGGGATATTATTAAACAATATTGTAATCCGAAGTATAAAACTTCGAATTTTCAGAATAATGATTGTAAGATATTAGGGGTGTTTAATTCCCCATGTTTTATAAAAATGGCAGTTACTAGACTACAAAAGTCGAGAATTTTCATAAAACTAAGAACCATGTAATTTCCGCTCTGCAAATAAAATGGTTATTCAAAACAGGTATCAATCTGAGTCGCACGCTCCGAGTGTTATTTCTCGGGGTGTGACACATTCCCATGGCTATAGTTTACATTATAGATAATGAATGTTTAAAGTTTTTAATTGACCGTGAATTTATGATGGAAATTGAGAAGGCTCAAGTTGAGGTACTTAAGGAAAAGAACATAAAAAAGGAAAGGATGGTTGGTCAACAAGATAAGCTGGAACATAACGCTCTTGGTGTAAGGACACGTTTTGGACGGGGTATGAATACCCATGGGTGGCGAACTTAGAACCAAAATCCAAGATGAGGCTCATAAGTATCGCTACTCTATCCATCCCGGTGCCACTAAGATGTACCAAGACTTGAGGAAAGAATACCGGTGGCCTGGTATGAAAAATGATGTGACAAAGTATGTTAGCAAGTGTCTGACTTGCTCACAGGTAAAGGCCAAACACCAGAAACCATATGGGAAGATTCAACCTCTTGGGATTACCAGAGTGGAAGTGGAAACACATTACCATAGACTTCACAACCAAGCTACCTCGTACAGCTAAAGGTCATGACGCCATTTGGGTAATTGTAGACCGTTTGACAAAGGGTGCTCATTTCCTACCTATTCGAGAGACGTTCTCGTCAAAAAGGTTATCGGAAGTATTCATCACAGAAATTGTAGCACGGCACGGAGTGCCTTTGTCTATTGTATCCGACCGGGACAAACGATTCACATCGAGGTTCTGGAAAAGATTTCATGAAGCAATGGGCACAAGGTTAAATATCAGCACAACATACCACCTACAAACGGATGGTCTGTCTGAAAGGACTATTCAAACATTGGAAGACATTCTTCGTGCTTGTATTATAGATTTCGGTGGTAGTTGGGGTAGTCACATGTCACTAGCCGAGTTCTCCTACAACAATAGTTATCACGCGACGATAGACATGCCGCCTTATGAGATGTTGTATGGGAGAAGATGCAGGACCTCGCTTTGTTGGGGTGAAATTGGACAGAAGGAATTGGGAAGTCTTGATGTAGTTAAGGAGACATCGGACAGGTTTGATCAGATCAAGCACGAATGAAGGCCACACAAGATCGCCAGAAATCCTATGCGGATAAAAGGCGAAGTCCTATTGAATTTAATGTTGGGGACAGAGTAATGTTGAAAGTATCGCCCTGGAAGGGAATCATACGATTCAGGAAGAGAGGAAAGTTAAGTCTGAGGTTTGTCGGACCGTTTCAAATATTGGCACGGGTTGGAGAGAGGAAGGGAACAAAGAAGTATACAACGAAGTTTTAAATTGTTGTGGATGTCGTGCCTCAGGGAGAAGCTTGACACGCTTCTAGTTTATATATTCGAATTATATTCGTATAATTATATATGGAATGTGAGTCCTCACTTAGCGTCGGCTAATAAGTTGTGGTGGTGGTGATGTGCAGGTATGAAGAGTCGTTTATACACGGAGGTGGTCAAGATATGTGGATTAAGTGGGTCGGCTTGGATTACATATCTTTAGATGATTAATTGCAGGGGTTTATTCAGGAATAACGGGAGGGTCGAAGAGGTGGCCTAACCCGACTTAAATGATAAGTGAATAAATAAGTCATTTCTAATTATTTGGGTTGGGTAATAAACACATGATTATATGTGTATATGTATATGTGATCACAAGATATGTGGATTAAGTGGGTCGGCTTGGATTACATATCTTTAGATGATTAATTGCAGGGGTTTATTCAGGAATAACGGGAGGGTCGAAGAGGTGGCCTAACCCGACTTAAATGATAAGTGAATAAATAAGTCATTTCTAATTATTTGGGTTGGGTAATAAACACATGATTATATGTGTATATGTATATGTGATCACGGGGATAATACCATAGAAATATTTTAATTGTGAGTTGACTAATCGTTGGGTGATGTTATGTGACAGTTTTGGATGGTGAAAGACATTGGTGATCAAGTCAAGGGATCGGGTCAACAAGATGGAGATTTGGAGTTGGCACGGTGCATGATTTTACATGGTCGTTTGTAAAATATTTTCATTCACATTATGGTTTTGTATTGGCGTTTTGGAGTGTAAACTCCATGTTGATTTATTATATGTCGATGTGTCCATGGATTTTTGGTCACTTGGTTTAGTTTTATTTGGTGTCTAAACAGGTTAATATTTTGTAAGGATTGTTTATTTTACGAACGGGTCATGTCGAAATTTTATGAGAAAACCTGGGTGCGCTTTACAAGTATTCTTTGGGTGAATGTTGGTGTAATATTATATTAGGTGTCCTTTTTGGTGAAATGAGTTCTTATTTAAAAAGAAAAATATGGGCCTATTTTCCACAAGATGTATAAATTTATGTTTTAAATTTTCGGGTGTTACACGAATGCTTTAACTAAAGTTGATGTAAAAGAAGTGAATGCTTTATGAAAGTCACAAAATATACGAATCTGTAATGATTCCTTTGGGAATCGATGTTATGTATGCTATGTATGTTATATATGGGCAATTCCTTTATAGGGGCCTTTGTGGTTGGCCAACTGTTGTACAACTGGGGGTGAATACGGTTACCATAAGGATTACTGTGATCCTTGAAGTTTAGTACGTGCTATCTGTCACACCCCAACCGGCGGCGGAAACGTCGGGGCGTGAAGCGTGCAGACTGTTCATAAGCTCATGGTTGACTAAAGTTGTAATATATTAAATAACCAATTCCATTTCATAGTTCAAGTAATCAAGTAGAATGTTTTCAAGAGTCAAAATACAAAATTTCTTTATCAATTTAGATACTAGGTCCAGTTCCTATGTGTAGCATCTTGGATATGAGCTCAAAGCTTAGTACCTGAAACATGTTTAAAACGAGAGTGTCAACTATAAATAGTTGGTGAGCATACATAGGTTTTGACACCACAAGTAAAGTTCAAATGTTTTGTGTACAATTCGTATGATACATGGTTTAAGAAGCATTTATGAAGAATCTAAGTTAAGCTAGTTGCACAGATGTAACCTTGTAATTGAATAACATACCAATGTTAACCAAATGAAGGGCACAACATACCAATGTTGGCCCAATGGAGGGCATAACATACCAATGTTAGCCCAATGAAGGGCATAGCAACACATGCTATCCCGTTGTATGTGTAGTATAATTGCACGAGTATGTCATGTGTATGTATTGTATAATTGCACGAGTATGTCATGTGTATGTGTTGTATAATTGCACGAGTATGTCATGTGTATGTAGCCTTAACAGTTAGTATTCAGGCACAAAGCATAAATAAACACATATGACCATATGGTAGAATTGTACGCACGTAGTTGTAAATAGCGAGTTGTTGAAGGAACATGTTTCACCCCAAAATATGTGTAAAAAGGAAAAGGGGCTATGTAAAACTCACTTGTGTTGGGTAGTGTAGTTTGCACAGATCAACAAAAATACCAAGCGTGTTGTAGGTCGCTACGTTTGACCTATTGGATAAATGTATAACGCGTGTCATTGTTTGTGTTATTTTTATGTCGAAAAATGGATTTGTATGTTTAGGGTTTGTTTGAAATAAATAAATAAATAATTTTATTTATCTATTTAGTACATTTTAAATAGTAGTGATATATATATTCTTTAAAATGTAAATTTAAATAACTGATATATATTTATATTTATTTAAATATAAATTTAAATAAATAATATTTGTTTAAGTCAAAATATACATTTGTATAAATGGTTTTATAAAAATGATTATATAAACTCACGATTTCATCGGTTTCGAACTATCGGGAATTAATCGTTTTAAATCTCTAAATCAAGGATTTGGTTTATAAATGATTCCCGGGTCTTGGGATTTTATAAAATAATTTTTATAATTACATTTTGAAATTTTTTAGCTAAAATATGTTAAATAGACTTTAAAACAGAAAAATAATTGATTCTGGTCAAGGAGCACGACCGTGCTCAAGTAGGGCACGACCGCGCTCGTTGCTGGGCGTGACCGTGGTGGTCAGAGCGCGCCCGTGGTCGAGTCAGAAGGCACTACAGAGGTTCTGGACATGGAGCACGACCGTGCTCGTATCTGGCACGACCGCGTCTAGTGTTTGTTTTTTATCAAGACTTGTTTGCTCGGTAAGCACGACCGGGCCACACCTGGGGCACGATTGTGCTTGGTCAGGCACGACCGCGCTCAGTGATGAGCGCGACCGTGTCGGGTCTTCTCCAGACCCAAATCCGTCGATTCTTATATTAAATGCTTCTGTATTCTTAGGGCTTTCACTTAGAGGATGATTGCGAAGCTATCTATGAGTTTTAATTGGATTTATTTCGTGTTTAAAAGGTAGTTCGACTAAAAGTTTAGTTTCGGCTTTTCGTTCAAAAATCGGACAGACTTGAGTGTTTTTACTACGAATTGGCATAGGGCTTTCGTAGTAGAGGATGATACGAAGCTATTGGTGTATTACTTACTTGAGATTATTGGGCAATTGAATGCAGTCGGCTACGGGTCAAAGAGTCGAGCTTCTCGGCGATCGATTGGACTCCAGAGGCTGTTTGAGCGTCGAACGAGAGTTTTTGGAAGTTCGAGTGGGTGCATATGAGGGTGTAGGAAACGTGCAACTGGCTCTATATCGACGAATTTGCGAGTCATGATTGTAGTGGGTATGGGATTAAACAAATCTGTAAATTGGAGTGTAATTGATGCGTGTTTCAGACGGAATTCAGTCGAGTATGGTCTGACGCGCGAAGACCGGCTTTTCTCCATTTTAAATTTCGCGAATTCAGCGGGTATGGTATGATTTGACTTCTGCAGAGTCAAGTGGGTTCATCAGCGCGACCGTGTCTACTTTAGGCGCGACCGTGCTTAGGTCTGCAGGCGCGACCGTGCCTAGTCCTAGGCGCGACCGTGCTTGACTAGTTTTGTAGTTTTTTTGAGTTTTGTCAGTTTTTGGTCCTCGGGGCTTGTGAGATAATGGTGTTTTTGTTTAATTTGTTATTGTAATAGAATAGTTTGTATATGTAACTGCATCGTAGTTTGTTTGTACACGAATCGAAACTGAAATGTGTTTGTTTATTGAAATCAAACGATTACATGATGAAAATCAGAAATGTTACACTATCCTTTGGGACGATGTGCTTGAAGTTTGTTATGTTTTGGTCTTTCTAGAGGTAACGAGCCTTAGGAGACCTAGGTGTTGATGGCCTAGAGGTAATGAGCCTTAGGTATCTCCGCTTGTATGTATGTATGGAATTGACGGTTATGAGAAGGCGCAGATTCAATGTATTTGTTGACTTATGTTTTTCCCTTATCTTATTGCGTGTTTTATGTACGCTTTTATTAACGATGTTTGAATGTTATGTTTTGGCAAATATTTGAAGTTAAAGTTTTATGTAAAGCTAGAACTCACCAGCGTAGCTGACTTTTAGTATGCATATTCAGGTTAAAGGCATGTATGGATGATGGATGGTGATGCTGGACAAACGAGAAGAGTTACCCGGCTGATCAAGTAGACTACCATCCCGTTATGTTTTGAATTATGTTTACAATCATGTTAAGACAATGTTTATGTTTTACAATGTTGGACGTGTTTACGCTATGTTTGAATGAAAGTTTCTGCTACATTATTTGATATTCAAGTTTAAAAACTGTTTGTTTATGAGTAAATCAAACACCCGAGATTGGGGTCTTACATTACGTTTTGAAAAATCAGTTATAACTTATTACGGTAATGATCTAAATGTCTCTACCAAGTGGGCTAGCCCCACATTGACAATTATGAATTATTAGATCATACATTTAGTAACAGGTGAGCAGTGCCATCTCACATATTTTGTTTATATATGTATACATGTGATGTATATGTATAGGTTTTTTTTATTTTCTTTTTCAATTGATTACTTACAACCCTCTCACAGATTTTGTTTATGTATGTATAGATGAGTAGTGATGTGTACGTATAGGTTTTTTTTATTATTTTCTTTTTTAATTTATTACTAATGCATGCCATTGTTTATTTTTTTTATAATTAATTATTTTATAATTAATTTTGAAGTTATTTTATTTTTTTCCCTTTAACTTTTAAAATATGATGTTTTATAAAATTTCGAATATGCCGTTGCGACGTGATTATTTTTATCTACGTTTCGGTGTAAATTTCATTCGAAACGGAGTTGGGCGTAATAGTGTATAAATCATCAAATCACAAACGTTAAACGTACGAGTCATCAAAGCTGCTTCAAGATTTCCATTTTTTATAGTTTTTTTTGTTTTTCACTTACAACTTTTAAAATATGGTGTTTTATATCGAATTTGACGTTGCGACGTGCCTACTTTTATCTACGTTAGTTTTCGTAACGTCAGTTTTAAACCGATCATTTGTTTTAAACGTTTTTTTAAACTGTTTGGTTTTTTAAACCATTCAATGCTCATTTCCAAATATACCGTTGCAGGGTTCCTCTTTTTTTATTTTATCTACGTTATCCGCCCCAATATGGTATGACAGTAAATTAATTTTTTTATTCTACTTTTTATTTTTAATTAAATACAGTTTCTTTCATAAAATGAAACATATGGCGTCCATGGCCAATGATTCACGTACGTACACGTACTACAACCCCATCCGTATTTACATTTCGAACCCGCCGTGGAATGCACAATTTTAGTAAAAAAAATGAAATGATTTACAAATTTTAAACTATGATGTTTTCTAAAATTTTGAAACTGAAATTGTGACGTGCCTATTTTTATTTACGTTTCGACGTGAATTTTCGTAACATTATTTTTAAACCATCCGGTTGTTTTAAACGTTTTTTTTAAACCGTATGGCGCCCATCTCAAAATACACCATTGCGACATTTTTTTATCTACGTTTAATCCGACCCGTCGTAATGCGCTGTCGGCGTGCTAATTTTTATCTACGTTTCGGAGTAAATTTTCTCTGAATAACTTCACTTTCGTATACAAGGAGGTAACTTTTTCGTTACTATCGAATATGCTGTTGCAACGTGTTTTCTTTAACACACATAGATCGTGATTTCCTTATTTTTATCTACGTTTCGAACCAGCTGCGGAGCGCGGGTGGTAACTCACTAGTTATATTTATTTTTTATTTACTTGCTTTTAAATTTCAAAAGTTATTATGGTAATGATTTAAATAATAATAATTTAATTTTATACGTATCTCCAATTACAAATTTTCAAATTTAATGTTTATTTATTTATAATCTTTCCTAAAATGGTTTCAAAATTTAAATTAAAATTTTTAAAACCAATTATAATGTAACTGTATCCTAACCAATGTTTTGAAACCCGGACCGGTGGTCTGACCGGTCCGGTTACATGTGTTGAACCGTTTCTGCAGCGAACCGGTGGTCGGACCGTTTGAACCAGCGGTCGGACCGGAAACCGGGTGGTCGGACCGGTTGAACCGCTTGACTATTTTTTTTTTTAATCTTTTTTAAGTCTCTTGGCTTCTTATTTCGTAAGTAATTGTTAGTTTAAAATTATTAGAATTGACTTGTTGGTGGTTTTTGAAAGGATTAAAAGCTATTTAGACTGATATATTTTTATAATATTTATGACGTCGTCCGGTTCTTAAATCCGGTCCGACCGGTCGGAACGGTCCGACCAGTGGACCGGTAAGGAGACCGGTTCGACGTCCGATCCGGTTCTAAAAACATTGATCCTAACTATGGAATTAGATTTATTGTTTATTTAATTTGTTTTAAATTTCAATATCATTTCATTATTTTCTAACGATTAGGGTAACCAATAAATATGGAAGGTATTAATTTTATTAATTTAAAATTCACTATTTCTACTTTTACTTTAAATTACAGAAATCGTCTTTATGTTTATACTCTTTTTCAGATATTGTCTTTTAGCTTAAAAATTATTAGAGATCGTCCTTTATGATTACAAATCTTGCACGTTACGTCCTTTGGTACTAACCCAGTTAAATTTGACAGTTAAGTTTGGTCATTTTTGTTAATGGTAAGGGCATTTATGATTATGTAAATTTAATAAATTGTTTTATTTTTAACTCACCTAAATAATGTCAATTGGCCCTAATATTTGTATCTAAAATAGAGGCACTCTGAATCCTTTTAAAACTAATGATCTTGCACAAGAGATGGGATCAAGCACTTGTACAGATGAAAAAGAATCAAGATTTTCACCACACACTGTAAGTTACTTAATCTCTGCTCTCTAATCACAAACACAACCTTATCCACCTAAAACACACACACACTCTCTTCATATCTCTCATTCTCTCTCTACCAAGGACCTCCGCCACCAAACCACCGCCTCATCTCCGGCCAACACCACCGCTCCATCTACGGCAAACACCACCGTCCCATCACCTACAATAACCACCGCCGGGGACATTCTTCTTCTTGTTCATCCACGCACCACATATCCCTTCAAATCGACACCTTTCTCTGCAAATCAAGGTTGCGATGAACACTACACTCGCCATATCGTTAAACACCAGTCACTAGAAGAAAAGAGCGTAACGGGCATCGTCGTTCATCTCAGAGAGAGGCGAGAAATCGGAGTGGGTTTGGTGGTTGGTTCGACGATGAGGGTTTCAAACCCTAACCCGCTTTCTCCTCTTATTATGGCTTTAAATGAGGGTGATGGTGGTGGTCGATGATATGGCGATGGTGGACTGGTGGTGGTTGGATAATGATGGGAAGGGGTGAGCGATGGTGATGGTGGTGGTGGGTAGTTACAATTTTGCGGGTGACGGTGGAAGATGACGATTTTGAAGGTGGCGGTGGTCGTAGGAGGTGGCTGGTGGTGGCGGGGGGAAGGAATGCTAGAGACGGCGACAGAGAAGTAGAGAGATGAAGGGGGAAGAAGTGGGGATTGGGGTAGGGTTGGGGTGGTTAAATTACAAAATAGTCCCTATATTAATTTCAGTAAATTACACAATTAGCCCCTATATGTGAAAATACTAAAATGCCCTTACCTTTAACAAAAATGACCAAACTTAACTGAGAAATTTAACTGGGTTAGGGCCAAAGGACGTAACGTGCTAGATTTGTAAACATAAATGACGATCTCTGACAACTTTTGGGCTAAAGGACAATATCTGAAAAGGGGTATAAACATAAACGATGATTTCTATAATTTACTCTTTATTTTAAAAAAATACAAGTATTTGACTTTTTTAAATGCTCATAAAACACTCAACAATTTTGACCGTAAAGGCGTAGTGGGTCGCTCGGTTTATGTGAACATACATAAATTCATTATGTTTCAGATGACATGCAATTTTGTTGTCCTAATTGTCAACTTTTTTTCTACTTACCTGACAGGTACTCATGTAATGATACTCAGGTACTCTTGCAGTGATCCTTAAAGAGTCCCTGTTGATTTTTTATTTTTATTTTTAATTTAATTTTATGAATGTTGGAAGTGCTCCTCTGACTGTTGTTCAGCTAGTACGGGTCAGCATGATAATGACCACACTAGGAGCATTTGCATTAGCCCCTGAACCTCCTACAGACCGATTAATGGAGCGATTACAAGTTGGACAAAACGGAAACTTTATAACAAACGTTTTGTGGATGATACACTAGGGGCACTTGCAGGAGTCGTTGATTCGTGATAAAAACAAACTTATATTGTTGGCATCCCTTAGTAATTCATTGGAGTACATTGCTCATTCTATAGAAAGGCAAGTTCGTGTAAGTTCGGAAAAGACATATATACAGATTTATGAAATATATCATTTTCAATATACAACTCGTGTAGTATACGGGTTTCTAACCTAGTAAATTATATATTTGTATATATTAAATTACTTTTTTTCAAATATAGTTTCTAAATTGATAAATAGATAGTGTCAGCAGCAAAAGGGTTCATTAAATTAACGTGGTAACAATATATAGTTGAGTTGTCATATGCCTTTATTCGACTCACCATTTAACAAAAAAAAAAACATTCGAGTAAGTGAATAATAGTCCAACCTCACTCTCACTCCGAGACATTTGATTTAAGAGAACTTTTAATGAAGTGTTTGGTTTATGACTTATATTTTAATTTGTAGTTGAGATACAACGTAACTGGGTCTCTTCCATATTGTACTAATCATTACATTCCATTTTTTTCTCATCCTCTTCATAATCAAAAGCCAAACCAATAGTTCATTTATTTCTTAATTATTTAATGCTTCCAATTTAAAGGGGGTCATGAAGGTTCAACCCTTCGCCTAACCGATTTTGCTTTATAAAACATGAGTTTTTGTGAGGAAAGCATAAGTTGGTTCTTCCGAATTACCATCAGCAGAGTCGCAAAGAGAACACTAGTTTTTTTTCTTTTCGCGGAAGCCTAAACTTTTCCGGTGGAGAAGTAGCACATGTTTTTGTGGCCTAGTAATATTGGTGATTACCTCTGTAAAAATAATGTAGGTTTGAATCTTACATATACATGTTAAGTGGTATTTTAGAAGAAAAAATTGTTCAAAAAAGAAAAAGTAAAAGAAGTTCTAAGACATCTCGTTTCTGGAGGAAATCACGGGTTTTCTTTAAAGGAAATAGTGGGTTTTCTTATCATATGTAAAAAATACTATGACAATCTCTATATTCAAAAGTTCTATTTTCCTAAATACATTACAAAACTAGCTTAGAAACTAGCTTAGAACCCGTGTAATACACACGGGGTGAAAAATATTAATATATAAAAGTTATAAATTTTTATGTATATATTTTAATATTAATTACTATTTAATTTAATTTGACTTTCATTTACTATCTGATTGAAAATAAAAGTTACATAATTAAATTTCAAAGTTTTCTTATAATAAGAGATAATTTAAAATAAATGTGTTTTATTAGCATAATAAGTTTTTTTTTAATATATTATTACTAAAAGATAGAAGTGTATTTAATAAGAGAGAGACAAGAAAAAAATGATAAGAATGAATATGAATACAACACGTGGCAAGAAAAAACTTTTAATAAATAAAGGTTTTGATGGGACACTTGTCGCTCTCATATGCATCCTTAACTTTTTTTTCCCGTCTCTCTCTCTCCTATTAATTATACAAATTTTTTAATTTTTTTTATAATTTTTTGTTTTCCGTGTCTCTCTCCTATTAAATAATAATGATTTCTATAAAAAATTTTATAAAACGTTTTTTATTTTTATTTTTAATTAGGTTTGTTCATAAAACATTTTTATAAATTGATTCTTTCATTTTTTATAAAACATTTTTAAAAAGTAACTATATAACGTTTCTAGAATTTGAATTAAAAAACTATGTAATATGTCATAAATATGTAATACGTAAATTTTTATTATTAAGTATATATAACATTGCATTTATTCAACCCGTGTAATACATCGGGTTTCTAAACTTTAATATGAATTAACACTTATCAGTTACATAAAAAAATAATACTCAGCTAAAAAAATGTTATAAAAATTAATTTAACAAAATTTATAACTGTCACGTAATATTTTAGTTAACTCGTGTTATACACCGGGTTTTAAAGACATAAATTTTTTATCACTAAGTATATAACATTATATTTATTCAACTCGTGTAATACACAGGATTATGACCTATTAGATTATATATAAAACCATTTATACCCATAATCTTAAGTTTGTCCGTACAACTGACGCGTTATGCCAAAGTTCTAACCTCATACACCTATCAACACCCTATAAAACCACGTACCTCTTTTTCTTGGGTGGAGGGTTGGGATCTAATGGTAAAAAAGGGTGGTTGTGAGTTCAAGCCTTGACTAAGACAAAAAAAAAAAAAATAATAAATCTTTCGTTAAAAAAAACCTCTTTTTCTTATTTTTAGTTATCATATTCTCTTTCTTAAAGTTTTAACCTCATACTTTCTAATCAATACAAACCTCCCACCATTTTCCTTTTGTTTATTTTTTCTTTAGTTAAATAAAAATAATCAATTTTTTTAAAAGAAGTTTTTTTTTATAAAAAAACATTTATTAAGTTTAAAAATTACAATAGAAAAAGGTTTCTTTTGAATCATTCTTTTGTAAAAAGGAGTCCACAACCAAGAGGTTGTGGGTTTAAACCTTCCCCAAGATAAAAGAAAACAAAAAATAAATCTGTCGTTCAAAAAAAAAAACCTCTTTTTCTTATTTTTAATTATCATATTCTTTTTCTTAAAATTTTAACCTCATACTTTTCTAATCAATACAAACCTCCCACCATTTTCCTTTTGTTTATTTTTTCTTTAGTTAAATAAAAATAATCAATTTTTTTAAAAGAAGATTTTTTTATAAAAAAACATTTTTTTAACATATATTAAGTTTTAAAATTACAATAGAAAAAGGTTTCTTTTGTATCATTTTTTAAAAGAGTGTTTTTTTCTTTTTTTTAATCTAACAGAGGCTACCGCTAAAATCGCCACCGTATGCTGCCTCCCTCCGCCACTGGTCGCCCCGTACTCCGTTGGAAAATTTACGTTAATGTCATTTTTCTTTCTAAACCTTTCAACTATTTTAACGACGATATTTTAAGGGTCAAACGCTTAAAAGGCTAGTACCTTAGTTTAAAAATGTTTAGGTTTAATATTTTATAATAAATTTTCTTTTTATTTAAAAAATGTTTTGTATTTACTTTTTTAAAAAACATTATAATTTTTTTTACAAAAAGTTTTTTTTTTTTCAAAAACGTTTCTTTTAACTATTTTTTCTAGGGTTGGAATATAATAAGTTTTAATGTAATTCTTCGGTGAAGGGAAGAGGTACTTATAACCTAACCTTTTAAATATTCTTTAAGTTTTAAAGATAAATTCCATCAATGATTTCTTTTTTCATACAATAATCCTAACATTCTTTTAATTGGGTCCTACTTTTTAGGCAAACTATTTAATATAATATATATATATATATATATAATATAATGTCAATTGTCAATATATATAATCAATTATAATTACTTTTTAATATAATAGAAATGAATATAATTAACTATTAATAATTTAATATATAAATACTACAATTGTTTTAGTGATAATAAACTATAACTACATTTATATGCAATTTTTTAAAGTTTTTTTAAGTTATATTTTAATAGTGAAGGGCCCACATGAACCCATCTTTGGGGGCATAAGCATTCTTACTCAATCAAGAATGAAGCTCTGAAAAACTCTCACTCAATTCTAAATTTTTATGAAGAATGCTAACTTATATCCTTGAGTTCATCCTTAAAGATATCTTAACACACATTTTAATGAGATATTGTAAAAGTGCACCAAGTTCCTATCAAATTCATCAGTTGTTATCTTGAAACAAATGGCCAATAAGATGATGAATATTGGTGCACCAAGTTCCTATCAAATATGGTCGGAAAGAAATGTTTTAAACCTAAATCGTCTGTTAAGATGCTTCTATTTAGTCACGGGATTGAAAGTAAATCTACAAAAGAGTAAAATCTTTGGAGTTGGAGTGGATATACAGAAGGTGGGTGAATTAGCTAATACTCTTACGTGCGGGGAAGGAGAATTCCCGTTCTCCTATCTTGGTCTCTCAATTGGTGCGAATATGAAACAGGTACAATTCTGGCATCCGGTCATTGAAAGCTTCAACAGAAAATTGTCGGCATGGAAAGCTAGAACGCTCTCGTTTGCGGGTAGAATCACGCTTGCTAAATCGGTTCTCGGGAGCCTTCCGTCTTATTTTTTATCCTTATTTAAAGCTTCAGCGAAAGTTATTCAAACCCTTGAGGGGTTAAGGAGGGCCTTTGTGTGGGGAAAGACGGGTTCGGGAAATAAAATACATTGGGTCGCGTGGGATAGGATTATTAAATCAAAGAAACAGGGTGGCTTAGGTCTGGGTAGTCTGAAAGATTTCAATATGGCTATGGAGATACAAAGTGGATCCGAATCAGCTATGGTGCGAGTTATTGGGTCTATACATAATACGTCTGTATATAATTCCATGGTGCCAATTAAGAAATCTATTTCAGGAGTTTGGAAAGACATAGTGGCTGTTGGTGGGGAGCTAGAGAAAATGGGGGTGGGTGAAAGTTAAGGTTAGACTAAAAGTTGAAGTTGGCAATGGTAACAACATTCTGTTTTGGCATGACGCGTGGACTAATTTAGGTCCTTTTAAGGAGGCGTTCCGTGACATATGTAAGCTCGCAAAAAACAAAATGATGGTAGTATCCTCGGCCTGTGAGCATGTTGGGGAGTCAATTGGTTGGAATTGGAATTGGAATTGGCTTAAAAACCCCGCGTCCGCTAATGAATGGAAGCAAATTGGTGATCTGATGGCTTTCCTGAGTGATACTTGGCTGACGGGTAACAAGGACAGATGGAGCTGGGCAAACGATTTCGAGGTAGACTTTTCTGTTATAAGTTTAAGACTGGATATATTGGGGCTGAACTCGGATCTGGTGCAAGGTAATGAATTTACATGGAATAATTGGGCAACTCTTAAGTTAAATTATTTGACTTGGTTTGCTCATCTAGGGAGGGTGGCTGCTAAAACTAGTCTGTGGTATCGGGGAATCGGTATTCAAGACATGGGATGTAGTAGGTGCAATCTTGAAGAAGAATCGTCTGACCACATTTTTGTTAGTTGTATAGTCGCTCGGAGCGTTTGGTGGCAAATATCCGTTTGGATTAGGATGAGATTCCCAACCCAAATGAACATCAAAGATCTGCTGAAGTTTGTGGATAATCAAGTTGGTTCAAAGCAGTGGAAGAAGGCTATCTCGGTGGTAACATTGGTTGCGATGTGGAGAATTTGGCTATGCCGAAACGAAAAGGATTTCAATGGAAGGTCTGTTCAGATTCAAAATATGGTAGAGTCTCTCTTCTTTGGAGATGATAAAGGAAGACTCATTCATGTGGATTAAATATAGGTCCAATTGTAACTCTCTTCTTTGAGATAGATGACTAGACTTTGATATTAGTGCTCTGTTGTAATCTGACTTGGTGTTTGGTTGTTTCCCAGCTCTTTGTTGGGTCCTATATATTTATATATATAGTAGTTGTCGTTCCAAAAAAATAATAATAAAAAGAACCTATCCTAGAGTTAGGAAAAATCAAGTAGTGACAAGATAGTAGTTGAGTGTAGGACACAATTCGGGGGAGGTAAAGACGAAATGATGCTAAACACGTGAATGATAAAAAACGAGTTTACAACACAGTGGAAAGTGTTGGTACTATTTGTGACGGTTACTATTCAAGGGACAATGTGGTACTGTTAATTAACCAACGAAATTATATACTAAGAGGGACTTAGTGATAGTAATATAGTATTGCTACATTAAACATAGTAACTTGCATTTTTATTTAAAGTTTACATTTAGGGTTTGTGACGAATTTCGTTCCTCATTAACTAACTGACGTTAAATTTTCAGTTCACTTTCTTTAAAATATCTATTATGCTCTTACAATTAAAATACAGAATATATAATTTTCATCATTTTTTTTTCTTTTCTTTTATTATTTCCATCATTTTTATTTTGTAAATTTATTTGAAAATTTTTAATTAAATAATCAACGTATTTATTTTATAAAATTATATTTTCTTTATACATTTTTATTTTGTTATATATTTATTTTAAATACTATAATAATTATGAATTATTATGTCGGATATTTGACGGTTTGAATATTGCATAAAGACGTTAAAATACTAGTTATAAAATAATGTGAAATTATCATTTTTTTAACGGCGTGTGCTCAACTGGTACATCTCACCACGGGAGGCTCGTACATTAGTCTACCCAAACAACCCCTAAAAAATTCGAAATCTGCAGAGGGTATTCCTAGTTTTTATGAAGTGCACCTTACAAGATTTGAACCCATTACCTCTACAAAGGGGAAACCCTTTGGAAAAACCCCCCTGACCACCAAGGCAGAACCTGGATGGCATGTGAAATTATCTAAACCTTAAAACCCAAAATGCTAGCTATCACACCCCAACCGACGACGGATTATACGTCGGGGCGGACGCATTTGTTCAAAAGCACAAGGTTGACTAATAATATTGAAATATTCCATTAATAATTTAAAGAGTTTAACATGGCAAAAATAACATACTGTTCAACAGAGAAATAAACATAAGATTAATTCTTGATGGTCTTTCTAAGTCCAAGCATCATACGTTTTCATAGATAAGTCTCACTCTTGTGCACCTGAAACATGTTAAATAACCGTCAACTAAAAATAGTTGGTGAGATACGAATGTTTTGACACTGTTTAACAAAAGTCTTTAAAAGTTTTTACAATTCACTATGATTAATGTATCTAAGTATAAATGTGAGAATCAAGCAAGTTAAACATTGTGCACGTCAAACCTCCAACCAAGTTTAGGCATAACCCGAAAGTTACCCTTAAAGTTTCAAGTATAAGTTTCAGTAACAATCACCAAGGGCTCCCCCCGAAGGGTCAATCAATCAAGGTGGATTGGTCAAATACAATAGATCTATCACTGTTACTATAGGCTCGGCCAAAGTTAATGAACATGCTAGTTTTAAGTTTAATTTAAGCATGCAAGTCTCAAGCATATAACACATAGAAGACATGTAAACATAGTTAAGTTTGAATTGTATAAGTCTAAAAAGTTTGAACATGTTCCACCCCAAGTTTATAAAATAAAAACAAAACAAAATGGGCTAAGTATACTCACCTTGTGAAGGATGTAAGAGTATCCAAAAAGGGTTAAATGTAATGAAGCCTTGAGGAAAGTTATCCTCACTACAAGCCTAAATGACAAGTATAACGTTAAGGATTGATCCTAAGATCTAGGACAAGGATTCAAAATTTAGGATTGAATAGGGTTCCAAATGGGAAGACGAGGATGATTGTGCTATAAAGTTTAAGTGATAGTAAGTTTTAGTTAACCATGCTTTAACTAGTTTTATAAAATATAATTTGAGTAATGGATAAATAAGTATTAAGGTTAGTAAATAATTATTCACAAGGTTTTAATAATTATTTAAAATAATGGTTATCTAAAAAATTTATCATTAAAGATTAACGGGTGATTATTCTAAATAAATAGTTATTGAGTATGAATAATAACTATTTAAAAAGGTTGTCTTGAAAATAAATGATTTACGAAATCAATTGAAATTATTTAAAGTGTTTAAGCATAAAAATAATTGGTAAGTATTCTTCTAATATTTAGATGGTTTGTTTAAAAGTTTCTAACTATTTGCACCACATTTTATAATTTCATAACAATGGTTTCTCAAATAAGTTTATGCTCTATTTAAAATACATGTAAGGTTTTTAAGTTTAATGAGTATTCTAGTTTTTTTTTGTTTTAAACAATTAAAATTATATTTGCTTTAATTAACTTTAATTTCATAAAAGTGTAAAAATGTATAAATTTCTGATTTTTAAAGTAATAGTATTTTTTTATAGATTTTTTTCGGATTTTATAACATTTATATAAATTTTTAGATTAATTTATAAGTTTATAAATAATATTAAAGCTTATCACAACATATATTATTTATCATATGCAAGAAATAATAAGTTCCCTAATTCCATAACATAATTTGAAGTTATTTCATGAGTTTTATAAAAATCCTTAAAGATTCAATAAGTTTTAGCTAAGTTTCCTTTCTTTTTATTAATAAAAATGTTTTCTGGAAACAAAAGTGTAAATAAAGATCAGTTTTAAGTTTATAAAAACATAACAGATTTTAAAAAAATAAAAGGAATTTTTAAAACTAATTAAAAGTGTATAAAAGAATTCGAAATAAAAAAAAACGGCCGGCCGGATTCGAACACCCGACCTGCTCCGGGTCAGGCCTTGCACACACACACAAGCCACCAAACCAGGGGCTTCATTATGTTTAATTCTGGAAAGCGAAATTCTTAAACACAAACCCAAACGTTCCCCCCAATCCATATGAACCCTAACATTTCAATCCCTAAATTTGACTCGGATTACCCTCTGTTTATGAGATTAAACAGAGGGCTTTTGATCCTTTCACGAATTCGATCACAATAGACTCAAGTATTACCTGATTTGGTATCGATTTGAGGGAGATTGGGTCTGGGCTTGGAGTCGGCGGTCGCGATTTCGAATCCGGCAATGTAGCTCCGGATCGATGAGATAGGTAGTGGAGGGAGGTTAGGGATGATGTTGTTGGTGTATGGGGGTCGATATTTATAGCCAATTTTGGCATTTAATGCGCGAACGGGTCGAGGGCGGTGGTTGGGCCGATCGGAGTTAATTCACACTCTACGCAAAGTCTCGGTCGAAGTTTATTATCATGGCGTCTTGGGGACGGGTCGCATGCGCGAGCATGAGCCCGATGTTCGGTGAACCTGGACTGTATCGTGATTTCGGTTTAAATGGGTTAAAAATCGAGGGTTGTGGGTTTCGAACCCATGACCGGTTCTGGACAAATGATGTTTGGGGAAAAGCCACAACAGGCCCTCGAAGTTTCAGGTGTTTAACATTTTACGTTTAAACTTGGTTTATGTTAAAGATGAGTTCCAGAAATTACGGTTTAGCCCCTGGACTTTAAATGATAAAATAGTTTATGGGTTTATAAGTTCAAGTATTTATATTTTATTATCATCATTTCTTTTTTTTTTACACAATACAAATTTATAATGTTTTCATCCATTTTTTTGTAGGATATACGTATCTATAAATTGTATTTATCGAGTCTAATAGCACGCGTAGAGGTTTAGGAAGTGATACGTTTATTGAAATGGATGAGTTTCATCGGGTTACAATTTGAAATTGAAAATGATACATCGGGAAAAACCCTGGATATTACAGTCTCCCCTACTTTAGGAAATTTCGTCCCGAAATTTAAGAGGAGGTCCATAGAAAAGGTGCGGGTACTTGACTTTCATCTGGTCTTCGCGTTCCCAAGTAAACTCTGGGCCACGTTTGGACTCCCAACGTACTTTGACTATAGGAATACGACTACGCTTGAGCTGCTTGACTTCACGATCCATGATCTCCACGACCTTCTCTACGAAGTGCATAGTTTCGTTGATGCGTACTTCGTCGAGAGGTATGTAGAGGTTTTCGTCCGCATGACATTTCTTGAGGTTAGAGACGTGGAAAATTAGATGAACATTGCTAAGGCTTTCAGGTAGTTCAAGTTTTCGAGGATTTTAAAAGGACCCACAAAACGAGGAGCTGGCTTTCCTTTCTTTCCGAAACGAACTACTCCTTTCCAAGGTGATACCTTGAGGAGTACGAGGTCACCGACTTGAAACTCTAGAGGCTTTCGACGCTTGTCGGCATAACTCTTTTACCGACTTCTGGCTGCTAGGAGGTTATCGCGAATACGAAGGACCTTTCTGATGTCTCTTGGATTAGTTCAGGTCCGGTGATTTGTGATTCACCAATCTCGTTCCAACAAACAGGGGAATGACACTTACGACCATAAAGGGCATCAAAAGGTGCCATGTTGATGCTAGTATGGTAACTATTGTTGTAAGAGAATTCAATCAACGGTAGATGCGAACCCCAGTTACCACCGAAGTCAATGACGCATGCCCTAAGCATGTCCTCTAAAGTCTGAATGGTCCTTTCAGATTGACCATTAGTTTGAGGATGGTATGCTGTGCTGAGATTTAATTGCGTACCAAGAGCGGTTTGTAAGGATTGCCAGAAGCGGGAAGTGAAACGACCGTCACGATCAGAGATAATGTTAAGAGGCACACTGTGGCGACTAACTATTTCATTAACGTATATCCAAGCCAATTTTTCGACTCCATAATCCTCACGGATAGGCAAGAAATGTGCGGATTTAGTTAGTCGGTCCACGATCACCCAAATGCTATCGTGAACATGAGTGGTACGGGGTAGCTTGGTAATGAAATCCATCGCTATACACTCCCATTTCCACACGGGAATCTCTGGTTGTTCTAGAAGGCCAGACGGACGTTGGTGCTCGGCTTTAACCTTGGAGCAAGTGAGACACTTCGCTACGTATAACGCAATGTCTTTCTTCATACCGGGCCACCAGTATTGGTGACGAAGATCCTTGTGCATTTTGTCTGCACCAGGATGGACCGAATAGCGGGTTTTATGAGCTTCGTTCATAATGATAGTACGAAGGTCATCACGATCAGGAATCTAGATACGGTTCAAAAAATAGAGTAAGCCGTTGGGCTTATTCTCTAATTGGAGTTCAGCTCCGCACGCCATTTCTTCGTACATCTTCCCTTCGGTGACCAAAAGGTGTTGTGCTTCGAGGATGCGGATTTGGATATCGTTTTGAACTCTAACACAATGCAACATGGTGTGTTCCTTCCGACTCAAGGCATCGGCTACAACGGTCGCCTTTCCAGGATGATAATGAATGTCGCAGTCGTAGTCGTTAAGTAGTTCTACCCAACGACGTGGCCTCATGTTGAGTTCCTTCTGATTAAAAATATGTTGAAGGCTTTTGTGGTCCGTGAAAACCACACACTTTGTACCATAGAGGTAGTGTCGCCAGATCTTGAGAGCGAAGACAACTGCACCTAACTCGAGGTCGTGCGTCGTGTAATTCTTTTCATGAATTTTGAGTTGCCTTGACGCGTAAGCAATAACCTTGCCTCGTTGTATAAGGACCCAACCGAGACCTTGGTTGGATGCATCACAGTAAATCACGAAATCATCATTACCCTCAGGAAGGGTCAAGATTGGAGCGTCACAAAGCTTTTGCTTGAGAATCTGAAAGGCTTCTTCTTGTTTTGGTCCCCACTCGTAAGGCTTTCCTTTATGGGTTAAGGCTGTGAGGGGCACCGCAATTTTCGAGAAGTTAGAAATGAAACGACAGTAGTAGCCAGCTAGGCCAAGGAATGAACGGACTTCAGTAGGGGTCTTTGGAGCTTTCCAGTTTTTCACTGCTTCTATCTTTGTAGGATCTACATGAATTCCCTTCTCATTGACTATTTGACCCAAGAATTGGACTTCATTTAGCCAAAACTCACACTTGGAAAATTTGGCGAATAAGGTCTCCTTCTTTAAGAGGTCTAACACCAACCGTAGATGTTCCTCGTGATCCTTTTTAGTTTTTGAGTAGATCAAGATGTCGTCGATGAAAACAATTACGAATTTGTCCAGGTACGGCCTACTCACACGGTTCATTAAGTCCATGAATACCGCGGGTGCATTAGTTAAGCCGAAAGGCATAACCATGAACTCATAGTGGCCATATCTTGTACAAAAGGCTGTCTTAGGAATATCCTCGTCGAGGACACGAAGTTGATGGTAGCCAGAACGAAGATCGATTTTAGAGAAACATGAAGATCCTTGGAGTTGGTCAAAGAGGTCGTCAATCCTCGGTAATGGGTAGCGATTCTTTATGGTAAGTTTATTTAGCTCACGATAATCAATGCACATCCGGAAGGATCCGTCATTCTTCTTGACGAATAGAACAGGTGCTCCCCAAGGGGAGACGCTAGGACGAATGAACCCTTTTTCGGAAAGCTCTTGCAGTTGGCTTGCTAACTCTTGCATTTCCGAAGGTGCAAGGCGATATGGTGATTTTGCTACAGGATTTGCTCCCGGAATAAGGTCGATTCTGAATTCGACTTGACGTACGGGAGGAAGGCCTGGCAAGTCTTCGGGAAACACTTCGGGAAAATCACGGATGACAGGGATGTCCTGGATGTTCTTTCCCTTCCCTTTCTTTTCCACGACATTTTCTAGAAATGTCACGTAATTCTTTTGTAGATACTTACGGGCTGTGGTACAAGACATGAGTTTTAGACCGCTTGATGGTTTTTCACCATAGATTTGCAACGTGCTTCCTGATGATAAGGGAATACAGATGCATTTTTCAAAGCATATGATTTCTGCATGATGCTCGGCTAGCCAATCCATGCCCACTATTATGTCGAAACTTCCAAGGCACATTGGAATGAGGCTTATTGAAAAGTTGTGGTCGTTAAGGTTAAGGACACAGTCACGGATAACGGAGTCAATAGCTACGGGGTTTCCATCAGCTACTTCTACCGTGATTGGTTTCTCTAATCTAGAGCGACTTTTAGCTAGTAATAACTCAAACTCCAAAGAAACGAAACTCTTATCGGCACCAGTATCAAATAAAACGGAAGCATAATGTTGATTTACTAGAAACGTACCGTTGACTACTTCTGCGTTGGCTTGGGCTTCATTAGCGTTGATGTTAAAGGCACGTCCCCGTGCTCCCGGGTTTGGGTTTGGATTTGTGAGCCTTGGGCACTGGTTACGGAAGTGGGTTGGGTCACCACATCCAAAACATGCTCGACCATTTGCCAAAGCTGGAAGTGCCGGGACGTTGGGACGATTTCCCTGAGCCGTTGGAGGTTTGTTGGCGAAGCAGGTAGTGGACAAATGCCCATAGCGACCACAAAGGGTGCACAATCGGCATGGCAAGGTGGTCGGATGATGAAACTTGCAGGTCTTACATTGGGGATGTGCTCCCCCATAGGGCTTCTTAATCGGAGCAACTTGTGCCAAAGGTGCTGCCGGTGTAACTACCGCATAGTTCCTGACCTTTCGCTTTTTATTGAACGAGGGTTCAGTCTTAACTGTCTTGAGAGGCTCGGGAGTAGAGGTATCAACGGGCTTCTTGGAGCCCTTTTTGAATAGGGTTCCAGCCTTCACGTGATTATCCGTCAAGGTATCAGAGAGACGGATAGCGTCTTCCAGGGTGGCAGGGTTCCGACCCCACACCGTGTCCTGAATCTTCATCGGTAGCCCACTGATATAATTTTCGATACCTCGAGACAAAGGGGTAACCATATGTGGCACTAGCAGACTCAGTTCATGGAAACGGGTTGTATACACCAGATTCTCTCCACTATCCTGGGCAAGATCCCAGAATTCAGCCTCGAGTTTCTTCATTTCATTTATCGGGCAAAATTCTTCGATCATTAGCTCCTTGAATTCTTCCCAGGTTAGTGACATAGCAGCGTCATCACCTCTATTTCGTTTTTCTCCTTTCCACCAGTTTAATGCCCTCTTCTGTAGGACACTTGATGCATGACGAACTCTCAGGTTATCCGGGCAGTCACTGTTCAGAAATGTGCTCTCCATGCTTTCAAACCATTGGAGGAGGCTAGTGGCTCCCTCAGTCCCAAAGAATTTGGCGGGATTGCAGGATTTGAAATGCTTGAAAGTGCATGGAGGGTTTGAACCTGACTGGAGAGATCCAGAGTTAGCACTGTTGTTGGCCGCTGCTTGGTTTAGTTCAGTGACTAGGGTAGGTAGGACCTTAGCCATCTGCTGATCAATGAGTGTTGCCATGACTCTGCTTCGGCTACGACGGGGAGGCATACTATAAAATGAAAAAGTTTGGACATAAGAATAATAGGGTAAGGATCATAGGATGAGGTTATGAAGTACAAGGATTTTAGATGGTGCCTACTTAGTTCATGTTACTAAACAGGTACCTTGACATATCAAAGGTAATTTAAATTCTCAAATGTTAGAGAAGTCGCGCATTCCTATAAGTGGACACTCATCCCAAGAATTCCCAGGAAAGCATACAGGTCCAACGGTTGATCTGGATTTGTACGAAATGCTTTCCTTGACAGAATTTCCTAGAATACAGGCATCCACCCTTCCGGTCCGCACAAGTTCTCATACATTATTTAGAACCCAAATACTCTTGACGGGAGTTAGTTTGGAAACCTAAGTATATAGACTTGATGTAGTAGTAAGTTTTCCAAGTATAAGTATGTATAGGGTTTAGAGGGTAGAATAGAGGAGTGATTCCTAATAAGTACATGAGATGACTCATGTCATGGGGAATCCTAAGTTATAGTCTAGGTCATGTGTCTAATAACCTAGTTCCCTATAACCAAGGCTCTGATACCAATCTGTCACACCCCAACCGACGGCAGATTATACGTCGGGGCGGACGCGGTTGTTCAAAAGCACAAGGTTGACTAATAATATTGAAATATTCCATTAATAATTTAAAGAGTTTAACATGACAAAAATAACATACTGTTCAACAGAGAAATAAACATAAGATTAATTCTTGATGGTCTTATAAAATATAATTTGAGTTAACCATGCTTTAACTAGTTTTATAAAATATAATTTGAGTAATGGATAAATAAGTATTAAGGTTAGTAAATAATTATTCACAAGGTTTTAATAATTATTTAAAATAATGGTTATCTAAAAGATTTATCATTAAAGATTAACAGGTGATTATTCTAAATAAATAGTTATTGAGTATGAATAATAACTATTTAAAAAGGTTGTCTTGAAAATAAATGATTTACAAAATCAATTGAAATTATTTAAAGTGTTTAAGCATAAAAATAATTGATAAGTATTCTTCTAATATTTAGATGGTTTGTTTAAAAGTTTCTAACTATTTGCACCATATTTTATAATTTCATAACAATGGTTTCTCAAATAAGTTTATGCTCTATTTAAAATACATGTAAGGTTTTTAAGTTTAATGAGTATTCTAGTTTTTTTTTTGTTTTAAACAATTAAAATTATATTTGCTTTAATTTCATAAAAGTGTAAAAATGTATAAATTTCTGATTTTTAAAGTAATAGTATTTTTTATAAATTTTTTCGGATTTTATAACATTTATATAAATTTTTAGATTAATTTATAAGTTTATAAATAATATTAAAGCTTATCACAACATATATTATTTATCATATGCAAGAAATAATAAGTTCTCTAATCCCATAACATAATTTGGAGTTATTTCATGAGTTTTATAAAAATCCTTAAAGATTCAATAAGTTTTAGCTGAGTTTCCTTTCTCTTTATTAATAAAAATGTTTTCTGGAAACAAAAGTGTAAATAAAGATCAGTTTTAAGTTTATAAAAACATAACAGATTTTATAAAAATAAAAGGAATTTTTAAAACTAATTAAAAGTGTATAAAAGAATTCGAAATAAAAAAAACGGCCGGCCGGATTCGAACACTCGACCTGCTCCGGGTCAGGCCTTGCACACACACACAAGCCACCAGACCAGGGGCTTCATTATGTTTAATTCTGGAAAGCGAAATTCTTAAACACAAACCCAAACGTTCCCCCCAATCCGTATGAACCCCAACATTTCAATCCCTAAATTCGACTCGGATTACCCTCTGTTTATGAGATTAAATAGAGGGCTTTTGATCCTTTCACGAATTTGATCACAATAGACTCAAGTATTACCTGATTTGGTGTCGATTTGAGGGAGATTGGGTCTGGGCTTGGAGTCGGCGGTGGTGATTTCGAATCCGGCAATGTAGCTCCGGATCGATGAGATAGGTAGTGGAGGGAGGTTAGGGATGATGTTGTTGGTGTATGGGGGTCGATATTTATAGCCAATTTTGGCATTTAATGCGCGAACGGGTCGAGGGCGGTGGTTGGGCCGATCGGAGTTAATTCACACTCTACGCAAAGTCTCGGTCGAAGTTTATTGAAATGGATGAGTTTCATCGGGTTACGGTTTAGCCCCTGGACTTTAAATGATAAAATAGTTTATGGGTTTATAACTTCAAGTATTTATATTTTATTATCATCATTTCTTCTTTTTTTTTACACAATACAAATTTATAATGTTTTCATCTATTTTTTTGTAGGATATACGTATCTATAAATTGTATTTATCGAGTCTAATAGCACGCGTAGAGGTTTAGGAAGTGATACGTTTATTGAAATGGATGAGTTTCATCGGGTTACAATTTGAAATTGAAAATGATACATCGGGAAAAACTCTGGATATTACACTAGTTGTTTATGCACAATTTACAATTCTTCATTGCGTGCTTGTGTCAGCATATATATATATATATATATATATATATATATATATATATAGAGAGAGAGAGAGAGAGAAAGAAAGGTTCCTCTACAAAGTGGGTTTTGCCTAAAAAGTGTAGGAAGCAATGTAATGCGTCACATGTACAATACTGATTCCATGAGTGAGTGGTATTAGCGTCATTTATGCGCGCAGAAAAACAACACGTTTATATGATATGTGTTGTGCTATTTTAACATTTATAGATGTGCTGTTATACGACATAACTGTGCTGATAATGGTAATCAGCACATATTTCAAGAGTAAATATTTTTTTTTTTAAATCTCATTTTTTTATATAAAAGGTATAACAATATTATACTCAAATTAAAGAAAAAAACATGATCGATTTTATGGTTTAATTTTTAAAAAAAAATAATAAAATATAAAAAAGTTATTAGAGTTTAGAAAACATAGTGAAACTAGTATTTAATGAAAGAAAAAAAAGTCAACCCAATAACAAAATCTTCTTTTTACCCCTCTAATTATTATATTACTTCTAAATCAATATAAGTGTTTTGAAACCCAGACCGGACCGGCCGGTGCAACCGGGAACTGGTTAGGTGTCCGTTTCAAATTTAGGCTCTGAACCGTTTTTACAACGGACCGGGCGGTTCTTGCTGAACCAGGTTCAATCGCTAAACCGTTTGTTCAAAGGAACCGGATTTGAAATAAATTTCGCTCAAAGCTTTTGTCTTTATAGGGAAAGAGAAGCTAGAAGAATTGATGAGTGGGCCGATGTGGGATGAACTTGTGCATTTATAGCATAGGAAGGGCTAGAAGAATTGTTGAGAGGGTCGATGTGGGATGTTCGATCTACGGTCCGGTTCTAAAAACATTGATCAATATTAGCTATTAGATTAGTATGATTAAAGATCTAAATTGCTTTCTATACTTTTTAGGGAAAATAAACTTTGTACTTAAACCTTTCTCTCTCTCTCTCTATATATATATATATATATATAGAGAGAGAGAGAGAGAGAAAACTAAATTATTGTGATAACAAAAAGAACAAACTTAAATCGTTTAATTTCTTGATCCATGATGTATATTTTTAAAAATTTGTACTTCATACATATAAATATGCATGTTTATATATATAAAAACCCATTAAATAATTTTTTGAATATGTTTTTATACATTTAAAAGTTTACCTACACATGTGTAGATTATGTGTAGGTAAAATAACCTATACATCCTACACATGTGTAGGTTATTTAAATAAAAGAAATTTGTTCATATTTTTTTTATAAATTTCTTGAGAGATGAGCAAATATTGTATTTCTATCATTTTTTTATATTTCAAAACTTATTAAGATTAAAAAAATGAAGGATTCATTTTGTTCCCTATGTTCTCGCAATATTTAGTGTTCTGAATTGAGCCTTCCCCTATATATATATATATATATATATATATATATATATATATATATATATATATATATATATATATATATATATACGTGGAAGGGATATTTTGAAAACTTATGTGAGTTGAGAAAACGTTGAAAACTTTATATCAATCATAGATTTCTTTTAATCAATGATCTAGATCAGTTTAGAGGATTTTATTAATATTAAATAGATAAAAAGTAACAAAAAAGTATAATGGTCAAGTTTTAAAAAGTACCAAAATAATATTTATGATTTCTCTCTCCTAACATCAAATCAATCGAGTGAATATTTGTATACTTCTCTCTCTTCTCTCATAGTCAAATCAATTAAATGAATATTTGTGTATTTTTCCCTCCTCTCTCCTAGTTAAATCATACTGATAAACTAGATTTATTTTATGAATGTTAGTAGTAACATTATATATGTAACTATCACAATATTTTTTTTATTATGAGTCAGTCCAATACGTGTTGTTACGTATGTCATATAACATGACAACTAAATTTTATGACAAATCAATTCAATCAACCATGAACGAGATTTTGTGTAGTAATGTTACCAGTAACATTACACATGTAACTAGCAAAGTAGTTTTTATTATGAATCAGTTCAAACGTAATGTTACATATGTTATAAAAAAATACTATCAAAAGCTAACGTAAAAAAATGCTTCAATTCATGATAATATCTTCATCTTTGACAGAAAAACCGCTTCACCTGTGAAAAAACCAAGTTCGTCAATTTATATATGTACATATATATTAGGTATAAAGTAACTTAGAAAGCGTATTTGTAGCACCGTGTAAAATTAAGAACATACATGCACTGTTACATATGTTATACAAAGTAAAACCAAAAACAAGTTCATCTGAACTATGCATGTAACACTTGTATCACATGTAACGGAGATCTGTTTCTCACTACATTATCGACGAGCATTATAAAAAACAGATACAAAGATGAACAAATCTTCATAAATCTCACAACAGGATCTCATTTCTCTACTTCCCCTAATTTTCGCAACTTAATCTAACAAAATTGCATGTCCTTTATTTGCGAGTATGCTACATACGCAACTTGTATGTCATAAAATAGTGTTACATATTTGTAATGTTAAAAAAACAAGACTTCTTTAAAAACAAGACCGTGTTACATATATTTAATTCAGATGCTGGTAATAAAATTGTCATTACATATTCAGCCCCAACAACCGTAAACATTTTGCCAGTTACATAGGTAACATTGCTAGTTACATATTAAAAAATCCAGGCTCATTTATTAAGACGAGACGTTTTATAAGTAAAAAATCGAGACTTTTTAAGACAACGTAAATTTTAAAAGATGTAAAAACGATATTTTTTCCCTAAGAACAAAATTTTATTTATAAAACAAGCCTTTTTAAAAGAATATTGATAAACGATGTTTTTTTATAAAAATAAACAAGTCATTTTGCTTGCAGGCACTGTATGGGTTCTACAATTTATGTTACATATGTAAAAAAGAAAATGTTACATACGTAACTAGCAATATTACATATGTAACTATAACTATTAATATGTAACTAGCAACTGTTACATATATAAAATTAAATGTTACATATAAAACAACATCAAGTAACCAAACACATTTCGAAAATCAAGTAACCAAACACATTTCGAAGATCATTTAACACTCTCAATCAAATCTTGAATCGAAATTCAAAAACATCGTTGTTGTTAAAGCCTTTCATCAAAATAGCAAACCATGATAAACATGACAACTTTTTTTTTTATAACTTCCTCATAAATATTCATTTATATAGATAGATTTAATTAAAGTTGTAGTTCACCGAATGTGCAAGCACATTTTAATCAATCACATTATTTAACTCTATAAAAGTTATTCATGGAGTTAAAAACTAAATTAATAAAATTTAATCCACCATGTTTTGAAATTACAAAACTCAACTTGTGGTTGACAACACTAAGTTTTCTGAAAGATCAAAACTTGAGTGTAATAAAATATTTTAAAGAGATAAAATGTCATTATTAGGGTTAACAAAGGTTTTATAATTATAGATAAATCATAGATTTTACAAGCACAATAATAATTATTAAAGAAAAGGAAATGGAAAATTAATAATTTAACAAAATAAATACTATCATATTCAACTTTTGTTTTAAAGGTAAAGTGTATCATTTTCCCGCTAAAAAATTTCACATTATTATGACCATTACACCCCAAATATGTCAATCAATTGTTTTAAAATCACCTCTTTTAAAATAATATATACAAATGCATATAATATTTGAAAAGAATATAAATATGATTATGATAACTTTACTAAAATTACTGTAACCATTAATGTTGATAAAAAAAAATTAGGTAACAAGTGGTAAATACATACCATTTCAAATCTCCATTCACGCCGACCATCGTTCTGAAGAAATACGTCGCCGTCCACCCATTTCGGCCCATTTCTACTGAAGAATTAGGTCACCGACCACCATCACCACTAGCATCATCTCGTCTTTGCCACCGAACCCATCACCGTCTGCCACCAAAACCATCACCATTGATACTCTAGTGCAAGGAACAATCCCTTACAACCTTCTTTTGATCAAAATGGAAGAAACGATAAGATCAAGGAGCTTGTAACCTTTTTTCCCTACGGGGAGAATGAGAGAAAATGTGATGAGTATTAGTGAAAGGTGAATTAGTTAGGAGAGAAGCGAGTTTTAAATAGAGAAATGGAGTTTAATAAAAGAGAATTAATGGAAGACTTATATAAAAAAATATGAAAAAGGGGAGGGGGAGATGAGGATTAAGGGAGAGAGAAACATAAAAGAAAATGACCTTTAATGTGGAAAAGAATGATGAGATAGATGATGGTAAGTGTTCAAGAGATTTAACGAAGAGTATGATTGAAATTAGAAAAGTTAAAAATGAAAATGACATATATGCCCTTTTTCATATTAGGCATCTTGAGATACAAAGATGAGGTGGAACAATCTTGGCCATTGATAGAGTTTCTAAAGTTTTTTCAACTCATAAATGTTTTCATTACATATATTCCCTATATATATATATATATATTTAGAACGGCATGTCGGTTAGGATGTCGCTGACCCCACTTAGCCCAGAGTTCAAGTTATGCCACAAATGATGTTCCTGAAATTATGAAGTACACCTTGTGAGAATTAAACCTAATACTTTAGAAAGAAAGTATTATACAAAACTCCTTAATCACCAGACCAAAGACCAGATGGTGCTTATGTCAGCATATACCAAACGCTATATGCATAGTGTACAACTCCTTTTGCATTTTTAATTCACCAAAATCCTAGGTTGCTGTGTATATATTGTATAGGTATATATATATATTTTTTTTCTCAATTTCATCACACTAAGCCGCGTATAGGTTTCTGTAGATTTTTTTTATATTATTTTAAGTCAATTGAAGCCACATTTAAGATTGTGTAGATTTTTCTTTAATTTTCTATTATTTTAAATTTTATAATATTTTTATCTATATTAATTAATTTTTTTTAAATATAGTATTTTATAAAATTTCGATTGTGTCTTTGCAACGTGCTTATATTTATCTACTTTTCGATATAAATTTCATTTAAACGTACAAATAGCCGAAGCTGTTTAAAAGTTTGGTTTTTTGTTTTTTGTCTTATAACCTTTAAAATATTATGTTTTATAGAATTTGGGAGTTGTCATTTACACGTGATCTTTTTTATAAGCGTTTCGAAGTGCTTTTAATACGAGTGTATAGGTTGTTGAAACCAAGTGTTACAAATTTTAACACTTAAACGATACAGGCCGATCAGCATCGTTATTGGGACAGGTACCAACATTATTTGTTTTGGTTTTCGAATAATGTAAAACACTTGCAGATATCTTTTTGGGTATGTAACGACTTTACTTTTAAGTTTTCTCTTTCATTTGCTATAACGAGGGCAGGTTCCGTACCGATACCGTAACTAACCGAACTAATATTGAGCAAATTCTTGCCGCGTAGCGCGGGGACATCCCACTAGTTTAATATAATAAGCATGTAGGAATCTATTTAAGTAAAAAGATTTTAAATTGTTATAAAATAAATTATTAAGAAAAAAATATTAGACCTGAAAATTACAAGAAAAAGATAAGTTTATAAAATAAAAGTGATAAAAAATACTAAAATAAAAAAAAGGAAAGAAAAGAATGGTGAAATTGCATATCTCGTCTTTTGCCAGTAAGGGTGAAATAGTCACTTTAAAGAAATTATCTAAAAGTCTAACGTTAGTTAGTAAAAAGGATGAAATTTGTGACAAATTCTAAAGATAAAGATATGAGTAAACTTCGTTTTTGCTCTATGTGGTTTGATCATTACTAGAAAATATACATTTAATGACACGCATTGCGTGTCATAAAAAAGTGGTAGATGACGCGTGTCAAGGATAGCTCTGTCAAGAATGAAGATTACACGTATTTTGTGTGTCATCTGTTTATGACACGCATTTATGACACGCCTTTACGACACGCAATGCATGTCAAGGAAGGCCTTGTCAAGAATGAAGATGACCCGCATTTTTTGTCATCTATTCATGACGCGCATTTTTTGTCATAAATGTGTGTCATGTTAAAGCTGTTTAAAAATATATATATTTTTTTATAGAATTACTAATTTTCAGTTTTTCACTTTAATATCATAAAATAGTAATAAACATTTCATAATACAAAATAAATAACACATGACAAAACAATCAATTTTATAAAATATAAATAAGCATTTAAAAGTAACAAAAGTCGAGTACAAATTCAACGTAATGTCAATACAAAGTTTCACCGAAAAATAAAAGTTTGATACAAAAGTTAACCATTCTTCATAAACTCCATCAATATCAACATCGGTGTATTCATCTTTCTTTTTCCCAACCTAAGAAAAAAATTTGTAAACAAATAATTATCAAATGTTTGTTTAAAGCAAGTATGAGCTTAAAGCAAAAAAAAAACATAGCTGACCATCCAGTGGGTAAGGGCCATGCTACTAGGGCTGTCCATGAACCGAACCGAGCGGACCTTTGCTCATGCTTAGTTCGTCTACAAACCGAACCGAGCCGATCAGCTCGTTTACAACCGAGCAGAAAATCGAACGAGCATTATCCGAGCATCAAATTTTCCGAGCGAGCGACGAGCGATTTGGACAGCCCTACTGTGTAGTGTGCCCTTCGAATTGTAGAGCCGCAAAATTTGCTCGTCACTCGACGACGTTGGTCGTGAGCTGCAAAGGCTGATCGACTGACCAAGAGGGAGAGACGATTTGAGACTTGAATCGCAGAGCCGCAAAGGCTGCTCGTGTAGACGACGTTCGATTAGGGTTAGAGATTTTAGGCAGAGACGATTTGAGACTTGAATTGAGGAGAAGGCTCTGAGAGTGAACTAGTGAAGTAATGTAATTACTAAAGAGGTTTTTTTTTTCTTTTTATGTTTTAAGTTGAGCTACTCTTGACTCACTATAAGAAGTTCCATAATGGATTAGACCAAAAGAGTTATTTATAAATGTATAAAATATTAAATCATTAATTATATATATATATATATATATATATATATATATATATATATATATATATATATATATATATATATATATGGGCATGTTCTTTTGAGAACCAACCATATGTTGAGAACCGAAAGAACCGCACAAAACGTGTACATATCGCTTTAGTGAAAAAAATAAAATTCAACAACAATGTTTTATTTATCTCTTAGTTTGAGTTTATCTCCTCTCTCCTGAATTTTTTTAAGAAAAGTATAAAAATATGCATATACGCATATAGTGTGAGTGCATATATGCATTTAAAAAAACGACTATAAATTCGAGGTCTTTTAAAACCAAACCTTAAATATATTGAAATGTACATGAATTCTAGTCAATTTATATTATAAATAGAGGAAGAGTTAATGCGGTTCACACGGTTCTTAACATATTGTTGGTTCTCAAAAGAACATACCCCTATATATATATATATATATATATAATGGTGAGTTATACTAAAAAGGAGATTTTGTCTAAAAAGTACATGTTTAGGCATGGTGTTATTCATTTTAAGCATGGTCTTTATGTTTTCTTTTTGTGAACATATTTAAAAATTAAAAAACACCATACCTAAAATGAATGAACACCATGCCTAAACATGTACTTTTTAGAAAAAATCTTCTTCTTAGTTTAACCCAACTCTATATATATAAATTAAAAATTAATTCGAGCCAAACCGAACGAGCAACGAGCGAGCGTACCTTTGCCTGTGCTCGGTTCGTTTACAAACCGAACCGAGCTGATCAGCTCGTTTACAAACCGAGCCGATCAGCTCGTTTACAAACCGAGCCGAAATCGAACGAGCATATTTCCGAGCATTTTTCAAACGAGTTCGAGCGAGTTTCGAGCTTCGACCATTTTGGACAGCCCTACATGCTACCCTCAAAACAGTGGGTCGGGGCCAATTAAACAGCTGACCCTCCAGTGTGTCAGGGCCACCCTCAAAACAGTTCTAACATTTTAACTTTACAAAGATCAATTAAGTTTCTGAAGTCGCAAAACATATAATGCAAATAAAGAATGCAAATAGTCAAGTGCACAAAACATATATACTTACACATATTACATTACTCATTCTGTTGTAAGAATAAAAACAAAGTGCTTATCTTGTTATTAAAGAAACTTAAGATGCAAATAGTTTGGGAATAGAGTTATTTCAAGAAGAATTCTGCACCGTCAGTCTTTTAAACCATGATTTGAAGCAACAAATCATTCAAAAACCCAGGAACAAAAAAGAAACAACAAATCATAACTTTAGACTATCAATTCAACTGTGTATTCCCAACAATAAATAGGTCAAGGACTCGCGGTAAATTAAAAGAATTCTTTAAAACATGAACTGGTTTAGCGGGTCAAAAGTCACCCAAAGTGTATTCAAAATTATAACTTTAGATTATCAATTCAATAGTGTAACTTTTTCGTCGCATTATAAAACCATACACCAAGTGATCAACTAATACAAATAATATGGATAAATTATTTTCAAATTTAAGGCCATGATCAACTCATAAAAATAAGTGCACGGGATGTATAATAACTTCAAACAAAAAGTTCGATTTTGATTTTGTCCCAAACTTAAAACTCATCTGCACATAGCTAAAATCTACAAAATGAATTTAACATGCACAGAAAATAGCCTTCTTAAAACCCACTTTGCTCACTATTCAACATAAACACATGAAAGACCATTTTTCTTATTTAAACTAACCTAATAAACAAACAAACAGATGTATTGGTGTGATAATCTGCAGCCCATTCACAAAAGTACAACATATTTCATCAAAAGACACAAGGAGCCATTACATTAGTTCATGTGGTTACTTTCTTGTTTATTTTTTGAACATATTAAAATCAAAGAATCATTAGGCCATAAAAATCATACGCTAATTTCAAAAGTAAACAAATAATAATTGTATTCAGATTAAACTAAACTTCAAATAGACAACACAAAATACTAATTGTTTAAAGTAGCAGAGCACTTACAATTTTGATCCTATTCGTGCAAAGATTTGGTGGGGGTATCATCGGTGATGAAAACGGATTATGAGAAACCACTACAAGAAAAAGACCATATGCCGACGGAACCTATCCCGACGACATTTGTCGTCGGCATAGGTCATCCTGTGCCGACGACATGTCGTCGGTATAGGTTAATCACAAATTTTGAGAAGTGAGACCCTATACCGACGACATGTCGTCGGCACAGGGTTGAGCCGTATGGAGGGAAAATTGGCGCCCGGTGAAAAATTGGGGAAAACCCTATACCGACGACATGTCGTCGGTATAGGTTAAATTCTATTTTTTTTTGTTTTTTCTTTTATTAAAACGTTTTCGTCGGTGGGTTTTTTTTTTTAAATTAAAAACAATTTTGGGAAAACCCTATACCGACGACATGTCGTCGGTATAGGGCATTTACTTTATTGACCGGTCAAAACTCTAAGAAGACCTATACCGACGACATGTCGTCGGCACAGGATCCTATGGCGCCGATTATCTAGGCTATACCGGTCTCAGCGTCCCCTAACCCAGCAGCCAGGTTTCTGCTTCCCATTTTCACCCAAAAACGAAACAAAACTCTCTCATCTCTCTCTTTGACGATTTCGCGTTTTTGAAGTGTTTTGTGGTGTAATTTTCACTAATCTCTCGGTTTTTAAGGTTAGTTAACATATATGTTTCAATTTTGACAATAAAATCAAAATTTTTGGGTATTTTGGTTAATTTCTTTGTTTTTGGTTAGGTGTTTGAAGATTTGACAAGTGTTTGAGGATTTCAAGCTATTTGAAGATATTTGCAAACTTGGTTAGTAATTTTTTTATAAATTATGTTTAGATTATGTTTGTATGTATATTGTTATGTTTATTTTGTATGTATGTATATATGATTTGGATGTATGATTTTATAAATATTTATGAAATTTTATTATGAAATTAGGTTTAGATGTGAATTAGGTTTAGATGAAATTTGGGTATTTGGATGTATATTTGTATGTATATTGTTGTGTTTATTTGTATGTATGTATATATGATTTAGATGTATGATTTTATAAATATTTATGAAATTTTATGATTAAATTAGGTTTAGATGAAAATTTGGGAAATTTGTATGGAATTGTGTTTATATATGTAATTTGGGAAATTTGGACATTTATGTATGGAATTGTGTTTATATATGTAATTTGGGAATTTGACAATTGTTTATGTATGTTTGTAAAGGATATGTATGTATATTATGTTTATAAATATTTATTTGGCCATTTTTTATGTATGTTTGTAAAGGCTATGTATGTAATTGTGTTTGTGTATATAATTTTAGAATTTGAGCATTATTTAGGATAACTATTTAGAATATACCCGTCCGAAATTTGGGCATTATGTAATTATGAGTGTATGTATATATCTTTGTATGTATATGTAACTTTATTTAATTTTGTTGCAAGTTCGGAACTCATTGCGGTTGGAGAGGTGTGAATAATATCTTATTTGTGTTTCATTGAATTTTTTTAATGTACGCATCCCGACTTTTTTACCTTTATGTACGTATCATGTTGTGTACACTAGTATGTTTATTTAGGATAACTATTTAGAATATACCCGTCCGAAATTTATCTGATAGAGATAAATTTTGGATTGTCCCCTTTGGGACTGCTTTTTGAATATTCTATCTTATTTAGGATATGTATACATTTTAACGGGTTGACATTTAAGAAAAAAATTGGTAGCTATTTCTCTTTACTCCTTCGAGGTTGCGGTTTATCTGCATACTTGGGGAGTTAAGGGGAAATGCTGCTGATTTGTTCTTAAATAGTCAACTCGTTAAAAATGTAGTATTAGTGTTTAATAGATGTCTTTATATTTGTCTATGTTAATTATTAATTATTTATGCTCACTAATTATTTTTGGTGTAGAAATTATGGCAACGATGGCGCAATCACACGGTGGTGATGGTGGAGACGATGGATATGGGGGTCCGTACAACTTAGAATCGGGTTGTGCGAGTGGTAAGTTACTTGTTAGTGTTTAATAGATGTCTTTATAATTGCCTAACTTTCATGTGTCAATATAGGTAGTGCCTCACAAAAGAGGCGTTCTAAAGGAAAAAACCTCAAATTATATAAGAAATTTGAGAAAAATGGGAGGAAGCCTCTTGACATTGATGTTGAACTTCATGGCGGTGGCTACAAGTTCGTGGGTCCTAATGCAACTGATTTTATACGTGCTATCTCTTTGGAGGTTGAGAAGGTTGTCCCGCCATATTATCCTAACTGGGCTAAGGTTTCAAATGAGAAGAAACATGCAGTATATCCCACTCTATTAGTAAGTATAGATGTTTTATAATTACTTACAATTTCATAACTATTAGATTTTTTCTAATTACTTTCCACTTGTATGAATATTTTAATCTGGACGCCTGGAGAAACACTGAAAAGTGGCAAGGCGTTCAACTCGGAATCACCGCCGAGTGTCAAAGGGCTTATAAAGACCGCAAGGGAGAGATGAAAGTTCATTTCGACGAGAGTGGGGGATACGATGATGTGGAGGCGGCGAGGAGTAATCCACCACAAGATGTTGATCAAGAAACTTGGGATATTTTGATTAATCAGCTGTTTTTAAGTGCGGGCTATAAAAACCGCTCGGAGAAGAACAAACAAAACCGAGCAAAACAACGCTACCCAAGTTTCCATGGCAGCAAATCATACGCCCAACGCCGACACATGGAGGTATGAAATACAGTTGTTATTATTATACAAACATGCTTATTAATTCTTAGTGATATTATTTTTGTTTTTCATAGGGGACCGGCCCTATTGACGTGTTCAGATCGACCCATTATAAAGAAGGGACGGGCTGGGCCAATGATTTTGCATCAACAGATTATGTAAGTGAAATTATTTTTTTGTTAAAACATCCAAGTTTGACTTTAACGGGTCAAAATGACCCAAACACAATTTAATAGACTTAAAACAAAATACTTTAACTTAAACGGGTCAAAATGACCCAAACACACTTTAATATACTTGGAACATCCAACTGTAACTTTAAACGGGTCAAAATGACCCAAACACACTTTAATAGACTTAGTACATCCAACTCGAGGCCAATTGTTGAATATGTTTGCTAGTATTATTAGTATTTGTTGTTATTAGTGTTGGTTGATTGGAATTTGTGAATTTGGGTCGTCTATTACTTATAGTTTAAAAGGTTGGTTATCCATTTTACAGCAGTTATGCTGTCGAATTTTAGTAAAATAGTCAACTGATTGTTTATTACATTGTTTAATGCAGGACCGAATACAAGAGGAGTATACAATATCATCTGCTGAGTCTGGTGGTGACACATCCACTATTGATGAGTTTGCATGCATGGAGCGTGCCTTAGGTCATCGGCGTGGCCATATCCGGGGTGTTGGTCGTGTGGTGAGTAATCCCACACCGGATGTGTTCGGTACTCCCCCTCCACAACCACATTGGCAAGACGTTGATCAACGTGTGGCTAGTCTTCAACAACAATTCCAAGAACAACAACGCGAAGCCCAACGAGAGGAAGAACAACGATTGCAAAATCAACAACTAGAGGAAGAACGTCGTGTGCATAATCAACAAATGCTTGAAATGCAACGACAAATGGATCAAATGCGTCAAATGTGGGAGCGCCGAACTAGTAGTGATGATAACTAGCTTGGAGTTGTTGAGCCTTTGTAGTTGGTGTGGTGTTGTCTTGAACAATTTGCATATTTTTGTGTTTTGAATGTTTGATTTGTCGGACAAGTTTGTGGGTCGAACAATTTGTATGCTTGTTTTACGTTTCGGATATTAGTTTTTATTGGATTTGAATGTTTGAATGGTTTATATATAATTATTTGCAGGTTTTTGTTTTTAGAAATTTAATATTTATGGAAAAATATTAAAAATTAAAAAAAAAAAAAACAGAAAGACCTATACCGACGACATGTCGTCGGGATAGGTCTTTTTTAAAAATTATTAAAAAAAATGAAAAAAATCTATACCGACGACATGTCGTCGGTATAGGTCTTTTTAAAAATTATTAAAAAAAATGAAAAAAACCCTATACCGACGACATGTCGTCGGTATAGAATTTCTTTTTGAATTATTTAATTAGAACCTATACCGACGACATGTCGTCGGTATAGAATTTCTTTTTGAATTATTTAATTAGACCCTATACCGACGACATGTCGTCGGTATAAGCTGACCTATACCGACGACACCTATACCGACGACAATCTTGGGCTATTGGGACGAAGCAATCCCGACGACACCTATCCCGACGACAAGTCGTCGGGATAGCTTATGCCGACGACAAGTCGTCGCTACAGGGTCAAAAAAAGTCGTCGATATAGGGTGAAATTGTTGTAGTGAACGTAGTGGCGATTGTTGTGACATTTAAATGTATCCATTGGAAGATGAATAGATTCATTTTGTTTTGCATCCAAAGCTTCAGCAAGATCAGCATTAATTTTAAAACATCCAACAACATCATCCTGAATGATGATAGATACATTAGCTGGTTTTATGCTTAGTTAAGCAAATATAGCAATATGATTACATGCAATGAACTTACCATATCCCATGCTGCTTCATGCCTTCATCAAGTGGTTTCCCATAATAAATGGCTTCAAGTTTAGTGAATTCGTCCTTTTTCTCAATTATTGCGCATGAATGAAAGCTTAAGCATTAATAAAAACATAAAAAAAAAATAACACGAATAGGAATTTAAGTTTTCATCCAGCAAATCATCACCTTTGCAGCAATGGCAGTTTAAAAATAAAAGAAAACGACTCAGTCTAATAATAGTTCATTCTATAAACTAAAAAGACAGTTTTAAGATTTCAACCCGTATACATGTAAATGGGTCAATTTGTGTTTTATTTGTCTCAAACGGGTTAAGTAAAAATAGCTAAAACGAAATAGTTTAGAAGTAACCCAAATTTAAATGCATACAACTTCCTAAATCATTTTTATTAAAAAAAATTTAGATATTGAAAATATTAAAACCATATTTTAGTTGTTAACAATCTCACCTGTATGGAATGTGCTAGTGAATTGTAGTATCCCTGTTATCCTGCTCAAGTTGATTAGAAAAGTGCTTAGATTTGTTGGTCAAGGGCTTGTAACAGCAGCTGCTGCTGCTCTCATTGAAGAATTGCTTTTCACATCATGGTTGCATGAAGAAATTGCAGTAGATCTTGGATACAATAAAGGAATAATCCTGTCAGGACTTGCATTTTCCTTATCTATGTTTTCTACTAATAATATGTAAACAAAAACACACTTCATTTTACTCCTTTCAAAGAAGTCATTTGTATACACACTTGAACACTTGAACTGTAACTTCATAAAAGTTTACAGATGTGTTCGGGTCAGATTGTGTTGATTAAAAAATTGATAGATTACCTGTTTCAAACGTAAATTATAAAAAACAACAGGATGCTATTCCATCTGTAAATAGGAACCCTAATCGTTCACCTTGTTCTACTAATTGCAATTATTACAGGCAGAAAATAAAAAGGATGTCCATGAATACCTTCTGGATCCCTGGCCGAATTTTTTAGTTTTCTTCCTAAGACACTTGAGAGTTCTTGGGACTTGTTGTATCATTACTAATGGTTATTTTGTAGTGTTTCCTTGTAGGTAAAGCTCCGGTATGATGTCTCGGGTTAAGTTTAGCGTTGGTTGGATTCTCAACTTTTTGGATGGTTGTATATGTTTGGAGTTATGATTCATTTTCGGGAGTCACCTAACTTGTTTTGAACTATCTCTTGGATGTTAAAACTTCTTGTTATTTTGTGATGTCAGTCGGTTGTTTTCAAAGAAAACCATGTCGTTGTCGTTGTCGTTTTGTCGTAATTAACATGTGTCGTTTGTTAAGGGCGTTTTATGGGACCTAAATTCCGCGTATTTTGGAAGTTAAATTTGGTAGAAAATTTTGGGTGTTACACATTACTATTTGATTGAAAATAAAAGTTATATAATTAGATTTCAAAGTTTCTTATAATAAGGGATAATTTAAAATAAATGTTTTATTATTATAATTAATATTTTCTTTAAAAATATTTTATTATTAAAAGATTGAGATGTATTTAATAAGAGAGAGATGTGAGAAAAAAATGATGAGAATGAATATGGAACGACATTTGGCATTGAAAAACATTTATTTATTATATAGTATAGATATTGCATTCAGGGGCGAATTTATGTAGGCTTCAGTGGGGGGCGAGGCATCCGCTGAGATTCATCTGCGTAGTAGAAAATTTTCGATCTCTCTTAGTAGGCACCTTCCTAAATATGCTAAGAGGTACCCGTCATCCGATTTTCAACAAACCAAGAGAGAAATAAACCAAAGAGATTGATGATAATTTTAAGTAAATATGGTAATTTTCTATAAAAAAGCCATGAAAGCTTAAAGCTTTAATGGAGAAAAAATTAGAGAGAGAGAGAAGAAGGAGATGATGAAGTGACATGGGAAAGTGGGAACCCAAATGTTCGTTAAAAGAATAAATAAAAATTTCACATTAACCCTTGTAATACAACTAAATTTACACATTAACCTTTTACTTTCATTTGATTTTTACATAGTATTATATTAAACATTTAAAAATAGACATTAATTATAACAAATTAAATTTTGTAGATAAATAATATGTTTTATTATTGATTATTCAATTGATTTATAAGTTTTTTTTGTATTTTTTACTTTTGGTTTATAATTACATTTTTTTTTCTTCTTATTTATGATTTACAAGTGTTTTGTTTTTCTTATTGTGTCATATTCTTGTGTTTAATCAGTTATCTGTACACGTTTAAGTAATAAGTATGAATAGTTTTACAATATCTTTAACTAAATAGGTATAAATATTTTTATTATATCGTTATGTAAATAAGTATTTGTTTTCACCCGACCCATTTTGAACCGATATGTTTTGGCCAAACTCGCTTTGATACTTTGTGCACTCGCTCATAAAAACTTCTGAATCCGCCACTGATTGCATTTGTGCGATAAAGAGTTCATTTATATAACAAAAGTTGATAGCATATGGAGTTGTGATCAATGTTTTTAAAACCGGACCGGACCGGCCGGTCGGACCGGGAACCGTGACCTCCACCGGTCCGGTTACATGCTCTGAGACCGTTTGCTAGTTGAACCAGGCGGTTCAAGCGATTCAGCGGTAGAACCGCGAACCGGTGGTCGAACCGGGTAGTTTAATTTTTTTTTTTTTTAAATTACTATTTTTTTAATATTTTTTATCCTATAGTCCTCCTACTTACTTCTATTTACAATTTTAACTCAATTTGACTCTTTCCTTTTAACTTATACGCTGCCACAGGTCCTCCAAAACCCTAATCAAAATTAAAATTGAAGATTCAAAAGAATTAAAATTCCTACAGACCTACAACCGTCGTCCTTGACTCAAAATTGTTTAAATGGTTGTATATGTAGTATTTGGAATTTTTATATTTTTCTATATATTTTTATGAATATTTTTATGAATCCGGTCCGACCGGTCCGACCAGTGAACCTCTAAGACGTCCGGTTCGTTGTCCGATCCGGTTCTAAAAACATTGGTTGTGATGCATAAAAAAATGTCAACGCGTGATAATATATGAAGTTTTACAAAATTTGACCAACACATGCGTGATAATGTGTGAAATCAAAAGGAGAAAGGGGGAATGTTTTGTATTTTTGGGTGGTTTCTTAATTAAATACAGAATTAGGCAAGTTGCATGGGGGTGTGAGTTAGTTCTAACCAACAATCATGAATTCGTCAGGGTGACGTGCGACTTTCAAGAAGATGCATGCATACAGAGAATTGGGTGGGGGAGACGCCGATTTCGACACTCACAACAATTTAAAAAAAATCATTGAGTTTTCAAGTTTTTTAAATTTAAACTCCTTTTCAATACATCTCAAATTTATTATTTTCTTAGTTTATTAAAATTTTCAAGACGAGTTTGAGGGTAAATCCTGGTTCGATTGTTCAAGATGTTTTATTTTTGGCAAATGAACATAAAGTGTATGATTTGTTTAAAAATGATATCCCAGATGATAGCACGTTAAATGTTATACGAGGTGATCAGAAATTTTAAGAGTTCGTTAGAGATCATTGATCGGTACTAACTCACTTGGTAGAGGCTCTTGCATCTTAGATGTGAGGTTCTTGGTTCAATGCCAGGCATTGAGTGAATTATTTAGTATAGTTTAGGATTAGCAGTAGGGTAGATTTGTTGTTAAATTTTTTTTTATCTTATTTCATATTAACTAGTTGATAAATGCCTTGATATGCTTTAAAAATATATTACTTTTAATGGTTTTTATATTTGATTGATCATTGAGCAAATAAGTCCAAGACATTGATTTTCTAAGAAAAAGCAAATAAAACGTGACAAATCTTAAAGTTTAGAAAATCAAGTTTAAATTATTTATTAAATGGTTTCTGGAAAGCTATGAGTAAACAAAGAGAAAATATCCATGAGATGATTGATTTTATCACTAATGGTATTCACAAATTGCAATTAATGTCAAATGATTGTATCATTATGGGGCGTCTACATGTCATTTTTTTGAACGGCGAATATTAAATGTTGTGACGTCGCACCCCTTAAAATGTCATTTTTTGAACGGCGAACATTTTTGAACGGCGCCTACATGTCATTTTTCTTACACTCACTAAATTCTAGTGATAGCCCAAGACTAAAGAGAATTCCTATCCCATTCATCATTTTCATCCTCATCTTTATCCTTAAAATTTAGGGTTATTATCTAAAAACATCACTCCATCCATTCCCTATCCCCATACTTCATCCTTATATTTTTAAAGAAAATTAAAGTAAATCCCCATATTTAGAGATTAGCCCAAAAGTTGTTTAATTTAAATCTTTAAATTCTAATCTTTTTTTATAAAAAGTCATAACTTATCTTTCTAACTTTTTTTTTAAACTATTTATTATAACTTTTTAGAAAAATATAGCTATTAACTTCAAATGTAAATTCTTGGATTCCTTTTTATTTAAAATTTTACAAGCTACCTATATTCACATTTACTTTATAATTTAAATTTTATTTGAATAATTACTCAAAATTAATTGCTCTTTTAAAGCTCATTGGGGTGAATAATGATGCATTGATGTACACCCCCTTTTGCCTTGTTTACTTTATAATTAAATTTTTTATTTGAATGATTACTCAAAAGTAATTGTCAAAAAGAGTTGAATGTATATCGAAAGTGAAGTTTATGAACAAATCGAAAGCAAGGTAAAAATATGCCACTGGTTACGATATATCAAAAGCAAAATTTTATTTAAAATCTTTACAAGTCTGTAAACATTACGATCTTTAGATTCATTTCATTTGGACACTTAATCTTTACATTTGCTGTTTTTTAAATTGATCCGTCCTAACCCAAACCAAAATGACCATTCCCAGATGACCCGTTCGATAAAAAATTTATTGCAAATCAATTTAGAAGAAAAAGATAAAAAAGAAAAAAAATATTATTAGTTAAGATTGTAAATAGAAAAAAAAAAGAAATAATAAAAAAAAATTATAGAGACAGAGATGTGGAATGGGATGTGGAGTTCTTAAAAGATGTGAGATAAATTTAGAAAATAACGATTTTTAGTTAAATTATATGGATGAGAATAGAGGTGCACAAATCGGTTTTTCTCAAGAACCGGTTCCGGTTCCAGGTCCGGTTCTTTGTTGAAAAACCGGAACCTATGTACCCGGTTCCGGTTCTTACCGGTTCCGGTAGTTCAAGGCGGGTATTTCAAGAACCTATTTTCGGGTATTCGAAAAACTTAGTTAAACATATAAATACATTAATTAAACATATAAATAACTAACTTAAAAAGTCCAATAACATTAAAAACTTAAAATGTTACAAAATAGATAAATGTTTAAAACATAAACTCATAAAACATAGATAAATTATATAAAAAAAACTAGATTGTCTGACACGTTTGACTCATAAAACCTTTTTTTCACTTTTAGTTTTAAATAATTTAAGTTTTACCATTATTAAAATTTTAAGCATATACGCGTCACGAATCTGTAAAACATAGATAGATTAGTGTCACAAGACACAAGGGTAGAGGTGCACAAATCGGGTATTCTCAAGAAACGGTTCCAGAACTGGTTCCGGTTCTTGGTTGAAAAACCGGAACCTATGTACCCGGTTTCGGTTTTTCAAGAACCGGTTTTCGGGAAGAACCGGTTCCGGTTCCTTGATCGGTTCCGGTTCCAGTTCGGTTTTTTTATTCACCTCTAGATGAGAATAAGGAATCTATTCTGAATACTCTGTAATCTAGATGGATTAAAGAAAACATGGGCTACTGCGATTCAAATCGAAATGGATCATAGAGAACGGGCTGGCTACAAAGGGAATTAAGATGAATTGTAATACAATGAAGTGGGCTGAACTGCTGAAGTTTGCAACTAAATATTGGGGGCTCACATTTTGATGGGCTGCTCCATAGGAATAAAAGAGATCCAGCATCAGTTCGCTAGGGGGGATTTTTTACGGCAGGTTCGAACTTTCTTACGACAGTTTTTGAACTGTTGAGCCTTTGGCTGCTTGTGCACGCAAATCGAGAAGAACAACCAACTTTTTTTTACAACAAATCTATCATACTCTTACTCCTAATTACACTAAATAATTCACCAAATGCCTGAGTTTGAACCCATGACCTCCCATCTAAGAGGCAATAGCCTCTACAAAGTAGGTTATGTTGGAAATCAAGCCCAATAACATGAACACAGAATTTGATCTCAACAAAAGATCGACTCTTTTTGTTTATTATAATTCTTGACACAATAAAATCAATACAATATAACCCTATTTATAACTAAACAATTCTAATCATACTAGACTACAACTTCCAATTCTAATCCAACTTGAACTCATTAAATAAATATTTAAAACCAACTAGATAATCCTATCTAATAAAACCGATAAACATGACTCAATAAACCATAACTAATCTTTATCTCAAAGCATCCTTATCCAACCCCTTTCACATAACAAACAAATTAGGATTAATCTTTCATTCTCCTCCTTAATCCTAATGTGTTCCGTCACAATCTCCTAATCTTTAAACTTTTGAATTCTTGTTGCCAAAACTTGATCCACGTTTGGCGTCCCGATGATTTGAACCTCCACACTTGGCGTCCCGATAACACCACTACCCTTGGTCACTGTAACACCCTCGTTACCAACCATCTTCATTTGGCCTCTTCTGCTATTAACTACAATCCTACTTGACCACTATCGATCTCTCTCTTCCCGGGTCATCAGAACAACCATGTTCTTGACCACCGATCAAAGAAAAAAACAAGCCAGCTACCCTGCTGCTTCTATCGTTTTTCTTATTTACCTGTTAGGCAAGACTAAATTCAGCGTCTCATGCTTTGACGAATCTTTTCCTGTCCGCCTACCCGTAAATCCGATCGGATGTCTTCTGTGAAAAAGAACCTACCCCGGTTACTCCGTTTTTATCCTTGGCGGGAAGGACCTGGTCAATTGATCAAGTATTGAAGTTGTCTTATCACAACTAGATTAGATCACCTGCTTCACTCTCGTGAAAGACTCCTCAAAATATGTTGCTGCTAACTTCCCTTTCCTTCTCGTTTTCAGCCCTGCAGGCAAGGGTGGCTGCTCTTCGTTCCCTTCCTAAAAAATGACTCTCAAAACGGTCTTCTCTTTCACCAAGCTCTGATACCAATTGTTGGAAATCAAGGCCAATAACACGAACACAAAATTTGATCTCAACAAAAGATCAACTCTTTCTGTTTATTATAATTCTTGACACAATAAAATCAATACAATATAACCCTATTTATAACTAAACAATTCTAATCATATTAGACTACAACTTCCAATTCTAATCCAACTCGAACTCATTAAATAAATATTTAAAACCAACTAGATAATCCTATCTAATAAAACCGATAAACATGACTCAATAAACCATAACTAATCTTTATCTCAAAGCATCCTTATCCAACCCCTTTCACATAACAAACTCTAAATTAGTGTCATATTCTCTGATATCTTTTTGACAAATCAACCGGTCATATCTCCTCATTTATGGGCCTTTATTTATTTCCTTGCTTAGAGCTAAGTTCAGGGAGTAATTGATGTTTTTGTTTGTGTATAAATCTTGATGTATTCCATCTTTTTGAATAACAAGAAATATATTGATATCAAGATTTACATGGTATCAGAGCGAAGATCCTAAATCGCTCGATAAACAAACCAAAAAAAAACCCTAAATCGCCCTACTCTGATCTGTATAGCCATGGCCGATGGAAAGAAAAGGGAAGAAACCCATGCCGACGCCAACTCGCCATTTTATGGAATCCAAAGAGATGTGAACAACAACCAAACAGATCGAAGAGAACGATGTGATTTATGCGGTTGTGATGGACACAACAAGGATGAGCCGCCACCCGAAGTCAACATGGCAGGCAAAGTTAGTCAAATGGATGATTGGATAATTGATTTGGGTTGCACCGAACATATAACACACCAAGCCGAATGGCTTGAAGGTAAAACGATATCCATTCATGAGTCTCCTATTATGATACCAAATGGTGATTCCATACCTGTCGAGGGTAGGGGAAACTGTCGTTTACCAAATGGAACCACTGTTAAAGGGGTCTTACAAGTAACAAAGTTTAAATGTAATCTTTTATCCGTAAGCCGTTTTTCTAGAGAGCAACAATGCTCCATATCCTTTTTCCCAGAGTTTTGTTACATGCAGGACTTACGTTCGAGGGAATTGATTGGAGTGGGTAAATGTAAACACCGGTTATATCGGATGGATATGGTAGAGAACAGAAGGAAGGCAATGATGTCCACGGTCGACGTATGGCACAAAAGGCTAGGTTATACTTCTAGTAACAAACTCTCTCACTTTGATTTTGTTAAGAATGTTTCTTTTAAAACCGTGGATTGTGACTCGTGTGTTAAGGCTAAACATACTCGTTCACCCTTTCAAATAAGCTCTATTAAAAGCAAGGAATGTTTTGAATTGATTCATTGTGATATATGGGAAGGTATAGACATCCGTCACTTACGGGGGCAAACTATTTTTTAACAATCGTGGACGACTATAGTCGATCCGTTTGGATTTTTCTTTTGAAGCATAAATATGAAGCAGGTGACCGCATAATAAACTTTCACAAAATGGTTGAGACCCAATTTTGAAAGTTAATTAAAAGGATTCGTTGTGACAACGGGGGAGAATTTATTTCAAATCGAATGAACGATTTTTATGCCAAGCAAGGAATAATCGTTGAAACAACTTGCCCCCACACGCCACAACAAAACGGTGTTGTGGAACACAAGCACAGGCATCTACTCGAGTCCGCGCGAGCCCTTAGATTTGAGGCAAACTTGCCAACAAGATTTTGGGGCGAGTGTGTCATGACTACAGCCTATATAATTATATATAATTAATTGTCTTCCTTCGAAGACCATCAACAACAAGACCCCGTTTGAAATCTTATTCGGACGAAAACCCGATTATGAGCACATGAAGGTTTTTGGATGTCTCGCCTATTTCCGAAACACCAACACCAATGGAGATAAATTCGAGTTGAGGGGGAGACCCGAAGTATTTTTGGGTTACCCATCGGGAACGAAAGGGTACAAAATATATGACACCGTTTATAATAAAATAGTGGTGTCATGGGATGTAAGCTTTGCTGAAAGTACCTTTCCCTATGATAACTCTAAGCCTATTAACAAAGAAGAAAATAACAAACTGTTTAGTTTTCCGCCTTGGTATTATACAGCTGGCGATGGAACTACTCACAAGATGGCAGGCCAGAATGAAATCCCAAATATGGGTGAAACAAATGAAAGTGGGTCAGAAATGTTGAACCCAAGTGACACGGGCCACTCTGAAAATGAAGATGAGTCTCACCAAGATGAAAATGGAGCTTTTGTTACCAATGAGGTACCTGTACAACAAACCGAGAATGAAGCATTTCAAGAAGAAAATGTGCCACGTGAGTCTAATATTAAAAGTAAAACATGATCACAACAAAATTCTCAAACCGAGAACATGGGTCCGGACAAGTTAGACAACAAAGAGTTAGAACTCAGCCAAAATGACTAGGATATTTCGTCGTTGATCTCCCACCATCCATTGATAATGCTTTACCCACTATCGATCAAGAACCCTCAACGGTACATCCCATAACTAACTTTATTTCTTATAAACAATTCTCTGATACTCATAAAGCCTTTTTGGCGGCCATCGGCTCGATCGATGAGCCAAAGTTTTTCAAACAAGATGCACAGGATGAAAATTGGAGAAAAGCTATGGAGAAAGAAATACGAGCCTTTGAAGAAAATGAAACATGGACTCTCGAAACACTACCGGAGGGAAAACGGGCCATAGACTCTAAATGGGTCTATAAAGTAAAGTTCAAGCCCAATGGTGAAGTAGAGAGGTACAAGGCGAGACTCGTGGCAAAGGGATTCACACAAATGGAGGGGGTTGATGTCACACCCCAACCGACGGCGGATTATACGTCGGGGCGGACGCGGTTGTTCAATAGCACAAGGTTGACTATTAAAGTTTAAATAATTTTATTAAATAACTTCAAGGTTCCAATACAAAGAATAAATCAAATACATAGCAAGAATACAAGTCTAATTGATTTAGCATTATAGGTCCAAGCATCCTATGTGATCACAATAAAGTCTCATGCTGTAGTACCTGAAACATGTGAAAGAATCTGTCAACTACAAAAATAGTTGGTGAGATACAAAGGTTTTGATACAGTTTAACAAGTATTTGAAAAGAATTACAATTCACTATGATTTGTGCATTCTATAATGTAAGTATGAGAAAACAAGTATCTTAAACATTGTGCACATCAACCCTCCAACCAAGTTTAGGCATAACCCGCAGGTTACCCTTATAAGTCTCAAGTTTAAAGTTTAATGTAGTAACAAACACCAAGGGCTCCCCCCCCCGAAGGGGTCAATCAATCAAGGTGGATTGGTCAAATGCAATAGATCTATCATTGTTACTATCGGCTTGATCAAAGCTAATGAATGTGCTAGTTTTAAGTTTAATCTAAGCATACAAGTCTCAAATTTAACATAAGAATAAACATCTAGTCATAGTTGTACAAGAATTGTATAAGTTTAAAGTTTTGAACATGTTTCACCCCAAAAGTTTAGAAAGGAAAAAGGGGCTAAGTATACTCACATGGATTGATGAAGAGTATCCGATAAGAGTAAGTTTGCAAGACTTTGGAGGGAGAATATCCTCACGATAAGCCAAAGTATGTAAGTTTAAAGATTTAAGTATGACCCTATAAGTCTATGGTAAGGATCTAGGATTCCGAGATTCGACTAGGGTTCCAAATGGGAGGCGGGAATAATTTGTGTTCATAAAATCAAGTTTAAAGTAAATGTTTTAAATGAATGATGCAAGACTTGAGTATCGAAGTTTAACATAGTTTATAGTTTAGAATAATTAAAATAATTATTCAAAAGCTTCACTATTATTAATTACACATGTTAAGAAATAATCAAAATAGTTTTCTAAGTATTCGTGAATGGTGTTGAAGTATTTGTTAAATGGAAGACTAAATAAATATTAAGGTTTAACCATAATTATTCTAAGACTAAATAATTATTAAAGATTTATAATAATTATTTAAAGAATATATAATTATTATTTTAAAGGATAAATAATAATCGAAGTTTTATACTAATTACTTCAAGAATACATGACTATTAAGGATAGATAATTATCTAAATATTTATCTAATTAATATAAATCATTTAAGATTTATCAAAGCATTTATGTATTAAATATTTATTATCTTGTAGTTTCAATAAGATAACATATGCATTTTTAAGTTATAAGTTTCAAGGTTCACAAGTTTATAAAGTTTTATAAGTTTATAAATAATTAAACAAATGAAGTATGAATAATTCTCTTTTCAAATTGGTATTTTGATTATAAGTCTTTAAATAAAATTATAAGTTTATAATGTTTACTTCAATTAGTAAGTTTATAAGTATAACTATTTAATTTAAAGTTTATGTTTTTTTTTAAAGTATAAAAGTTTTAAAGTCTTTATGAAGTTTATAAGTTTAGAAAATAATCAAAGCATGTTTATTTTCTCACATTTTATATAAACAATCGGTTTATGTTTATATAAATTTTATAAAGGTTTTAGAAGTATTTTTATGGATTTAAAACCAAAATTAAAGATTTAGTTAATTATAGGTTTAACTAAATTTTATTTAATTAAAAATGTTCCAGAATGTAAAAGTGTAATTAAAAATCATAATTAAGTTTATAAAAGTTTAACAGATTTTATAAAAATTATTTGAAGAATTAAAGCTGATTTAATAAGAAAAAAAAATGCAATACATGAAAAACGGGGCTGCCAGGCTCGAACCCGGGTCACTGACCGGGTCGAGGCGCACACACACACTAACCGTCCCAACTACGGATCTCTTTGATTATAAACGCGGAAAAAGAAATACTTAAACCGATCCCCGAATCAAACCCCAAACCGTATGAACCCTAGAATCGAAATTGCTCAAATACGAATCGAATCACCCTCTGTTTATGAAATTAAACAGAGGGCTTTTGATCCTCTCGTGAAAACGATCGTGATGCATACAAGGATTACCTGATTTGATGTAGAAACGAGGGAGAACGAGTTGAAGGTGGGCGTCGGCTGTCGCGAGAGCAAATCACGCAACGCAGGAGGGAAGTAATGGAATTGAAGGTATATGAAGTTTGTGTGTGATTTCGTTGAGGTAGTACCGGTGCTATTTATAGCCAATTCGATCATTAATGCTTGAATTAGGTGGGAAGATTTCGGGCGGCCGAACGATTTCAATTTCGAATTTATGCGTGTCTCGGGGCGTGATCAAGTATTGATGGTTCTTGGGTTTCGATCGCACGCCTCAGGCGAAGCTCGAGGTACACTGAATTTGGACGGAATCGCGATTTCGCGTAAAAAGGCTGAAAAACCGGGCTGTACGGGACTCGAACCCAAGACTGATTTCTGGGTTCGGGTGTTTGGAGAAATGGCAAAACAGGTCCTTGAAGTTTCATTGAATTAACACTTTTAGTTTTCCAGTTTAAAACAAGTTTCAGAAAATGACAGTTTGGTCCCGGACTTTTTATAAATATGTTTTATTTTTATAAAAACTAAGTAAGTTTTATAAGTTTTTTATTTCCCTTATTATTTTATGAAATAATTTCTAGGATTTGAAAGCTTAAATGTTTTTAGAAATAAGTTTATAAATTTTATATAATTATAAACTTATATATTTTAAGAATTTTAATAATATCTTGTTTAATAAAGATAAAATTAATAAACATACATACATATATATATATATATATATATATATATATATATACACACATATATGAATGTTTTCCTTAAATCCATATAAAAATTTTACTATTTAAGGAAATAAGAATTAAAGTTTAAAATAACACGGTAAGCGTTTAAGAAAAAGGTTCATCGGAAAAATCCAGGATATTACAGTTGATTTTCATGACACGTTTGCTCTAGTTGCCAAACTAGTCACAGTTCGCACCTTCCTAGCCATCGCCGTGAAAAAAGATTGGCTCGGATGCCCTTACTTAAGAAGGTCAAGAACAAGTTATTTGTTACTCTTGGGAGGCGCTCCAGTCTCTTGGAAATCCAAGAAACAGTTTGTAGTCTCTCGGTCCTCTGCGGAGGCGGAATATCGGGCCACGGCGACCACTGTTAGCGAAGTATTATGGATGCGTTGGCTTTTTAGTGAACTTGAACTAGCCCAAGACCAACCAACCCCGCTATTCTGTGACAACCAAGCGGCTAGACACATCTCCAACAACCCTGTGTATCATGAACGCACGAAACACGTAGAAATGGATTGCTTCTTCGTTCGTGAACGCGTCGAATCACAAGAAATTCGAACATAATCCATTCATACCAAGGATCAAATCGCCGACCTGTTTACCAAAGCTTTGGGTTCGCAACATCTGCACTTTCTTCTCGGCAAGTTAGGCGTTCGTGACATACCCGCTCCAACTTGAGGGGGAGTCTAAATTAGTGTCATATTCTCTGATATCTTTTTGACAAATCAACCGGTCATATCTCCTCATTTATGGGCCTTTATTTATTTCCTTGCTTAGAGCTAAGTTTAGGGAGTAATTGATGTTTTTTTTTCTGTATAAATCTTGATGTATTCCATCTTTTTGAATAACAAGAAATATATTGATATCAAAATTTACACAAACAAATTAGGATTAATCTTTCAGGCTAGTCCCACATTGGCCGAAGAACAACCAAATTGGTTCGGGTTGTCGACGCTGAAAGAAGTAGAAGATCAAGTGATGATAGTTATTTCTTTACTTTTCATTACTAGCTAATTAATTTTCTAGTTATTTCTTTACTTTTCATGTCTAGCTAATTAATTTTCTATGATCACAATCGGTATAGGGTTTTGTTACGTGTGCGTATTTTATTTAATTTATGAACTTGTTAGACATGAATGTGTTTTTATTATTTTTACTATTGAATGATTTGAGTATATTCATGTGTTTAACATATGTGTGATGCAAGAAATATTATCTATGGTTTCAATTAACATCTACATTTCATGGTCTATAATCATTAAACCTCATGGTGTTAAGTTATTATTTTAATGTGTCGATAATATGTTGATTTCATCTTAGCATGTGTCCTTCATTGGTTTAGTATTATGAAGTAACATGTCAGACTCCTTAGTCTCATATTGTCTATCATTTACATATTGTTAAACAATGGTATGTCTATGTAGCTGATTAGTTTGGTTAATCCAGTTGAATTATACATGGTTATATAAAGCCCGAACCTGATTGTGATTGCTTGTTTCTCGTCTTGTCTTTTTGTTTGCTTTCTGTTTCCTCTTTCTTAGTTTAATTTCAAATTTAGGTTAACATTAGTTTAATCAAACCAATCGATCTTTGTGTTTTACTTTTCACAATCAAACGAAATGTATAATATTAACCAAATGCTCCTCATGGATATGATGCCCTACTTACACTGGCTATCTAGGTTAATTACGTTTTTGATTGACTTCACGACGGCTATTCTATCATTCTATCCCATAAAGGGTTATGGGGTACATACAACTAGCAGGTTTTGGTGGTGTTATTGATTGTAGTTATATACAGATCATAAAATGTAGCATCATAATGATCTGTCAAATTGCTCAAGTTCATCCTAGATTTTGACACCCAAACGATTGATATCTCTACTCACATGGGAGGCACAAGCTCATGAGACCCAAAGGAACAACAGTGGAACCCTACTACACTAAATTAAATGGTCAAAGTGGTCCATTTGTGCACATGTAAACTATAAAAACTTAAATCAAACAGGACAATTTAATGGCACATTCTATCTGTTCATAAGACTGTATCATTGGAAACAACTACTAGATGTTTTTTCCTATAGGATTATATAAGCAATAGGATTTAGTTCCCGGCTATGAAAATTGTGATATTTTTATTTTCAAAAAGTGTTTTCGAGATATAATGGCCTATTTTTTGTTGGTCATCGGTAGAGGTGCACAAAAAAACTAGTTTGGAATGAGACCAGTTTGACTGAAACCGATTTAAGATTGGTTCAAACCGTCGATTTGAGTTTTTTATAAGTTGAATCTATTTGACAGTGGCGGTCCCAGGAATTTTTTTCATGGGGGTCGAAAATTTTTGAGGTCGGTTGTCTAACGCTATTCATTAAAAAAATTTCAGTCCGGTTCAGGTAGGGTCGGGTCACTTAGTACACACGTTTTCGCTAATTACAATTAGCAAATACCACATATGACATAGTATTATTGCAAAATAATATGATAAGCAAAATTCAAAACTTAGAGAAAAAAAAGTTACCTGAAATCAGAGTAGGCAACGGCGTAAGGCTGTGAACGGTGAACCGACTAGCATGGCGAGAATCGTAAATTCGTGATTAGCGAAGAGGCCTGAATCGTGAGGAGCCACGGCGAGAATCGTGATTAGAAAATTGTCTTTCTTCAGATTGCGTGAAGCGTGAATATGAAATGTCGAGACGTTGACGGATCATGATTGTCGCTACTTAGAATTTTTATTAGGTTAAATTATTTAAAAATTTAAATGGGTAAAGTGTCAACTAAATGTGAACTTAATTGTCTAAATGGGTAATGAGTTAATTAAATGTGAGTGTAATGCTTTAAACGACTAAAAAATAGTCCATTTTAGTCCAATTAAGTTATTAGTTTAAATAGGGGTCGATGCTAAAAATTATTTCTTTTTTGAGTTCGGTCAAAATTTTATGGGCTCGGTGTCAAAGTTTCTTGGGGGTCGGTCGAGATTATATCGCATATATAACAAATAGAAAAAATATTTCACGGGGGTCGCCCGACCCACCTACCAAAGGGTAGGTTCCGCCAATGCTATTTGAGATTGTTTTTTAAACTGGTTTGGACCGTTTAAAAAATCTAGACGTTGGGAAACGACAATATAGCCGTTTATGACCAATTTTTTACTTTTACCCCCATATACTTGTATAAATAAGTATTGGATGTATTGGTTCAATCACAACTCTCAGAAAACGCTCTCTACTCTTTCAAAATTAAAAAAAGCTCTCAAAAGTCGAAAACGCTCTCAAAACAATGGCCTCCTTACGTCAACAATCATCCGTTGGTGTTGGTTCTTACTCCAGCGAAACAACCGTTGTGAGGTTTTTACCAACAACAAGGAAGCAACTTTTTGTACATTACGATTTAAGTGAATTGTCAAAGGGTTCACAACGAGCTCGATGTATGTTTTTGAAGACGGAATCAAACTCGAGTGTGAAAAATCATTCAAAGCATTGAAAGGCATTCCAGGTCAAGGTAAAACAACAATGTCAAACGAGGGAGGATTTGGAATTTTGACGTAAATATGGTTCGAGAAAGAATGGCAAAGTTAGTGATTCAAGAGGGTTTGCCGTCGACCACTTCGACAACCCATGGTTGACAAAGATTATTTGAAGAAATTCTTCAACCGCGTTATCATCAAGTAAGTCGTACTATCCTTAGACGTGATTGTTTAAAAATGTGGAAAAAAGAAAAAAAGATGAATTAATGTTAGGCTTTGAAAAATTACAAACCTGGTGACGTTTTTTTTTCCGTAGTCGATCTGTTACACACATCATTAACTTGGTTATGTAAGACAGACTTGTTGTTCAAGAAATTCAAGATTTAAAAGACGGTTTTAAAAACACGTTACGTGACGTTTTCGCTACTAGTAAAAAACGGTATCATGATTATATAATTTTGTGACGAAATGGGATACATTTGCTTATGTCCAAATTGGGACGTACCTACTAAATGAAATTCAACTTGTAAAATGTTTGAAAGCGCTATATGAGAAAGACCAACTTTAGAATCGTTTCATGATAACCTTGTCTCGCATGGTCGGGTTATAAGCTTTTCGGGATTGGGTTGGAACACTATTGAAAATATAACCGAGTTGCTTGGAGTTTTCAAAACCACGACTGCTTCTTTATAGGGAGTTTGTTATCCCACGAGTCCTTTAGTGTTTAAACAACTCTATTTAATGTGTAACAAATTAGACGAGTTTGAATATCACAATGAAATATTTACAAAAAATGACAACACCAATGAAAATTAAATTCATAAAATACATTAAAGAGATGCCTCATGTTATTACTTGTGCCGCCACATTAAACCCATCCCTAAATGTTACCGGGGTTGACACTTTAATTGATGAAATAACACGCGATTTGGGTTTGGACGGAGAAGACTTCCATTTTGCAAACAATACAAAACAACATTAACAAACGTCTTCGAAATCGGAATTTGTTTGATGTTTATCTATCTAAATATGGTTCCACATCAAACATACATGAGTCAACGAGTTTGGCATCAAGTAGTAGCTCGAATAAAAACACAATGCTTAATTTATATAATACTTTGAGGAATAAAAATAGTAAACGGGCTTGGGGTGACCCCCAAGTAGCGAACTCGGAAGATATATTGGAATAGATTTTTTATCCACTATGACTCCCGAGGAATTCGAAAGTTTTGATATTTTTTTGGCTTGGTGGAAAAGAAAGAATTCAAAGAAATCCCTATTTCTGATTCTAGTCGCCATGGCTCGTGATTTACTAACTGTCCAAGCTGTTACGGTAGTTTCAGAAGCCTTTTTTTTCTTTTAGTGGCAAGATTTTATCCATACGAAGAACAAGACTAATTCTTGTGGCAATGAAAATATGCATTTGCTTGAAAAACCACTTGGACGCGATGAAACATATACAAAATACAAGTCTTGAAGAAAAAATTCAAGTTGAAGAAATTATACACGAGGGAGATGTGACACAAGGAAAGGCGATCACACTTTTCGATGAAGAACTCGCTTACAATGAAGCATAATGAAGTAGCAATAGTTCCGACAAAGGTTAAAAAATAAAATATTAAAGAATGACTACATGCACCACAACGATTAAAAAAAAGAAGATATTATTTAACTTCGGTTGGTATTATCTTCTCGAGTTGCGTACCGAAATTAACAAGAAGATGCATCATGGCCGTTATTTTTGCACATTTGGCGGTTGTGAAAAACCAGTTGGACGCGATGGAACATATACAAAATACAAGTCTTGAAGAAAAAATTCAAGTTGAAGAAATTACACACGAGGGAGATGTGACACAAGGAAAGACGATCATACTTTTCGATGAAAAACTCGCTTACAATGAAGCACAATAAAGTAGCAATAGTTCCGGCAAAGGTTAAAAAATAAAATATTAAAGAATGACTACCAGCACCACAACGATTAAAAATAAAAAAAAGATATTATTTGTAATGTATTCGTAATTTCTATCTTTGTTTTAATGAATTTATGTTTTTGTAATTTCTTACTTAAACAAAATAAAGTAAAAAATAAATAAAAAGATGAACTTCATTTTGTTTATTTTATATATTTAAAATTTGTATTAATTTTTTTAAATTCTAAAAAAAAAGAAACGGTTTCTAAGCACAGTTTGAGCCTAAACCGGTTTCAAACCTAACTCAACCGGTTTGTATAGGTTTGGGTTTATCATCCCCTTGAACCGGTTTGACTCCAAACCGGTGTTGACTAAATTGACTCAAACCAAAACCGATTTGGTTTGAAAAACCGATTTGTGCACCTCTAGTCATCGCCCTTGAGAGTTGACCCATACTAAAATTACATGTTTTGAGTTTTGACTATTGCCCAACCCACCATTTTGTTGGGTGGCATCCATTGAGTAGACGGCCTGTTTGCTTATAGCCATAGAGTTGTCATACGTAGAATAGGCAGCCATTAGGGCATTGGGCTTAATAAAAGTTACACTTGCTTTTCTACAAAACCATTTGGGTTTAATTCGTCTTCTTGAATCTTCTTTTTTACCTTGTTAACTTAACATATGCATTTGCTAATATATTTGCTTTTTAGTTGGTTTTTTCAAGTCGAAAATTTTCAATTTTTTTTTCCGCCTCAACCTGTCAACACGCGAACACGACCAGTCTAGTCGAGGATGGAATCATATTGGACATCTTTACTTGTTCTAATCCTGGGATTTTCAAATGTTATGCAAATTTATGTAAACATCATTACTTCAACAATTGACGTGAACTCAAATCGTACGTTAACATGGATTGGGTGATGGTGACCCAAAAGTAAACCCAATCCCAATTTTCACGTCAACTATTTCTTGCATGACCAACTTAATCCAATCCTAGTTGCATTACGTGATCAAGGGTTTGCTTGCAATTTGAAGGAAACTGTTTAACTAATTAAATCAAATTCATATCGCATCACGTGATCAAGATTCAAGAGCTTGTTTGCGTTGACTTGGCCTTCATGTGCTGCAAGTAATATCTTTTTTCAACAAATGTTACTATGAAAATTCACCATTTCACTTTGTATATAATTTAATAAATATGTTCAAGTATGACAAAATTTATATATTTACCTCAAACTTGGATTTGAGACTTATCAAAAATTAAAATGTAACCCATGTCTAAAAAACATAGTTTTCTGATTTTAGATTGTTTCAAACATGGTTGGACTTCAGAGCTTCCGCACTCGACGAATAGATGTATATAAGGTTATCGTTCTTAACAATTTGACCTTCTTAAATCCTCAACGATAAAGTAATTGAATCCAATGTTATTTTAGGGAAAATCAAGAAAATAAACATTTTGACCAACAAAATTCTAAAATAAACATTGACTTTTACCCTGTGCAAAAATAGACATATCCAAAATCAGCCAATCACGATTCCACAAATAAGCACATCGGGTTAAGGCGGCTAGAATTGAGTCGGCACAAAAACCTTGAAAAGCACACATCTGTCCACGAAAACAACCAATCAAAATAAAACACGTGTAAAGTGTGAATTAAAATCTTTGCCCGTGGCTACAACGCGAGGGCTAAATCCTAGCCCAAAGTTAAAACAAGGGGGGGCTAAATCCTCACCAGCGGCTCGGGCTAAATCCTAGCCGGCACACGTGTATTGATCTGTTTGGCTGTTTATATGGACCTTTTGTATTTTTTAAGATTTTTTTACTAGCTAAGTTTTAATAAAAAAGTCGGTCAAAAAGTTAACAACTACTTTAGTAAAAAAAAGTGCGTAAAAATATTTATTTTGGTGAATTTTCCTGATTTTTATTGTGATCCTTACTCCTTAGTTTAACATTTTTACAAATCAATTAATTAAAATTCTTCTTTAAAAACATTTTTGAAACTGCCATGTGGAATAGATTGTAAAGAAACCGGTATAAAACGGAAGGGGTTTGGTGGCTCAAAAGTTAAAAACAAACAACGTGAAGAGGACACCTTCAAAAAACTTTTTATTTTCCTCTTCTAACAGTCTGCCCCTTCCAGATCAAATCGCCCCCTGCAATCTAGGGTTCCGCAAATCCTCCGTCACATTTCCCCTCTCCTTCACGATCTAATTGCTCCCTGGGTTCATTAACCGCAAATCATGACCATTCCTGATTCCGGTTCCCTGATGGATAACGGATCACTTTGCTTGCCTTGCACTCCACAGGAAGAGGCGAGGATTGTCAAAGAGTTAATGGAGGAGGCTGAATCTTGTCCGAAAGAAGGCAACTTATACTACGTTATCTCCAATAGGTAATCTAATTCATTTCAAATTGTTCAATTACCTTTTATAAATAATTCTATTGAGGGATTTAAAACCTTATGTTGGTAACAGAAAATGCAGCATGATCCAGTTTGTATATTTATCTTTATTGAATTTGTATCACCAAAACAATTTAGGGTAACATATGGAAGGAATCAAGAAGATTCAAATAATATAATATAATATAATCCATAGGACTTGCCAATAGGTTTAAGCACTTAAGGTCTGTTATGTGTTTCAGCTAAATATAAGCCAATGATCTTCAGCCCAAGTGGTTGAAGTGAGGTACCCAAGACTTCATTTAAAGAGGGAGGTATTGGGTTCAAGTCCCACTTGTGACAAAAAAGGGGTTCCAGGTTGGGCCAGGGGGTTTTCGCACCTATAGCGGGTTTCCTCCTGAGGGTGAGGGAGATGATCGTCATTGATCCAAATTGCCGTTAAAAAAAAAGCTAAATATAATTAGATTATAGGGAAGCTGCAGAAATTTTTGCACCCCGGATCATAAAATCATGTTTTCCGTCGTCCACTGGATTCGGTAGTTATTTTAATTAGAAACCCGTGTTTACACAGGTTGAATAATTGTAATATTAAATAGTTAGTGATGAAGATTTAGAAATTATAAAGGAAATATTAGATAGTAACGAAGATTTAGGAATTAATAAAAGAAATATTAAATAGTTAGTAAGGAAATACTAAATAGTTAAAATTGAAGAAAAAATAAGCGTGAAAAAGAATCTTGGGCTTACAAAATCGTGACACATGACGCAACCAGTTTCTTCTTTATTAGGTATAGATTATAGCTTCTTTAGTGTTTGGATTTTCTTTTTAGCTGTTTATCTGCTGGAACATAATAAACATATACTGAATCACTTTTGACATAAGATGCTCTAAGCTGGTGTCCTCATCGTATTTACTTTAAACAGGTGGTTTTTAAATTGGCAGAAGTATGTTGGTGAGGAAACTGGTGGATACGTGTTGAACGCTCTTTCTACCGATAAACAAGCTTCACCATTGGCAAAAGCAGCTGAGAGACCTGGACCGATTGATAACACGGATATAATTACAAATGAAGGTGGTCGTGATGGGAGTGCCCTACAGCTTCCTAGAACGTTAATCGAAGGAAGTGATTATGTTTTAGTTCCTCAAGTAGTTTGGGAGAAGCTTCATGGATGGTAATCACATTTTGCATTAGAAAGCTTTTATTCTGGCTTGTACTTGTGTTATCCTCAAAATATTAGTTGCATGCTTACAGTGATTTTTGTGTAACCAATTATTTCATAAGAGGTGTCAGCCGTAATTTATCTTGACAGTTGACACTTTACAGTATTTCACATTTTTGTTCATGATAATTTATCCCCTAGGTATAAAGGGGGGCCGACTTTACCAAGGCAAATGATATCCCTTGGTATCCAGAAGACATTATCAGTTGAGGTGTATCCTCTAGCCTTGAAAGTGATTGATTCAAGAGACATGAGTGAAATAATCATACACATAAGTAAAAAGGTGCTGTATTTTTTTTTTTAAATTTCATCAAGATTTCTTGTAGGTGACGTTAGTCTATATAGTTTCTAAGTATCCATGTGCTGACGTTTTTAATGTTATATAGGCCTCATTACAAAAACTTTATGAACAAGTATCAGCACTCAAAAGGGTAGAGTCAGAGAAGGTTAAAACTTAATAATTTGATTTTGAGTATAACAGTAATGATACATTCTCTCACTTATCTTGCTCATAATTTCCATTTTTATCTCCTTGAGTTTGGACAGGTATGCATCTGGGACTATTTTAATGATGACAAGCAAACAGCTTTGGCTCATTCAGATCAAACCCTGGAGGAGTCTAACCTGCAGATGGATCAATCTGTGAGTTTCACTAATTCTTGTAATAATACATGCTAGTAATTCGGTTTCTGTTGCTGATGATGTTGTTTCATCAGATTCTTTTTGATGTGCACGTTGATGGATTTATACCCTCTGGATTTGGCATGGATTCAGCAGGAAATCAGTTAGCTTTGGTTCCCATCGAACCTCAAATATCATCTCGCACCATAGCCGGTGGCCCAAGTTTGTCAAATGGCCATGGACCAGATTATGGCTCTAGTTTGTACCAGGGATCCACATTGGGTTCAGTGTCTGCAGATAAGGAAGACACACGGGATTCTGTGAGAAGTGGTCACCAAAGAGATAGAGGTTTAGCTGGCTTGCAGAATCTAGGGAACACTTGTTTCATGAATAGTGCGCTTCAATGTCTAGTCCATACATCACCTCTTGTGGACTACTTTCTGCAGAATTATACTGAGGAGATTAACAAACAGAATCCTTTAGGAATGCATGTACGTGGCTAATTTGAGTGTTAAGTGCAAGATAATACCTTTTAAAATGCTTTATGGAATTAAAGTTTGTGATATCTGTTTCCTTCAGGGTGAACTTGCGATTGCATTTGGTGAGTTGTTGAGGAAACTTTGGTCTTCTGGTCGTACCGCCGTTGCTCCTCGTGTTTTTAAAGGGAAACTTGCTCGGTTTGCTCCTCAGTTTAGTGGATACAATCAGCATGATTCTCAGGTAAGTACTGCATAAGCTTTTCAATATCCATTTGGACATTTTTTATATTTTTTAGTTTGTATAAGATTATATGTCCTCTTCCTAGGAACTATTAGCCTTCTTACTGGACGGGTTGCATGAAGATTTGAATCGTGTAAAGCAGAAGCCTTATATTGAGACAAAAGACTCTAATGGCCGCCCTGATGAGGAAGTTGCAAATGAATTTTGGAGTTACCACAAAGCTCGAAATGATTCAATTGTAGTTGATGTCTGTCAGGTGTGCATACTACTGATAACTTTAACTGTTCAATAATTAATTACCGTGTTATAGTTCTCACTGCAGTGTATTACTGTTCTTCACTTATAAGCAGAATCTGATGGTTCTAATACTTCAGGGTCAATATAAGTCAACATTGGTTTGCCCAGTTTGTGACAAAATCTCGATTACATTTGACCCATTCATGTACTTGTCTTTGCCACTTCATTCAACCGCCACCCGATCAATGACTATAACTGTATTTTATGGAGATGGAAGTAGCTTGCCAATGCCATTCACCATTAATGTCTTAAAACAAGGTTACTGTAAGCATCTCTTTCAGGCTTTGGCTGCTGCATGTTGCTTAGAAACTGATGAAACCTTGATTCTTGTAGAGGTAATATTTCTTCATTATTAATATTTTTATCCAAGCTCTTATATATCATGTCAGTTGTTTCTATGGGATGTTTAGGTTTACGAGCACAAGATATATCGCTACTTGGATAATGAGGAATCATTGGACGCAATCAAAGATGATGATCGCATTGTGGCCTACAGACTTTCAAAGAAACAAGCCGAACTTCCCATGCTAGAGATAAGCCACAGATATCTTGAAAAGTAAGTTATCATTTCTCAGATTTATTTCAGTTTGAATCTTTGTTACTGCTGTTTAGAAGAAGTAATAAAATCACTGTTTCTTTTACAGTGTGAAGCCAGATGGAAGAACGAGATTCTTGACACCTTTAGTTACCTTTTTAGAGGGCACAAAAAATGGCACCGATATTGAATTAGCGGTTAACAGAGTTCTGGGCCCACTGAAAAGGAAAGTTCTTTTGTCATCAAACATGAGTGAGGGTATGAAAGTAAATGGCTCTCTTTCAGAAGTCATTGAAGGATCCACTAGTGACTGTCAGATGGATACTGAAGTTGGTGTTGGGGATAAGGACTTGGAGGAAACCAATAGCGATGAACTATCATTCCGTTTATGCATAACGGACGATAGGGGTATGAGTTGCAAACCGATTTTGAAAGATTCAGTTGTAAAACCTAGTAAGATTGTGAAAGTTATTTTGGATTGGGCTGACAAGGATCATGGGTTGTATGATTCAAACTACCTCAAGGATCTTCCAACAGTGCACAAACCTGGGCTTACAGTTAAGAAAACCAAACAAGAATCTATCTCATTATTTTCTTGTTTGGATGCATTCTTAAAGGAGGAACCTCTAGGACCTGATGATATGTGGTATGATGATTTTGAGACACTGGATTTTATAGCTTTGCCTTTTAGTATTATGTTAGTTACATTATTTTGTTAATTAATGCAGGTATTGCCCTGGTTGCAAGAAACACCGACAAGCAACCAAGAAATTAGACTTGTGGAGGTTGCCGGATATTATAGTCTTCCATCTTAAAAGATTCTCATACAGCCGATTTTTGAAGAACAAACTTGACACTTTTGTGGATTTTCCAATTCATAATCTTGATTTAAGCAAGTATGTTAAAAATAAAGATCCATCTGGTGGATCTAGTGCTTATGAGCTGTATGCTATTAGCAATCATTATGGTGGCCTTGGTGGGGGCCATTACTCTGCATATGCAAAGGTAAAACAGACTACCCAATTTGCCACTCCTATATTTTCTTTTTTCCTTTTGCAATTTTTTGATAAAAATAAATAAATATGTTTATATGTCCAGTTGGTTGAAGAAGATAGATGGTATCATTTTGATGATGCTCATGTGACTCCTGTAAGTGAAGGTGACATTGTGACATCAGCAGCATATTTGTTGTTTTACCAAAGAGTGAAAACTAGTAAACCTAGCGAACCAATCGGAGAATCTTCTGAAGTTTATGAAGATTTTTAAATGGTGAACAAATAACAAGACTCAGAAGCTAGTTATATCATATAGGGCACACCAATATCAAACTGCATTGTAGCGAATCATCAGTATCGGTATCAGTATGCCAGAGTTGGCTGATGAAGTTAGGATCGATTCAATTGACAAAAGAGTGTTGCTGAAAGGAAAACACAAGTTTTTGGCACATATCTTCATGAAAATGGGGAAGGATATATGTAATTAGGATGCAGGGATGGGATGGTGTAGTTACAGTCTCAATTGGCACACTCATAATTGCCATTATACTCTTGGTTGGAGGTTTGTTGGTATTACAATCTTACAAATTTTCCAGCAAACTTGATATTTTACTGAATTATGACTTGTTTTCAAAGCTTTTTGTTTTGTTTCTTTGATTCACATTTCTGGATCATGAATATAACCAGGGCTTGTACACTGATGATTCAAGTATATTTGGTAAATAATTTCAGAGATTTCTCAAGAACCAAAAGGGTAAATATGTTACAACTTGATTTTTGGTGTTATTAACAAATGTATACATAACATTGCAGTAGTTTTCATATACAAATTTCTGAATTAGATATATAAACCTAAAATATTCTGAACTAGATATGAAAACCTATCATTTTGGTGTTAATGACCTGTATGTGATGATTAGTATACTAGTGGGTCTTCCGTGTGTTACCGAGTTGGTTTAAGTTACACCGTCACATTAGGTCATAATAAATCATTTTGGTGTTAATGACATGTGTATGATGTAATAGTATACTAATTAGCTTTATCATGTGTTATTGAGTTGTTTTATGTTACAGAAAGTCATGTTAAGTTATAACAAATCATTTGGTGCTAATGAATTTTGTATAATGAGCCTTATCATATGTAAGTGAATTGTTTTAGGTTACAAAAGCCAAATTAGGTTATAACAAGTCACTTTATACTACATTACAATTCCAGATCTTATAGATAAATAAATGTATTTTTTATACTACTTTACATTTCCAAATCCTACAAATAAATACAAATATTTATACTACATTACAAAGAAACTTATGTGATGTGCACTGTTGTTTTCATATCCTCAAGCCCATTTTGACCATTTAAATTTGTATGGGACATGAATTAAAATTTCGATTCAATCCATTTATGCACCTTTGCAGCAAAGAAAGAACATTCAGATAGGTCACTAGACCACACCCGTCTATCACTCTCATTTGTAACTTGATTAAGAAGAGCTTCACATACCTCAAATTGAGAAATCACCTCAGTATATGATGGGGGAGATTTCCGCTGCTACGTAAACACCAAATGCTAAAGAATGATTGGTTTTCCCTTGGAACAGATGGTCGTAGAATATTTACGGCTATCAGGACCCCCAAAATAGTTTCCACTTATGTGTCAATTGCGTGTGAGCTGGGAAACCTATGGTGTACATCATTGGCATACGTTTCTTTCTAGCTTTGAAAGATCCTTTGTTGGCGAGTTTCTCGAGTAAAATGGAACTAGGGAATACCTCAAATCTCACATAGTTTCCACATCTTCTGGATTGCACTATGATGGATATGGGAACCAATGGTGTACATGCACTCACAACATGAGGGTATGAAAACCAATGGTGCATATGTACTCTTGCATGTGTTAGTCTGAAGGATTTGGTGTGATCATCTCCTTCTAATCATCAAGTAAGTGCCTTTAATCTCTAAAACCTTCATCAATGATGTTCTTGGTGGATTTTGGGTTGGTGAACCCTAATAAACCGAAATTGGGGGTTTTGATGGGTCAATTCTTGATTAGAAGTGATGATTTAGCTTATCTAAAGCTAAAGGTTGAACATTTTCATGATCTTAACACCTAACTTGGAATTAGAAAAATTAGGGTTCTACTTGGGGGGAGGGGGGGGGGGGGTTGGTTTGATTTTGGGGATGTTAAAATGGCGAGTTTAAGGATTTGTAAGTATTTGTTGTGTTCTTAGACACAAAACTTATTGAAATCTCAAATCAATTTGGTGAATGATGAATTTAGGGATTTGGGTGGAATATAGATAAAACCTTAACTGGTCAAATTGGTAGTTTGGGTTAAATGGTGAATGACATTAGTGAATGAGGGTTTGTGGGTTCGGTTAAGACTAATTAACCAAGTATGAAAGAGTGTAGGTCATTAAATCTTGGGTGTATGTCGGAATCTCACTAGGTGAATGTATTGAGATCATTGTTTGCTAAACATAGGTGCACTAAGGTTGAAGATCAACCGGGTGCATCTAAGGACAAAGGTAAGTCTCTTTACACTTAGTAATTGATAGGTTGATGTTGCTATGCATATATGTATGTGTTGAATGTTGTTGTTATGTATGCATAATTGTTAGTATGTTGATTGATGTTCAATTATATGTTTTGATGGTGCATAAGGGTGGGGTGCAATTGTATGTGAAGTCATTTGAACTTCACTTGTTGTGGGACAATGGGGTGTATGGTCGATGAATTGGGATCATTGAATCTCATAAGGGTGATAACAACTTGAGGTCAAGAGCCTCACTCGGGTGTAAGGGTGTTTGAAGTCTTGAACTTCACATGTTGTGACCTCTCCTGAGCTACGCCCTCCCCTACGCTGACAGGTGTTGGTTTGGTTTTTGGGGTTGGCTCTTGGGGGTTGTTCTAATACTACTATATCATTACTAATGGTATTTTGTGGGGTGTTTTAGGTGTAGGTAAAGCTCCGGTCTAGCCTCATGATGCAAGTCAAGCAGGATTGGATTCTCATGAAGTCTATGTTGTGTTTAAACCTAGCCTCCTTGTGAGGTCTTTAAAAAAATGTTTTGTTGGTAAATAATGTTTGGTGATTTCTTGTTGGTATTTCATCCCTTTAGTCGGGTTTGGTGATGTAAATTTAATGTGGTGTTGTTTTGACATTAAACTTTATGTTGTTTTTGAGAAATTGATAATGGGACCAACTTTCACGTATTTGTGAAAAGTTTTTGTTGGTTTGAAATTCCCGGTGTTACATATTTGCTGACATGTTTGGCAATTTGCCACAAAGGTTGATAGGGAACCAGAATTGGAGAAGAAAAGCTAAGAATTAGGAGAAGAGAATTACTCAAACAATCTGATGATTTCATTCACGATTCGATACCAAATATATAATCAAACAAAATACTAAAGACACCCCCAACTAACAATAATAGTCACTAACCCCCTTAACCTAATTGACTAAATAATAATAAAAATAAAACGTAACAATACTTCCTACTTAAAAACATTCTTGACCTCAAGAATCACAAATTAGCAGAAAAAAATTGCAACATCCATGGACACTTTGGGTTGACCCGTTCCACGGTGGACGCCATTCAGTTCGTTCAATGGCATTCGGGGTTGTGTCAATGAGACGCCATGGTGGATGCCATTCACGTCTATCGGTTGCATCGCCTATCGGTGTCGATTCTTTCTTTGATGACACCGGTTTCGTCGTCTGCTTCAATAGGCTCAGAACCACTGATGGTGCGGTTTTTGGAAATGGTATGGGTGTAATTGTTAGCGGTCGTTTTGGGTGCCGGTTTGGGGAGGTTGAAGGAGTTGCTCGTGTAGATTTTTGGGCTGTTTTTGGTGCAACTTTGATGGATGTTACGGGTTGTGGGACTATTTTAGGTGTAGGCGGAGCAGGTTGGGGATCGCTTTTCTTTGCTAGATTTGGTGTAGACGACACATGTAGTGTGGATGACGCGACTGAAGCTTGTTTCTGCTTCGATCCGGTTGGATCCAATCCTAATGCCACCATTATTTGTTCCTGTTGTTTCATCGCTTGCTCCTGTCGTTTCATGATGGCGGCTAGGGTTGTCCGGAGGTCAGAAATCGCCTTGTCATGATCCTTGAGAGCCTTGTCTTCATCTTGATTACGGGTGTTCGTCATGGTAGCGTTAGCGAATGCGATTAGGATCGCCTGGAGAAAGCTCTGATTCCCTGGCTCTGATACCCTTGATAGGGTTAAACCAGAATTGGAGAAGAAAAGCTAAGAATCAGGAGAAGAGAATAACTCAAACAATCTGATGATTTCATTCATGATTTGATACCAAATATATAATCAAACAAAATACTAAAGACACCCCCAACTAACAATAATAGCCACTAACCCCCTTAACCTAATTGACTAAATAATAATAAAAATAAATAAAAATAAAACGTAACAAAGGTTTGGATATCCTTCCTCATACCTTGCCAAAAGAAATTGGAAGAAAGGTGATGGAATGTTCGAGTAACCCCCTAATGTGTTGCAAAGCACACATGCATTTCCCTTGTATTTCGTAGTGCTTTCGTATAATTTTATAGTCGTTTCGAGTCAATTATAGCTTGTAATTAGTTATGTTATGTTTTGTAGGTATTTGGGGAGTAATTGGAGTTTAAACGATCAAGAACTGTGAATAAACGAGCACACGAGAACTCGTGATGAAAACGGAAAAAGTCGGAAAAAAGTCTAACCTTAGAAGAGGCATATCTCGGGCTAGAAAATTAGTTACGGGTCGCATAATATATCGATTTGGGGTATCTCGAGGAGAAGAGTTCAAATTTCTAGTAAGTCCTCGCAGTACGCGAGATATTGGGTTCATTTTCTCGCGGTACGCGAGGTACAAGAAAACCTGCGCGACTAGTTTGTCTCTCGCAGTACGCGAGAGACTTGCCAGATTCCCTCGCGGTACGCGAGAGACCCCAGATACACAGATTTTGTCCTATTTTCATGGTATAAAAGGTTGGGATCATTCCTAGGGTTTAATTATTCGATTCTAGACGTAAAGTTAAGGACTTTTGGGTGATTTTGAGTGGGAGAAGTCACATGGGATCAAGGATTGAAGCGTTAGATGCGTGGATCGATTGGATTATCGTCTTTTCGGTTTATGTTTCTTATCTTTTGCTTTTTGATTCATCTATCTTGCATCATGATTCTGTATATTATACTTTGTGTTGATGTTTTGATGATGGTAGTAGGCTAGATTTCTTGAACTACCTAGATTTTGATGATCATGCGTTGTTATTTGGTTTGATTTTGGATTTCGGTTTCTTTTTGAAGGATTAACAATAAAGTAAAGAACTTGGTTTTGTTTGATTGAATGTATATGCGTATTTGATCTTGATTTTTGATCTATTAAATGTTCCATATGCTGCTTTGTAAATGTCTTTCATGTATGGTCGCATATTAGGTCACTAGCTGTGTGCATGTGACTGGTTTATGGTTTACTGTCTTGTATCCATAGGAACATTGATTGAGATTTTGTTAGGTTTAGGTATTCTGCCTACTTCAATAGCTGAAAGGTGCGAAGTTGCCGGGTAATCTTTGGTGTTAGGGTTTTAGGTTAACTGCTCTGAAAGGAGGGTTTCCTAGGTTTTCTTGGCGTCATTGTTATTCCGTGTCTAGTCAAGTGAATTCAAGTTACTCCTTGCACTGAAATGTGTATTGAGATAGTGAGACTGAGAGGTAATCTGTCTAGCGAGTACTTTAGTGTTGTTGGAGATAGCTGAGAGGTGATCCGACTAACGGGTGAGTTTCACACGTCCCTTAGGTTTCCTTTTAGGTCACACCCGGAGAATGATCTGGGATCCACTAGGTTGTTTAAGTGTGTCGTATTCTAAGAGCCCGGTTCCATCATAGTTTCCGTATCCGAGAGATTTCCAAAGTACATGCATAGGATTCAAGGTCTAGGTAGTGCTTTCCCCATTTGTGAGCTGTCTAAAGTCTCTTACTTTCTGTTTGGTGTCATTAGTTAGAAAGTTCCATTAGGTTACAACACAAACCCCCCTAATATAATTCAGTTTAGTTAGTTGAGTCAGAGTCTAGATAGAGTTGTCGCTAATGTCTCGTGGGTTCGATATTCGGACTTCATTTGACTTTGCTACATTGGTCGGTACACTTGATGGTTGTGTGGTCTAGTATTAGGTTGAGTATAGATTTATAAATTTAAAGCTAGAGTGTCTAGGTTGGGTTTTATAGTTAGTTTTTATAGACCGTCCAACACACATCATGTAAGGCCGCAAACCCGGGAAGCCTCACTTGTTGGATTTACTCATTCACAAACAGTTCTTAAACTTTCAATATCAAAATAACGCAGCAAAAAATTTCATTTCAAACATAACATAACATTGTTAAACATGCAGAAGCGTAACATTGTCTTAAACATAAAACATAACATAAATAAAACATAACGGGATGCCGGTCTTCATATCATCCGGGTAACTCATCAAGCCGCCCAGCATCACCGTCCATCATCATAACTTGCTCTTAACCTGAATGTGCATACTAAAAGTCAGCTACGCTGGTGAGTTCTAGCTTTACATAAAACTTTAACATAATAATTTTGCCAAAAACATAACATTCATTTATTTAACAAAAGCGTACATAAAACATGCAATAACTTAACATCATCATAACATCGTAACATAGCATCATATCATAAGTCAACATGAACCGAATCTGCTCCTTCTCGTCAATTCCATACATCGCATACCAGCGGGTGAACTTAAGGCTCGTTACCTCTAAGTCATCCGTCACCCTGTCTCCTAAGGCTCGTTACCTCTAGGTCATCCGTCACCAGGTCTCCTAAGGCTCGTTACCTCTAGGTCATCCGTCACCAGGTCTCCTAAGGCGTGTTACCTCTAGGTGGACCAAACATATGTCTCCTAAGGCTCATTACCTCTAGGTAGACAGAACATAACTTAGGCACTATTTCCCCGGAAGGAATACCTTCCATCGGGATCTCGGTAATCCCATGGGTGACCGTCGTCACCCCATCCTCAACCAGTTGTACAACCGTTAGCCAGCACAAAGGCCCCCCCGTAAGGGTAAGGCCAATACATACATACATACCCTAGCTCTCGTAGGAACTCGTGGCAGATTCGTTCATTCGTGACTTTCACAAAACCTTTACCTCATTTTAGTTAAAGCATTCGTACGTTTTATTAAATAATGTTTCATTCATACACCTTTCATAAACTTTGTTTGGCAAAACATTTCACAACATCATCCTTCGTAAACATCGTTTCGTAAACATCATTTCGTAAACATCATTTCGTATGTATGCACACCAGCCCTAAAACATTTAAAGAAGGGCTTCTAGAACTCACCTGATAAGCTAGTCTCGATTGTCCTAAACAAAGGCCCAACAACGTCACGAACGATCTGAATTAGGTAGTTAAATACACATCAGACCCAACCCCCACTCTAACAGTTTCAAACATACTTACTTCACTAACCAGCTATATATACCTGATGCCTGCGCACTTAGCAAGCGCGCAGGGCCTTGTTCTTGCGTACTTAATAAGTACGCAGACTTCGCTTCTTGCGTACTTAATAAGTACGCAGACTTCGCTTCTTGCGTACTTGATAAGTAAGTAGGCTTTGCTTCTTGCGTACTTGATAAGTACGCATGACCTGCTTCTTGCGTACTTGATAAGTACGCAAGACCTTCTTCCCCGCAAAAACCCTAACTTTTTGCATGCAGATCCGACCTCGTCAAGATCCGAATTTTTTTACGTTCAAAACGTTTGCTTTTCATTCTAGATGCTAGATCTATGTTTACATTCAAGTTTCATACGTAAAAATGACATCTTTTTATCCAAAACCCGAAAACCCCAAAACGAACAAAAACTCAGATCTAGATCAGATCGTTACCTGTATCGAGCTTCTGATTCGGAGGTTTTGCTGACGAGCTATGGAGTAACACACTTCTTCAATCTCGGGTCGATCCGCCAACTTTCTCTCTCTACTGTTTCTCTCTAAATGTTGCAAATGAGAGAAATGAAGGTGACTTGGGCTATTTATAGGGAAGAGACTCCTCCCCTCATGTTCGCCGGCCCCTCCCCGTCACACCTCGTTCATTTATTCCGTTCGTCTCGCGTTTAACCCGTTATTTTAATCGTCTTTTTATTTTTGGGATGTTACACATCACCCCCGCATGCCCCCCGGTCACCGAAGGATGAAACGCCTGGAGTAGTTGGGTGTGTAATTCTAAATTTGTGGGTACAACTAATATGTTGTAAAAAAATTGCAGCCCATCCTTAAACTTGTTTTATACCCGTCTGGTGGCCGGGACGCTTTGACATATTTTATTAATATGGAATAGATGTCTTTCTTTGAATTGTAAGCAAAATCAGACAAGCTGTATGTATTAATGATTTTGAATGCATACAAGTCTTTCATTTGTACTTCATCTTCTATATCAACTATTGCTAATACGGTTATACTTGATAACTCAAATACAAAGTACCTGATCAACTTAAATACAAAAAATGAAGTACAAATGAAAGGCTTGTATACATTCAAAATCATTAATACATACCTTATGCAAATAACCAGACGGGTATATTTTGTGTGTAATAATGGTTATAACATCAATGGATTTAATGAAAATATAGTATGAATGTGAGATTATCATGTTATAGGATTTTTTAATAATAGCAACATAACTCATTTGTAACGTTGTTATATACCAAAAAAATAAACTTTTAACAATAAAACCCAAAATAGAAATACCAACGTCAAATTATATAAAGTTGCCAAATGAAATAAAAGAGAACATATTTAAAAAAAATCTTAATTTAACACAAACACGGACTGTAAGATCGACCCATTGGTTTAATACCCGTACCAGTCTGAGTATTCAAAAATAATTAAATTAAAACTTTACCAAAATCTTTTTCCAAAAGTACTTACTATTTGACAGGAATTAATAAATGCAAGACAAAAGTTTACAGTAAATTTTAAAAATTGGTTGTGATCTACTCCTTAAATCGCTTCGGCTTTTGCGTACGCCTCCTCGCCCTCGACTGTTCTCCTGATTCATCTTGTGAATCTGGATCCTGGCATCTAGCTGATGGGCTATGTGTAACGGTATTCTTATCAATAACATTATACGTAATACCTTCTTATTTATGTTCTGCACTTTTATATGTCTTGCTTGATTTTTCTTTACAAAATAATGTTATTATAAGTTACTCCTATTGTCTACGTTACTATAAATTAACAAAGTAATATAACTATGTCATTCTTTCTTTTAACCCTATCCAAACTATTAGTAAACAAATAATAACAAAATAACATAGGTTTTTTTTACTGTGGCACTCAAAGATCTCCAAAGATAAAACTTTTTTTTATTAGATTTTAACAAAACGCTTTTTAATCAAGTTTATTCTACCACAACTCCATAAGTCTTCTGGTTGTGTGATAAATCATGACTTTTCAAATGAGAGGTTATGGGTTCGAGTCTCGTTTGAAACAAAATGTTTCAGGTTGAGCCAATAGGTTTTTCCAGTTGTGTGTTTCCTCCTGGGTGGTCTGCGTCGGGTCACTACGTTTCTGTTTTTCGAGTGAAAGGGTTATCCGTTTACCAGGTCTGGGCCTTTGCTATTAAAAAAAATCAAATTTATTCTAATTTTATTAAAGTTATTTTGTCTGTTAAAAAATAACTTTAAAAAAATAAAGTTATTTTGAAAAAAATAATAATTCAAGCATACTCAAAAAGATTTTTTTTACATGTATGTCTACTCCCAATGAATAACGTCATTAGAAGGAGCAGCCGATGTATGTATACTCCCAATGAATTAAGTAAAAAATAAATATTAAACATGAATTGGATACAGCTGTTCGTAGCTGCTTTTTTGAAAGAAGTAAATTGATTTCCCATATACATTCATTATTAACTTTATATTCTATCTCCCATCTTCATTCTTAACTTTATGGTCTCTCTTTCATCTCTAGACTCATATTCCTCTACAATATCCATCAAAGATCACCCTGTTTTGTTCTTTTCGACTCTTCCCTTGGTTCTTTTCTCTTCCGACGAACCAAACCGCTTCCGGCCGCCCATTTTCACCGCACTAAACACAAATCCGTCTCCACCAATTTCCTTCTCCACCCTTATTGAAACTTGCCGTCACTGTGCCAGATCTGAATGAACTGAGGTTTTTCTCGCAAAAGTAGGTTTTTAAGCAAACCTTGGTTCCCAAGTTAGTTTTAATGTTTTTGACACCCACCTGACATTAGCGAGATTATAACAGGTGAAAAGAAAGTTTACGAAAAGAAAAGGGAGTTTGGCAACGTATTGTGATGAAAGGAGTGAAGGCGATGGTGATGATAATGAATTTGGTGATCTGTATTCAAGAAGCACACCAATCACCGATTATTGATGGTAAGTGTATCTATATACCTTCATCTTTGTGTAATATTTCATCTGCTATTTGTATTCAAGCGAGATTTTCTAGCCGGTGCTTTTAAAGAGTTTGAATGAGGGAGTTGGAACAGAACGTGGGGAGGCTCATTCCGTTGTGATATACAAGCAGGAAACGTGGTCTTGTTTAATTATTTAAACAATATATTTTTATAAAATTATTTACTTATGTGTTTAATTCTAAGTTTTAGTGTGACCAATCTGTAGGTTTAGTTTTTTTATAAATACAGTCAAACCAAGTTGTGGATTTGGTTTTAATTTTTTGTTTAAGTTATTCATATTGTAAAATGTTTTGTAACTTCATTAAATTTTTAATTTGATTCAGGTTCTAACGTTTAATTTGGAGGAAGGAATAATCAGGATTAAGGGGGTGCAATCTGGTGTAACACAGTGCATTGTAAGAAATTAACAGTCTACGGTCATGATTAACTGGCTTGTGATCGAACGGCTATGATGATCAGGGCACACACAACCGCAATTTGGCGGTTGGAATTAACACGGCTGAGATTTATTCTCTTGATTTCGAACGGTTCAGATATTCCGAGGCAGTTTCTTCAACATTCTCCGTCAATAATAAGGGGTAATACGTAGGTGGGAAATTAGCAAGGATCATGAAGGATTTGCTGACATAGAGAACGTAATTTGGGACTGTTTTGAATAGCAGCCTGCAACTCAGAAAAAAAAAGAGAACTCCTGGCTAGAAACAACAAACAAAGAAAAGGCATAGACTCGAGAAAGTACATCAGCAACACCATTTTGCTTGTCGGGGCGATAGAGTATATCAAAATCATAATCAAGTAGCTTACCCAACCACTTATGCTGGTCTGGTGTCTGAATCACCTGATCACGAAGGTTTCTTAAGGACTTCTGGTCAGTGATCACGACAAACTTTCGTTCGTGTAAGTATTGTTGCCACTTAGAAATGGCTTGGGTGATAGAAAACATCTCACGTTGATAAGCTGACACTTGCATACGGGGACATAGTTTTTGGCTATAAAATACCACAGAGTGCTTGTCTTGAGATAGAATCGCTCCCACACCCGAATTCGAAGCATCTGTTTCAATGGTAAACGTTTTAGTTAAGTCGGGTAGTCGAAGAACCGGAGTAGTGATAAGTAGGTGTTTTAGGGACTCGAACACTATTGCAGCGTGAGCCGTCCACACAAAGGCGTCTTTTTTTAACAAGTCAGTCAAGGGACCTGCAATGGTGGCATAATTTTTTATAAAGCGTCGGTAGTAGCCGACAAGGCCAAGAAAAGAACGAACTTCCTTAGCCGTGGCAGGAGCGGGCCATTGTTGAATTGTAGTGATCTTTGCCCAAAGAAACATTTGGAACGTTTGGCTACCAAGTCAGAAGTGTTTGCAGGACTGTTTTAACGTGGTAAAAGTGATCAGCCTAGGATGAACTATATATCAAGTGCCACAACAACTCTTCTTTGATGAGGAGCCTCTTTCTGATACCGTTCTAGTGGCACCTTCGAACGATGTTACTTCTGATTCTCTTGTGGCCGATCAACTGCAATTGGAAGAGGTACAAACCCATTCCACTATTTCTTATAATGCTTTGGCGGGTGGCTATACCGCCTCTACCCTTCGTTTCACAGGGTTGGTAAAGGGTAAATCCATACAGGTTCTATTGGACGGTGGGACGACCCATTGTTTTATTCATACTCGAATGGCGTCTTATTTGAGTCTCTTTGTAGAAGCTATCCAACTATTTTTTGTGTTAGTGGGAAGTGGTGAGAGGATCCCTTGTTCAAGGTTGGCCAAACATGTTGAATTGGTTATCCAACAACACTCCGTGTAGGTTAATTTTTATGTCCCACCCTTACAAGGTTGGGATATGGTTCTTGGGGTCTCCTGGTTCTCCACATTGGTCTCTGTGGTAATCGATTAGTCCACAGATAGATTTGAGTTTGATTGCAATGGGATTAGGATTGTTTGGCAAGGGGATACAACTTCGGTAGTTTAGTCAATTCAATTCAATGGCCTCTGACGTTTAACTCAAGCTGATTCTATTGACGGGCTTTTCCATTTAGCTCTCTCTACACCAGACTAGGGCTGTTTAAAAAGCTCGCGGCTCACTCGTACAATGCTCGAAAAAAGCTCGGCTTGGTTTGTAAATAAATTTCCGAGACCATCGTTTGTGTGTGTATGTATGTGTGTATAGGTTTGAAAGAGGTTCACACTTATGGTAAACTCCAAGTTACTATATATAGTAACTATTACCGATGGATCAACGACGGTCTATCAGTCGCAAACATGTCACACCTACAATCCACTTAAAAGCGTAGGCTAGAATCTTATCAGTGTCAAAATCAATTCACCGACGATAGCCCGTCGACAATGAGTCCCCACCAAAAACAACAAAATTTGGACTGTGGGAATTTTCTTTTAAACTTCTTATTGGTGTCCGTTGGAAGTTTGCGGTCAGTAAAAACATTAGAAAATACGAAAACGATATGTTAATAGGATAATGGAAATTTTAATCTCACCATATAATGATAGAAAAGGCTATTTTCAGGAACACGGAAACGAATGTATAAGATGTATCTATATATAAGGTTAGGATATGGAAAAAAGAGTTTTAAAAATAAAAATGGTAAGAATGATCATGGGCTTAACATGTGTCCTTTTATTGTTTTTGAATGGAGGGCATTTGGTCATTGTGTAATGTCAGGTCTGGTTATTGTGTCTAATGTCAAGTCATTGTGTCAAATATTTTTCATCATTGTGTTATATGTATTTATCATTGTGTTTTACATTTTAGATTAATTTCGTGTTATGTTAGATTAATTTTGTCACTGTTTTTATGTATTATATATAACACAGTGATCAAAAAATATTTGACACAATAATATGACATTGACACAATGACCTGACATTAGAAAAATATTTGACATTAGACACGATGATAAAAAAATATTGGATATAATGACTTGACATTAGACACAATGACATGACATTAGACACAATGACGAACAAATTACACAATGAGCTGGATAACGTAATTTTTTTTTTGTTTTTTTTTGTATATAACGACACTATACTCGTTTTAAAGATAAATAACCCTCGTTTTCGTCATTGTGTTTTACGTTTTAAATAATTTAATGTTATTTTTGTCATTGTTTTTTATGTATTATATATAACACAGTGATGAAAAATATTTGACACAATAAATTGACATTAGACACAATGACCTGACATTAGAAAAATATTTGATATTAGACACAATGATGATCACAACCATTAAATCCTTGTCAATTTGATCTAATGGATCTAAATCTTTCTCACATTTTTTATTTTAAAAACACTTTTTATTTGAACCTAACCCTCTGTATCTGTATTAACTTTCTTATACCATCTATTTCTTTATCAATCAGTTTTTGCGAGGTGCATCTACTAATGCTTAGTTCTGTAGTGACATTGGGCATTAAAGTAGGAAGGGTTATGATGGAAAGCCTTAATTAATTTCAAAATGTGAACCTCATGTAAATATGATCTGAGTTTGTTCAATCATTCTCAAAATTAAAAATCAATTTACTGTTCATATAGTAGTTTAATATATTAAGTAAAAATGTACCTTGGAATAGTGAAAGGTGAGAATTTGTCGGGGAAAAATGCGACACTTTACAAAAGAACTATTCAATTTAGAGAAACAACGGAATATTGTCCAGCAACCACATCTGCTTCTATCCTTCAAACTGAGTTGGTTAATAAACATTAAATATAATATTATATGTTTTTTTGCAAGTATGTTCACAAAAAAGTTATTCAATCAACTGGCTTGTTTAGTGTTGATGATCATTTTCTATAAACAAGTGTTCATGCAACACTTTTTTCAGAACCAGATCTCGAATCGAAAACTAGCTACATAATCGGTTCGATTAAATTTATTTGAGCTGCACTCATTTGAGCCAGCTAGTTACTGATTGAACTGGTTGAACCAACGAACCCGATCTTATGGTTGAACCAGATTTCAATTTTTTTTTTCTAAAATGTCATTTATTGATTTATTTACTGATTCATGCTCTATATTTTGTATATTTTACGTTTCATATATTGCTAACATTGCAATCCCACAACAAAAATAAACTAGTTCCATTGCTAAAGATTATGAAAAAACAAAACAATGCATAATTTCACAATTAATTAATAATAGTAGTGGTTTAACGAATTAAATCCAATCGACTTAATTAAATAGTTCACTGCATTAGTATTTACATTTTCTCACAGCTCTAATTAAGTCTTCCTCTTACTGCCCACCGAGATAATGATGTGCATGAAAGAAAACAAAAGCACGTTTGAGTATAATGCTCAATGGGTGGACAAGCAGAATAAAGATAACAATAGACAACAAATAGCAATTGATAACAGTATAACGATTCCAATGGATAACAGTGATAACACTAGCAATAACAGTGATTAAGATAGCAATGAATAACAATGTTAACAATAGCAATGAATAATGGAAGCAATAAAGAGTTATTATGAATATTACTAATTAATACAAACAAATCATAACGAATGTCAAAATAGAATGAACATTCGAATAATCTACACAACTGAGAGAACCTTAATATATGGTCAAATAAGTCGTATGATAAGAACTAATACCCATCGAACACAAAAAGATAAATATAATGTATACATCCCGATCTATCCTAATGTATCAAATATTGAATGGAATGTGGGCACACATGACCATCCACCAAAATAAAATAATTAACCTAGCTAGGACCGATCGAAAAGCCTCTTTTGTTTCATAGGGCCAAACAAATAATATAATATAGAGACGGTGTGGTCTCGTTATGCCACAGATGCCCTAACGACGCATCTATGAAATTAGCTCAAAGAAGCTTGCTAAGGTATCATAATTGAAACAAGTTACGAGTCCAAATCAAAATAGATACAATACAAGACGTCTCAATCAAATGTCTGTACAAATTAAATGTCACATATCATTACCTCATAAAGGGAAGATGTGTTAACGAGTACAACTCCAATAAAGCCTATCAAATGTATAGCAAAATCTATAGTCCAAGTTCAGAAATGACAATCAACAAGATAATGGGAATATAAGTCGAAATTTAAGCTAATAGTCAGAATCATATAATCCGAATAGTCATGAATAGAATATAATACATATATCGATACTATTAGAAAATATGTATATTTTCTATAAAAGTTTCCGACAAGTTACTAACAAAACAAATTTCTCACAAGTTAGCGACAACTTTCCGACAAAACAAAAACAAAAAAGTAACCATAAGATTTCCTACAATTTTCTGACAAATTTATTAAATAAGTTAACTTATTTATTTAATATAATCGTCAGAATATTGTCTGAAATTACCGACGAAAGGCTTTTGTTGCTAATTTGTCGGGACTTTGTCGGAAAAAAACATTTTCTACTGGGTTTTTTACAACAAACACTTTTTATCGGAAACTTGTCGCTAACAGCAAATTCTGACAAATTTCCTGAGAAATTTTCTGTCGCAAATTTTACAGTTTTTTTGGTAGTGCGAATTAAATATCATAATTGATTTTTTTCAAAGATGCATGACTTTTAGTTCGTATCAAGAAGTGTGATAATATTCGTATAATCATATGTACAAGTCTAAGTACACAGTGAAGTAGCGACTCACAATGTAATACGAGAAACTAAATATTAGATATGAGGTTCAAGTAAGCCTGGCAAAACGGGTGGTTTAGGTTGGGTTGGATCACAGGCCAGAACAGGTTCTGGTGAGGATGGGTTCGGGTCAAGACGGGTTATGATCAAAATGAGTTTGGATCAAAACATGTCATTTTTTAAAGAGTATCAATTTGCTTCGGATCAGAATGAGTTGTAACCAAAAAGTGGCATTAGCGGGATGATGGCGTCGTGGTGGTGGCGACGATGACGGTGAAGGAGGCGGCGGTGGTGCAAGTGGTAGATGTTATGGCATTGGTTGGTTGGTTGGCAGCGGTGGTAGTTGCGATGGTGGTGGTGGTAATCTTAAGTGATTTTCTCGCCAAATATGTCATTGACCCATTGTTACCCGTTTGAAGTCATTATAAATTTACGCAGTTTTTAGGCAATCCCTCTTGACTCAAAATGTATTACGGTGTTGCTCATTTCAACCCCTTCTGTATTATGGTGTCACCTAATTCAACTCAAAATACAAAAAAATTATTTACCCAAACCGACCTGTTTCCCCTACTTTGGGTCAATACTAATAGGTCTAATGTATCAGATGACCAAGACTAAAGATTTCTTATAAAAAACAGTAAGGATATGCGTACCTCAATAACACAATGCAATAATCAAAGTAATCCTGAATATGGATAAGTATCATGAAAATCTATAGTATCATAATGCTTATCTATACTACAATATAAAGCATATTGAAAAGATAACAATGTAATTTATCTTTAATTTTAGGATGCTTAAGAACATCTATACTACATTTGGTACAAGTGTCAACGCCTCAGCAACTAGCCATTTACAACTTTGTCCCTCATGTTTACAAATCTATGCCCATCCCACATCAGATGGGAAAAGAAATATGGATGAAAAAAATGACTATAAAATGTGATACCCATAATTTTTTTTTCATTTTAATTTTCGGGACGAAAATTCTTTCAACTAGGGGATGATGTGACAATCCGGACTTTTCCAGTTAACTAAGTTAGCAAATCCAGTTAAACCTTAACCTAATTAACTTAACTCAAACTTCAGGGACTATTTCTATCATTTCTCAAACCCTACTTCACACTAAAACTACAAGGACTAATAGTGTAATTAGTCAAAACATATTCTGTTGACTTTTGAATAAGTCAAACTAACAAATTCTTAACCTAGTTAGCTAAGTTCAAACTCCAAGGACTATTCTGCCATTTTTCAGACTTTGGAACAAGAAACCTCGGGGAACAATTCTGTATTTTATCCAATCTCAATCTCGTTGACTTCTGAAAGTCAAAATATCATTCTTGAAGCTTGAATTCGCGATAATTCAATTGTTTGTAACTGTCGTTCACGATTATCTTCATTTAACGATATTAACGACCATCATCACAACTTTAATCATCGATTTTATGTGCAATTAAACTCAATAATACGCATTTAAACTATAACCGTCGACACTATGTCATATACGATCGAATTCGACTACAACTGGTTACCAATTTGCAAACCAATCCACTGCGCACCTAAATCGAGCCCCTCTGAAACCTCCGTGCTCATCAATTTGATCGAATTCATAACAGAAGTCACCGGGAATCGAACCAGCCATCGTCGGACATGCTTTTAGTCGGTCACTACCAATTCGATAACATTTCAGGTAACAATTTACATCCTCAGCTTCGTTTTTATCCATAGAATGAAAGCCTTAAACCAATTAGGGCTTACAATATCAATTCGATCAAGTTCTTAAATCTAGGGTTCATACAATCCCTGTTTAATCGAACCCTATTCCCGATCCATTATAAATCCAATTAATATACACGATTAGCTTCGCAATCCTCTGTATATTAAAAGCCCTATGTTAATTTCACATTTTATTATCGAATTGATCATGATCCGTAATCTAGGGTTTGTTCATACGAAGATTTGGGGATTTTGGTTCTAGACTCAACTAAAAAAAAAAAAATTATATGGCCAGTCTCGCAATATCCTAATTTGTAAAAGCCCTATGATTTCAGCGTGCTTTATGATATAAATTTCTCAAATCGAATCTGTGTTCATGAGCTAGGGTTACGGCATTTCAAACCATCAATTAACAAGCTTAAACCCGATACTTTTGCAATTAAACACTTCCATAGGCTTGCCAACACCCGATTAACAGAAACCATATACTTTTGATTCAAATCGTGACCGGGTTTGTGGATTTGGGACCGGGTTCGATCTTGTGTGCATATGGGAGGAAGACTCACTGGAGTTGATGATTAAAACTAATTGGATCCAGATACCTTTGCGAATCCCTAGCGGGCAGGACTGGTTAAGGTGTTGGTTTGTGGGGGAGGAGACCCAGGTTCGAGTCCTCCAACCCCCTTTTCTATTTAAAACAGATTTTTAAAGATTATTTAATATAAAAACTTAACACTATATTAATATATACTATATAATAAATAAAAGTTTTGTATGCCACGTGTCGTCACCATATTCAATCTCATCATTTTTTTTCCCGCCTCTCTCTCGTATTAAATGCACTCATATCTTTTAATAAATTACTAATTATACTAATAAAACACATTTATTTTAAATTATCATTTATTATAAAAAAACTTTGAAATCTAATTATGTAATTTTTATTTTCAATTAAATAGTAATGAAAGTCAAATTACATTAAATAGTAATTTATGTATTCCCGAAACCCAATTATATATTATTTTTTACATATTTTGAATTTGGTTTTATATCCTTAGTATATGTATAATAATATATTTTTACACCTGTAAAATACAAAAATAAAATTTGAAAAATTTATGTATCGATATTTTTCACCCGGCTGTATTACACGGGGTCTAAGCTAGTATATTAATATATTAAAGTGTTTTAGCCCGGGAAACGACCCGTAGGCTCGGTTTTCAAACTATAACCCATTTTTATTGCTATTCCCACTTTTAAAATAATATATCTATATTGTTTTCAAACTGTGACTTCGAATAAAATAATATATTTATATTATTTTCAATCTCACGATCTCAATTAAAAATAATATACATTTTTATATTATTTTTGCCACATTTGTAAACTTTATGAAACGATTCAAAAATTATAAATAATATAATTTGTTATATTATTTACCCACGTTTATTATATCGAATAAAAATAATATATTTATTATTTTTCCACACAAATGATTATTTTGTTAATTATACGACTTAAAAATAATATATATAGTTATATTATTTTTCTAACCGTTTTAGATGGCAAACGTACGAATTTATTTATTTACTTAATTTTATTCGTTATTAACGTTTGACACGTAACACATTAATCTTAATTATTATATTAAGAAATATATATTTTCGTAGACGCGTTCGTGTACTCTTAAATCCTTAGAATGCAATAAGACGTTCAATCTTCCGTGTCGTTGTCACAAATTCCATGTGTCCCTAATTGTTATGTTTATAATTCTAGGGCATACGTGAGCCGTTGCAGGCTGACACTTGTGTACCAAATCTCTTACTTGTGTGATACTACCTACTACGCAACGCATGTGAGTTTCACGGCCCCTTTTTACTTGTTTTCCTATTGGGGGAGAAACATGCATATACACAAACATCATTTTACATGTTATACTGTTAGGGAGAAACATGCATACAAATAAACAATATTTTACTTGTTTTCCCGTTGGGGGAGAAACATGCATATACATAAGCATCATCTTACTTGTTTTCCCGTTGAAGAGAAACATTCATACAAACGAGCATCATTTTACTTGTTTTCCCGTTGGGGAGAAACATGCACACGAACATACATTCGTTACTTGTCTTCTAGCCTGGGAGAGACATACACACAAACGGACATAGATCACATAGTATTTCACTACCACTTGTGTACTTAAGCATAAAAACTATCATGAAAGTCCTCACATCGAACCGTTAATATGGACTTAGCGATGTAATTTGAGTAGTACTACTGGGTTTGACAAACCCCACCCGGGCTAGTCGCGCTAGCACGATTGGAGGTCGAACGAGTGTAGATTGGCCTAAACATATTAGTCAGAGTTGATAGACCGACTGGAGGCAAACAAACAAACAAACAGTCAGCTTCGGTTGCGAGCGCTTAGAGTAACTTGTACATTGTCTAGCTAGCAATATGTGTGACTTACGTATGTGGATCCTACAAACACACAAACAGTTTAATTACTTACAAACCTGTGAGCTCACCAACCTCGTGTTGACACTTTTTCTTACATGTTTCTCAGGTTGCTCTGGCACAGATTGCACACTTAGGACATGCATGAAGTCCTACTGTCATGTCATTCATTTCTAACGTTTTAAACAATTCACTTGCCTTTATTAAGCTAAACTTTGGCGCGTTGTTTTGCACATTTACTTTTGTTTAAACGCTTCCGCATTAACTCTGAACTTTTATGTTATGACATTTCAAGTCCCATATAGTGTCGTTTGATGTAACTAATGACTGAGATCATGGTGTGTCACCTCCCAAACGGTAAAACTCCGTTAGTGGAATTTGGGGGTGTGACAGATTGGTATCAGTGCCATTGGTTATAGATAACTAGGATTGCATACTAGACTATAACCGCACACATGCATTAGTTACACGACACAGACACTCATACATGATACACATGGTATCCATACATACATTGCGTTGTAGGCATAATGAAAACATCCATATCACCCTCTTCTAACGAGGAACACATCATTCTCATTATATCATCATTCCCGGTGGCGACACTCGGGGAGTCATCAGAACAACATCCACTCCCGTCCAAGGGTAGCAACGCGGAGCCTTCGGAGGAGTCACTCACAGCACCATCATCTGCACCTTTGTTACACCACCAGAGCCGAAGAATACACCGGCTTGAGCCTATCGAGGACACAATCAGGGAATGGTGGGTCATCTCAAGTTCGTGTTGGGGACGACACACAGAACTAGCACATATCTCTTTGGGAGTTGGGATAGTCGGAGGTGAGTCCTTATTGTACCCACTAGCAACAATACGCCGTGTGAAGGCAGACTGTTGCACGCATCATTACAGAATCCATTGACACGTAGATGTCATCACTTTCCTGAGCCGTGGGCTCGCGCTTTGGTCGATATTCTGTTGAAGAAAGATTGACCACAAGGTTGAGAACGCATTGCTCATTGCATACCCAAACCCTATCCTGACTCAGTTGGAAAGACAACTACTTTGCCTCTTCCAGTAACACATTCATGAACATGTTTCTCTCATCGAAGCCACATTTCATGTACATATTTGTTTCATGTGCATGTTCCCATCTACAATCCACTGGATTGGACTCTCGTATTATGTTCCAACTCGAGTGAATACTCGGATCAAACTATTCTCGACTACTCATTCTGATATGAGTTCTAGTTGATCAATTTATGGTTGATGACTAAGCTTCTCGATGACTTATCTTATCTGAAAACACTCTATACTCGGCAATACAAACTAAAGGACATTTTGACACAGGACAGGGAGAACTAGGGTGAGCATGCAAAGCAAATTATCATTCCAGTTGCACACGTAATAATAATTTGAGGTGCATGTAAGTCCTGGTGAAAACCTAGTGTGTGGATAAATGGTCCTAATCTGTGAGTTACAGACTTAAGCTTCCATTGTCCGTAGAAATTCTCGTAACCCACTCAACGACTAGTTGATATCGTTAAACCCGTTTAACAGTTGTTAGACGCGACTATCATGTTTAAGGTATTTACGAACACACTGAACTATCATCCATAGGATCCACCATTTGATTTCACTCATGTAAGAGCCTTAGTGAACTTAAGACTCTCATCCAGACTTGATCAATGAAACCATCTCGGTTGAAACTCTAATAGAACCTCGTGGTAAACCCACCTACTCCAGCTATGTAAGCGAAAATTGGGAATTCTTCCTAAACTAACACGTTATTCCTTACACTCCAACAATAGATTCCATTTGAGCTTGTTACCTCATCCTGTGACTAGTCCTTGGTATAATTTGATTTATACCCCCCACCATAGAAATAGCTGATGGACAGATAATTGAAGCAACTCACATTCTTAATGGTCGTAAACTTGAATTGGCTGGTCATGAACTTGACATTGACCTTATGTTAGTCACACTTGGCAGCTTCGATGTAATTTCGGTATGAATTGGTTATCTAAGAACCAAGCCGAAATTATTTTTCATGAGCAAATTTGTTCGCCTTCCTCCCTCGAGTGGAGAAACCCTTTCTGTCCAAGGCGAAAAGAGTGGTGCTGTCGTGGGCATCCTATCTTTCGTGAAAGCACAAAAGCGTATACGAAAAGGTTATACTGCCATTTTGGCTCTCGTCGCCGAGCAGCCATCTGAAAAGAAGAAGATTGACGACATCCCGATCATTCGTGATTATCCGGAGGTATTTCCCGAAGATCTACCAGGTCTTCCACCGCATCGTCAAGTCGAATTCCAAATTGATCTAGCACCCAGAGCAGCGCCTATTGATCGGGCACCCTGTAGACTTGCACCCAGTGAACTGCAAGAGTTATCAACACAGTTGCAAGAGTTGTTAGATAAGGGATTCATTCGACCGAGCTCATCACCTTGGGGGAGCTCCAGTCCTGTTCGTCAAGAAGAAAGACGGGACTTTTCGAATGTGTATCGACTATCGTGAGCTGAACAAATTAACAATCAAGAACTGATATATCACACCCCCAATTTCAACTAACGGAGTTTTACCGTTTGGGAAGTGACAAACCATGATCGCAGTCATTAGTTACATTGAACGACACTATATGGGACAAAAATGAAAATATATTATAAATGATCAAAGTAAGTGAAGCGTAAAATGAAAGTAAATGCGCAAAACAAACGCGCCCAAGAAAAGTCCCAAAGTGTCCAGTCCAAACGAAGTCCAAAAACAAAGTACAAGCAATTCAACAATATTAATTTATAAATAAATCATAAGACTCCATGCATGCCCTATGCGTGCACCTGTGCCTTATCTTAAGCGACCTGAGAAAACATGTAAGAAAACGATGTCAACACGAGGTTGACGAGTTCACATGTTTCAGTTTATAGAAGCGTTTAACAGATTAATGTACATTCAATATATAAATCAATAGGTAGCTAACCCATAAGCATGTTAACTAATGCGCTCGCAACCGACGGCTGACTGTTTATCTGCCTCCCACCATCATGGTGCATGATTAGGTCAATATTGCACCCGTTCGACCTCCAATCGAGTTAGCACGACTAACGCGGGTGAGGTTTGTCAAACCCAGTAGTACTACTCAAATTACCTCGCTTTGTTCATATTAACGGTCCGATGTGAGGACTTAAAGGATAATGTGTACGAATAGTCATACAAGTGATATCATATATGAATTACAAAAATCAAAAGTATTTACGACATGTTTTCTCCCCTAGTTTAAAAACAGTAAAAAGGGGCCGTGAAAACTCACCTGAACGGCGTAGGTAATAATCACACAAGTACGAGATTGAAATCTCAAGCGTTTTCCTGACACGGCTCACGAATGCCCTAGAATTACAACATAACAGTTAGGGACTCAATGGGATTTGTGACGACACACGGAGGATTAGAACGTCTTTAAACGTTCTAAAGATTAATGGGAAAACGAACGAGTTTACAGAAATACGGATTTTTAAATTAGTATAAATGCGTTTCGCGATAAATGACAAATAATATATAATAATTATTGTTTATAAAAATATAATAAATAAATCAAACATTATGACAAAAGGGTTTACTCACACACGACCGCGCCTAAGGCAAGGCACGACCGTGTTAAGGTTACGTGCGCGACCGTGCTGGTCAGGGGCGCGACAGTGTTGATCAAAACAGAAGACACAACAAAGCTGATCACTAGGAACGACCGTGTTTGAGCTAGGCACAACCGTGTCTAGGGTTCTGAGGCACGACCAGGTCTAGCCAAGAGGCACGACCGGGTCAGAGGGTGAGGCATGACCGTGCTAAAACCTGGCACGACCGTGTCTCCTGGATTTATAGACAGAGTTTAACAGAATAAGCAAACAAGTCCAAATCCGTTTGGTTTCGATTGTGATTGACAAAAAGGAGGTGGGGTTCTGTTTAACAGGACTTTTCGAATCTATCAATATAGGTTAATTTGATTGAGATTAAGACTGGACTGGTAATCGATTAAACCTCGAATGTGATGAACCTTAGAATTGGTTCATCACTGATTTTATGTTGTAAGCCTAAATAATCATAGGGCTATTCATCATGAAGTAAAAAACGGAAGTAAACAGGAAGGAAATTACCAGAAACGAACATGAATTGAAGGTTCCTGACTAGAACAGAGTCTGCCATCGTTGACTTCGATCCCCGACGACTACCGCAGCGATTCCGGCCAAATTCAAATGTGCAACAGGTTCTAACAGGTGCGATTTAGGTGTGTGTTCGTTCAATTCTTGGGAGTAATACGAGAATTGATCGAATGTGTTGATATTGGCTAAAGGGTCGACGGTTACGGTAATCATGACCATAATTGGGTTTAATTTGGAGTAATAATGAGGTTTAAAGTCTTAATGATACTCGTTAAAGGTAGGAACGTGCAGAATGGTTACGAAATCGAACGAATTTGTGATTAAAGACTGTTTTTACATTTCAACTGAAAAGAGGTGCGACCGTGCCAAAACAAGGCGCGACCGTGCCTACTAAGGTTTCTGGTTATTTACAAAACCAGCACCTGCAACTTTAGCTTTGACAGAAATGATCCCTTGGATTTAGAATTGGGTTAACTTGGTTAGGATTTAACAGAATATTTAACGAAATCACTAACGGGATTAACTTGAAAAGTCGGATTGTCACATCATCCCCTAGTTGAAAGAATTTTCGTCCCGAAAATTAAATAAATAATAAATTTTTTTTTTCCGGATGTCACACGATATCCTTTACCTCGTATTGATGACCTATTCGACCAACTTCAAGGATCAAGTTTCTATTCTAAAATTGATCTTAGGTCAGGTTATCACCAGTTGAGAGTCCGAGAGGAGGACATCTCAAAAACTGCATTTAGGACAAGATAAGACCATTACGAGTTTATGGTCATGACTTTCGGTCTAACAAACACACCTGCGGTATTCATGGACCTCATGAACCGTGTGTGTAAACCCTACCTCGATCAGTTCGTCATTGTGTTTATTGATGACATCCTCATCTATTCAAAGAATGAAGAAGAACATGAGGAGCATCTTCATTTGATTCTGGAATTTCTAAGGAAAGAACAACTATATGCTAAACTCTCCAAGTGCGAATTTTGGATTCGTGAAGTACAATTTCTAGGACATGTAGTCAATGAGCAGGGAATACATGTCGACCCTTCCAAGATAGAAGCCATCAAGAATTGGGTGGCACCGACAACTCCGACAGAGGTGCGGTAATTTTTGGGATTGGCTGGTTATTACCGTCGCTTCTTCGAGGGATTCTCCAAGATAGCTCAACCCCTCACTGCTCTAACTCAAAAGGGTAAACCCTACGACAGGGGTGACACCCAGGAGTCAGCATTCCAATTGCTCAAACAAAAGCTCTGTAGTGCACCCATCCTATCTTTGCCAGAGGGAACAGATGATTTTGTGGTATACTGCGATGCATCCATTCGAGGTATTGGTTGTGTTTTAATGCAACATGATAAGGTCATTGCTTATGCTTATCGTCAATTGAAGATTCATGAGAAAACCTACACGACCCATGACTTAGAATTGGAAGCTGTGGTATTTGCACTGAAGATGTGGAGACACTACTTGTACGGTACCAAGTGCACAATTTACACCGATCACAATAGTCTTCAACATATCTTTGAACAGAAGGAGCTGAACATGCGACAACGACTTTGGGTTGAACTTCTAAACGATTATGACTATGCAATCAGATACCATCCAGGGAAGGCTAATGTGGTAGCCGATGCTCTGAGCCGTAAGGAAACAAAACCCAAGTGAGTCCGAGCACTACAACTTACCATACAGAGCGGGTTACCTGACAAGATTCTCAGTGCTCAGCTTGATGCTTTAAAAGAGGAAAATCTATCTTCAGAAGGTACATGGGGAATGGAACAACAATTTGAAGTTAAGTCAGACGGCATTCGCTACTTCGCAGAGCGAATTTGGATTCCAGTGTACGGAAACTTAAGGGAACTGGTCATGGATGAAGCACACAAATCTCGATACTCTATTCATCCAGGTTCTAAAAAAATGTACCATGACTTTAAAGTGTTATATTGGTGGCCAAAGATGAAGGCCAATATAGCCACCAATGTGAGCAAGTGCCTAACATGCTCAAAGGTCAAAGTGAAATACCAGAAGCCTTTTGGTCTACTTCAACAGCCAGAAATCCCAATATGGAAATGGGAACAGATTTCTATGGACTTCATAACCAAACTACTCGAACCCCTATGTCACACCCCAACCGACGACGGAAAACGTCGGGGCGTGAAGCTGTGCAGACTGTTCATAACTCATGGTTGCTAAAGTTTGAATAATTTAAACATTCATTTTCATTACACGTAGCAAGTTCATACCATACAAGAACCAAATGTAGCGATTACAAAATATAAATAGTTTAGATTAATTGCTAGGTCCAAATCCTATATGTAGCAGCTTGTAATACTTCAAACATTGTCACCTGAAACATGGTTAAAAACAAAGTCAACTAAAAAGTTGGTGAGAATACATAGGTTTTCGTGTCATGTAATAGAATATAGTGTCGTGTGCATACAATTCATACAAACATGGCAATTAAGGCATTTATGGAGAGATACCATCGTGTGACCTGGTAGTACAATCAAACCTTTGTAACAAGCATGCAAAACAAACGCGTGTTGGCAGTAACAGTCACCCTACCTGTGTGGGTTTGTCAGACTCAATAGATCTATCACTGTTTACTGTAGGCTATAAAATAGTTAATGATTACACGTGAATAGCAAACTGCGTGTTGGTCTACACACTTAGTACTCAAGCACAAAGCTCAAAATTGTAACACATGATTGTAGGGTGGAATTGTATATTGTGTAGTTTGTAAACATAGTAAATAGAACGCATGTTCCACCCCAAAAGTTTGTAAATAGAGTAAAAGAGGGGCTATGTAACTCACTTGTGTTGGAGCGTGTAGTTTGCACAGATCAACAAAAATACCAAGCGTGTTGTAGGTCGCTACGTTTGACCTATCGAATGAGGGTATAACACGTGTCACTGTTTGTGTTATTTTGTGTCCAAAGTGGGTTCGTTGGTGGTTTGTGTGTTTAGGGTTGGTTTTTGGAATAATAAATTAGTAGCGATATATATATATATATATATATATATATATATTTAAATAAAATTTAAATAAACGATATTTGTTTAAATCAAAATATATATTTGTATAAATAGTTTTATAAAAATGATTATATAAACTCATGATTTCATCGGTTTTGAAACTATCGGGAATTAATCGTTTTAAATTTCTAAATCAAAGATTTGGTTTATAAATGATTCCCGGGTCTTGGGATTTTATAACGTAACTTTTATAATTACATTTTGAAATCTTTTGCTAAAATATGTTAAATAGACTTTAAAACAGAAAAATAATTGATTCTGGTCAAGGAGCACGACCGTGCTCAAGTAGGGCACGACCGCGCTCGTTGCCGGGCGTGACCGTGGTGGTCTGAAACGCGCCGTGGTCGAGTCAGAAGGTACTTCATAGGTTCTGGACATAGAGCACGACCGTGCTCGTATCTGGCACGTCCGCGTCTAGTGTTTGTTTTTGATCAAGACTTGTTTGCTCGGTAAGCACGACCGGGCCACACCTGGGGCACGATTGTGCTTGGTCAGGCACGACCGCGCTCAGTGATGAGCGCGACCGTGTCGGGTCTTTTTCAGACACAATTCGATCGATTCTTATAATAAATGCTTCTGTATTCTTAGGGCTTTCATAGATTAGGTGCTTGCGAATGTATCTACATAGTTTGATTGTATTTATATCGTGTTTAAGTGGTAGTTTGAGTAAAAGTTTAGTTTTCGGCTCTTTGGTTAAAAATCGAATTGATTGTGTGATATAACTACGATTTAGTATAGGGCTTTCATCCTAGGGGTAGATACGAAGCTAAGGAAGTGTTACTTACTCGTTAACAATGGGCAATTTAATGCAGTCGGCTACGGGTCAAAGAGTCGAGCTTCTTGGCGATCGATTGGACTCCAGAGACTGTTTGAGCGTCGAACGAGAGTTTTGGGGGACTGAGTGGGCTTATATGAAGGCGTAGAAATCGTGCAAGTTGCTTTATATCCACGAATTCGAGAGACTCGGTTGTGGTGTGAATGGGATAAAAAAAAATTGTGCAAATTGGACGACATTTGATGCGTGTTTCAGACGGAATTCAGTGGAGTATGGTCTGACGCGCGAAGACCGGCTTTTCTCCATTTTTAAATTTCGTAAATTCAGCGGGTATGGTATGATTTGACTTCTGCAGAGTCAAGTGGGTTCATCAGCGCGACCGTGCCTACTTTAGGCGCGACCGGGCTTAGGTCTGCAGGCGCGACCGTGCCTAGTCCTAGGCGCGACCGTGCTTGCCAAGTTTTGTAGTTTTTGAGTTTTTTCAGTTTTTGGTCCTCGGGGCTTGTGAGATAATGGTGTTTTTGTTTAATTTGTTATTGTAATAGAATAGTTTGTATATGTAACTGCATCGTAGTTTGTTTGTACACGAATCGAAACTGAAATGTGTTTGTTTTTTTTTTTTTTTGAAATCAAACGATTACATGATGAAAATCAGAAATGTTACACCCTAGCGGATGCGACACCATCTGGGTGATCGTAGATCGCTTGACAAAATCTGCTCACTTCTTAGCCATCAAAACAACCGACAAGATGGAGAAACTTACCCGTCTTTACTTGAAAGAAGTATTCTCTCGGCACGGAGTGCCAATTTATATCATTTCGGATCGAGACGCTCGATTCACATCACTTTTCTGGCAATCTTTACAAAAAGCTTTAGGTACGCGACTAGACATGAGTACGGCGTATCATCCTCAAACTGATGGTCAAATGGAACGTACCATTCAAACCTTAGAGGACATGCTAAGAGCTTGTGTGATCGATTTCGGTAACACTTGTGAGTCTCACTTACCTTTAGTGGAGTTCTCCTACAACAACATTTATCACACTAGCATCAAAGTAGCACCATTCGAGGCATTGTACGGACGTAAATGCCGATCTCCTATCTGTTAGGCTGAAGTTGGGGATAGTCAACTTACAGGTCCCGAGCTTGTATTCAAAACCTCTGAAAAGGTCGTTCAAATCCGAAACCGTATGGCGGCATCTCGTGATCGTCAAAAGAGCTAGGCCGATAAGCGTCGTAAACCGTTAGAGTTTCAAGTAGGCGACATGGTTCTACTCAAAGTCTCACCTTGGAAAGGTGTAATTCACTTCGGGAAGCGAGGGAAACTGAATCCTCGTTATGTTGGACCGTTCAAGATAGTGAAGAGAAATGGCCCAGTAGTGTATCAATTGGACCTAACGGAAGTACTTAATGGTGTACATGATTCTTTTCAAGTCTCGAACTTGAAGAAATGTCTAGCAGACGAAACACTCGCGGTTCCTCTTGAGGAACTACACATCGATGAACAATTGCGTTTTGTCGAAGAACCGGTAGAAATCATGGATAAGGAAGTCAAAACACTCAAACGCAGTAAAATTCCTATTGTCAGAGTTCGTTGGAACTCGAAACGCGGACCGGAGTTCACATGGGGGCGCGAGGATCATATGATGCGCAAGTATCCTCATCTGTTAAACCAATCCACGTCAAACTCTTAAGGTACTATTCTAATTTTCGGGATGAAAATTCTTTCAACTAGGGGATGATGTGACACCAAGAAAAATTTTTTTTTCATTTTAATTTTCGGGACGAAAATTCTTTCAACTAGGGGATGATTTGACAATCCGGACTTTTCTAGTTAACTCAGTTAGCAAATCTAGTTTAACCTTAACCTAATTAACTTAACTCAAACTTCAGGGACTATTTCTATCATTTCTCAAACCCTACTTCACACTAAAACTACAAGGACTAATAGTGTAATTAGTCAAAACATATTCTGTTGACTTTTGAATAAGTCAAACTAACAAATTCTTAACATAGTTAGCTAAGTTCAAACTCCAAGGACTTATTCTGCCATTTTTCAAAATTTAGAACAAGAAACCACAAGGACCAATTCTGTATTTTATCCAATCTCAATCTCGTTGACTTCTGAAAGTCAAAATCACATTCTTGAAGCTTGAATTCGCGATAATTCAATTGTTTGTAACTGTCGTTCACGATTATCTTCATTTAACGACATTAACGACCATCATCACAGCTTTAATCATCGATTTTATGTGCAATTAAACTCAATAATAGGCATTTAAACTATAACTGTCGACATTATGTCATATACGATCGAATTCGATTACAACTAGTTGCCAATTTGCAAACGAATCCACTGCGCACCTAAATCGAGCCCCTCTGAAACCTCCGTGCTCATCAATTTGATCGGATTCATAACATAAGTCACCGAGAATCGAACCAGTAATCGTCGGACCTGCTTTTAGTTGGTCACTACCAATTCGATAACATTTCAGGTAACAATTTACATCCTCGGCTTCATTTTTATTCATAGAATGAAAGCCCTAAACTTGGGCTTTAATATAATTACTAAATATTTACATAGTTATAATAATAATACCAAAATATAATCAGTGTTTAAAACCATTCGGGTTAGACTCCAAAAGAGTCTCGGTGATACCCGTCGCATTGGGCGGGCCACCCCACTAGTATTATATTAAAGCCCAAGTTTCACCGCGTCCAGTGGTTTGTTTATCATGTAATTTTCTGTTTGACTTATATTCTAAAATTTCTAAATATATATGTGCGTTGACGTACAGTTATATTGATCCTGGCATTGGGCCGCTAGTGTGTTTGGCCTCTTGGAGGGGGCAATGTGGACCGAGGAGCATGGCGGATCCGAGAAAGAGTTGGATGATCTCCAAGATCATCAATATCTTTTATTTTTGTTTGTTCATCTTTTGTATTTAAATTTGTATGGATTTAGTTTCCTAAAGTTATCTAGAGTTGTATTATATAATAGGATCTTAGGATACAATATAAGATGGTTATGTTTTATTGATTAATTGAAGATATCTAATAACATTCTTATTTCGTCCCAAATTATCGGTTGAAATCCTTTGATTGACTTGACTATTCTTAAAGCCATTTGAATACGCTCCCGCGTGTGAGCTGTATCAGAGCTTTTGGTGATCAAATGGTTTTGCGTCTTGAAGTTTCTAGAGAGAGAAAGTGAGAGTGCTTAGTGAGAGAAAGTGCAAAGATCCTCTTTCTTCCTTCCATCTCGGATTCTGGACGTTTGAGATTGATAAAGCTCTTTATTCTGATCGATTTGAGGTATGATTCGACCCTTTAAGCTTCGGTTTTGTTAAAGTGGGTAAAACCTAGGGTTTTGATTAAAGTTTGGATTTTTACGTATGAAATGGTAAAAAAATGTTAAATCTAGCCTATTATGGCGTTAAACAAATGGTTTGAACATAAACAGTTGGAATTTTAGGTTAAATCAGTGAAGAACACGTTTTGAAGGTGGCGATAGTTTCGGGCGAAACTTTTGCTTCCAAGGTGAAAGTTTCGGGTGGAATGTTGGGATGAAGCCTTACGGGACGAAACTTTGAGGGATTTAAAAGTTTCGAACGAAAGTTTAGGCGAAAGTTTTCCCGATTTGAGGTAGTTCACGTGTGAATCTTTGTGTAGATTGTAAAGCATACAACCTAACTAAAGCCACCCATTTGCACTATTAGAAAACATGTATATTTTCTACAAAAGTTTTCGACAGGTTACAAACAAAAGAAATTTCCCACAATTTGCGACAACTTTCCGACAAAGTAAAAATAAAAAAGTAACCACAAGATTTCCTACAATTTTCCAACAAATTTATTAAGTAAGTTAACTTATTTATTTATTATAAGCGTCGGAATATTGTCGAAAATTATCGACGAAAAGCTTTTGTCGGAAAATTAGTCGGGACTTTGTCGGTAAATATATTTCCTACGAGGTTTTTTTTCAATAAGCACTTTATATCGGAAACTTGTCGCTAACGGCCAATACCGACAAATTTCTCACGAAACTTCTGTCGCAAATTTTTCATTTTTTAGTAGTGTTGGAATAGTTAAAAGACGATCATGTGAGTTCTAAGTGCCATTTTTATATGTTTTGGGCTGATGTACACATAGGGGTGTTCAAAAAAATCTGAATCCAAAACCGATCCTGAACTATTCAAAATTTCGAATCCAAATTATCCGAAAATTCGGTTTCGGATATCCGAATTTTCGGATTCGGATATTGATATTGGAAAATTTCGGATATCTGAATCTGAAATATTTTATTTTTTATTTAAATATATATACATAATACACATAACCCTTCTAAAAAGCCCTAAATCCCTCTACACTTGTAGTTCTACCGTCCCAACTCCAACTCTCCTCTCACGCAGCCACAACCTCTCTGGCTCTCCCTTGTCTGTCGCCCCTCTTGCCACCTACCGACCGTCGCCTGTCGGCTGACTATCGCTACCGCCGCCTTTGTGCTGACTGCCGGCCGCCTCCTACCGGTGCTTGTTCTACTTTCTGCTCGATGCCCCTTATTTTCTTCTCCGTTGCGTTCTGACCAACTGCCGCTACCGCTGCCGGCTGCGTTCTGACCAGACCGCCTCCTGCCTGCTTGTTCAACTTTAGTGTTCAAACAAATTGCTTTTGTTTTTCGGTTTTGATAGAAATTGCTTTTGTTTTTGGGTTTTGATAGAAACTGTTTTGTTTTGTACTTGTTTTCCCGATCTTGATATCTATAGTTGATTCTTTGAAGAACAATGCAATTGATTCTCTGTGGAATTGGTGATTTATATATGAGATTAGTCCGAACAAGTTTATTTATTTAGAGTTCAATCAAAACTCTATATTTTTTTTCAGATTTCGGATACCCATTGTACTATCCGAATCCGTATCCGAAATTTCGGATATCCAAAATTTTAGATACGGATTCGGATATCCGAAATTTTTGGATATCCGAAATTTTGGATATATGGTTTTGAACACCCCTATGTACACACACTCATTATAAAGTATTCTTTCATGAATAAATATACATAGTTTAAAAGTAAAGTATAAAGTTAAAGAAAAATGATAAAGAAAGACGTTAATGTAAGATAATTCGGTTACGTGCTATTGGTTGATAAAGTTTGTTTACTTGATAGTGTACAGTTAAAGTATGTCATAGTCAAAGAAAGTTAAAGGAGTCTTGTTACAAGCAAAAGGAGCCTTTCAAGGTAGTAATAAGAGTCTTGGATTCAACTCCAAGCACAAAAGGAGTCTTGTACGAGTACAAGTAATATGATTCTTACACGATTGCAAGCACATAAAGGAGTCTTGTATGAGTACAAGCATATGATGAAATATTTGCACAAGTGCAAGCTTGTTTGATAAAGATAAAGATAAAGATAAATATAAAGCTCTTTTGATTTATAAAGATAAAGTTTGATCACAGTTAAAGAAAACGATCGGTTTATGCTAAAGTTTAAAGCCATGTTTATAGATAGAACTCACTCAGCTACGCTGACTTTTAGTGTGTGAATCATATTGATTTCTAGGTAGGTTCTTGAAGCATGGGATGCGTGGACTCGGTGGGCTTACTTAGTGAGAAGACTCATATCCTATTTATTGTCTTTATTTAGAAGACAATTTATGTTTCTCTTGTAATGTAATGACTTGATGTCTGTTTAAACAAAGTTCTGCTGTGTTTGATTGAAATATTAAGTTTAAGAACTATTATGCTGATGTGTAAATCCAACATTTGAGACCCCTCAAGTTTGGGGCATTTTACTCAACGCCCACTTCCCACAGACTCGGTCAATCCTCTATACTCGTGACCCATTACCCATTAGCTTGTAACCCACTGACCTATTACCCTAATGAACAAACGATTAACCCAACATAGATGACCTTTGAAAATATATTTGATGTAGGAAAATGAATTCTTTTACTAGATTTCTCACTTAAATTTGAATGTCCTAATTTTCTTTTTCAAGTTCTTTTCTTTGAGAGGGGGGGGGGGGGGGGAGGGGGTGTATGGAAGGGGAGGTGCAAGGTGGGAATGACTTTAACAAAGCTTCTCATTGCTTGGATTCTTTGTTTAAGACCAAGATACAAACATCCAAAAGATGTAGACTTTTGTTAATAGTTCATCGAGCTATACCTGAAAATAGGATTCTTTACAATGTTTTGAATAAGTTCCAGCAAACTTGAACGACCATAGTTAAATCTTCTTCCATCACTATACACTTTATCGATGGTGCAAAACCCTAAAGGCTTAATTCAAAATCTTCAAAATTTGTTTTCTTAAAAAGATAAATTCACAGATAGACATCTAACTAATTTCTGGGTTTATACCATAGTTACCGAATTCGCTAGTATACCCGCGATCCCCGTATTAGATTGCGGTGTTCCCAATCGAAATTCGCATCGTACCCAATTGCTCCGGTATGACGATCCAAATCGATTCGGTACGTTGATCCAATTTGTTCCGGTACGGCGATCTAAATCGTTCGAATTCGGTATACCAAACATGAATTCCGACCGTTTTCGGTACGGATTGGAGATGAATTGGGATCGACTGTCTATTCATTTTCTGTTGTGATGACCCAAGCAATTTCTTTTGAGATGAAGTAGGATTTGAACTCCGTATGTAGGGATTAGCATTGGAGGAACAATAATTTACTCTTTGTAGGGGAACGATGAATTAGGGTCTGATTTTTAATTCAATTAAATTATTTCTTTAACTTAGGCTCCTCCTTTTTTGCTGTATTGGCTCCATTCAAGGTAATCTGCACGGTTTCTGTTTTTAATTCAATCAACCAATTTATTTCTTTAATTGTAATTAATCATCAATTTTACCTTATATATACCTTACAAGTAATACCAATTTTCATGGTAATTGATTTTGGTACTTTGTATGTTGGAATTTTGGTAATTTAGATTTGGAATTTGATAATTTTCTTTTTTGAATTGTGTACACCGAACCAAACTATATGGTACACCGTACCGGTTCGTACCGAAATGAGCCTACCCCCTCCGTACCAAATACGTTAGCTCTAGCGAATTGCGTACCCGTACCGGAGCTAACCGCGTATTAGGTAACTATGGTTTGTACTTGCCAGCCATTAGAGGAATGCATTAACACCAAGAGGATGAGACCAAATTCTAGTTCTCTATTCAATAATGTGAGTTATGCTTTTGGGGAACAACATAATATTATTACTATCATCATTTCCTCTAACAATTAATATCTATAAATTTAAAATTTTAAATGAGTATGATGAATATGGAAGTAAATCAAAGAAAATAGTTGTATTAGATCATTCTTAAAGCATAAATGAAAATTGTAAAAATGGATGGAGGTGAGATATTAGAGGGACAAGTTGCCTCCCCCCACACTCCCTCCCCAATTTGAGAGTGTCATGGTTGTCAATCAAAGCAATCAAGCAGCAGCATGGCCTGAAAACTAGGTGGTCCTCTTCCTCTACCTAATAAGTTAAACTCTGTCCAGGATGATCCATCAACGTTTAGGAGACATGCAACGCAGGCCGAGAGATCAGGACGGCCCTATTTAATCCACGTTTAAAAGATACACACATAAATACATAAAAAAGCAAACATATAGTTTTAATACATGAATACGTACCCAACACCACACATTATCAAGACAGGTAATTTACTTTAACCAGGGTTTGCTTCCATTCAACTTTATAAACATGCCAAATAAGTCTTCAGCTGCCCATCAAACCACATGACAGGTTCTTAGCCAAGTAAACAAACCTTTCACACACTCACACCGAACATACACACATAGGCACACTTCAGTATCAAAAGGGTTGTCATATGTTTGGCCTCCAAATAGAATTATTAACTGTTTGATTAATTTAGTATTAATTAATATTGATGATATAAGATTTAGTGGTAGGATGTTACCTTTAGTACTGTTCGTTTGTATGCTATATGTTTTGGAGCCGAATGTTTCTCGGCCTCTCTATCTCTAGGGGTAGAGGTAAGGTTTGCCTACGTCACACCCTTCCCAGACCCTACTAATAGCCTTGCTATGGTGAGATTTTACTGGGTACGGTTGTTGTTGGTAGGGTTTTACCATAATTTACAATAGATTTGAGAATCGGAGAGGATAGGAAGGGGGGTGATGTGATAGGGTTCGTAGTATCATAATAATTTAAATAAATTTCAGCTTAAAGAAAAAGATGATGGAGAATAATTATAAATGGTAGGATAGAAGGAGGACCACAGTATTATAATTTGGGTGGTTGGGCTCTAAGTCTTGGGACTTTCTAACCATCAAGTTAGGAGGGCGTGACTAGATCTTCCCCAAGAATATAATATGTACAAATATAAATTATATATATTAGCCTGACCCGCAAAACCGTCCAAAACGAAAAAAACGATATAGAAAGGATGTGAGATATACGAGACAAAGTAACAAGAGGGTGAATAGAATAACACACAGTAATTGATGTCTGGCTTCATGTGGGCAAATTATTATATAAAACTGTAGGATTAGATTAGATTATACATGTTGGGCGCCAAATAATTGCTAGCTATTAAGATAAACAATTAAAATGGGAGAGATTAAAGAAATGTCGATAAAATTTACTAGTTAAGGTGTTGAAAATATAGGAAACAACTGGCAAATTTTGGAGGGGATGGGAAAGGTAAGTAGTTGAAAATAGGAAGGAATACACGCAGCCCCAGGTCCAGGACCATATGACAGAGGCAAGCTCACATGAACCCAACCAGATAACTTATGGACCCCTCCCTTCCCCATATTTCATCTTTTCACCATTTGTTTCTTCTTATAATTATAGTTCTTTTTAAAATGTCCAAAAACATCAACATAAAATATCTTGGAGTTGCAAAGCTAATTATTAACTATTAATGGGAGGTTAATTTTAACGCGTTTTGAATTTTCAGAAACAAATTAAGATGAAGATGTGTATAAATTTTGACTCGAAGGTTAGAGGTGCAAAGTATTCATACAATTGACTTTAGCTTCTAAGAAAGATTTATTGTATATCAACGGTACATTCTCTATCTACCATGAAAACCAAGTTAGGACCATTCTAGAGTTAAACAATTAATCAAACATATGATATCTTTTTAAAATTCAACTTGAAATATACATTTGTTTTTCACTAATTAGATTATTACATGAAGATGCAGACTATCAAACACGGGCTGAACCAGAGGAGCGAGGGTCAAAATGGTCCATTTACAATCCGGTCAACAGAATTTATCCATTTTTAATACATAAGAGTTGAATTTTTTTTTAAACAAAGCATAAGTTAGACCCCTTAGTTATAATCGGTGGAGAATATCAGAAGAGAACAATATGATGACCCTTCAATTAAAAAGTTCTGGTTCCACAACTATTATCAAATATTCACGTTTTGTAATTCTATTTTTTTTGGGACCATTCTAGAGTTAAACAATTAATCAAACATATGATATCTTTTTAAAATTCAACTTGAAATATGCATTTGTTTTTCATTAATTAGATTATTACATCAAGATGTAGACTTTCAAATATTGATCACGTTTTGTAATTCTATTTTTTTCATCTTTGTAACATGTTTTTGGAGTTAAAAACAACTATATTTTTTATTAAGAAAAAGTAACATCTCCAAAAGTTGAAGTTAAATACAAAAACAGTAACCGTTGGCCATTTGGTGCAATGGTAGCCCCAAGACTTCCCATAGTGGAGGTCTTGGGTTCGAATCCTTGCCACAGCAAAAAAAGGGTCTATGACCAGGTCATGGGGTTTACCCAGTTGGGGGGTTCCTCCTGTGGTGGGCTGCCCTGGATGTTCTAGGTGTTGACCCGGAGAAACCCAATTATCCTAAATATCTAGGTGTTGCCGTTCAAAAAAAAAAAATACAAAAACAGTAAGCGAATGTTGCACCATGCATATATTAGTAATTTGTACTTATTCTAAAATTAATTAGAAGTGCATGTGAGGCATATAAAGAAGCACATAGTATTAATGGAATACATAATTAGAACAATAACTAGAACATTAATAACTTATTATAATAAATGTAATTCTAGTTAATGCAAAAGTAGAGGTAAAAAATATCGGCCAACATGAGAGAAGCTTCCAGGTAAGCACCCACATCCCTAACCCCACTGTGCATAAATAATATCTACTTCTTTCTGTTTCAGACTAGCGCACAGTGTTTTCTGAGACGAAAAGATAGAGAAGTCAAACATGATAAGGTTAAAATGGAAGAGAAGAAGCTGCAAAATTCATGGGTTAT